>JALGBA010000290.1:15000-615000 GCA_023970755.1 Azemiops feae | reverse complement strand
CCATTCCCTAGCTTCTCCTTCCCACAGTTGTCTCTGAAGTTGTTTTTTAAACTTCACCTCTAATGCTAGCCTGGCCTTCGATGCTAATGCAGACCCATCTACCCACCTTCCTTTTCTATGAAAATTGAGGCTTACCCTAGGCTCCTGTCAGCAAAGCAAGGTGTTTGTGTGCCTGCCTGAATGTCTGAAATGCCAGCAAGAAGCTGTGTTTGACCACAGGCTCATCACTTATTTTATCATTTTAATACTGTAATCCTTTAGACATTTCAAAAGAGTAGGATTGCTGTCATTTAAACAAATCTATAATGTGACAGGCGCTTAATAGAGGACATCTTCTCAGTGAATGCATTTCTGATTTACTAGCATCACTAACTGTAAAATACTTGCAATTAACACATTGTAATCTCCATTCTTGTAAAAGCAGTATGTAAAGGGTGTGTGTGGAGACTATCCATTTCCTTCCTCTTCTAATATCTGACACAAATCAATACCCCCTTTGAATTGTATCACGCAGATGTTAGAGTGGTGTTAAACATCTTTTGTCATGGAAATGGAAGATTATATCCCAGGCCTGACAAATAATTGGATAAATACAAACTTTTATTGTTTGGCAACAGAGGTTTCTTCTACATCTGAAAGGGGGACATACAAAACGAAAATACATTAATTCAGAGTGGCCAAAAATTTCAGCATAACAATATAAAGATAGAAAGCAGCTAATCTATTTCACTTGCTTCATCTAACACATTTTCAGGAAAAGTATTTTCTAACCACAGAGATTATCCTCATTTCTAGTTGTTCTCAATACAGGTAGTCCTTGACTTATGACTACAATTCGAATCAGAACTTCTATTGCTAAGCAAGGCGGTTCTGAAGTGAGTCACTCCTGATTTATGACTTTTTTTAAACCATGGTCTTTAAGTGAATCACCGTGGTTGTTAATTGAAGCAGATAGTCATTAAGCGAATCCGGCTTCCTTCATTGACTTTCATTGTTGGAAATAAGCAAAAAAAAAAAAAAAAAGATTACAGATGGCAATCGTGTGAGTGGGGGAAGCCTCAACCATCATAAATTTAACACCAGTTGCCAAGGACCCAAATTTTTGTCATGTGACCAGAAGGATGATTCAGTGACTGTAAGTGCAAGGACCAGCTGCAAGTTACTTTTTTCAGTGGTATCATAACTTTAGTCACTAAACAGATGGTTGAAAGTCAAGGACTACCTATAGTAGTACCATGTTGGCTTGAAAATTCTAGGAATGGAAGTTGACACAACAGGAAGGCACCTTCATCAGAGTAGGTAGGCCTAATGCAACAGAGGACCCTATCTGAAGAAACACCCTACTGTGCTCTCCCTCCCTCCCCCTCCCTCCCTCCCCCCCTCTCTCGGCCTTGCTTTTTCTCTATTTCATTCATTCTTTCAGCTGGTTTGATGAATTTCAGGATAAGACCAATCAATCCTGAAATAATTTGTAATGAAAATAAAGTTTTCTTTCTTCACCAGAACCTCAGCAGCCTTTTCAGAAAGAAAAAAAAATGATTTTCAAAGTGTGCATTGACCCTTAATTATACTCCTAGATGAGACGGAATATGAGTACAGTGGAAGTGAGGAGGAAGAGGAAGAAAATGACTCTGGAGAACCCAGGTAATGAACATTTGTCCCTGTTCTGGCTATGCTCTCGTCTTTTGTGCATCTAATAGGGTCGTCTTTAGCTAAAGACAGACGGAACATAAGCATGAAGCAAAAAAATCCGTGGTGGCAAGTAAGAGAGACGTGCTTTGCTCTCGAAATTCAGAAGAAGGGGGGTATTTTTCTCTAAAACTGGATTCCTACTCTTACCATACTTCTTCCTCTGATCTGAATCCCTTACTCCTTATACAAAGCTTGCTATAAGACAAGAAATTAAAAAAAGGAAAGTGTTCCTCATGTTAGTGACACAGTCCTTACTATTAACATTCCCATGTGGTTTCGGAAAGAGGCAGAGTAAGGAAGAATGCTCAGATGTTGATTGAATAAAAAGCCTTCTGTTCTGATCATGGAGAAAAGTCAAGAGATTGTAATATTTAGCCTTATACCAGCTCTATGGTCCCCATTATAGAAGATCCCAGGGCAGTGTCTTTCAATCTTGACAACTTTTAAGATGTGTGGACTTCAACTCCCAGAATACCTCAGTCAAGATTGCTTGCTGGGGAGTTCTGGGAGTTCCACGCCACTTAAAGTTGCCAAGGTTGAGAAGCATGGTCCTAGGGAATTCTTGATTAGTCCAGCTATGATTTCCAGGAAAACCTAGGGATGAACATTTTTGCTAACTCCTCCTCTAAGGCTTGCCTGCGAGAGCTCTCCGAATATAGAAATATTGCCCATAAGGGAGAGGGCTAGAGTGAAACTGTGTCCTCCTCCATATATGAAATTTGTACATGTTGGAATCAAGCTCTTTGTCCAATATAATTTTGAGTCCATAAAAGGCTTTTGTCACTTGGCTCCATTGTATTTCTGCACTGGGCATCAAATAGCAACAAAAGCTGACACAATGAAATAAAAACTCAGCTGAGCTGTAATTACTGGCAGAGACGTTGTGTTCTTACAATTATAAATTATATGAAAATAAATGAGGAAATGCTAGTCTCTGTGGCCTCTTATCTTTCTTCTTCTTTCTTTACTATCTGATGCCTGCTTTTGTTCTCTGTTTATTCTCCACTTTTTGTAGAATAGAAAGACTGAACGTCTGAAAATCTCTTAGGTGATATGTATTTCAGAACATGATATTAAATCAGGAACTGTAGGGATTTTATTTGATGTCCCATAACGAGGAGGGAGCTTTTTCCATTCTACTTTCATTAAGAACCGTGATGCACAGTGGAAGAATTGTGGTGGTGCAGTGGTTAGAATGTAGTATTGCAGGCTAATTCTGCTGACTGCCAGCAGTTCAATCCTGACTAGCTCAAGGTTGACTCAGCCTTCCATCCTTCCGAGGTCGGTAAAGTGAGGACCCAGATTGTTGGAGGCAATAGGCTGATTCTGTAAACCGCTTAGAGAGGGCTCTAAAGCACTGTGAAAAAATATATACATCTAAGTGCTATTGTTATTAAGGTGTATTTGCCATGCAAACTGTATAGATTGATTTTTCCCAATCTGGGCACTCTCCATGCTTATGAACTTTTTTTTTTTTTAATATGTGGATGATGCAGCCATTCTATCAAAAGTTGAGCTATGTAAGTGTCTTGGAGTGTCATCAGCCTAGTGCAATAAAGAACGCTTCAAAATAAATTATTCAAAAGGAGTAGCCTGTGTATTTTCAAGAAACTACTTTAGCTGCACAGCTAGATGAATGATAAATGGAAGAACTATTGAGCAAATGAAATATTTCAGATGCTTAGATACCAGATATATTCAGGTTGACCCTTGAATTTTTAAGCAGTATCATAGTTAAAACATACCACGAAAAATGTGCTCCCTGGTGATAAGCAAACCCGCAAAATTTTCATATAGTTTAATTTTCACAATTGGCTTATCTGTGTATTTTGGTTAAAAAATTGAGGGTCTACTTATTTGCAGATGAAATTAACCACAGGTTTATACAGGATATACAGATACTATGCAGGTACTTTTAAAAAGCTGAGAAAGAAACCTATTTGTATATACTTGTGGATAAGTCCATCCATGGATAAATCAGATCCAATTTTTTAGTGCATTTTGGCACCTGAAATTCTTGGCTTAGCTGTGAGCGAATGTGGTGTTTATGTTTAATCTTCCACTTGCTGAGGCAACCAAGTGAGGGAGCTTTTTGTAAGATGCCAAGGAATAATTTAGCAATTACTAAATTTGCAAGCTGGCATGCAAATAATTGAAGGAACTAGGTATGTCTGGCCTCTCAAAGAGAAGGATTGAGGAACATGGTAACTATCTTCCAGTACTCAGGGGCTGTTGTAGAGAGGAGGGGGTTGACTTATTCTTCAAAGCACCAGAGGGCAGGACAAGAAGTAATGGGTGAATGCTTGTTAAAGAGAGATCCAATCTAGAAGTAAGAAGAAATTTTCTGACAGTGAGAACAATTAATTACTGGAATAGCTTGACCCCTGGAGCTATGGGTGCTCCATCACTGGAAGTTTTAAAAAATAGACTGGACAACCATTTGACTGGGGTACTATAAGGTCTCCCAGCTTGAGCAGGGGGTTGGACTAGAAGACCTCTGAGGTCCCTTCCAGCCCTATGATACAATATTCTATTCAAGGCTAAAGTTTGGATTTGTTGATGTATAGATCCAAGTAAGTGACTATATTCAGGAAGATGCCCAAGTTAGGAAGCCTCAGGTAGATCTTTCAGTACGAGTGGAGTTGACTAGCAGAAAAGTGGGAGGGATTCAAGAGCTTTTGTGTATTGAATGCAGAGACATTGCTGGACTAATGTAAGTTTGTCTCCTCGGTAAAGCTCCATCCTAAACCTGCCTGGAGAATCAACCTTAAGGCGGGATTTTTTGCGGCTTCAGCTTGCAAACAAGGAACGCTCAGAGGCCCTCCGTCGGCAGCAGCTGGAGCAGCAGCAGCGTGAAAATGAAGAGCACAAGAGGCAGCTCTTGGCAGAACGCCAGAAGAGGATTGAGGAACAGAAAGAGCAGAGACGGAGGCTGGAAGAGGTAATCGTTGCTTTTTAAAATTTTGGTGGCGCAGTGGTTAGAACGCAGTATTGCAGGCTAACTCTGCCCACAGCCTGGAGTTTAATCCTGGAGGGCTTAAGGTTGACTCAACCTTCCATCCTTCTGAGGTCGGTAAAATGAGGGCCTAGATTGTTTGGGGCATTGTGCTGACATTATAAATGGCTCAGAGTGTCCTATAAAGCCCTGTGGGGTGGTATATAAGTCTATTGCTATTGCTATTTTGTGCTTTGAATATGTGTAGGTTTTCAGAAGCCCCCCTTAGTCTATAGTCTATAGTAATCATGCTTTAACAATCGTTATTCAGTGAAAACCACTGTGGCTGGTTCAAACATCACACTGTATCATCTTGTGGACAAAAGTAGTCCTTGTCTTACAACCATAATGGAATCTACCCATCACAGTCACAAATTGTGAAAGCAGTCATTAAGCAAATGCAGTGATCATTAAGCGAACCAATTGCTTGCTATGGGCTGGTTTTCCTGAAAACTGGAAGTAAATGCCAGTTTGACTGTAAAACATGGTCACGTGACCATAGGATGCTGCAAACTGCTATAAATGCAAGTTGGTTACTGAATGCCCAACATATTGGCAGGGTGCGGCTGTTGGAACCAGCTAAGGATGTAAGTTGTAAGTTGAGGACTACCTATATGTAGTGTTTGGATTTCGGTTAGCGCAAAAGGTAATCCCAGTCCCTGTGGTTTGCAAATCAAGGTTTATGCCTTAATATTATCCATGAACCAGAATAGTGTGGCTTGTTAAACAGTGTTTTAAATCATCTATGTTTAATTAGTTATGAACCCAGACAACTATAGTGTATGCTTGTGTCATTGGATAATCTGTTTCCTGAAATGTTGCTTTCATTTAATACGGATAATTTGACAAAACTAGATTAGCAACGGAAGACCAGAGAGGAGCAAAATTTGAGCTGGTCCATGTTCTCAGCAAACGGCAACAGGGATGATGTATGAATCAAAGAGAATCCTTAATATTGAATGTAGTATAATCAACTAATTTCAGAGAAATAAAGCAAACTAAAATAAAGCCATTGCTCTGATCTAAATACAAATTGTTTTCTTGCCTTAGGTTTTTTTTTTAAAAAAAAACAAAAACAAAAAAAACTCACAGGCATTGTAGCCATTTTGGATACCCCACAGTGCACTGCTTGCAAATTTTATCACAAATTTAAAATGGTTGCTGGGTTTTATTTATCAGCTGCCTCCATATGAGTTTAGTGGAATGATTATTCAATAATATTTGGTATAATCAGGGATTCACAATGCTTAAAAACTGAGCTGAATTTCTTCTTTATATATAATACTATAGATAGCCAAAAGCTCCTAAAATAAGACTCCCTGCCACATCTTCCATTTATATTTCACATCCTGTTGTTAGCACCCTGTATGTTTAAATGATTATTTCAGTCTTTAACCAATTATGTGGGACATTTGCTGTACTGTATCTTGAGTACAATGGAAGTGAAGATGATAAAATATAATAATGATAATAGAAGTAATAGTAGTGATGGTCGTGATGATTATGATGATGATAAACCATGATGTTGAACTTCTCTGGGTAAATTACCGTATTGATGATGACTATGATTATTTAAAAAGGGCCTCTTCTTTGTTCATTCCATTTATTATTCCGGTCTAGTTTTCAATTTCCCATCATACACAACTACTTAGCTTTTCAAAGAGAATAATGTTCCTCTCTTGCTTATAGCTCAGGCCTCCAAATAAAACAAGCTGTTTGTTACTTAAGTATAAAACATGCTAAGAAACATAGCTCATTCGTAGGTACTTTGGTAATACTGTTATGGCCACTCAGATGGAAATCACACATCCCAGTCACAAAGGACAATTAGTGGCCTGTATCTTGAGGTCACTAGACAAGGTCTTTGAATAAATGGACCCTGTTATTGCATGGAACCAGTCATCCTGCCCACAAAATTTGCCCATTTTTATTCTTAGGATTTCTTGGCAGGGACAATGCAACTTGAGGCCAAAACATTTCAAATGTAAAGGCCTCCAAAACAATGGATCTTTCCCATCAAGATTACTCCTTACAGTTTCCTTGGGAGCTGATAAAGAGAAAACAAAGATACATCTGATGACAGTTTCGCTTAATCATACAAATACACAAAGGCTGCTGCAGATATGAGTCTGTATTGCCATGATGTTGACCACAACCAAGGATGTGATATGGCAACTATCATGCACTTGGAGGGTCTCCTGTCTTATCCCAAAGGTGCATTTTCAAAAGGCAACTGGACTTTGTTTTCCCTTCAAGATGTTTTGCTTTTCATCCAAAAGGCTTCTTCAGTTCTGACTGAATGGTGGAGGATGAAAGGATTTTTATTCCTTGCAGACATCTGGTCATTAGCACTCTTTTTGAGAGCTGTTGAGGTCACTTGGAGGTTTACCTGTGCCCTCTGGGTCACCCGAATGCAAATGAGTGTAGAATCTTCTTGGAACTGCTGAAAGGACTGTGTTGTAAACAGGAGATAGGTGGTACCATATCCCTCCCCCTCTGTTGAGAGAGGGCTGTTGAATCTCAATGTAGATGGCCTCTTTGACCCCTCTTTCAAACCAGTGATCCTCTCTGTCCAGAATGTGGACTTTACTGTCTTCAAAAGAATGACCTTTGTCTTTAAAATGAAGATGGGCTGTTGAATCTTGTCTCTCTGACTTACTTTCCAGACAGAAGTCTTTGCTTACTCCATTTTTAATCTAGAAAACCTAATTGTTTTGTTTTTATGTATTTATATTCAAAGGTGTTGGTCAACCAATAGGTAAATGGGAGCAGACAGAATTCATTCAATAAATGAAACAAAAGCAATCTTTAAAATGCAGTGAAAGGATTAAAAGGACATCTTTAGGAAGATGAATTAAGAGAGCAGAAAACCAGGGTCTGTTGTGATGGGGCAAACACTGAGAAGTCTCAGATGAGTGACGCACAAGGGAATCTAACCAGAGCATTCTCAAGTGACCTTGAAATATTTGCAGAAAACATTTGGGGGTTTGACAAGCACTAGATCTGTTAGTGAGAATAGAACATTTAGGGATAGTATGGAGGATTTGTTTTTTCATGGTAGCACTTTTCAAATGTTATTTGAAAATTCTCTGTTGCCATCTCTGAATTCCCAAGGAAGCTAATAGTTGTGAAAGCTACATCTGTTAAAATGTCTAAAGAGAACGAAGCAGCTAATCACAAGATATTTGGGAAAGCTGGCTACCAGCCAAGCTCATTAAATAAATATTCTCCTGCAAAATGTTTTACCATAAAATCTCACTAAATGCCTATTTATAATGAATGTTTTACAATGCTTTGAAAATGGAGTGTGAAGTCAGAACTAGAATACTGCCAATATTTGGCCTAACGTTGGACCAGTTTCTATATTACTTGTGTGTCCCAATATTATGTTGGCTTTGTGAAGATGTGTATGAGAATTATTATCAGGTGTGCTCATGCACACAATGCACACAATTCCTCTTAATATTAACAGTTCTGTGAGAACACAAGTCTTGCAGAACACAAAGCCTCTAGCCAAAGACAAGCACTTTCCTATTTGTCGTCTCCTAAAAGGATCTCAAATGTCTCAAGGACAATCTTGAAACCATCAGAAGTATGGATGGGAGTGAGAGAATGCCTGTATCACCATCTTCACAGCCTTCCTCAACAGAGTATGTCAACTCTTTTCCAGTCTGCCTGGCACTCTGTATGCAAAAGCTCCTAGAACAATAAATACTTTATGTGCTTTATCACTAAACTCAATGAAGAAATGTATTGATGGGGAGCACAGTGAAAATGAAGGAACTCAAATGGAGACCTGGGTTACTGAAAGGCCTATGGAACAGCTTCCCCAGTCTTTCTTTTTTATTATTCTGCCTGCACATGACTGGCTGAGGAATTATGGGAGTTGAAGTCCACGAGTCTTAAAGTTGCCAAGTTTGGAGACCCTGCATTAATAAGCCATAGCAATTCAGAAGTGGCCAAATAGTTATTGGATCCTCAATCTCCCCTGTTTAAGCTCTCTAAATACTATAGTCTAGACACACTGATACTCTCAAGAAATGAAAGGCATTGTAATAATATGTGAGAATGGTCTTGGGAGACAAGGGGTGAAGCCACCTCCTGGGGAACAGTCAGACAAGAGGCAGCTTAGCTTGCAGAAGGAATGTGGGCATGGCGAACATCTCAAAAGAGACCCTATCTAGTTCCTTGGACTTAGAGGCGAAGGGGGAGAAAAGTAACTCTGTGACCGGCAAGACTAATTTCAGCCTTGCAAGGTAATTCAGGCAGGAAGCGTGGCCAGATGGATTAATTCTCCTTTACTGTAAGCTTACATGAGCAAAATCTTACAAGTCTTGTAATGTTCTTTGCATTTCCAATGTTTCATATTAGTAAATCTGACACCAAAAGAAAATTTGAATTAATTTCTGGTGTTCCAACAGCTCATTAGCCTTAGGCAATATGAACAATAAAAGCACATTAAATCAAATAACAAAGAGTGTTGAGTAATGTTTCCAGTTTCTTCAAAAACATTTACTTAAAAATGAATAATGAAATTGGTTTTACCATTAGAGTTCTCAATGTGTACCAATTTGTCAGTGCCTGGAAATATTTCAGTTGATGTAATGCAATTTACAGGGGTTAACACCCTGTGAAGTATTTTTATAGTCAATTTTTAATGACTTTCCCAGATAAATTTTGACTTATTGCATGCAGGTCCCAAATCCTCTTCCATACTTTTTATCCATTTTTAAGAAAAGCTGTTGTATTTGATACCAGAGTTTTATATGCAATTGAAAAGTTCCCTTTGATTTAAAATAACACTGTTCTTCAAATACAGGTCTTGACTAGTGAAATTTAATTAAGCTCCCAAAACAAATGAAAATTTCATTTCAAATCAAGTTGGAACATGTGATCAAGTTTGCAGCAAAATATATTCAGAAAAGATAAGTCTTCCACTAGAGCTTATGTTCGTAGGAAGTCCCCTATTTTTTTTTTTTTAAAGAAGAGGACATTGTTGATAGTGTTAAAAAGTGGTTGGTTGGTTGGTTGCCTTGCCAAACAAATGGTTCCCCAAATAGTTTGGCACATTTCTCTCAAGTCCTTTCCAGAATAAACAGTCATATGCTTTTCTTGAAAATGAAAGAAAAAAACAGAAAAGACCCTATATCCCCAAGCGTGACTTCACCATCATTTTTAGAATAATTATTTTACTACGCTCTGTAGTGGCTACTTTCAGGGTACCATAAGTTGAGAGCATTTTCAGTTAAGTTTCTGCTGATCATAATTTCATCTCATCTTTGCATAGCCTTGAACAACATCATAAATTTGACAGCCCCCAAGGGATTCTAGCTTTTCTTTTGAGCGTTTGGGCAGCGTATGGCTTCACGTTGCTTCCTCATCAATATTTAAGGTGTGTCATTGTGGATGTGGAAGAAAGAGGATCCCTTTGTGCCTTGAAACAAGAAAGTAAAAAGAAAAGGGGGGGGGGGAGTATCAAAAAAGCTTGGCCTGAAACATCACTTCTGAAGTTGGGTAAATAAACCTCATAATGAATAATTGATGTTTGCCCTATGATCGTTTATCTATCTATTTAATTTATACAGCTGCCCAGCTCACAAGATTTGATTTTGGGGAGCCTACAACAAAAACAACTATAAAACAATAACAATGTCAAACACAATCCTAATGGTTTTTTTTTTAAAAAGTACACATAAGAGATTCAATCAATAATGGAGCCAACTCAAGATCTCACCAGTCCCCCGAGAATCCCAGTTCCATGCCCTGACTTGTGACTAGACTTGGGTCCAAGGTGGAATTGCAAGTCGTCTTGCCAATATAATAGAATAACAAAGTTGGAAGGAACCTTGGAGGTCTTCTCGTCTAACCTGCTCAAGCAGGAAACCCTATAGCAGGGTTTGTCCAGTCTCTTCTTAAAATCCTCCAGTGATGGAGCACCACAACTTCTGGAGGCAGGTTGTTCCACTGTTTAATTGTTCTAACTGTAAGGAAATTTCTCCTTAGTTTCTCATTTAGGTTGGTTCTCTCCTTGGTTAATTTCCATCCATTGCTTTTTGTCCTGCCTTCAGGTGCTTTGGAGAATAGGTTGACCCCCTCTGTTTTGTGGCAGTCCCTTAAATATTGGAACACTGCTATTATCTCACTCCTAATCTTTCTTTTCATTAAACTAGACATACTCAATTCCTGCAACCTTTCTTCTTATGTTTTAGCCTTCAGTCCCCTATTTCATTTCCAGTCCCCTATAATATTGATTGGTCTCTTTGGGGAAAGCTATCATCAGTCAGTAGTAGCAGATGAAAAGTAAAATTGTAAGTTGCAAACAACCAAATCCAACCCCCTGCTAGAATCTAGATTACAGCCTCCCAAACAGATAGCTAACTTGCCTTCACTAAACATCACCTAGGAAGGGGAGGCTTTGAAATTCCTAGGTAATTGTTAGCACGAAAAGATGTAATTGCATTTGCATGCAACAGTAAACCAGCTAGTGGTTATGCTCCATTGCTTCCATGCCAAATAATTGTATGTGTGATAATGGCATACAAAGCAGGAACTCTGCTTTATTCCCTTTGCAAGAAACTAGAGTCTAAAACCTTAGTTTGTGGTTGATTTCTGTGTACTGGCGTGCTTGGTTCAAATGTCACAATAAACACAATCCAGAAGGAGCTTCTTAGTTTGATGTGCTGATACCTGCTTGCAGGAAGAGTCAAGTGAGAAATTGTTAAGTTTCCAGGGCAAATTATGGCTTCTTTGGATGAGGAAGTGCTCACCTGATGAGTATCTTCTTGCATAGAAAGAACTACAGCTAGTCCTCCACATACATCAGTTCATTTAGTGACTGTTTAAAGTTACAGCAGTACTGAAACAAGTGACTTATGACCATTTTGGACACTTACGACTGTTGCAGCATCCCCACGGTCATGTGATCAAAATGCAGATGCTTGGCAACTGACTTATATTTATGTCAGTTACATTGTCCAAGGGTCACGTGATCACCTTTTATGACCTTTTGACAAGGAGAGCCAATGAGGAAGCGAGATTCGCTTAATACTTAACAAATGCAATGATTCACTTATCAACTGTCAAGAAAGGTTGTAAAATGGGGCAAGAAATCACTTAACTATTTCGCTTAGAAACAGAAACTTTGGACTTAATTGTCATAAGTTGAGGACTATCTGTATAACCATAAGTAAGCATGCCAAGAGAGGGCAGGCTAAATAAAACAAATTGGTCACTTTCTTCTAGCTAGGTTACCTACAGTGATCATACACTGAATGTCAATTTCATAGTGGGTGGTTCATGCATACCGTTTCTTATTATTTAATGTTACTTACTCAGTTTTTACATCTCTTTCCTAATCTTTGGAATCTTTTCTTTGTCCTTTCCAGAAGTGATATAGCTCGTTAAAAATGCACACAAAAACTTGTTGATTCATCTATAAGCCATGGAAGAAAATTAGCATTATTTTGGTTAACAGTCAGCCTAACGTGACCTGATGCATCACAGTTAAAAAGAAATGTTTGGTTCTGATTTTTCACACCAGATGAGCATATCCAAATTGAATTCCGCATTTTGAAAAGGCCAAAACGTTTATTTATATTTTATGCTGCAAATGTGCTCTTCAGCATGAAGTTAGCTGCTTCAGTTTGCTGAACAGCTGAGACCACAGAGACAGTTCAGAAACCTTTATTCCAATTTAGCTTCCTCTGGTGAAGTTTGCATTACAGCTCCCAATATTCCCAGCATTGTGACCCACAGAGATAGTAGAGAAGCTGGCTTTGCTACTTTATTTTCTTTTGTATAAATAAAGTAGCAAAATGTCAGTTGTTACCCTTGTTAATGTAACACAGTCTAATTCTTGAATTAATCCATTGTACTATCATTTTTTAAAATAGGGCCAGGACGCCCACAACATTCACTTCAAAGTATCTCACTGAAGTTAACACTAATCGAGCTTAGTTTGTTGTGTGAATGCATTTGCTAGATTTCTTTGTGACTTGGCCAAGCATGCTGCATCTATATCACTATGGTTTAAGAGTGGAAAACGCTTTCTTGCCTGTTCTGAAAACTGTATTACACACGGACAGCATTACATACCATATACAGCATCTGGTATCTACTTGTTTTTAATGCAACAATCATCTTTCTAACAGCAACTTTCAAGGGGCTTTCATCTTTCAACTCAAGATGTTAGTTATGATCTATAAAGGCCTACATGACATGGGGCCAGGCAACCTACAGAGCCGGCTTCGTCCCATCCCATCCCACCTGGTCAGGCATGGAGGGTATATGTTATAGACCCCATCAGTTAAAGAACTCCAACTGGAAAGGTCTAGGAAGAGAGCCTTCTCTGTCCTTGCACCCACCCTGTGGAATATTATTGTCCTGGGGTTGAGGCAGGTCCCCATAGTCCTGGCCTTCCAAAAAGGGGTTAAAACATAGCTCTACAGCCTTACGTGAGAAGCCCAAAGGAGCACACAGTGTGGGGTTGGTTGATACCACGAGAGCCCTCCTTTTGCCTTTGTCAATTAATTTTTAGCAGGGTTTAATTATTTTTGCATCCTTGAAACTTTTTATTTTTTAAACATTTTAATTCTAATATTTTAACTCAAATGTTTTATTCTTTTATATTTTGATGTTTTATTGTACACTGCCCAGAGTCCCTCTTTGAAGGTAATGGGCAGTTCATTAGATAGGTAGGTAGATAGATAGGTAGGTAGGTAGGTAGGTAGGTAGGTAGGTAGATGATAGATAGATAGATGATAGATAGATAGATAGATAGAGAGATAGAGAGATAGAGAGATAGATAGATAGATAGATAGATAGATAGATAGATAGATAGATAGATAGATAGATAGATAGATAGATAGATAGATAGATAGATAGATAGATAGATAGATAGATAGATAGATAGATAGATAGATAGATCTTCCCTGTGGGTGTAACTGCTTACAGTCAATAATAGAGGAGACAACTTAGATATCCGTAGCAGAACATCCAGATTCAGCCATAGTTTCATTCCATACAGCATTAACCTTGCGAACTCTCAAGCTTCCTCCTTCCGTTATATATTCAAGATGGACAGTATTTAATATTTATTTGCTACATATATATAGGGATGTGGGTCTATATATATATATGTTGTTCATAGTATGTTTAGGTGTGTGTCATGTATGTGTTTCACTTTGAGAGCGGGCAACTAAATTTCATTTTTGATGTGTGCCGTTGTGCCCACAATATAAAAATAACAATAAAGGTTATCTTATCTTACCTTATATTGGATAGACATTTCCCAGATAGCTAAGCAAGTTGTATGACGAGGCTTTGGGCCAGAGCTCAACTCATGGGGAAGATGGTGGCAAACCACTTTCTTATTATTGAGAAGAAACTTCATGGATGTGTCTGTACAGTATAGTGAGGAGTTGAGCACAACTTAAGAGTCTATTTACTTGATTATAGTTGCAACCTGCAATTTGTTACTTAGATCAGAGGTCCCCAACTTTTTGGGCATCAGGGACCAGTTCTGTGGAAAGAGGTTTTTCCACGGACTGGAGGGTGCGTGGTTTTGTGTGCTGCCTGCATCCCACGGATGGGGCTTGGCTTTTTTCCGTGGACCGGTTGCTGGCATGCCGCAGCCCGGTTCTGGTCCACAGACTGGGGGTTGGGGACCCCTGATTTAGATGCACTAAAATAAGACAAAAATAAACTGACAGAGATTGTTGGTTGATTAGGACATGTGTCATCTTTCCTTCCAATGCTGTTTCTTAAAAGTTGACATTTGTATCTCCTCCCCTGAGTAATGCCTCAGCAGTGCATATAACAATGGAAAATACATTTAGGAGAATTTACATTTACATTATGAGCAGCATGGATAGTGGGAAAGATGGAGTAAAGCAAATGTAGGCATATTCCAGTATAAGATTAATAATTCATATTAGTAAAATACATCTTAGTAGCATTTATACCATTAGTCAGTAATGCTACAAATGAAGCTCGAAATTCATTAATAGAAGTCCCTGCAAAAACCATTAAAATTTGCCTATGGCTTATTTTTCACACTACGGCTATCTTCTGATAAAGACTATAGTTTCTTTTAGATCAGCTGCTAAACTCTGATCTGTAAATCACTGCTAATCTGCTATTGTGTGCATCAAAAATTATTAATGGCAAAAAAATCTTGGGAGAGCAGCAAATGTAGGGAGATTTTGGTATTCTCATATAAAATATTAGGAGAATTTAGTATCTTCACCTAAAATCTCATGAGATTTCTAGTGGGAACAGGTACAGCAAAATCTGCTGAATATTGGTGCTTTTGCAATCATATAAAATCTGACTCTGCTAATTGGTCTGAGGTCTAATTCTATATTGGAAGTGGTTAGTGGATTAAGAGAAGATTCTACCTCCACCCCATTGTATATTGCTTCCTTCCTTAATTTTAATGTCAATATTTATCATTTTAGCATCTTAATGCTTTATACTGTTGTTTTTATCTTGTAAATCACCTAGATTCGCCTGATGACAAGATGGATGGCACGTAAAATTAATAAAATATTAGCAATTTTAGTTCTGTTTGAAAAAGTAATTTAATTTTATTTAAATTGGGAGTTCCAGGAGAGTGAGTAGGACTTGGATCCTTAAACGGTGTTCTTGATCTGCTAAGTGATGTTTAAGTCCTCAAACTTTCAGTGATTATGTATTTGTACAAAACATTTGAGGATCATTGTTTCAGACAGAGAGTCTGTATGGGCTTTTTTCACATTGATATCTATGACACTGATACCATGTTTCCCTGAAAATAAGACTGGGTCTTATATTAATTTTTGCTCCAAAAGACACAGTAGAGCTTATTTTCCAGTTAGGCCTTATATTCAGGGAAATACGGTACTAAATGCGTCTGTCCATCTGACAATCTTAACTGGGGCTTATTTTTGGGGTGGGGCTTATATTACGAGCGTCCTGAAAAATCATGCTAGGGCTTATTTTCCGGTTGGGTCTTATTTTCAGGGAAACATGGTATTAACTGCAGCCACAAAGTCTATTGCCTTGATTTGTGTGGCTGCATTTAGTCTGTGTTTACAACACACTTAATGCAGGTGTTGCATGAAGAAAAAGGGGATGGCCTATTTTCCAAAGCACCTGAGGGCAGGACAAGAAGTTATGGGTGGAAGATCATTAAAGAGAGATCCAATCTAGAACTAAGGTGAAATATCCTGACAGTGAGAACAATTAATCAATGGACTAGGTTACCTATGGAAACTGTGGTGCTCCATCAATAGAGATCTTCAAGAGACTGGACAGTCATTTGTCCAGAATGGTATAGGGTCTCCTGTTTAAGCAGGGTGTTGGACTAGAAGACCTTCCAATCTTATTATTCTATGTTTGTTATTATTGTATTGGCCACCATTGTTGCATTTGTTTACTGCTTTGACTGACTAAATAGTTTATAAATTCATAAATAAATATGAACATCCAGCCTAGGGATGTGTCTCAATTTATTTTATTTATTTTTGTTTATTAAATTTATATGCCTCCCATCTTTCCAATAAGGTGCCTCTGGGCATCTTAATGTAGTGGTACCTCAGTTTTCATCGTTAATTTGGTAAAATGAGTACCAAAAATGATGAGTACCAAACAATTTTTTCCCATAAGGAATAATGTAGTGAGTCACAAGGCAGCTGACACTGACATGTTCTAGCTTGTGCATTGAATACCAAACAAACAATATGAGTATCGGGACAAAAATTTTGCTTCAAAATGCATTGAGTACCAAATTCGATAAGTTTTAAAGCAGTTGAGTACCAAGGTACCATTGTACATCTGTTTTGTTTGTTTAAAAAAAAAGAACAATATTGCTACTTGCCCGCATATTTTGATGGGAATGTGGAAAATCGAGGAGGAAGGAAGCATAAACCTCATATCCTGAATTGCGACTTTTCGACTATCAACAGCAGAACATCCGCTGGCTTTCAGTGGAAGCATTGCTGCTTTTCACTATTAAAAATCAAAAATCAAAATGGGTTCCAACATCTGATAGTGAGATTGGTGACTCCGATAAAGAAAGGGTTACTCTCCTTCGCAGCCTTTTATAAATGAAAGTGGGGGGAAAGGGCCATTTGAGAGTCACATCCCTGGGCTGCTTTTATAGAGGAATATATGTTGCATTTTATAAGGGCAAGAGCATTAACATGTTCAGGGTGTGATTGGGGAATTACATTTCGGTCAAAATAGCAGAGAGCCAAATTCAGTCAGTCGTCTTGTTTGCCACGTGTCTAATGCAGCCAGTCTGCTTAATGACCCAATTACTGAAGGGTTTTTACACATCTTCATTTTTCTTTCAAGGCACACCGGGCCAATTGTAGACACATCTCATCCATAGCTACAATCAATATTGAGTACGCCTCGCATCACAGACCCGAGTGGCATGTAATTATGAGGCTGTATTGATTTTCCCCACAAAGGGGCTGCTAACACAGAAGAGGCAGCTTGACTTTCAGATGACTAGACCGACAGCCTTTTCATTTGTCCTAGAGAAAAATTAACACAGCTTGGTGAAAGGCCTGAGTCCCGCCCTGGGCACAGTGGCAACAGTTTCAGGAGAGTCTCTTTCTCCCTGGTTATTACATCCAGTCATTCCAGATTATTCCAAACTTAGTCTTCTCCAGTTCCGCCAATATAGAATAATAAAGATGAAATGGTGAAAGTATAGATTGATTGCACATTAGCTCTTACAGACACAATAGGGCTTTAAAGCTCCTCTCCTCGTCCTCCTCCAGGTGGCAATAATAACCTGGGAGAGCTCTGCCATGAATTTTGCACTTAATGTCAGCCTTATCCTTTCGCCTGCATTTTGGGAATAGTAAATGCAATGTTGTAACAAATACGAGGCAATCTATGCAGTGAGAATCATAATGAGTGCCATAGGTCATGAAGCTCTTCCCCTGTCCTTCACTCTGTACCCACTCTGTATAATAGATTTTGTTGTTGTTGCTCAGTGACAAAATTGTGCATGGCCCCATGGGCCAGCATGCCAGACCACTTTGTCCTCCACTTTTTCCCAGAGTTTGTCCAAACCCATGTTCGTTGCATCGATGACACTAGCTAGCCATCTCATCCTCTGCCGTTCCCTTCTCCTTTTGCCTTCAATCTTTTCCAACATCAGGGTCTCTTCCAGTGAGTCCTCTCCTCATTTGGTCTCCAGGGTATTTGAGCTTCAATATCTGTCCCCCCCAAAGAACAGTCAGGGTTGATTTCCTTTAGGTTTGACTGATTTGATCTCCTTGCAGTCCAAGTGTCTCTCAAGAGTCTTCTCCAATATCACAATTCGAAAGCATCAGTTCTTTAGCCTATTGCCTTCCTTATGGTCCAGCTCTCGCAGCCATACATTATTACTGAGAAAACCATAGCTTTGACTCACTGCAATAGAACTCCAGCCTGTAATCTCCCACAATCAAGTGAGATTCCATGAGCTGATAGGAATGCCTCTAAGATGGCCAAAACTTTGCAAGGCTACAACTATTTTTTCCTGAACTATTTGGGGAAATGTCTCTATATTTAGAGAAATGTCGGTGGAGATTCTCAGTCATCCAGGTCATAGTTATCCCAAGGGTGCTTTTTTACGAGGCAACTGGACTTCCTCGTTTTTCTTTGAAGATGTTTTGCTTCTCATCCAAGAAACTTCTTCAGCTCTGGCTGGATGGTGGGGAATGGAAGGATTTCTACTCCTTGCAGACAGCTGGTCATTTGCATTCCTTTACAGAGTCGTTGAGGTCACCTAGAGGTTTATATGTGTCCTCAGGGTCATCTGAGTAGTGCAAATGGGTGTGGAGCCTTCTTGGAACTGTGTTGTAGACTGGAAATAGATGATGTCTGATCCTTCCCCCTCTGTTGAGAGAGGGCTGTTCAATTTCGCTTCTTGGATGAGAAACGAAACATCTTCAAAGAAAAACAAAGTCCAGTTGCCTCGTGAAAAGGCATATTTAGAGAACAAATACTGGGTGCTCATGGATATTGGTGCTGAACTTAAGTTTCACAAATTTGATTGCACTGGTTTAATATTCTTTTTTGTTGTTATTTTTAAACCACTTCTTAATTTCTAAATAAAGAATGAGCTGTTGGGGTTAGGACAGGGGTGTCAAACTGCCGGCCCGTGGGCCGGATGCATCACACCAAAACCGCACCCACCTCATTGCCGCCAATGGGAACAAAGTCACGATACGTCGCGACACATCACGTGATGTCGCGAGTTTGACAGCCGTGGGTTAGGAGAAATTAACTTTACTATTCTCCATATATTGGTATAATTTATGATAATATTTCTTATCATAAGGCAAGACTTCTTATGTAAAAGACTAACCTTCAACTGAATTTAAGGACAGGTGGAGCAAGATTGTCTGATTTCAGTGCTTCCCCCAGTTCTCTGCCAGACAGATGTTTCAGATGACTTCCATATAATATGCTTGTGTGGGATTGTGATGCATTCTCTATCTTCTTGAACGGATTTTCCTCTGACATTATAATTATAAGACCAAACATAACTATTATAGCTATTGGATACCGCAGAAAGGATCTTCATTGTTGGTTTGTTTAAAACATATCCCTTGTTACGCACATATGATTTATGATTTTGTTTGATATTGGTTCTGTTGCTTCTATTGGTCCTACCACATTATCTCTAACTTTGAGGACATGGAGAACCATCAAATAGTGGCTGTTAGATATATAATACAGAGAGCCCTCTTTAAATAGCGACTGTTCAAAGTTAAAACAGCACTGAAAAAAGTGGCTTATGACCGTTTTTCACACTTACGATCATGCAGCATCCCTCTGGTCATGTGATCCAAATTCAGACGCTTGGCAACTTGCATATATTTATGATGGTCACAGTGTCCCGGGGTCATGTGATCCCCTTTTGCGCCCTTCTGACAAGCAAAGTCAATGGGAAAGCCAGATTTACACAACAGCCACAGTGTTACTACCTTAACCACTACAGTGATTTACTTCACAACTTTGTCAAGAAAAGTCATAAAATGGGGCAAAATTCACTTAACAACTGTCTCACGTAGGTTGTGAGTCAAGGACTACCTGTAGAGACGTCAAATAACTGATTTTGTACATCATGACCACTGTTCTAGACTGAAACCCCAGGCTTTCAGCACAGTCTGGAATTCAGGTTGTATACTTCTGAAATAAATTAATTCAATCTCAGAAAGATTGCTCTGGGCATGGGATCCAGTAATTCAAGTTTCCATCAAGTCATAGAGAAACTAAACCTTATTGTGATATATCTTCAACTTCTTTAACATGTGACATTGAGTTCTCTTAGATAGAACATCGATCCATTTGTTTGGTAGCCAGATGATGCCCAAAACTCTTTAAAAAAGTATTTCCTTATGCTGAAATCCACTCCATTATTCACTCCGTAGCACCTATTCTCTGACGGTGAAGCAGGCTGATATGGATCCAATATATGTTTTCCCAGAAATAATTCTCAGATGGCTAACTTGGCCAGAATTCAGGAAATTTGTGGTCTCAGGACTTTAGGTAGCAAGGTTGCTCAGTTGCCAGTTAGCATGTTTGCCTTCAGCCAAAATTATTTTTCTGCTTTCTTTCTGCTCTATAGAGTTGTTGGTTTTCAAAACCAAAAAAAAATATTATAGGATTTTCCTAGTTGTCTTTAATCGTTTATTTCCACCTTCCTTTACAGCAGCAAAGGAGAGAGAAGGAGTTAAGAAAACAACAAGAGAGGGAACAACGGCGGCATTATGAAGAACAGTTGCGGAGAGAAGAGGAAAGGAGACGGGCTGAACATGAGCAGGTGACGCGCTTCAGATCCAAATGATTGCATTTTTATAGTGCAGGCTGCTTTCTCTGTCCCAAACTCAGACTCAAAAAGGAAGTTCAGCATGACTCGTCTTCTTCATATTGTATGGAGATGTTGGCGTTAGACGGAGAGACCCAAGTTTAATTCCTATCACTGACATGAATATACATTCTGCTGCCGGCCGTGTAGTAATTTTAAGGGTCTGTGGGTTTTGATGTAGTGCTTAAAAGGTAATAGGTTAAAAACTGGGAGGCTCAGTTCTAGGAAGAAGGCAGTGGCAACCACTTCACAAAACATATTACCAAGAAAGCTGCATGGGCTTGTCCAGCAGTCAACAGAATCCAGACTGACTCAAGTGCACACACGCTGACACACACACACACACACACACACACACACACAGAGAGAGAGAGAGAGAGAGAGAGAGAGAATACAGTCCACAACGTGCAACCATTCATTTAGCAACTGTTTGAAGTTATACTGCACTGAAAAAACCAGCATGTATTTATGGCGTTTGCAGCATCCGCAGGGTCAGGTAATTGTCATTTGTGACCTTCCCAGCCAGCTTCTGACACGCGAAGTCAGTGGGGGAAGCTGGATTCACTTAACGACCGCATGATTCACTTCAATAAATCACTTGCCAACTGTGGCAAAAAAAAAAGCCCTGCAATCCGGGAGTACTCACTTAACAACCGCCTTGCTTAGCAACAGGAATGTCAGCCCCAATTGTCATACGTTGAGTACATACGTAAGTGCAGTACTATAGTAGAGTTTTGACATATAAACCTACCTGTGAATTGGGATCATCAACTGAGCCTTCCTTAAAGTTTAGGCATGTGATCGGACAGAATGTACAGGTAGTCCTCGGCTTACGACCTCAATTGAGCCCAAAATTTTTGTTGCTAACTGAGACATTTGTTAAGTGAGTTTTGCCCCATTTTATGACCTTTCTTGCCACACTTGGTAAGTGAATCACTGCAGTTGTTAAGTTAGTAACATGGTTGTTAAGTGAATCTGGCTTCCCCGTGGACTTTGCTTGTCAGAAAGTCACAAAAGGGGATCATACGACTCTGGGACAGTGCAACCGTCATAAATATGAGTCAGTTTCCAGGCATCTGAATTTTGATACATGATCATGGGGATGCTGCAACGGTCATGAGGGTGATCTGTTTCCTGGATCTTAGTTCCTGCTGTTTTTCAGTTCTTCCTGCATTGTTACGGTTTTGTGTGCAGACGTGTTCCTGATTCATTCCAGGTAAAAGAGTCAGAGGGAGATACAAAGCGGTTCTCTGCTTGAAATCCTTGAGAGTTTCCACGGTTTAGCGTAGATAACACTGGACTAGGTGGAGATTGTGTAGATGCCAATATAGTGGAAATCCAGTTGGTTATTTTGGAAGAGCAGCCACTTTCATTAGCACACTCCTTATCCTTGGTCTCTAGTTACTTTTCTCCACCTCAACTAAACAGGCATGTGGTCGGACAGAATGTACAGGTAGTCCACGACTTATAGCAACAATTGCATTCCAAACATTCTGTTGCTAAGTGAGATAGTTGTTAAAGTGAATTTTGCTCCATTTTACGACCTTTCCTTTCACAGTTAAGTGAATCACTGCAGTTATGAAGTTAGTAATACAGTTGTTAAATGAACTGGCTTCCCCATTGACTTTTGCTTGTAAGGAGGTAGCAAAAGGTGATCACATGACCCCAGGACCCTGCAACCATCATAAATATGAGTCGGTTGCCAAGTATACAAATTTTGATCATGGGACCATGGGGATGCTGCAATGGTCATAAGTGTGAAAAACAGTCATAAGTCAGGTTTTTCAGTGCCATTTTAACTTTGAATGGTCACTAAATGAACTGTTGTAAGTCAAGGATTCCTTGTATTTGGTTGTTCTAAGATCTGTCGGCAACTCTCATCTCAGTGTAGTACACTCTTACAGGTAGTCCTTCTTTAGTGATCACAGTTAAGACCTGCAAGTTGGTTGTTAAGCGAAGTGGGTTGCTAATTGAAAATCACATGACCACAACTGTGCTTATGATTTTACTTCAACTTTCCTCTGCTTTACTGTATCAGAAAGCTATGACACCGGTCAGATGAGCCCAAATGGCAGGGAAGGTTTCTGGAATTCAACCCATGAGAAAACTGAGTAAAAGTGCATCTCTTATAACCATTTTTTTTTTTTTGCATCCTCCTGCCCTTTGCAATGCTCCTCTGACCGCTGGGATAATTAGCAAGAAAAGAATTAATGTTGCATTTACATTCATTCGAGAGAAAGGGATTACAAGAGAGTAAATAAGCACCCAATGGGGAATATATTTAACAGCCACAATATATTTATGCATTATATACATATTCAGCATTAAATAAAACAAGGCTCTGTTATTTTCTCAGCAACAGTTTGTACAGCTTGTGTGATATTTAGTCAAATGCATTGCACTGTATTTCTATTTTCCCCCTTTGGTCCCACCCTCCTCTATCAAGCAGCAACCTTTAATGTTTATGTGATTTTTTTCCCCCTCCTACTCTTTAACGATCACCTTTTTTGCCTTTGGAATTATGGTTCTTCCTTTTCTCTCCTTTTTTTCTGCTTCCTGCTTCCCACCATCTCCAGGAATACATCAGGCGACAGTTAGAGGAAGAACAGAGGCAGTTAGAGATTTTGCAGCAGCAGTTACTGCAGGAACAGGCGCTACTTCTGGTAATGGGGAGGCAGGATCTCTCTTACGTCCCTTTCTCCCAACCTTTCTGTCTGTAGCAAATCAGCATGATATTAGCCTTTATAGGGTTGCCACCTTTTTTCTCATTTTTTTTTCTTTTTTAAACTTGAAAGTATTCAAATGTTGGTTAATTTGGCATTTATTAACATTTCTGGAATCGGCAAAGCACGGGGGTTAGAAGGCATGCCATCAAGACTTGATCTAGCCTATTATATTGTGCAGTTTGATCTGGTTTTACTCAGGACACAGATTCAATTGCAAATCGTTTGAAAATTATTTTGAATAAGAAAGAGAAAGCAAGAGCTTATAAGACAGCAGCTGGCCATCTTTTGGCTACTGAACTATCTGGGATAATGGTCCAAGCATTTATAAAAGGAACCCCCCAAGCTTGTGCATGGGCTTTTGGAAAAGTCCCAAAATCTTGTAAGATTGGTGCAGGATAGTTGTGGTTTTAATGTGAAATTTGGACAGTTTATTTCTTGGGGGATCAAATGAGCATCCTAGTGCTTTAGGTGTTGCATGGCCAACCTCTGTTCTAAGCCTTAACTAGCATTTTATTGAATGCTTGATTATATCTTCCAATAACGTTTTCTTTTTCCAAATTTAGCTCCTCATAGACTAGATTTCTACCAAGAACAAAACGTGGACATCCCAGGCCAGAATTTCAATCTAGGTTTTTTTTTAAATTTATTTTACTCCTTCACCTTCTTCATCCAACATGTGCTTTCAACTTATGGAGAAAGAGCCTACAGCTGAAAATAGCTGTAGTCATCCTGGAGCATATATGCCAATTTAATTCTTAAATAATGATAGTTTCTAAGTCCAATTAATTGGCTAGAAAGAGAAGAATTTCTGAGAAATAAGCACAATCTGAAATCCTGATTTTGGGAGACCCTTCCAATGCCAATAAGGAGTATTGCTCTCTATTTGTGGCCTGAAAATAATAGTGAGGTGTTAATGGGGATTACCAAAGAAACGGTAAGGCCAGAGAATGAAATAAAGATTAGAAAACAACAAGAATGGGAAAAAAGTGTTAGTAAACAAAGGAATTTGGGGGGAAAAAACATCTGAAGTGGCAATCCTAAAAGGCTAAGTTAATATGAAAAGCCATACTGGGGAGAAGCTGGTCTGCTAAGGCCCAACTTTATCTCCAGAGGAGAAGATAGCATGCTGCATTAGTTCCTTCCTGAATGCAATCCTACCAAGAACTCTGAATGTTTATATTGGGAATACAGTGGAGGGAGAGTTCCTGCTTGCACATCTTTCTCTGTATGTCTCCGTTCTCCATTCATTACTGAGAATTAAGTGAAACCTCCTAGAAATGTGTCCTACAATGCAATATTCACACACCTTCTAATTCCTCTACTTTATGCAGCCTGGTGGCGTGTTTCTTTATAGGCTGCTTTCTTTACATTCACGATAGAAGAGTGTGTGTTGGAGGCCTGTATATCACTACAAAATTTACGCTACTTAAAATTAAGTAGACAAATACTCTAACTTTCCCTTGTACTTTCTTTGTCCCTTCTCCTAGTTCAAAGTTGCATCTTGTCAGTGTTTGGGATATGTAATTTAGGATTTTTTTTTTAACCAGCATTGTCTTAATGATATTTATATTTTATTCCCTTGTTAGCAATAGAACAAGCAAACAGACTTCTATATAAAGATTTCTGTTACTGCCAGCCATTTTAACAATCCTGCACTAGGAGTCAATTAAAATAAAAATGCAATTTATTAGATTTATCAACAAATGCCTTTCAGATTTAATGTTTTATTTTTTATCAATGATAGCATCAGTTTGGACATATTGTGATTATACTTCTTTGATAGCTACTAATACTGTATACCCATATTTAAAATAAGCATAATTTTAAGGACCCTTTAGACACAGTCTTAACTTATTTCATCTCGTTTGAACTGACACAGTCACAGAAATAGCATACATTAAGCTTTGTGGAGGTTTCCCCCCCCCCCCTTTTAAAGTCACTTTATATGTAAAGCCTAAAATGAGATTGAATAGAGATTGAATTGCTTCCCATTGAAATAGGTCAAATAAATACCTGTTTGTGATGGATGTTAAGATTTGGCAATGAAATTGATTAGGAATGGGCAATGAGTAAATACTGTGTATGTGCAGAAGAAAGGGAGTTGAGAGCTTAAATTGCTCTTGGGTAAGCCAAAGTTCACACTAACCAATCACAAAGAATATTGGAATCCATAGAAATCATAATCATTGCATCTTTTAATGTTAAGTTTTCATTCAGTAAACACCTACCTTTTAGACATGGCTGTTCCCTCACAGTAGCATTCTGACAGTGGGAGTGTATCCCACAATTTCATACTCTTCTCCGGCTTGTTAATTTTTGTGTGGTGCACATGTCTTGGTAGGAATACAAGCGCAAGCAGTTGGAGGAACAACGGCAAGCGGAGAGGCTACAGCGACAACTGCAACAAGAAAGAGACTATCTAGTTTCTTTACAGCAGCAACAGAGACAAGAACAGAGACCAACAGAGAAGAAGCCTCTCTATCATTACAAGGAGGGGATGAACGCCACTGAGAAGCCAGCTTGGGCAAAGGAGGTAGGGCTGATCACATTTTATCTTAGAATAGGTAAACAAACCAGTTTCATCAACATTGAATTTGCACACATTTTCAGCCTCCCGCCCACACCCAGAACTCTTTGGGATTACCTGGCACTAATTCTTCATTATATTGGGTTATTTGGCCCAATAACTTCATCTGCCCTCTGATGTCATCAGGTCCTGATGTCATCAGGTCCTGATGTCTGATGTCCAACCCAAAAGCTAGATTGATTGAGGTTCCCTTACAATTCTGAAATTCCATGGTTGTATCACATATTCAGATCTGGGTGATATGATGTAACTGGGTAAAATTACCTGTGTGTCTAGTCCTGGGAAGAAAATGATTCAGCAACAAAACAGAATTGCGGTATTGATGGTCAGGATTTTAAAAACTTGAGTGTTTTCACTGGTTTTTATTTGCAAAAGAAGAGATCTCTCCTTGCCTTAAGTATTTTTCAAGCAACTTGAAAAACAAAATTCACCAGTATGTGATACTTAATAGAAATATTCTATTTTTTTAAAAAAAAAAAGTCAATGAAACATATTTTTTGTAAAGTATTATAGGGTGGGAAATGCTGGTATGGCCAAAGCATCTGTTTAGAAGACACAACTCCATGTGTGGTACCAGCTGATAAATCTTCGTGCCTAACTTTGGCAACTGTTGATATGTCAGGAAAAGTTACTACTGCAGAGCACTTTTAATAGCTTGCTTAATCACACAAAGATATGTTGCCTATATGTAGAGAGATTGTATTTTAAAAAGCTTTCTTGCAGTTTACACATTTTTTAAGTTCGGTATCAGAGGTAATGCACAGCTAAATCCATTTTCCACAGTGTTTAATATGAGAGCAGATAAGTACTTTTCCCTATTCATGTAATGGGTAATTGAGGATAGGTTTACATTTACACATGCATGTAAATGAAATTATAATATAATTTTTTGCATAGTACCACTGTTTAGAACTTTGCACTGTTTTTATCCTAGCTGTTTCACCATATGTTGTATTGGAGACATTTTGTTTGGAAAACCACATGAAAATGTGTTGCTTTTTTTCCCCCCCTCAAATGATTTTTCAATCTTATACATTCAGGGAACACTTTCCACATCAAATCATGTGCTAAAGTGTTTTGCATACATAATGCAAGCCTCAGCACATTGCAGAAGTAATATATGATGACATTGATGTGAAAGCCTTGGTTAAGTGTTGGTCAGTCTCGTAATTGCCATGTAGCAGAGTGCTGTGAGTGTATATTTAGACTATCTCAGTGCTTCCATGAAAGTATACATTTTTACAAAATACAAATTATAAGCAAGGACATTTTCAGAGAAAGGTTAAGGATCTCCCATACAATTTGAAAGCCATTGCCTGTTCCATATTAAATAGCTACCCAATGTATTATCTCATACAGCTAGTGTTGGCTGTTGTACCAACATTTAAAAAAAAAAATCCTTCCCCATTTGGTCATTTAACTGTCCATTGCATTCTGGAATGAATCACCTCTTTGATGCATGTAATTTTCTTGATAACTGCATCTCTGTCAACCTTGTTAGCAAAGGCAAGGAAGTGGGGATGTCCAAAACAACAGAATAGATTTTTAAAATTCAGCTCATTTTTTTTAAAGCCTGATTCCTGCTGTGAGGTCAGAGAAGGAACTTGCTCCCATCTCTGCTGCAATTATTATAGCGGTGCCAGCTACTGAATAAGAAGCTGTTATGTTCACATAATACACTTCCTCTGAAAGAAAGGATTGCCCATTCAAAAGCAGATAGTAGATGCCACTGGGGCACAGTAATTGCTGGTCTCTTAATAACTATCCTGAGTGACTATTACAGGACATTTCATTATAGTGTGGAGGTTAAGATGTATGACCTGTATGAGAAGACCCAGCTGCAGGTCCCCACTTGAATATGGAAATTGCTGGATGACATTAAGTGAGCCATTTTCTCTCAACATAGCTTACTAAACAAGCATAAATGAAGGAAGGTCTTCAAGTATATCATCTTAAGTTCTCAAAGGGAAACCTGGAAGATAAATGCAGTATACAGAGTTCCTGAGATCACAGCTTTAATTGGCCTCATTTCTCTAAATCACATTTGTGGTTTAGGAAACTCATTGTAAATTGCTCTGGAGAAATTTCCAAAAAGATCCCTTCCTGTATTGTTTGTTTGCATGGATTGTAGCAAAATCAGAATAATTTTGAAGGATTCTCATCTTGACCCATTTAATAGAATTTGATCAACCTCCAAATTTAATGGTAAAAGAATGAAAAGAATTTTACTGTAAAATCAAAAACTTTTCTCATTCTTATTGGAAACCTTCCATTTGTTCTGTGTAACAGAGTTTCATTTGCTCAATGAAATGGACTCAATCAGATGAAGCAATTGCTACAGTAATCAAGTTCATGTTTTGCAGGAGAATTTGGAAACTTATTTTAAACAGGGAAGAATGCAAATACTCTGCTAAAATAATTTCTAAAAAGCTTAAACAATATTTTAGTCAATCTTGCACCCTTAAGTAATTTTATAGGAGTGAGCCCACAGATAAAAGTAACAAAGTACAGAGGTAATTTAAAACATTGGGCATAAGAAAAATACTTTTATCACATAAAATAAATTGATAGATATTGCATAAAACATTTAACACATATGTTGATTTATTAATCTAGGTTTTGTTTCTATAGCCATAGTTAAAAATCTGGCTGGCAGTATTGTAATTTTAGGATTTTTATCTGAGAGAAGAATTTTAATTTGTACATAAATATTTCTTTCTGGACTTGATTTTAAAATAAACTAGATAATATCCTGCCAAAAAAGTTTGTAAAATTCACCGAGCGAACAAATATGATCCACAGTTTGAAGATAAATATCATTATCAGGAGAACACCTTTGAGAGATGGGAATCTTTTGAAATGTACAGTGCAACAGGTGATGGCAATGCTTTTAATCAGGCTTTTGAAAAGGTTATATTTACTTAAATGTAAACTGCTAAAATTTATTGGGAGCCAAAAAGCATAAATGTAAAGTTCAGGGTAAATAATGAAAGATTATAATAGTGATTACTTTTATAACAATTTGGGAAATTATTTCCAAATAGGATGCACATATGTAATCAAGTTAAAGAAAACACAGGCATCCAGGGATTATGGCTTTATTATTGTTAAACAATTATTTCAAGGATGCTGTTCACTGCATTCATTTTAAAAGGTGCAAAGATAACTTAAAATATCTTCATATCTTCTAGTTTAAATTTAAATAATGTGAATGGCTTTCTGACCCTCTAAATATTAGATTTCAGTACTCAGGTTTCCAACCATTGACTGCAAACATACTTGCTACAAAATGTGGATTGCTGAGTTAAAATATTTCATTTGAGTACAGTTTCTGTTATGTCTTAGATAGCCTTCTGGGCCACAAAGTGGAATTAGTTTGGCACTGTCTTTTTCCATGTTTGCTTTTTTTCTACATTTATAGTATTTTGTAGAGCTATCCCATCTAAGTAATCACCTGCCTAAATATGCTTATGTTCCAAGTAGAAATAAGGTCAGATATGTTCTTCCACCTGGTAAGAGAATGTTGGTTCAGGTGATTTTATAAGCAAGCCAATTCAACTTCATTAAAAGTCAGTGGAATCTCCACCTTCAAAGAGCCCCAGTGAATACCAGTCACCATAAGGAAAGCCATTTATTTAATGTTCTCTCTGTGACTTCCAAGAAGTTCATCAACTTGTAGAAATAGGTCATTAGCTTGATCCACTTAGTATATTTTCTCTGTTAAGGGGTATGAGTGCATTGTTGTTTGCCAGTTTATGAGTTAGAACATCTAGTTTCCTTGATTTTCTGAAGTAGCAAGGTTTTCAAAGCAAGCTTGGTTCTTCTCTTATTAGTTGAGCATGGTACAAGACATTGAACAATTGCATGTTGTCTATGAGATTCGTTACAATGTGTGTTTTTTAATAGTTTAATTTCTGTAATCCTACTTCCCCAGGTCCAGCAACGAACTTTTAATAACCTGCCTGTTATCCCAGCTAAACAGAACCATAGTTCCATTCCCAAACACGTGCCCTTTCTTACTCACAAAGACACAGTTCTTCAATCCAACTCTAAGGCTTATCGTAACATTTCCAAACTGCATGGTAAACAAAACTTACAGGATCAGCAAGCATTAGGTCACAAAGGAAAGGACATGTTGGCTTCTACTAGAGAAGTAGCACTGTTGCCTATCATTACAATTTCCATGCCAAGTCCTCGGGAAGATCCAAAGAGAAGACCCACTTTGATAAACTCTGAAGCTAGGTGTGGTTTTCTAGACCAAAGGAAAAAGAATAGCAACATGAAGTACTTCCGTGGCTCTCGATCACAAGGGTGTAGCCCTGATAGGATGCAACCGCTGGAGGTCAAGTCAGTGTCTTCTCCTCATCTACTAAAAAGAGATAAACCACCATTACCTCCTTATAAAATCAAACTGAACTTCCAAGAGCACAATGCAGACAAGAGAAGGAAAAATCCTTCACATTTATACCCAGGTGTTATTTCTCCTTCAAGGAGTGCTCCATCTCTAAACAATGTCTTGAAAATGCAGGATCATCTAGATTTGAGTGCTTCTAGCCCGGCTTGTGTCTTGAGGTATCACAAGATACAAAATGACCATAAGAAGCACCATGTATCTGTGGAGAGTGTCTTTGAACATCATCGTCTTTCTTTCAGGAACCATCATGCACAGATGCCAAGGAAAATGATAGGAAATAGTACGGAGCAACTTTTTGTTCCTTCTCTGGATCTTTCTCCACAAATTTCTCAGTTGACTGTATCCAGAATGGAACCCTTATCTCCTTCCTCTCGCTCAGTGTCTTTAAATACCCTTTCATTTTCTTCTAATTCTGAAGCAGTTTGGCCTTCTAAAAATTCCCATGGCAATTCCTCTGGTGCTGCTATGCAGGTGAATCTGGGTTCATTTTCTAACTCTTCCTGTTTTTCTTCCAAACTTTCTCCACAAATACCAAATACAAAACAGTCATTAGGTTTGCATGTGAACAATTATATGACTCTATCATGTAGCACACCTAACCTTCAATATGCTGGATAGGATTACATAAAACCACTTCCAGTGGGTAAGTTCTCCCAATAATTTCCCCAGTATTATCAATAAGCTACAATGTTCTCTCATTCTATAACTAGGATTTATTAAAATCTTATAGCATTTCTGAAACAAATAGCATCAAGCAAAGGTTATTTTGCCTTGAGTTGCTATCATTTAAGCAAGCCATTTGGGTATTTGTAACAAGCTCTTACAAAACTGTGGCTAGGATCTATGTTATTAAGAGATATTCCAGCTCTTGTCTCCTCTAACATAGTATCTGCTGCAGTGTCGAAGTGCAAGTCTCCAAACATGAATTATATTTCACATAATATGTTACATTTTAATCTCATTTATACGCATACATCTGGCTAAAACTCAATCAGCCCATTTAATTTGATAAACAGCATTCCATTGTTCCATTCATCCTTACTTGGTCCTGTTTTTAATTAAACATGATCAAATGCTCTTGTTCGTGCCAATCTTTCCTTGATACTCAATAGCTGGGTAGCCTAGCTGCATTCTGTTCCTTGTTTTGAAAGGAACCTGAAATTGTTCATTCTCAATCTGCTGTTTTCTGTTAAATTTGAATTTTAAAATCCAGCAGATGTTTTCTTTCTTTTTGGAGGAACATAGAATAAGTTAACAAGGCTGTATTTGGGTGTTCCCAAGAAGGAATATATATACAGTGCAAATTTGGGGAGGAATTAAAAAGAAGGAATAACTTTTTTCTTTCTTTTTAAGATTTTATATTTTCGAATCATTGTGTTACTTGATCCAATAAGTTGCTATTTTTTTGTTGCAATGCCACTTGCAATTCTCCAGGGTTTCAGGCCAAAATCGCCTGTTGTAATCAAGCAAGCTCAGCTTTTAGTAACTTACACAAACACACCATACAGTTTTCTTGGTGGGATAAGAAAGTAGTTTGCCACTACAATGTACCATCACAAAGTGATTTGTCATTCCAAGATTTTCTGTTTTGTTTCCCAATTTAACTTCTACCCTGGATTTCACAAATTATCCCTATCCAAATGCAGAAGATGTTAGAGCATCCTTAGCTTTCCATATCAGCCAAGGCCAATCAAATGCTTTGTAGGTTATTTTATCTTGTATTATTGTATTATCTTAAATCTGTCCATAGTCTTCCATCAGCTGTTACATAATTATTTTAGCTAGATTACCAGATTCCTCTGAGATCTTCCATATTCCATATCTACCACTGCACATGGGTCCTCTCCCACTGAGAGTGGTATCTGGATAAAAAGGCAGGATTTGGAATGATTGACTGAATGTATTAATAGCTTCTGTCCATATTAGAGGGAGACCTAACTTTCCCTCTTATCATATGACATCAGTGCAATGGAATAATTAATAAATGAATGAATGCTGTATTACTAATACAAATGCAATACTTGACATTTTCTTTATATTATCAATATTTCTTTTCAAAATAATGTTATTAAGAACAGATCCCTGTTATTACAACACCATCCATCTTTTTAAATACAGACACGCATTTTAATATTTTGGAAGAATATAAATCTTGTTATAGTTTTTAACACTCGTTATAAGGTGATATTTTCAATCAAACTTTCTATAAGCAAACTCATTTCCCCCCCCCCCCTTTTAGTCTTTTGCTCTGAATGCAGGTATTGGAGCCCATATTGAAAATATTTTATGTAATATGCTTAAAAAGTTCAACTGTTTTCTTAAGGCTCACTATGTCAACCTACTGATGGACTTTCAGATCCATTATGAATTTGTAGGATTAGGTCTTTTACTTCTAGTCAGATACTATTACAAAAAACATTTAAGCTTTAATTCCCAGTAGCAAAACATAGTTCTGAGTTATCAGTCTGAAGCTTGCCCTAAACTCAATGGGCATTGTGTGTATTCAAAACATGTTGAAGGTTTTGTGGAGCATTTCAACGTGAAGTTCAAAGGGTCTTTTCCTTTTTCCTGCTGTTTGTTTATCTGTCGCTCAAGTCCTTTCCTGTTGGAAGGTTAGGATAGTACAGTAAGAATTAAGAACTTAAGAATTTTGAAGATTCTTTTCTAATGAAAAGAAGGACCAGGGGAGACATGATAACACTGTTCCAATATTTGAGGGGCTCCTACAAAGACGAGGGGTCAGACTATTTTCCAAAGCACCAAAAGGCAAGACCAGAAACAATGGTTGGAAACTAACAAAGGAGAGAAGCAACCTAGAACTAAGGAGAAATTTCCTAATGATGACAACAATTAACCATTAACAATGCCTTGCCTTCAGAAGTTGTGGGTTCTCCCATCACTGAAGGCTTTCAAAAAGAGACTGGACAACCATTTGTCTGAAATAATATAGGGTCTCCTGCTCGATCAGGGGGTTGGACTAGAAGACCTCCAAGATCCCTTCCAACTCTAGTATTCTGTGTTCTATACCTTCCACAAAATATAGTCATGCAACTAATATCTTTTGCTATTCCAAAGCAAACCAAAAGGAAATTTTGCTTTGCTTTGCTTTGCTTTGCTTTGCTTTGCTTTGCTTTGCTTTGCTTTGCTTTGCTTTGCTTTGCTTTGCTTTGCTTTGCTTTGCTTTGCTTTGCTTAAGCAAGAGTACCCAGTGTACCTTGCCAGTTTTCAAAGGCACCTTACGTCTCTTGTCTTAAAACATCTTCTGCAAGGGAATGGATCTGTTGCAGAAGAACAGAAAAAGGCCACAGGCAACCAAGGAAATCAGGAGTGCATTGGAAGAATGGCTGTTCTCAGCTGGTTATAACTTATTTGATTCTGCAAGAAAAAAGTAATAGCCGAAAGTAATTTTGTATATTTTACTTTATCTTCTACAATATATAATCAAAGCATTTTAAACATGAATCAGTCTAAATTAAAGGGCGGTTTTCAAGAAGTTGCATCCTTTTATGAGCATCACATCATAAGCAAAGGAATGCATGCAGACCCCAAAATATTCTTAATGCTTATCAAACACTAGTTGGGGCTTGAATTAACCGCTGTCATGGGAAAATATGAAAATGTAAACCTTTTGTTGTCATCTGACAGGCTTCATATCTGGCTGCTGCTGGCATCTTTCTTTTCTCTGGTGTCTCCAAAAAGGTGTATTTCCCCAAAAGTTCTTTTGATTCCTTGAATGAAGAAATATTTTTGTAGGTATGACTGTCCAAGGGAGGCGGGGCTCTTTCATATTCCATGCATGCTTGAATCTAACTAAAAGAAAAATCAAGTGCTTATTTTAAAATATTGGTTGGTAATGTTAATAGAAGAGGTGGCATAACTTTACTTTGAATTCAGATTGTAAAATGCTTTTTCTTTTTAACAATTGATGGCAAGCAACCTCTTATTTTTATTCCCATTGCCGCTAAGACTAATAACAACTTAAATAAAAGTTAAACTGCTTTTACTCCAAAGTGTGGTTTGTTCAACTGTTTACCAATGCTTATAAACAATGGTGAAAACTTTGACAAGTGTGCAAGGTGTTGGATAAAGATAATGTGTCTCATAAAACCCATTTGTTTTGGATTTTTTCTGAGGAGCTGAAATAAAATCTGCACTCAGGCCAGTGAGTTTGTTGTGAATGAGATCTTCAGAACATGAGTCCCAAGTGTCTATTGCTTTGTGTAACTGAAATGCTGTTAAAAGTGGAGTGTTAATAGGTAACACTGTATAAGTGTATCACATACATAAAAATAGCTTGCCTCTCAGATTTTCTGTACAGTCTCAACAAGTGTTTGGCTGATGGTTGTCTTGGGCAGAAGAGTGGGACAGTTTAAAATATTGGTTGGAAATATTAATAAAAGACTGCATACATTTACTTTTAATTCAGATCATAAAAAAAAATGATGGTAGTGAGAGAAATGGAGAATCTCTGTTTGCATCCTCATCTTTGACCTAGGCATAAATAATAGTATTTTGTCTAAAATTCCCCAGAGACATGTAGAAGTAAATTTGCCATTGGGTGGATGGCAAACCAGTATTCACAAAATTCATGGAGATTTGTTTTTATTAAGAAGTGTTGCCATTTACTTTCCCAATTTTCCTTGAGAACATGTTTGGGAATTGTAAAGAGATTTGTCCTAAAATAATCCAGGGAAAGGTATTTAGTGAATTTGAGTGGATTTCTCAAAGAAACAACAACATTCTGCTTGCACAAAGTAATAAAGGATTCTCTCTAACCCAAATTGCCTTTATTAAGCCATGTAGGAGGAAAGAACCTTCCAGACTGGTCTAGCTTCCTTTATCATAAATATTGCCCGCTTGAAAGCTGATTTAATTATGCAAAACGTTCTACCATATCAAGCCAGTTTATTAACAAAGTGCTTGAAGTTTTGGTGACGATATCCTAGTTCGTAGGTTGTTTTAATCTTGTCTTAATTTGCTGCCAGAGCTGGCTCTGCCCGATATTTAACAATTGGATAGCATCCCAGAATACACTCCTTTATTTCCTCAGGGACTGGAGAAAATACTCTGTGGGCTTGACTATTTTAGCAGCTTAGTCAACTGCTTCATGGTCATTTGGAGGATGGCAAACAAGAATTGAAGTTAAAAACAAACAAGCAAACATAATTGTCATAGGATCAAACAACATTTGGAGCTACTTTCTGGCTCAGATATTGCAGTACAAAACCATGTCAACCGTGTACAGATACAATATTTTATTATTTGCAAAATTAAGTAATTTATTTCCTTTCATTAGGACTGTCTGTTCAAGATCAAAATGTTGGGTGAGGGAAGGGAAGGATGGAGCTGTGAAGGTTGTTATTCACACTTTTGCAATGGGATGGACTTGTGTTTATTGTTAAGAGAGAGAGTGACCAGGTCACTGGATATAAGACACTACAAGCAATATGTTCTTGCTTTGTCCTCTCCAATTCTTTGGAGTTTGGTGCCATTTCACAGAAAGGGGGAATCAATCTTTCAAGAAAGAACTATTGCCCCATGACTCATTTTTTTTTCAAAGAAGATCACCACAATGTAAAAAAAGATATTAAGACTCTAGAAAGAGTACAGAGAAAAGCAACAAAGATGATCAGGGGATTGGAGGCTAAAACATACAAAGAACGGTTGCTGGAATTGGGTATGTCTAGTTCAATGAAGAGAAGGACGAGGGGTGACATGATAGCAGTGTTCCAGTATCTCAGGGGTTGCCACAAAGAAGAGGGAGTCAAGCACCTGAAGGCAGGACAAGAAACAAGGGATGGAAACTAATCAAGGAGAGAAGCAACCTAGAACTAAGGAGAAGTTTCCTGACAGTTAGGACAATTAATCAGTGGAATAACTTGCTTCCAGAAGTTGTGGGTGCTCCACGTTTTTAAGAAGAGACTGGACAACCATTTGTCTGAAATGGTATAGGGTTTCCTTCTTGAGCAGGGGTTTGGACTAGAAGACCTCCAAGGTCCCTTGCAACTACTACTACTACTACTACTACTACTACTACTATTATTATTATTATTATTATTATTATTATTATTATTATTATTATTATTATTATTATTATTATTATTATTATTTCTTCTACCACATTTTTGAGCACAACAGAGGCAACTAAGCATTTGCAAGAAGCAGAGCAGCTCAGCATCACTCTGTCTTGTGTTTGGCATCCTAAGGATAACCAGACAAAATCGCCCTATCTATCTAGACATTGTTTTACCTTGTAAACCTTTTTTGTAGCATTGTCAGACTAAGAGCACCACTGAAGGTTGGTAAGCATCCATTGGTGATGGTGAGGGTATGTTAGAACAAATTTTTAAAATGCAGGTGTTTATTATCATTCCCGTTTGATTCAAATCTGGGATGACATTTTGTCTGAAATAGTTTTATTGTTGGCATAATTCTTTTAATCAAGATATCCCATTAGATTATGGCTCTATTAATTATTACATATGTTAATAACAGTATACCATTGCCATTTCTTATTGAAAGCATTTTAATATTTGTTTTGATGCTCACGCCCTCAAAAGAGATCAAACACCTCTTGGAAGACAAGTGATAATCCAAGGATTTGAGAGCCTCTAAACTAGGGTTTCTCAAAGCTTTACTACTGAAATGTATAAAGGCACTTGGCATTTCTGTATAATCATCTATTCAGGATATGCCCCCTTTGAGTTCAGTCTTTGGATGCATCTCTTCATAGATCAGGGGCATATAAAATTCCAGAGTTTTCTAGATAGGGTTAGGAAAGATTCCTACCAAAACCAGTCAGTTTAGATAATTTGGAAGTAGAAGAACCAGTGCTATAACTCAGAATTCAGAAACTTCCTGTGGTCCATGTATGATACCAGAACAATTGGATGATCAGTGCAGTCTATTGGTGGGAACAACAGATCATGCTGAGATTCTCTAAAGTAGCCTCTTTTGAGAACAAATGCTTTGATCTTCCAGCAGTCTTTGCTGTTTTTTTATCTTGGTACACGGGACATGTTTTAATCTGCCTTGAGGTAAAGTTTGGGAATCTGCTTTCTTGGGATAGCTGTTATCTTGTGGTCTTCTTACTGTTGCACTTGCTTTTTTGAAACCAAAAGCTGGGTTGTATCTGTATCTAGTTAAGTTGGCTTGTTGGTTTCATTATGCTACAAATGCAGTCCCATCTCTGTAAAGTTCTTGGGATCACAAAAGCCACGGAGGAGGGGAGACAGAGAAGTCTGCTCTGTCTTTGCATCTCTCCTTACCTGTTGCTCTTTCATTGCGATTTGCTTTTCTTCTTTCTGCTGCTGGATTCAGAGCAGGAAATTTCCCAAAGATAAAATTTATGAATGGTATAGGAATCCATGATCACGGCTGGCGTAATCTGGCATAAAAATGAATTTTCTTGCTTTTGATTTTTAATCTTCTGGAGAGCGGTACATACCATCTGTCTGCTTGGGCAGGTTCTGGAGGCTGCTATATACAAGAAAAATATACAAAACCTGTACAGCCATTTTAAAAAGTCAACATCTAAAATATAGCCTGCTAAATATACCCCCCAAATACATTTGGAGCCAAATGCATAAAAATAAATAGTTGATTATGTTACCTTTTAAAAAAGAGACTTTCATATGAGGATACATATATATTTGGATTAATTTCTGCCAAGGCAAGGAAAAAAAATTAGGTAAGAAAGGTGTTGGAAATTTGTCCGGCAACCTGTTTCTGTATGCATTCAGGTATTACTTTGGGCCTTTCAGTTGACTGCTGTTTGCTGAGTTACAATCTGTTTGGTCTATACTTTAGCCTTCTTGATGATTACTAGGAAACCATTTAAATTCAGTTGATTGAATATTTATTTATATAACAGGAAGTAGAACTAGACTAAATTGAGCAACAGTAACTAATTTTATTATACTATTGATTAATATGAAAGTCCTCTAGAGTAGCCACAATTCATAGTTAGCTTGGGGTATTTTTGTTTTTTGACTAGCTGATTGGAAATACAGACTGAGAAAACGGCTCTACAGGTTTTTAGAGATATTATGGACAGTGTCTTCAGACAACTTGAATTCACAGCTCCTTTTTCTCCTCTTGCCTCAGGTTGAAGAACGTTCCAGACTTAACCGGCAAAGTTCCCCAGCCATGTCTCACAAGGTGGCCAACAGAATTTCTGATCCAAACCTTCCGCCTCGATCAGAGTCCTTTAGTATTAGCGGGGTGCAGCCTGCTCGGACACCACCCATGTTGCGAGCGGTGGATCCACAGGTATTGTGTCTAAGTAAAGCTTCCTGTTCTTTGCTGCTCAGATGCAGCTCAGACCAGAATGTGACAGATTATTCTCATCAAAGGTAATGTCACCTCTAAGCAGTTACCCTGTTTAACAGGCCTTAACATTTCAGAACAGCACAGTCAAATTCTGCATGTAGTTTGTCATAGACTAATTCAGTTACACTGCTCATTGACTGTTTTCTCCTCCTCCCCTTGTCTGAGAGAGAAATAAAGAAATGCAACTTAGCTGTCACAGCCACCATATTGTCCTCTGCATATGGAATGATAATGAAAATAAAATTAGGGATATTTAATCATCCTGTGATTAAAGTTTGTAGAACAGTAGCCACTCTTTGAAGTCATTCAAACTTAAGAGATGCACAAGTCCTGATGAAGTAGCATGCATCCTTTACTTTTCTGGGAGAAAATATAATCCATAAAGCTGCTTTTTAGGCAGCAGATTTCATCTGGACTTGTCTCCATTGGCTTTCCATAGAAAAAAAGCAGTGACAATGGAAATTTTTGGATGGGTGAGTGACCAGAAATAACAGTGAGGAAATCATAATGGCTAGAAGGAGAACTTGTAGGCAAGATATGGAGGCAATGTGGGTCAAATCTTGACCATCGATCAGTCCTCCTGCACTTGTGATTTAGACAGCCAAACAAACATCGAGCTACCCATAGGGTGGGGGAAATGAAAAATGTGTCAATCAATCTGCCCTTAACCTGGCTCTTTGGGAGAGAAGTCAAAAGTCAAGTCATAAGGAAACATGCTCCAGGAGCTCTGATAAAGAGGAGTATTTAAATAATGTTACAGCGGTGTGGAATTGTATCTTACCTTTTGGCACAATCAGTGGCACACATGAAGAATTCAGAATATCTCGTTCAAATGGCATCGATTTGAAAAGTCTCTGCGGAGCTGTTCTGGCATATCCAAGCTGTGCATGTGTTTGTCACATTCTCCAAGCCTCCACAGAATTATATATGTGAACATATTTGCAGAATACATATTTAAATAAATTGTGAATGTGACATAGTGGAAGTCTATACTGTTAAGATATCAGCCTGTTTGATGGATATCCAGAGAATCTGCTCCGGAGCAAATTTTGATTTGTTGCCTCCTTCAATTCCTGGTAATATGAGTGAAAATAATAATACCATACTTGTCTTTGCATTTCCACGGTTCCATTCATAAGCTCATCATCAGTTCCACTCCAGATCATCCCTTTTTCTCCTTCAGTTGTGCAACAAACCACATGCTTCTACATCAGTCAGCTTGCTTCTAGGGCCATAAACCAGTGGCTTCCATGAAAGAGGAATTAGAAGATAACATAAAATGCTGCTTTGGTCCAGGATGGCAATTCTTCCAGCTCGCTTGTGATTCATTCCTCCAACTAAAGTAAAACAAAATATTGGCCAAGGTTTTTGTTTGCTTGTTTTGTTCTATGCAATTGCTTTTTTTTTTTTGCATCCTTTTTAGCTGACATAGGTCATTTACAACAGGGAAATTGAGTGTTTGTGTTCAAACTAAAACATAGTATCCAAGCCCCCTTTTATTCAAGCAAGCAGAACCACTCGTGAATAGTCTCAAACAACAGCTTTCTTGTTAGTCTCTACGTTATAGGAATCTTGCCAGACTGAATACATTCCCATGGGAATAGACAGATAAGGCTTCAGGGATTCTGGGGGAAGTCAGGCCTGTGCGGCTTTCTGCAGTGCAAGGATTCTAAGCTCAGCCCCCTCTTAACGCCTCCCTCTAGTCTAGCTGGAGATTCCATCACACTTTGCCACTCAAATAATATAAAGAATTTAATATTTTAGAGGAAGTATAAAATAAGCAGCTGTATATAGCAGACTAAATTACAAGGTGCTTTTGGTTTTAGTTTTCCTTCTTGTGTGAACTATTAACTATTGTTGATAAGGATTTATGGCTTAATGTATTATAGAGACCCAGCTGGTATGATGAACATACTATGGATCAGACAAACTGAGATTTAGTGTCAACATGATCTGCGTCTGTCCAAATGATATTTAGACTCACCGTTTTTATTTTATCTTCTCTTGTAGCTGTTAAACCAATTGCAAACTTACTTTTTCCTGTTTCTATTTTGGCAACTCAGTGCAACCAAAATGAGGAGCCACCAGCCTTGCCTGATGAGTCTCTATACATGATTCCTAATCATTATAATTTTACAGTAGTGTAAATGCAGAAAGTGTTACACTTTTTGACGACTGATCAGAACCTGAAACTCCTGAAAACAGCCACTCCACTTTTGAAATATTCTTTAGAACAAAGAAGCTGAACACCATGGATTTGACATACCAAACCAATTGGTGGGAATAACAATAATCTATGGAAAATCAAGTTTCCTTTGTTTCTGGATCTCATAAACCATGCCAAAGAAACAAACATTTCATTTGTAACTTTCTTGCATCATTTCATAAATAACACATTATCATATAACTAAAAACTATGCTCTAGCGCAGTGGTGGCGAACCTATGGCACGGGTGCTAGAGGCGGCACTCAGAGCCCTCTCTGTGGGCACGTGCGCTGTCGCCCTAGGCCTTCAGCTGGGTTTTATAAAACCTTTTCACTTTAGGCCTCCGCCGCCATGTGCAAAAAAAAAAAAGGTTCAGTCAATTTCAACTTCTCACGGGGAAAAAAAAAGATCTTGCAAAGTTGGAATTGATTGATTGAACTTTTTAGTCCCACCCAGTCTGCCATTACCACCATAGCCACGCCCAGCCAATGGGCCACACCCAGCCAATGGGCCACACCCACCCGGCACTCGACGATGCATAAGTGGGTTTGGGGTTGCAGTTTGGGCACTCGGTCTCTAAAAGGTTCGCCATCACTGCTCTAGCGGACATTCTTAGAGAAACAGAATTCAGGCCAAATAAGGAATCTCATCTTTGGCATTTCCTGAACTTCATCCACTTACTATTGAAAGATTTATCTTGAATCTTATTTTTTTTTTAATCAAATTCATTTTTTTAAAGATCAAAACTAAAATAAAAATTGGGGAAATATTTTTCTAAAAAACAACAACAACCCATATGCTTCATTATACTCTTTTTAATAACTTTTTTCCAGTTTATACTTATGGTTTTGTTTCAACTTGGTGCGTAGATTCCACATCTGGTCAGTGTGAAATCCCAGGGACCTTCCTTGCCTGCCTCTCAGTCACTGCATGAACAACCCACAAAGGGAATGGCTGGGTTTCAGGAAGCTCTAACGGTGACCTCTCACCGCACTGAGATGCCAAGGCAGAACTCGGACCCCACTTCCGAAAAGCCTCCTCTCCCCCCTCGTGTTGAAAAGTTTGATCGAAGTTCTTGGTTACGACAGGAAGAAGACATTCCACCAAAGGTAAAAACAAATTTAAAAAAGGAATTGTGCTAAGTTACAAAATTCGGAATAGGAAATAGCTTAGACGTCTGTGGTGGCGCTGCAAGTCTTTCAGGTGGCACTAGGGACTCTTTCCCAGTATGGCCCTGGTGATTCCTGCAATTGAACGGCCAAATACATTAATACTTGAGGACATGCTTCAAATTCCTTTGAGGGTAGTAACTGTAGCTCTGTGATAAGACCACAAAAGGTACCAGTTCAGCCTCTAATGGAACTAGCCACTTTGAGCTGCCAAAATCCAGATGCCTGCTAGATGGCAGCAAAGAGATTCATACATTATATAATTGCTACTCTGAATTGGTTGCCTGGTTTTGCTTTTGCTTTTTTTCAGTCCAGATCTGGTAAAACTAGTCGCCAACAGTTCACTGCACATTCATTCATCCATTCATTCATCCATTCATCCATCCATTCATCTATTCATTCATTCATCCATTCATTGCATTTATATACTGACAAAATCCGAAGTCTCTTAATTATTTGCAGTAAAATAAATATGATGAAAGTACAGTAACTCCAGTTTAAAACATGAAGAGGCAACTGAGATGGAATGGGTTTGCCCCGGAGTTTCTACCAAAGAGCAAATGCATCAAGCAAATGCAACCCCACTTTTCTGGGGCTGAGAAGCACTCTCATTTTTTTTTTAATAACGTAGCAGAGTCACTTTCCAAAAAGTAGTGGGTGGGGCCATATGAAAACTTAACTGGTTTTCAGTTTCAATGTAATTATAATTAGAATCCATATATAATATCCCTATTTTATATTGCATTTAATAATTATCTCCTTTAATCTAGTTGCAACAGAGTAAACTCTTGATAATTTAGGGTTATGTGCAACCTTATGACCTCAGGTGGTGAGGCAAACATAATGACCTGGATAAGACTGAATAAAAATTCATTGATTTTCCATAGCTTCTTGTCATGAGTCCACTGCATAGTTAAAGAAACCCACTGGCTCCCTTTTAGAGATGTGTATTTATCCAGTTTTTAAACTATATTGGCAGAAGCAATGGAAGTTTTCAATCTGCAGAGACCACCTGACCTCCTTTAATGGTAGCCGTGTCTTTTTGAAAATAGACAAGGAAACTAACACAAAGGTTTCTCTTCCCATAACCTCTTAATCTGAACCCCAAATTATTCTGGACAGGCCATCATTCCCATAAGAACTAAGGACATATAACATACAGCTAGGCAGGTTTACCAGCTGTAGGGAGACAGCCCATCCTCAAATGTATTAGTACAAGTTGTTTTCTCACTTATATAGACAAATAGGGATGTTTAGCTGGATTTCCTGTTCAGTAATTAACAAAATGATCCCAGAGATGACACTGGGGGTTTGGATTCTTTTATGGAATATACCAGTCAAGGCAACAAGCAAACATTGAAACCAGTGATTGCTATATCAGACAGGAATAAGATCTTATTGTGAGCACAAATCCGTACCGCATTCCCCAGCATCGTTTTGGCTGTGGAGTTCCAGGTTAAAAGCAACAAGCTGTTAAAAAAAATAAAAATATGCATGAGATCAATACACTGTGCTGGCTGATAAATAATATAAAAGGCTATTAAAATAATGTTGCAGTGGATGCGGCATGTCTTGTCTTTTGGCTTGGCTTTTCTTCCCTCCCACTCCCAGCTTTGCATTTAAAAAAGAAATCTGCAGTAAGCATAAAACTTGCCATACTGGATCAAACCTGTAAGCTTTCCAGGCTGACATCATGCCTCCAGATATAATCAATATTGGATAGAATATTGTATAAGTGCTCCGGAATCTTTGTGCTTTCATTTATTTGATGGCAGCGGTAGCTCTTTAATTAATGCAGTTCCATATGCATCTACTTAGAATTAAGTCCCACTGAAATGCATGGGATTTTCTCCTAAGTAAAGTGACTATTATGTTGCAATCTAAGGCTCTCTTCCAAACTACTAATGTAGATACTGCTTTGTTTTCTTTCGTATAAAATATAGCTTCTTTTTCATGCTGAATCTCGGATTGCACAAATATGAAAAGGGAAGAAAAACAAATAGCCGATTGATTAAATGCAGAGACGGATGTCCCTTAACAGTTTTTTTCTGAGAAAAAAAATTGCGCTGTGCCATGAATAATTTATACAATATTTACCAAGGAAGATTAGGGATTTTCCCCCAGATAATTCCTTTTCAAAATAAGAAGGTCGCCTTAGATTCACCAGGAACAATGGTGTTTCAGAAAACAAGCAATGTGTTTGTGTCCAGTCTTAAAGGGAGGAAATCGTCTTGAATACAGGATTATCTTTGTGATTAAGTAGTTGACAGATAAGATCATCACAGAGAGACCTCCAACCGGCTTAGAGATGGGGTTGTCTGTTAGCTGCATTTTAGAACCATAACCTATGGGTAATGTGTTAAATTGCTTGAGCTGTGAAATCAACAAAAGTTTAATCCCCTAAGATTAACAGTGAAAATAAATTATTCACTTGAAGTAGAGAGGCGAATAATTGTAAAGTACTTTTTTTTTCTTTTTGAAGAAAATTACATGCAGTTAGAACCAGGTTGTCTATGGAGATTCTCAGACATCCAGGTCATGGTTATCCCAAAGGTGCTTTTTCAAAAGGCAACTGGACTTTATTTTTCCTTGAAGGCGTTTTGCTTCTCATCCAAGGAAGCTGCTTCAGTCTTCAAGGAAAGCGAAACGTCTTCAAGGAAAAATAAATTCCGGTTGCCTTTTGAAAAAGAATTTTCAGGACCAGATTATTTATTTATGAAGACTGTGCAAAAGATTTCATTTTGAAATCTTCTGTGTATGACGTTGTTCGTGAAATACTCCATTTCAGCTGCAAGGTGGTTGCATTGAACATATTGGAAGCACTAAAAAAATATCCACATGTTGGAAACACAAAAAATGCCCTGTAGTCTATCTGATGGTGGCACAGAGGATTTCGTCTGTGCCACCCTCCCTTTCTGTGTTACACCAGCCCCAACAATGACATGTTTCTCACTTCTTTAAAATATATATATATATCTTTTTACATCGACCATCCTTATCACTAACTCTGCCTAACATTCCATTTAAGGGATATTTTGTCCTGTGTTTTTAGTCCATTTTTATTTTACTTTTTTTCTACAATGATGAGATGGTTATGGAAAATTGCTTCAAGAATTTCTGTAATTATAAGGATTATAAAAAATATTACCATTCCATTATCACCACTAATAATAACAACAACAGATTTTTCACCAGATCAGCAGCAAAATCCACAGAGGTTACAGTTAGGGTACGTGTCTATTACACAACCTTCACTATACAGAACTGTGTTCCATTTTATCACATTTTAATGTGGAATGGTTTTATCTTCATTCCTATTCAGACCAATTCAGAAATAATTTGTTGTTCGAGACCACAAACCATCACATAAATATCTGTACATAATTAAAAATCTGAATGTGTGTATTATAGTCAAATCTACCTCCCATAAACATTTGTGTAAATAATCAAGTATTTCTATATTCATGGCTTTTTCTCTTTGAACAAGGCCACTGCTAAACATAATACTTTATGGCTTGCTTTGGAAAAAGGCTTTATGTAGAAGATCCCAAGCTCAGTCCTTGGCATCTCTAGTAGGTATGAAAAGAAAATTGTGACTAAAACAGAGTGGCAGCAAAACACTTTCATCCAACTGATGGTGAACTACAGTTCCCATCACCCATGATTGTGCTGGCTGTACTGTTGAGACCCAAGGTCCAATAATATTTGGAAGGCCGACTACCCCACACTAAGGATAGACAATACTGATCTAGATGAACCAATTATCTGGCTTAAAATAATGCAAGTGCAAAAAGATACATAGTGCAGTAACATCTTGATATTCTCATCTCTGCATTGCTTATTATTACCATATTTGTATGGCTTATGATGCTAACGCTCCATTGAATTTTTGTACATCATGGTTTTGAGTTAGCAACTGTTAGAATCTTCAAGTGGCTCTCAATCCCCGGGCTGACATTAAAATCAATAGTGTTGCTGCACTTCTACTCTGCAATTCAATGCCTCATTATAATAACAAAATACTACCATCATTAGTGTCATTGTAGTATAATAAGTCTTGGACCTGGAGCCAGAAGACCCAGATTTTAGTTCCCACTCAATCATGGAAGGTCACCGGATAACTATAGGCCACTTGTGACCTCTCAGCCGAACTCACTTCACTGAGTTCTCGCAGTAGGGATAAAAGAAAAGAAAGACCCATATGTAAGCCACCTCAAGCTTTCAAAGCAAGTGCCTTGCTTCTGATGAAAAATCAATTTCCTCTCTGTTTCTGTGGGACACATTAGGACACCCTTCCAAAAATCTTGGAATTTTTAGTTCCCGTATATGACTTCCTGCAAATCACATATTGGTGTGGCAACTTAAAACAAAGGTCATCAAGCCTTGATTGAAACGAGTTAAGTTACCCTATGGAATTGAAATGAATACATTTCATATATTATCTTTTCTTTCTTAAAAAGGTGCTGTGGAAAAACCAAATGCAGTTTACAGTTGCTTCGCTGAAAAAAATAATCCTATTTTGCAAGAAAAAAACAAAGCACATTTTACTGGCAAATTTGCCTAACCTGATACTCATTACCCGTAATATGTTGGTACAGTCTGGGAGGGACTATGACAATTGGCCGCGGCCAACTTGCCACAGCCAACATGCCACAGGACAACTTGCCGTGGGACGAGAGTTACACTAATGTCAAAGAAATGGTGGAATAGAATCACTAAAGAAAGGATGCAAAAGGAGGGACAGAATGAAATGTGAGTGATGAAAATTAAAATAATTTTATATTAAATAATTAAATTGAATTGTTAAATTGTCCCATGGCAATTGTCCCACAGTGAGTTGGCTGTGGCTAGTTGGCAGTGGCAAGCTGGCAGTGACAAGCTGGCCACAGCGAGTTGTCCCATTCCGAGTCCGGGAGCCTACTTCTGGCAGCAGAACTTCAGTAGCCAGCACACTTTGGGTTTTCTTACAGGTGCCTCAGCGAACTACTTCCATCTCACCTGCATTAGCTCGGAAGAACTCACCTGGGAATGGGAATGCTCTAGGACCTCGACTCGGATCACAGCCCATAAGAGCAAGGTAACACCAACCAAGATAAAGCTTACTATTCATACATCTAAAGCGCTAGATTTAGAAGAGAGACACTATTGAATATTCTATGAAGGAAGAATGTCTTATTTCCTTTCCCCAGCCCTCTTGAGATGTAGACAAGAGGAACATAGCAAGTTAGGGAACCTTCTACCCTATTCAGATAGTGTTGAACAGTGGTGTACAATGGGAGAGGCAAGTGGGAGAGCACATATTTTGCTTGGAAGTTCTGTCCCTGCCATCTTTAGTTTAAAAAAAGCTCAAAGGAGCATGAACATACGGACACATACATGAAAAGAGTCTTGCTGGTTTGAGCAAGATCCCCTCAAGCTCAGTGTTGTGTCATAAACAGATAACCAGATGTATTTGGGAAGCTCATAAATCATCTTAAAATTGTGATAGCCCTTTTCCACTGTTGCTTCATAGCATCTGATATTTAAGATGCCAGCTACCTGTTCACTACCTGTGTTCAAGGAAGTAATAGTGGATTATGAAGACTAGTAACTATTGATAGTCCTCCCCAGGATTTTGTCTGATTTCCACTAAAAGCTACCTAAGCTGGTGGTCCATCACAACATCTGATGGAAGCAAATTTCACAATGTGTCACTTAAGGATTTTTTTTCCAGTCCTTAATCTCCCTATGTGTAATTTCAGCAGATGACTACATTATGAAATGGGAGAAAACCTATTTGTCTCCATAGCAGAATCTATTAGCCCCTCTTCCCCTTAGCTCACCTTAAGTTCAAAAACCCCAGTTGCTGCAGTCTTTTCACTTTCCTTTTTTGCATTAACTCTAGAGTGGTTCGTATCTTGCCTGGCACCTGAAATTCTGGGGAGCCACTGGCCTTTATATATGTGTGTGTGTGTTTGTATGTATGTTATTTTTATATTTCATATTATGCTGGGCAAGAGATCTTACTTAAGTCAGCTCTTGATAAATCAGGATTTAATCTGATTTATCTAAACTAATGCATTAAGAGCTAGGGAACTGATGTAAAAGAGGAAATGGCTAAGGTTTATTTAAGGCTTTGGCAGGCATTCATCTCCACAGTATTTCAAACGTCCTTTCTGGCATATAATAGCAACGGTCTTTGCCTAAAGGGATGTAAGTCTTGGATCTAGGAGTTCTTGCTCTTTCTTCAATTAGTTTGTGTTTTGCATTACACTGCAGATCCTGTTGTAGTGTAAAATACAAAGCAGCCATAACCCCAAGACTCTTTTTGAGCACTGCAATTTACAACAAATGCTGTCTAAGTGGAAGATTGAAAGATTTGCTCAGAAAGGCAGAAAATCTCAGGTTTTGCCTAGGAAACCTCACTCATTCTGTATCTAAAATTCCAAATGTAACAGAAATCAGTCTGAAAATATTTGCGTTGTATTCAGGCAAGAAAATGTTTCATCTTCTATACCTGCATTTCCCAATAGGATGGAATTTGGGATATAGGGTTGGAAAACACAGAATAAAACTAGTAAGTTATTCTTAGAATGACGCAGTTAAAATAGATAACCTATGTATTATTTACCAAAATAGTTTTCCATTCAAGGTGGCATTCATAACAGATACCCTGCTTTATTTTGGGCACAGCTGCCCTTTTCTCATCTTTCCTCCTTGCTGGGATCTGATCTCTGAGAGAAAGAGCAGGATGGTGTTTGCTAATCTCACTTTAAAGAACAGTTTAAGAGTAGCGAGAGAAGATTGGATACGAACCAAGAAAACTGAGGTTCAGTGCTTATGACCTCTAGTAGAAAAGGTAGAATATTTGTACGATATAGGCACATGTATGTGTGTCCCCGCCAACAAGCAGGATTTAAATCCAGATTCCCCTTGTTCGTGTCTGACTTTCTATTCTGCATTTGCTTTAGGCTGGATTTTTACACCTGTAGTTACTTGTTCTTAGGGAATATCTCTTCATTAATTTGCAATGGAATTGCTGCTTGGAGCTAGGCACTTGGTTTTCATGTTCAAGGTCCAATGCTAGTATTTTGTTACTATATGTAGGGAATTTATAAAGATGAAAGTGAGATCAAAGAAAAGATAGGACAGGATAAAGGTGGCATCCTTCTGCTAAAAAGATCCCTCTAGGTGTGTAGTACTTCATTTCTCCTAATGGCTCACAGTCAGCTTGGATCAGGAACAGGGTGAAAAAAAACCACCTGGGCTGTGTGTTTTACAGTAGTTGAATAGTCACATCTGAGACTGCCTATAGCAGGGGTCTTGAAACTTGGCCCTTTTATGACTTGTGGACTTCAACTCCCAGAATTCCTCAGCCAGCGTGTCTGGCTGAGGAATTCTGGGAGTTGAAGTCCACAAGTCACAAAAGGGCCAAGTTTGAAGACCCCCTAGCCTATAGAGTCATTTCAGTTATCTCAAGATCAACTCAGCTGTTGCCTTTTGGAGGACACTAGAACAAGGCAAATAGATTAGCCAGTATTAGCTGGTTTATAGTTTAGAAGTTAAATATTTGCAGCTAGTTTCAGAATGATTTTTTTAACCTGCCACTTACTGGTTTCCTTAATTTTATGGCTACCATCCCATTACTCTTAATGTCTTTATTTTGGACATGCTACTGCATCTCCTAATATATCTTGTAGAAGTCAGTTTTTTAAGGTATTGCTTTAGCAGAAATTAAGGAAATCAAAATGGTATGCTGCAAGGAATTTAAATAAATGGATGATCATAGATAAGGCACTATAGTTATTTGATGTGTATTAATTTCTTCGAGATCATATCAGTTTGCTTCCTTCCGAAGAAAGAGGCAGCTGTGGTTTAGATGTTCATGGCATAGAAACCAGACTAATCAGGTTGTTACCCTGTTAGGCCGAGGGTACAAGCCACCTTCAATAACAAAAGTCTTCTAAGAAAATTTGCAGCATTGGCCAATAGAAGCATCAAAGGGTTCTCTCCCACCTAATTCACAAGAATCTTTCTAAAGAACTCAGGAAATGGATGAACAGATAAATGAGAAGCTGGCTTGGTCTAGTGGTCAAGGCACCAACGTAGAAACCAGAAGACTGAGTTCTAGCCCTGCCTTGGGCATGAAAGCTGGCTGGGTGACTGGACTAGTCACTCTCTCTCAGCCCAACTCATCTCGCAGGGTTGCTGTTGTTGGGCAAATGAGAGGAGAAGAAGTATTAAGTACGTTTACTACCTTGAGTTATTTATAAGCAAACAATAAAGGCAGAATATAAATAAATAGGTATAACACCCTCTCTTCTTTCCTCTCTCTAGTAACCCAGACCTGCGGAGAACAGAGCCCATAATAGAAAATCTGATACAGAGAACAAGCAGTGGCAGTTCTTCCAGCTCCAGCACCCCCAGTTCACAGCCCAGTTCACAGGCTGGCTCACAACCTGGATCCCAAGCTGGCTCCAGTGAACGGAACCGAGCCAGAGGTGAGATTTTAGCCCACTCTCATACCTACAGTTTGTCCTGCTTTCATTTCTGCTGCTTGAAAGGCTCTACTCATTGGATTATCATCTGACCGCCTATAATGCTAGAAAGACTTTTGATTTCTCCCTGTGTCCTTAATTCTGTTTGTGTTTTGAATGTCTGCCTTCATATGTAACGCTAAGCCCCAGGATATTTTAGCCATGAATGTTACCTTGGTTTGCTAATAGAATTAAGCCTTTAATGGGTGGGTTCACACATCATGCTAAGTCCCGAAGAAGTGAACAATCTTACAGTTTAGCACAAATGATCAGCAGAGAGAATACCCACAGGTGCCAGGCTGCCTTCCAACCTCTCAAAGTAAAATTTAGTTAGCGTGCCACAACATCACAAGTTTGTGGTAAACTTGTAAGATGTGATGAGATCTCTAAAATCTCATTACATGTAGCTTGGGGCACAAAATGTTGTTAGTTCCTGAGTGAAGGATACTATATATTTTGAATGTTGAAGAAAATGGATGCCACTGGGGGGGGGGGGTGTCCCAATTTGCTGTTTTCTCTTTCTACTATAGAGAATTGAAGAAGTCCTTGGCAGATGAAAGAATCCTCAACCAAATAAATCCCCAAACCACCACCAACCCCAACCTGGGTGTCTTCCAAATGAGTGAACTTAGGAAATGGTCAGAGCAGTGAATAATTGAAGTCAATACATCTGGAGGTGTCCAGACTAGAAAAGATGGGTCTAAGGCATAGCATAGCATCAAACTTTTATTTCCTGATGGGGTGATTCCAAATTCGTCCTACCTTCCAACTCGTAATTGGTATCAAGTTAATGAATCCCACAAAGGGAAAAGTCCTCCAATTGTTGGTTCCTCACATACTTTTAAGATATGTGCCTGGAGGGAAATTCAATCTTGTGACCTCACCTTTTCATTTGAAATGGTACAGCTCAGGTACAGGTTAAACTAAGCCAAACTTCCTGGAAAGGACCCCATTTTGGAGAAAGTGGTCTTAAGTAGATGGGACCTAACAAAAATACCAAAATGCCAATGATGTGAGAATGGAAAGAAATGGGGGTTTCTCTCAGAGTAGCGTGTACGCTAGGGGTCTTCAAACTTGGCCCTTTTATGACTTGTGGACTTCAAGTCCCAGAATTCCTCAGCCAGCGTGCCACAAGTCATAAAAGGGCCAAGTTTGAAGACCCCTGGTGTACGCATTGAGATCTAGGCTCAGCAAAGATTACAATCAACATCCAAAGAGAATGGGATTTTCTGAAGCAGACCTTCTCCCCCCTGCCTCATGCTCCCTGCCTCAATTTGATCTTTAATCCGCTTTACACTGGATTTCTTCTTTGCCTAGGAAATGCCAAGCTTGAAGGATCACCCATACTACTACATGAACCAGCCAAGATAAAGCAGGAAGACAGCAAGGAGATGACCCGGCCAAGTCGACCTGCTGTGAGTCCTATGTAGCTATTGTGATAGCCATTGGTCATAGATGAGCAGCATATGGTATAGGGTTACCTGCCTGAGCAGGGGGTTGGACTTGATGACCTCCAAGGTCCCTTCCAACTTTATTATTATTATTATTATTATTATGAGCAGCATATGCTTCTGCCTTCTTATTTTTTCATTTGATGAATAATCTCTCCACAACTTTTGTACAATTTGTTTTGGAGGGAGGGGAGAGGGAGAAGAAACAAGTATCCAACACATTTAAAGTATACTGCAGGTACTTGTAAGGTGCTATAGTATAGGTAGTCCTTGACTTATGGCCACAATTGAGCCCCATATTTTTTGTTGATAAGTGAGAAATTATTTAAGTTAGTTTTGCTCTTCCTTGCTCCATTGGTTAAGTGAATCACTGCAGTTGTTAAGTTAGTAACACGGTTGTTAAGTGAATCCAGCTTCCCCGTTTGCTTATCAGAGGGTCGCAAAAGCATCACATGATCCCGGGACACTGCAACCGTCATAAATATAAGTCGGTGGCCAAGGGTCCAAATTTTGATCACGTGACCATAGGGATGCTGCAGTGGTCATTAAGTGTGAAAAACTTATGTTTTTCATAAGTCACTTTTTTCAGTGACTTCAAACGGTCACTAAACAAACTGTTGTAAGTCGAGGACTACCTCAACTTGTCTCAATTGTCTTGTCTAGTTTCTAATCGCTTGTCAACCTTGTTGTCATTATCTGCACTTGTTTTTATTTTGGGGAATCTTTCAAGAAATTCTGGCTTGGTTCAACACAAGATGAAGCACCTCTCAGTGCCTTGATTCGTGACCAAAAGAAGCAGATGAGAAGGAATTTAATTAAACATCCTCTACCCTGTGCCAAATCTAAACTACCATTATTTTTGCTAGAGGCTTCACAAGTTGACTGCACCATTTCATACCAGTTTGATTTTGCATTTTGACATTTTGAATTTCTAAATTGGAATTGGGTGTAGAAGAAATTTCTTTGTTATTTTGTTTTTCTCTTTTTACGGGGATAATTTTTAGTTTGTTTCTAACCTACCTCCTGGTTTTTCTGACATTTTCTTTTTTATTGATTAAATTTATACGTTTATTTTCCTATCCTGATCTCTTTCTCCTGCTGCTAATTAATTCACCATTACTCCCAAGCCTATAATAAAGCAATAGAGAAGGTTAGCAGTATCTATTCTAAGTTTGTCGTGCCCTTGCATAAAGTTATGCTTAAAGTCAAGCCCTACTTTCTTGTTTGCTAACATCTTAACAAAAAAGACTGTTGCTAATTGTAATTCCAGAGGAAAGATCCTAATATAACTAGAGAAACCCTCTCTCTAAAAAGAAAAGTGGGTGTAAGTGACATGTAAAACTTTTATTTAACTTGTCTTCCATCTTGATGTCCTTAACCCACTCAGATGAGATTGAGGCATATTGAGAGTTATAATGATAGTAGGAACCAAAATGAACCTTATATGTCCAGATTTTTCCCCCCAAATAGAAAAGTCAGTTCTGATTAAAATGTTGTCTATTGTCTCAGATATTTGCTGAAATATGGAAATTGTACTTTCTTTGGAACTGTTTGGGCATTTGTGTAACAGGGTAAACGTTATATGTAGATCTAGATTTTTAGGTTTCAAACTCACCATTTTAAGATCATGTGGTAAAGGCTTCAAAGCCACATGAGAACAAAAGGAAGATATTCTTGCTGTATCTTGGGATCTATTTAGAGCTCATGAGCTGAATCAGAGCTGCCATGCAGGTATCTTCACTGATTCTATTCTATTCTATTCTATTCTATTCCATTCCATTCCATTCCATTCCATTCATGTCATGGTTGCTGAAAGCAGAATTCCCCAACCCAGACAGAAGTGACATGTAGCTGCTCATGTGTTTTGGGTATGTGTGTTCCTTATAGACCCTTCAACTTTTAAAAAAAAGCAGTAAATGCTATTTTCCACCATTTTGAATCAGAAAGGGCTACATCTTTTATAGGCAAAACATCATGTAAAAACCAAAGTAAGTCTCCAAACGTGACTTCCCTAAAAATTCAGGAAACAAAGATCCATGCTAGTCACGTACCCTATCTAGACTGCATCATCAGTTGTTCCAGTTGCAGAGTGTAGGTTATTTGCTTTTGACCTTGCTGGATCTAACCTTCACAATTCCTTTTTCTGCACATTCCCAAACTGTACATCCCTCCAAGTTATGATATCTAAACTGAAGGAAGAGAAGACAACTAATCAGAGGTCAATAAGTATGTTCATAAATCCCAGATTCAAGCCATCTTAGGAAAATATGGCAGAATCTTCACTAAACAACTATTATATCAAAGATGAGTGGTACCTTTATTATAGTTTTTGTCCATGCAGGTTAAGAAGTACCTTCCCAGAAATATCTTCTGCTTCAATTCTGAAAATATAGAAAGGCCATTCGCAAATCTTCCAACCATGTAAAGCTGCTCTGAGACATGTTACATTGAACACCAGTCTATCTGTAATACACTGAGGATTAAAATTGTTGTTTTCATGTGTGATGGGAAGCCTAGAAATCTAAGAAATCAAACATTTAGGCTCAGTTGGAGGTCCCTTTCTCTTGCCTTAATGATTTGTGAGCAGTAATTATATGAAAGCTACCTTTGATATCCAAAGTATAACAGGCTTGCAGATGAGAATGTATAAGCCAATTTTTTTTTACTATTTAATTCTCTAGTTGGATGATAGCGAGCGGACTAATTTAAAAGTAATACGATGTATTGCTGTAGGTAATTGGAAACAATCCAGTCAGAATGAATGAGTCATTCATTACTGGATTTTGAAAGGTATATTAAAAAAATATTCCTGCTGCCCAAATCTTAATTGGGCTTGTTTTCATTTGGAGATGGGGGGAGGGAGTTGACCTAAGCAATTAAAACCAAGGGATTGATTTGTTAGTAATGAAAATATTTGCTTAGATTAGAAATTAATTATGATGTTTGTTGATAATGGAAGCCATAGCAACAGTATTATTTAGTTGTGTAAAAAGGAACACAGTGGGGTGGTGATCATTATTCTATGATCATTAGTATTGACTTGAAGGTGATGATGCTTATTCTTGTTGTTTATTATTTGATTGACCATGCCTTTCCAATGTAGTTCAAGGCAGCTTCCATAAGATTTGTTCCCCCCTTCAATTTTTAGATTTGAAAATTTTGTGGGGGAGAGTATTCACAACTCCTAATTGTGTTGTAATAGCAAATATTATCTTACTTGATTGTCATAACTAACAAAACTATATGACTTTCAAAAATAATTATCTCTAACATACAGCATTGGGTTTCTTGTTGCTTCAAGTTACCAAAACCTGGATGAATGGATTGTTAACATTAGTTATATAATTATGATTTGGTCAGATCACTTTGTTAGTTGCTAAAGTAACAAATACAGTTAAAGTGCACCATTATAAATGTGATATTTGGATATGAGTCTCAAGATACAGAAGGTCTCCATTTTTAAAAATTATAATAATAAAAGTCTCAATTTTAAAAAATGAAGTAGAGCAATTGCCAGCTCAACATGTGTCACTAATGTCAGATCTTCTAGAAACTTCTGTAAAACTCTCCACTGTCGACCTTTTCTTGAACAACTACCTTTTATACCTCAGTCTCCATTTGTAAAATATCAGATTAACTAAAAATGCTGAGAATTCCTTGTGGATTGGATTCACAATATTTTTGCACTCAGATAATAAATCAGTAATCATCAGTAGTCAAATCCTCACACTAATGAATAAAATGTGCTTTTAAAGCAGAACAAATAATCTTACATAGCAATGCTATGCTAATATGTTGTAACTTTAGGATAATTTTTTTTAATAAGCTGTTTTAGTTAATCAGGGTAGAATCAGTTTGAAATTATCTTGATATAGTTTTCTGTTTCATGTTATGTGTTGTTATGTGTTGAATTTGATAGTATTGCAAAGTTTGAATTGTTAGCTTCATGAAGTAAAACCTCAATTGGATATTATTTATATTTTGAGACTTGTGATTTTGTAATGTCTTAAAGTTTGCAAAATGATTTCCTGTAATATGGAATGGTGAATTTGATTAACTTTACATTTATAATTTCTGCAGTATTTCAAAATAATAGACATTATAGTTTAGGTAATTAAAATCAGGTATTTGATTGATTGAAAAATTCTCCCACTAGTTGATTGTTCTATTTATATATCAACCTGCCCATAGAGTTCAATATGCTTGAGATAGATTTTGTCCATAAAGTTTTACAAAATGGCTAGAAAAGTTCACAATTTGACCTGGAATAGTATTAGCCTTGATGAATAGAAGTAAGATGACACTTTGCTCTTTGTGTTCCTTGCACAATCGCTATAGACTTGATATAGTTTATAGATATACCTGGAATTAAGGAGAAACTTCCAAACAGTGAGAATAATTAACCAGTGGACTAGCTTGCCTTCAGAAGTTGTGGATGCTTCAGAGACTGGACAGCTACTTTTCCGAAATGGTATAGGTCTCCAGCTTGAACAGGGGGTTGGACTAGAAGACCTCCAAGATACCTTCCAGCTCAAGTCTGAATTTGAATTTGAATTTAGTGAAGCAAGTTGACTGTAGAAGTATCAAAGAGAACTCCACTGAGACTGGATTGTTAGGTTTTTTTTATTCTGTTTCTCCTATCAGGATGTAAAAAGACCATTTGTTTTTCTTTTTAAGAGATCATTCCAAGACATTTTAAGAAAAAATTAATTGTATGGTGCAGGAAAAAGTGAATATAGCCAGAGGAACAAACAAACCAACAGTGTAGAAACTTGAAATTTGTTCAATGAGTTTCTTTTTCCCTAATCTTTTATTTCTGGCCAAATATGCTAATAGCTTCCTTATTCTTAATATAGCGAGAGGTTGTAAGATAGTTGATTGCAATTGTTTTGATTATCTTGTGCTTGCTTAGTGCAATCTCTTCTAACTTATTTAATTAAATCTATTGTGCTTTTTATTTTTGCCCTACTGTTTTGCTTTGAGTGGCTATGAAAGCATGTAAGATTACAATAAATATTTTTGTACAGTTCTTACAACTTTTTATCTCAAAGCAACACTATTAAGATATAAATGGGGAACCTTAAATGTTGTGTTAAATGGAAAATTCTTTGTGTCTAGTCATCTAGGTCCGAAGCATTATGATTCATGGCAAATTTTGCACATGTGTGCGTGTGCATCTCATGTATTCGCACACATATATTATAAAATACACCACTGCCTGTATCTTTTGTACAGCATTATGCATGATTCAAGCTATTGTGTGAGCTTTACATATATACTGTTAGTGATGTTCATAGATAAGGAACCCACTTGATACGTTGCACTAAATTTCTAAAGAGATGGATATAAAGAAGTCCACATGCCTGCATGGGAAACATAATAGCCAAAGTTAATTCAGTTAGCATAATCTAAAGTCCTTGGTACCCGGTCGTGGTTGACCTCATGCACTTCAGTTCCCCTTAAATGTCCTTAGATGGAAAATGTGCAGATTTTGGATCTTCCAAAATGTATATTTAGAATCAATACCCATCTGAGGTGACATTGTTCCCAGTTTACTATGATGGCGACTGCATTCTTGTATCTGCTATAGCTATAAATAGATTTAGACATGCTGATATGATAATGAGCTTGTGTGTGTCATGACATTATCATGCAAATGACAAAAATTCATTTGTGTCATTTGCATGACATAATGCTCAAGATGTCATTTCCACTTCCCCTTGCTAGTCTTGTACATGTCCATAGAACAGGGCTTTTCAACCAGTGGTACGAGTACCACCTGTGGTACATTGGCACCTGGCAGGTGGTACGCGACCATCCTAGAAAAGTGGTAGCGGGGGAGGGGAATGAGCTGAATCGGTGGCAGCACCGCACAAGCCTGAGCGAGACGGCTGGAGCTGCAGGGCTGTCAGGGCTCAGCGGAAGCGCCAGGATCAGTGCCGCTTTCCAGCTGATCGGCGCTTCTTCGGGGCTGTCAGGGCTCAGTGGAAGCACCGGGATCAGCGCCAGGCTCCAGCTGGAAAGCGGTGCTGATCCTGGTGCTTCTGCTGAGCCCAGAAGAAGCGCCGATCAGCTGGAATGTTGCAGCATCTCCAGGGTCTTGTGAGATTTACATTCAGATGCTTGGCAACTGATTCATATTTATGATGGTCACAGTGTCCCAGGGTCATGTGAAGTGACCAAACCCTGCTGCAACCACCCAGCAGACAGGGGGAGTAAAAACCAAACACCCCCCTCCCACACCCCCACCGCCAATCCTCAACAGAAATGCTCACAACAATGAAAACCTTGGACAGGAGGAAGAGCGTGGCCAGGCAAGCAGGCAGGTGTCTTGCTCGGCTGTGGCTTGGGGGGCACTTTTTTCAATGCCATTGTAACTTCGAACAGTCACTAAGCGAACTGTTGTAAGTCGAGGACTACCTGTACTTCATCACTTTTTTCCTTTTTTTTTTTTTTTTTTTGGTCATCAAGTTTTTGACACCTTGTTAGGTGACAGGTGGTACTCAGATATTGCCATATCCTAAAAGTGGTACAATGGGTGAAAAGGTTGAAAAGCCCTGCCATAGAAGTCTATAAACACATGTTTAGGTGTAACCTATATGTCAGCAAGTTTGCTGTTAGATTTTTCAATGAGTATAAAGCCAGGGTTTTGTACAACAAAATCTACACATTCCATAATGTGTAGCCTTCTATCAGATGGCTATTGCATTTGCTAATTCCCATCCCATCCCTTCTGTAGTTCAGGTGAAAATTAACGTTTGTTTCTGGGTTTTTCCCTTCTCGCACAGGATCTGACTGCTTTAGCAAAAGAACTGCGGGAGCTACGGATTGAAGAAACCAACCGGCCTTTAAAGAAAGTTACCGATTATTCCTCTTCCAGTGAAGAGTCTGAAAGCAGCGAAGAGGAGGAAGAGGACGGAGAAAGTGAAACACAAGATGGCACTGTGCCTGTCAGCGACATCCCAAGGCTTATGTAAGGCATTCTTTCTTGGTGAAGATAAATCCACAAATACACCTTATTTGGACCTGCTGATTGGAATATTATTCTGTAGACTGTTGCTGAAAAACCATCCCCATAATGCATACAAAAGAGTTCCCACCAGATTAGGCCAGGAACTTAGTCTCCTGCTCTCTCTTTCTGCCCAAACAGAAGTGAACAAATGCACAACAACAATGATGAAGGGACCCAGCAAATAAATACAGGCACTTCCATTAGATTATTCGGTAAGGAATCAGATGATGGCAGTAGGACATAGGTGAGCAAAATGGGGCCCTAGAGCCACATACGAGCCCCCTTTTTGTGGTTTCTAGAACCACTTCTGAAGGGGGGGCTGGTTTTCGGTCATTTTGAAGTAAGAGATGTAAGAAAATAAGTTGTAAGCTATAAAGATACTTCTCTGAATCAATCAAATCAATCAATACCCCAAATTCCTCTCCCTTAAAAAACAATGGGAATGTCCATAGATATATCCCAACTCTGTTTGCTTTACATCATTGCCCCACTCCCTATTGCAGCCCTCCTGCTTCCAAAAATGCATTAAGTGCAAGCATCAGCCACCAAAATTATCCATCCCTCTAATACAGACCATTATATGGACCACAGGCTATATCTCGCCCTTCGGTTGTCCCTGTCTAGCCCACGGTGGCCGGAGGGGGGAGCGGGACTGCAGTGGTGGCAGCAACGATGGCAGCAGCCCTTAACTGTCCCAGTTTCTCATGTGGCCACTGGGGGAAAATGAATTGCCCACACCTGCTCCAATGATTTCACTGAGCAAGTTAGCTGAAGACTTAGCTGTCCAAGCCCTACCTGTCCACCTTGAAGTGGCGTTCCTATTACAATAGCAAATTTGGCCTCCATAAAGTGTATCCTTTATGTAGCAAGAGTCAATCCTGTCTGACTATGGAATATAGTTCTCTTAATACATTTTTTTCTCATTCGCATACTGAAGAATGGATGGGAATGGATCTTTTGACAATCCCAGCATTAAAAAAAAAAAACCTTTCTGAGGTCTATATTTCAGATATACAGATTGTTACTTTATTTGGCAGACACCACCTTTAATATTTGAACATGTCATTGCCATTTGCATCAACACATACTTCAGCGATTTCTTGAAATTCTGAAGGCTGACCAAATTCAACAGTCTGTCCGGTTCATGATCAGAGCATCTTTTTAATTTATCTTTCTATAAATGTTATCTAGGTCAATATCTGCCTTCAGGCAGAAATGTGCAGCTGTTGCTTATTTTCATTAGTCAACCAAAAGCATATGGCTAAAGTTTAGGCAGTTAGTTTATTTGTATTTTGCTTAATGTGGTGAAAAATATTCTGTATTGCAATTTTACATTGGAGAGCTGTCAGAAATAAAAGTGCCTCGTTGGGACGTATGCACTTGACAATAATGCTAGCCCAGGGAATAACTTTGAAAATAGCCTATTTGTGGCAAGAACTGCCTGCCTGAAATATAGTCATATAACATTAAATTCCTTATCCCTAATCCCATTCATCAAGCTTCTGCTGAATGCAAGAGGAATCTCATACTATGGATTATAATGGTATGGTGAATACTTGAAAATGTTACAATACTGGGGATCAAAATAGACAAGATGATGGCCTATTGGGTACTTCATCACTGGACGTTTTTAAGAAGAGATTGGACAGCCATTTGTCTGAAATGGTGTAGGGTCTTCTGCTTGAGCAGGGGGCTGGACTAGAAGACCTTCAATGTCCCTTCCAACTCTGTTATTCTGGTACTGTAATCAAAACCCCATTCCTTTATATATCAGCACGATAGTCATGCAGTAATGAAAGGTGCGGCTTTGATTGTGATGCAGTAACCAGCCACCAGATTGATTCCCTGCTTCCCTGTACATGCTGATCCTGGGTAGCCAGGTAATTCCTGAAGAGGTTTTCAGCATCAGCTTGATGGGAGTATGTGCTCTGATGTGTAGCGTAAAAGATGGATAACATGGGATACAAGTTTCCCATATAAAGATTCATTATACAATTCTCGTTTCTTTCTCCTTGACGTTAGTTCAGAAAATACATTTCATGGAGTGGTCAGAATTGTATATTATTAGAATATGATAGGAAGAAGCACAGGACGAACCAAAAATGTAATATCGAGCTTGGTGTTCCTCTTTCAAACCAAGAACACAAGTTTGCCGTTTGGGATTAGAACCTACCCCTTTGCAATTGCTTCTTCAGCCAGTAAATGTTAAGAATGAGAGAGACCAAAATTTTGGAAACATGAGAAAGAATCCTTTAGCTTCTGGTCCTGATTTTCATATATCTTGCCAATTACGAATCTTTTAAGGTTTTTTTTTTTTTTCTATAGTTGTCATGAGAAACCAACAGCTTCTTTCTCCTTTCTTCTTGTTTTGAAAACTTCTGTTTTTCAGACCAACGGGAATGCCAGCCAACAATGAGTCCTACAATCTAGGAATGGTATCAAGCCATGGTGGTCTGGAGCCCCCACACCCTGATAAATTTAGCAGTATTTCAAGAGAAGGGACTTTAATGATAAGGGAGGTAAGTGGGTGGCAACTATTTTTCTCTGCAGTGTCTTTGAGAGATAATGTCTTTGTAGGCTATGAATAATAATTACACTGTGTATTCTGAGCACAGAGTGATTGATTAAACTGTGCTGGTTTGCAGCTGATTAATATAATTATAACATCTAAACAAAAGATGTGTCTTAACTATAAACAGCACTGAACATTGTAGGACATAGCAAGGTTGTTTTCAGATCTTCATCTTCTTTCAAACTGACTTTAAAGCATGCAACTTGCACAAAATTGATATTGTAAAAGTGAAACAAGCGGTTCACATACTATATGGAAGAGACTCTCAGTTACTAATTTAGATTAATTATATTTCTTATCACACCAATTGTTATATCTTGGTCTATATTAAGAGAAGAAAAGGAAGACCCTCTGTAAAAGTCAGTGGTGAAAAATACACTTGTATTGTTTTTTGTAACATAATAGGGACAAGACAGTTGCACTAATGTAACAAAGGAGGCCTTCAGTAAAAGTTATTGAGGCAAAGCTAGAACCCTTTGTGGTGTGCCATAATTAATATCCTGTCATTGATAGATGAACTTTTCCTAATATCTGGTAGATCACGATGATAAGGAACTGCACCAAACATTGTCCCAAAGGTGCTTTTCTACAACTGGATTTTCTTGGGGTTTTTTTTCCTTGAAAATATTTCTCTTCTCTTCATCTTCTTTGATGAGAAATGAAACATTTTCAAGCATCTTTGGGACAACCATGAGCTGGATGATTGGGAATCTCCATAGATCAGGGGTTCCCAACCCCCAGTCCGTGGACCAGTACCAGGCCGCGGCTTGCTAGCAACCGGTCCACACAAACAAGCAAAGCCCCATCTGCCGGCAGCACACAAAACCTCTCTCCGTGGAACTGGTTCCTGGTGCCCAAAAGGTTGGGGACCTCTGCTATAGACGTTTGCACCAAACATCATTTGCTTAGGCTGCCTCCTGATAAAATGTTCCCTCCTGGAGAAATAATACTGCTTTCCTCTCTTTGTGTGAAAATAGTAGGTTTGCTTGATGATATTGTCAAGACAAAAGGTCAGATTGTAGGAGGCAAGTGAAGGCAGGATAATTTAGCTAGGGGCATGAGCCAGCCCATATTCTGTCTTGTTTTGTCTCATAAGGACACACACTGATTCAGATCCACTCTCTTTTATCCCATTCTGTCTTTCATTCATGAGTTAGTGCCATCCCCCCCCCCCTCTTTTCTCTTCCTTCGAAACATTATCTATATATCATGAAAACCATCTTGGGAGAAAGGTCATCTATCTTTTTTTTTTCTTAAACCACATTGCTGTACAAGTGGAAGAAGATGACTCATAGTCAGAACTCCTATCTTAAGAAAAAAGGACACCATCCAAATAATAAGGCAGAGATCAGTGTATCATTCACAAGTATACCTGACATCTTACATGAAGTTCACCAGCACAGTCCAGTAATCATCTGTGATATTAAATGAACAGCTTCCCTTTGTGAGGAAACGTGTTGCTTATTGTTAAAGCCAGCTATAGTTTCTTTTTAGAAGCAAGCACGGGATGGAGGAGGTGTTCACAGCTAATTTTATTTCTGGTACAGTGAGAGCATTTGCTTTTTCTAGCCATATTCTATTGTCTTTCCATTGTGGTGACAGGAGCTAGAAAGATCTCAGGGTATTTCTCTGTATAGAGTACATGTCCCATGTAATTGCCAAGCTAGTCGCTGGCACCTTTCCCTACTTCTGCCATAGAAGGCACATGCTCCAGGGCTCACAGGTTATGTCTAAACATCTATTTTGGCCCTGTGACCTGGAATTGCAGCAGATAGACGTGGAACAGAGCATCTATAATGGGACGGGAAAAATATAGGTGGCAAAATTGACACCTAAACAGTAGTTGAGGCATCTTAAGTTTTCAGTCTCGTTTTTTCTGACTGTGCCAATAATCACCTTCTAAGTCTTAAACAGTCCTTCCCCAATGCAGTTTATTAATAGAGCTTGACTGTTTTAGAAAATGTTAAGTTCTAGTATTTTCCTCCTCTGGATTTTGTTGGCATCACCTCAAGTTTTAAGGTCTGCTGATAAAAGACCTGCTGTAAAACAATATCTATGAAAGCCTTCTACTTTTCACATCCTTTTCCCTCTTTAAAATATGATTCTTGTGCAAACCATACCTAAGATACTGACATAATCCAGATGGTAGCGGAGAGGTTCTCCCAACCTGTTGACATAAAATGTGGGCTGTACCAAAGTAGTACAATAGGAAGGATAAAGTAGTGAGCTGGCATCTTTCCTTCTGTCTTTCTCTCCTTCTCTCCTCTCTTTCTTTCTCTCTCTCTTTTTTTTTTGTATTTGGCAAAAATCATGTGCAAAATTGCATTTGTGCTTTCTTTGTATAGTCCTTGTTTCTCTCTCTCTCTCTCCCTTCCTCTCTCCCTCTCTCTCCCTCTCTTTTTGTCCTCCCCTAAATAAATCATTGCCCTCTGATTAAATTGAGAGTTTTAAGAATTGTGGCAGATGCCGTTTATGCAGCCTGGGGTAATCTCTTTCAGGTACATTAACCTGTTCCAGAGCCCTCCCTTAATAAGTGACACATTAGACACAAACAGCAGGTTGCTGCAGCTGTAACATACTGCTGACAATTTCTGCCAGACTTGTAATATAGCTAAAATGGCATCAACTGGCTTTTTTTCCCTTTTTTTTTCCTTTTTTCTTTTTCATTGCCAGCAGAGACTGGAAGAAAGAACAGACTTTTTTCTTTTGCTGGATTAGATTGCATTTCTCCAACCACAGATGGAAGTGGGGGAAGGGAAGGGAAGGGATGCTGCAATGGAAGCACCTAAACTTCATCAAAAATAGTACACAACTAAGCTTCTGTGCCTGCTGGGACAAAAAGAATCTTACTAATCTGTGCAGGGAAAACCCAAAACTGCTCACGCACCTCAACCTAGAGTAGCCACTGTGAAAAAGAATCAGCTTGGGAAAAATGGCCAGCGGCTTTGGTGAATTCCAGATTATAGATTCCAGAGGGCTTGAGCTACCTACACCTTCTGTTGTTGGTGGCCATGCGAAAAACCAGTGACTGTGTGTTTGTGTGTTTATGATTGTTTTTTAACACAAGTATTAGTACAGAGATAACACAATATGATGCCCCAGAGCTGGACATAACTCTGAATTCCTTGGTTACACATATACACATAGCAAGGCTCTCCAAAAGTGCTGCCAACTGGAATGAAGAGGACTGAAAGGAGAAGTTATTAAATCAACGGGAAGCAATCCCAGTTAACGTAGGTCAAGTGTGCATTTGATTAGGAACTGATTTGATGAGGTTAAAATACAGTGAATTTTTTTTTGTCCAGGCCCTGCCTTCTTTTTAGGGTGGCCCCGAGTGAGTGAATAAAGGGAGGCCAAGACCATTACAAGCCAAAACCATGTAATTCTTTGACTGTGGTTAAAATAAAATGCTACTTTGTATAGGTTTTTTTTTTGTAATTACCATGCCATTTTTAAGGTAGTAGGCAAAATGCCAGATAACTGCCCTGTGCGGTTATAGATATATAAATGATGCCACAAAAAAGCTGCCAGGTGTGGAACTACCATGTCAACAATGGGAGAATCCTGAATAGGATTTGCACCTCAGACAGTGTCTGCCAGGATTCTCTATATAAATGGGGCATAGTATCCTCCCCTCAGTGTGACTGTGGGGTCTCATGTCAAACTCTAGATTACATTGTGATTGACTATTAGCTGAGGGCCTATATTGGTCCAGTATCTGATTTTTTAAAATATAAACAATGCTGCGCTTCAATGGTTAGATGGCCTAGGCCAAGGGTCTTCAAACTTGGCCCTTTTATGACTCGTGGACTTCAACTCCCAGAATTCCTCAGCCAGCATGCCTGGCTGAGGAATTCTGGGAGTTGAAGTCCACAAGTCATAAAAGGGCCAAGTTTGAAGACCCCTGGTCTAGACAATAGTATTTGAACATAGATCTTTTCAACATTTATATTTTATTGTGTTTTACTAATCTAGGTGAAATGTTTATATATATTGCTAGGCCATATATGATATGCCATAAACAAACAAACAAATAAATAAATAAACAAGTAGTTTATATTTTATTGTGTTTTATTAATCTAGGTGAAAAGTTAATATGTATATTGCTAGTTCATATATGATATACAATAAATAAATAAATAACTGCCCTATGCCAGCATCGAAATCCAAATTGCTGGTTTGGATGCAGTGATCCTGCCAGAATAGAGCATATTTTCCCCAAACAACCTATCAGCTACCAGAGTCCCACTGGGGTCCCACATAAGCTTTGTTCTCTTTACATGCTAATCTTGGTAGCTGCATCAGAATTAATTCAAACCAGTTCTCTGTTTGAGAAAATGATGCCTTTGTTAACGTACTCAAAAGCCTGGTTTCATGTCATGCATTGGGCTGATCCCTAGTTTCTCTGTTAAAACATAGTCTAATAGGTCTTAAGTACAAGCACAGACCTCTGGACATCAGGAGAGGAGAGAGGATCCAAGCCCAGTTCAATACAGCTCATTTAATAGCTCTGCAGAACTCTGGTTCTGAAATTTATTAAACCAGAATATTTATCTCCAAACCAATCCACTAAGTACAGTACATGTAAGAAAAGGTTTTATCAGTCATTTACTCAATGGATCTGGGCATGGGTAAAACTGTATAGCAAAAGGGATATAAAATTCCAGACAACACCCCAGCCCAGATCTGCATGAGTATTGCACTAACTTAGAGCTTCCCACCTGCTTCTGAGCAACTAGAAGGAACCAAAGATAACTTATCAGACAGCAGATGTCAGCTTAGTTCTTTTCCTGACTTTCTATTGTGTGTGTGTGTGTGTGTGATTGGATTTATGCCACACACAAAGCCAGGAGTGATCAAATTTTTGGTCCTCCAAGGGCTGGATTAGTATGATCACCAGACTGCAAGGAAAACATTTTGGCCCATTTCTCGGGAGGAAATTGGGAGATTTTGAACCACCCGCACCCCCCTACCAGTCCCGGGAAGAGAATGAATCATGGATTGATGATGCCCACGTTGACATGCAGAAAGGGAAAACGCAGTTATTTAGTGAAAATGGAGACATGCATTTTCTCCTAAGGTCCCTTTAAAGTAGTTTTTTTTCCAGTTGGCTCAGTTTCTGGGGTTGTCTTAAATTCTCATCATCTGGTCATCACAGGCTAAACAGGCTGAGTTATTATGGAGTTGAAGACTAGTTTCCTCGGGAGGACAGCTAATTGGAGAAAGAGTCTCCAAAGGAAATTTTAATATTACATATCTGGGAATGCAGCAGGTATTGGATATTACTGTATTTCTCATGGGATAGTTGGTCTGTGCTGTTAAGCATTGTCAGAATTGAACATTGCCACGCAAAGATAAGGAATGAGGATAAAATAATTATGTCAGGCACATTTTATTATGCTTTTCTTTTAAATAAAATCAACACATTCTATTCCATATTCCATAATACATAATTCTATATTATAGAAGATGGCAAGCACATTATGATGAAATTACATTCAGACCCACATTTTTTCCATTTATCCCACCAGTTTATTCCTAAAATTATATCTGAGCCAGTAAGGACATCCAGTGAATTTGCAATGAGGGCAAGGATCACGTTAGGCTACATTTCCAATAACCACGCTATCAGGGCACAGCCCTACTGGTACAAGAATTCTGGGATCCTTAAGCTGTTCTGTTTGTGCCAATCATTCCTTTGATAGCTCTATATCCTACTGTCAATACCTCTACTCTGGTTTCAGCTGCCAAGCAACCTGTAGGCATTTACACATTGACAGTTCCCAGATACCTGCTTTAAACATGAGAACCATGTTGATTCCACTGTCCTTATAATATCTCTTCTGCATCTTGCCACATACTCGGTAGCATTTCCCATTGGTGTAAATTTCTAGCATTTCTAGATTCACTGTTTTTTAATCACCTTTCTTCTGATATAGAAGCATGCTGCCCCCAACTTGCTGGCCAGTGAATTCATTTTGTGTTGCATGCCCTCTTAATGTCACCGCTGTCAATAGTTGCCTCTTGCTGCATGTTGTACATCGAGAAGCTGGGCAACCCAGGGTCTTGTTTCTGTGCTTGCTTAAGAGTGTGGGTTGATATGGCAACCTTGGGTTTGTGTTTTTTGTTTCCTTCTGCAATTCCTCCTCCTCTTCTTTTCCATATAACTTGTGTCTCTGCAGACGTCTGGTGACCACAAGCGCTCAGGCCACCCAGCCAGCAATGGCTTTGCTGGCCATGTCAACCTTCCCGATCTAGTGCAACAAAGCCATTCACCTGCGGGCACGCCGACTGAGGGTTTGGGGCGAGTCTCCACTCATGGGCAAGAGATGGAGCCTGTGGCTGAAGTAGGTAGCAGAGGCCCTTTGGGTTTTAGACACTTGTTTCTTTCCCTTTGTTTTGCTTTGTAGCATTCTGTTTTATAGAAGCACTCTTGAGTGGGGAAGCTTTCCTGTTCTTTTCTTAATTGCATTCTATATTAGGATGACAAGCAGAATCTCTGCAGTACTTCCTCTCTTGTTACAAAGGGATGAGAAAGAAGCTAGAATGCTCCCAAGATATAAACATTCCATGTGTTGATAGCTATAAAACCCCAAATGAAACAGGAAATATATTATAGAAAAGACGATCATTACTACTTTTGCTCAAGCCTTCTCATTACTGATTGTGCTGCTATGGCACTCAGCAGCATTTTGGAGAAATTCCAAATCTGCAAGATCCTCAACAATCATTGCTGTATGTTAGAAATACTGATGTGCAGTGCCTTGTAGTTGCACAACGCAGAACTGCAGTTCTTGCAATATTTATTACAGCCATTACAGTTGTGAAGCAGAGTTTTCAGAAACGGGGACAGAGCTTCATTGACCAGTCTCACTCTTTTCACAGAACCCCACATTTTAATTTTTTTGATTGATTGATTTATAAATAAGATTTATATAGCTGCCCATTTTATGTAGTGTAATCCTGGATGGCTCACAAAAAAAAATAAAACAATAGAAAGCATAAAAGCTGACAAAAACCTCCCAGACAGGGGTCCCCATCCCCCGGGCCACGGCCCATTGCTAGGCCTTGAGCTGTTCCCAACTGGGCCGTGGAAACCATGCAAGTGTGGCAGGTGAGCGCACACATGCGTGCTCATCCCCACTTGCACTAGCAGCAGGCCACTTGCACAGAACCATCCCCTCCCCATCCACCAGTCCGCAAAGCCAGAAAGGTTGGGGAACTCTGTCCCAGAACATTCAAGCACAACATATTCCCAAATGAAATGTAGAGCTTCCATAGGCTCCAAACTCACTACTCCAAAGCTTGCGGGAAAAACCAAAACAGCTTTTTGGAAGGCCAGGAGGAAAGTAGCCCGACAGATCTCATGGCAAAGTGTGTTCCAAATTGTAGGGCAGTTGCTAAGAAGGCACACTGTCTAGGTGTCACCAACCGGTAACATTTAAGGGAAGGGACCTGGAGTGCGCCCATTCTACAGACCTAGTAGAATGGAAGGTATCTTCAGGGAGAAATGGGCACAAATAACCTAGCCCTGTGCCATCTAGGGCTTTAAAGGTAATAACCAGCACCTTCAATTGCACCTGGAAAGCAATGAGAAGCTAGTGTAGTTCACAAAGCAGAACATGGGCAGACCATGGGGGGCTCAAAATTACATTTGAACAAGCTGTAATTTCTAGAAGATCATCAAGGGCAGCTTGTGTAAAGTATATTGCAATAACCAAACTAGGATGTGACTAGGGAATGAGTTTCCTGAGTGCAACAATACAGGAGAAATTGCATATTTTTGTGTAGTTTATACAATTGTAGAACTGACATTAAGTTGTGATGGGATCAAATTTTGAAACCACCTACAGTTAACTGTTCATAATATCTAGGTGTTGGGATGAAACATTTGGTTAAATGCTTATTCCCTTTTGCTTAATCCATTTCTTACTCTGCCAAGAGGTAATGATGCCTTTTTCTGGAAATTTAGATGGTAGCCTCCAAATTCAGCCTGTCTGCATTTTAACAGACTCTGCTATGATTTGGGTTATACTTTGGAGCAGCAGGCTAGTAGTTAGTTATCCAGTGTAACAGCTCTCTGACTACAGGTAGACCTGGACCTTTGACCCCATTTTGAACTAGAATTTCCATTGCTAGACAAGATCATTGTTAAGTAAATTGCACCTGATTTTAAGACCTATTTTTGCCATGGTTGTTAAGCAAATCATGTGGTCATTAGGCAAATCTGGCTTCTTCCCATAGACTGTGTTTGTTGAATGCTGCAAATCCCATGACTCTGGAACGCTGCAACCATTGTAAATACTTTGCAAATACCCAAATTTTGATCACATGACTCTGGGGAAGCTGCAACTGTCATAAGTAATTTTTTTTTCCTGTGCCATTGTAAATTCTAAACAAATGGTTGTTAAGTCGGGGACTACCCATATGGCTTTTATCCTGGATTGCAGGCACGGTGCTGGGCTGCAGTGGTTTTTGAAATAAATTCCAGGAAAAGGAATCAAATAGCCCTGATGAACAGTATTCCCCTCCCTCCCCCCTTGCTGCTTCTTATTATTATGACTCCTAATAGAGGTCATAAATATAATAAGCCCTGGATAAACAGCACACAGAAAAAAAGACCCCAAGAGCTTAGCCCCTGCACAAGCTTTGCAGCTATCGAAAAGAATGTAGCAGTGAGATTGTAGAGAGGCTGGAGAAAAAAAATAGAAGGGAGAATAAGCAAACAGCCGAGGAAGGACAGCAAGGAAGTCCATTTATAGCTAATCTCATAAATGGCAGTTTAGCTCGGATGCCAAAAAACTCGGGAAGAAAGGGTTTTCAGATCACTCAAAGAGACTCCACCTTCGTGAATTCACTGTATCCATGTGGGTTGGAAATTCCTTTGGCAGTTTCCCCAAGACTATCGTTTAAAGACACTTTACTGAAGTGTGTGCAGTTCTTGCCTCCTTGATCTTGCCCAGCTCCCAGATTTGGTATTTTCCTTCACAAGGAAATCTTATCTTTGAAATCTTATCTATGAGCCATGGCGGCGCAGTGGTTAGAAGGCAGTACTGCAGGCTACTTCTGCCGCCTGCCGGCTGCCTGCAGTTTGGCAGTTCGATCCTGACTGGCTCAAGGTTGACTCAGCCTTCCATCCTTCCGAGGTCGGTAAAATGAGGACCCAGATTCTTGGGGGCAATATACTAACCCTGTAAACTGCTTAGAGAGGGCTATAAAGCACTGTGAAGCGGTATATAAGTCTAAGTGCTATTGCTATTTTGGAGGCAAGCAGGGCTGTTTCCAAAGAAAATTATCCAAATACTTAGCATTCTTTTTCCTTGATTTCCTACATACAAATACTCCCCCCCCACCCAAAAAATAAATACAGGTATTCCTCAACTTACAACCACAATTAGGACTGGAAAATTTGTCATTGAGTGGCATGGTTGTTAACCGAGGCGTCATATGACTGCACTCAATTTTACTGCCTTTTTTGCTGCAGTCGTTAAATGAGACATTACATGATTTGTGATCTTCCCTGCTGGCTTCCCTATTGATGTGGCTTAATCATAAGTCACGTTTTTCAATGTCGTCATAGCTTCAAACCATCATTAAACAAATGATTGTAAGTCTATACAATCTATACCCCCTTTTTTTTTTAAAGTAATCTCAGATTCACACATTTGTTTTAGGCAACTTAATATTGGAAAACAAGGAAATTAAACCCAACAGAATTCATATCTTCTTGGGAGTCACTTAGGATGGTGCACTTGTTTTCTGGGTCTTGGGAAAGGAAGAGAATTAGGAAAAAGTAAAAAAAAAGTCATTATGGACACTGGTACAGAAAGAGGGCAGAATACTGTCCCACTCATCTTTTAGGAAATTTGCAGCTGCCGATCTGTATAACTAAACATTCCACTGTATCACCAAGTAGCCTGTAGGTGCAATTAGAAGGTATGTTTCAGAACTTTTGAACCCTCTGGTTTTGATATTGCTTTTGCATAAAAATGTAGGGATTGACTGGATCATCAATGCTAGCTGGAAATATTTGAGTTATGTAAACTGTGCTAGCTTAGCATAATGCCAGCTTGGTGTAGTAATTAAGGCACTAGGCTAGAAACCAGGAGACTGTGAGTTCTAGTCCTGCCTTAGATATGAAGCCAACTGGGTGACCTCTGGCCAGTCACTCTTTCTCAGCCCTAGGAAGAAGGCAGTGGCAAACCATTTCTGATAAATCTTGCCAAGAAAATGCAAGGTCTTGTCCAGGCAGTTCTCAGGAATCAATACCAACTCAAAGATACACAGAAACACACAATGCTAGACCAGTTCCTCATCTAAACTGGTTTTGCAAAATTGTACCTGCCCTGGGTTTTGAATGAAGCTCTTCCAGGTTCCATATACAAGAGTTCACACACACATAGCAGTCGTGGCTTTTTCATCACTTGATGAAATGCAACTGAATATATCAGATGGCTCTGCTGGAAAGGATTATTTTGCATCTCAAAAGAGACAGTCGCAGTGATGCTTATTTGATAATGAAGCATTGGTGTGGAAAAAATGCTAGCTCTCTCTGCTATATGAGCCTCAAAGGGTCATTTACACCTGTAATCACCACTAGATGCTGCAGGAGTGAATTAATAAGCCAATAAAACCAATAAGCAAACCAAGATCTGCTCATCTGTGCATAGACATCATTGTTACACAGGGATACCGTGGTTGATTTGGGTGATGATGACAACCTCATGAATCATTTCTGTGTTCTTCCCTTTATAGTATGGCATGGGGAGCAGTACAAAAGCTTCTTTCGCCCCATTTGTGGACACCAGAGTGTATCAGACCTCTCCGACTGATGAAGATGAAGATGATGATGAAGAATCCACTGCTACAGGTAAATTTATTTAGCATATGGCATGAAATACATGGATAGCAGTAGGAAGGACATATAGAAGGAACACCTAGTGTAACAGTAACAGAGTTAGAAGGGACTTTGGAGGTCATCTAGTCCAACACCTTGCTCTCACAGGAGACCTATGCTATTTCTGATAAATGGCTGTCCAGTCTCTTCTTAAAAGCCTCCAGTGATGGGGCACCCACAACCTCCGAAGGCAATTTGTTCCACTGGTTAACTGTTCTCACTGTTAGGAATGTTCTCCTTAGTTCTAAGTTGCTTCTCTCCTTGGTTAGTTTCCATCCCTTGTTTCTCGTCCTGCCTACAGATGCTTTGGTAAATAAATTGGCCCCCTCTTTCTTGTGGCAGCCCTTCAAATATCACTTTGAATCTCAACCAAATTTCAACCAAAAATCAACTTATGGGATCCAGAAGACACATCTTCTTGGTAGCTGCAACTTCTCTGTGGAATAATGTACCCCTTGGTGTCCATATAGCTCCAACCCTGTTAGGCTTCTATAAAACCATAAAAACTGGTTCTTTCAATAGACCTTGGAGTAGTGTGGTATCAGATCCCTGATGGTAATTGATGGGAAATATGCTTGTGTTAGGCTGATCCTCCTTGATGTCTGTAATATATTCTTCTGCTGATTCTGTTTTTTGTTATTTTTTGTTATTATTCTTACTTGATGACTTAATCTTCTTGTATAAGCTGCCTAGAGTCACTTCATGATTAAAGCTTCATATAAATTTATAAAATAATTTGCTTCATAAAATAAGCAAACCAGATGCTCTTTACCTATTTCAGTCTAGGCCAGTGTTGAAACAAAGGTTTAAGCTGCATCTTCCCCTTATTCTTAATGTTCAAGAAGGCTTATGGGGGCATATTTGGTGAGGGTTGGCCTTTGGTTTGTAGGATACCAGTTTTCCATTTTTTAGTTAAAGAGAATTTATTAAAATGTAAATAGTCGGGATGAGAGGTCCAGGTACCATATTGGATGCTATGTTGCATTCCTAGACCATTACAGAATCGTACAATTAAAATTTGATGAAATGCCTCAGTCACATATTTAACAAAGCTACTACTGTGCTGTTTTTTTTCCCCTTTTCAGCATTATTTACCAGTGAGCTGCTGAGGCAAGAACAGGCCAAACTTAATGAAGCAAGAAAAATTTCTGTAGTAAATGTGAACCCCACCAACATCCGTCCTCATAGTGACACCCCAGAGATCCGAAAGTACAAGAAACGCTTCAATTCAGAAATCCTGTGTGCTGCTTTATGGGGTATACATTTCATTATTCATGTAAATAGTTGAAACAAAGTCTGCATGATAAAAGAGGGTGAGAAGAAAAAAATACTTATGTTCAGAAGATAATAGAATTTAGACCAGTGTTTCTATTGCAGTTCTGTGACTGGATACATGGAAATGGACATGCAAATGTTAAGACATTAAGTCAGCCATAACCATCTGTGTCCATCGAATCTAAGCAGAAGCTGTTTTTATGGTTTTACTGGTATTGCAGTTGGAATACTTTGCAGATCATATATTTAATATAATTTACATTAAAGTAGAATTTCCTAAAATTGGCAAGAGCTGCAATAATTACAATTCCTTGGCTTTGAATAGAAAATGAAAATAGTTTAATACAGCAGTCTGTTCAAAATTCTAGCCTCTTTCTACAGCAGTGACTATAACTATATGCCCCATAGAGATTTTAATGTGGAAATAGTAGTCATCAGGTTAAGAAGAAAATATTAGAAAGAAAAGAGGATGAGGGGACCTTGGTGCTCTCTGAGCTTGGTTGTTTTCTTGCAGACGTTTCATTACCCTAACTGCACTGACAATGTTATCTAGTTTGGGTAATGAAATGTCTGCAAGAAAAAAACCAAGCTCAGAGAGCACCATGGACTGCTCGTTTCAACCCTGATATTCTCTATCAGAAGAGAGCATGGCAGCTTGAAGTAGTAAAATCAGTACAAGAGTATGCAGTTAGATGTAGGACAAATTCAGATATTCTCTCCCTGAAGTAGCTGAGTTGTCTTCGGTTAGCAGGTTTCATGAAGGTGGTTTCTAAACCAGCTTCTTGCTTAGCCTGCTATCAAGTTAGTCAGTCACTGAAGATCCCCATATAGGGTAACAAATGTGCCTATGCTATAGCAAGTTCAGTCAGCGCTTCTTATCCTCAAGTGGAAGATCTCTATATACATGCATTTTTTTTCTGACATTGTTTGCATATAACAGGAGAACCTAAGAAGCTCCATTCTACCCATGTTCTGCCTCACATATATACTTTTACCACACGGTTCATATGACAGTGCTTTTGTCTGACTTCTTTTGCTTATAATTTTGCTTCCTTCTCAACTACATAATGTGTAGCATCCCATCCTCCATTTCATCCTCCATGGTTTTTATGGGAAAATCAGAAATCGCTTCTTTCAATAGCATCATTAGAATTCAGATTCTTCTGTGCTTTTCAAATAAAACTCAGGTCCATTCAGGAAGTGCATCTAGAAGGTGAAAATATTAGATTTCAAGCATAGTAAAATCCATGAATGATGAATTAAATTATGAATTAAATTAAATTGTGTTTGAGTAATTACTAGAGTGGCTAAACCTATGGCCAGATATCTAGAGATCATTTAGCCATTGAACAATGGCGTCAAAACTGAGTTAAAGGCACACATATAATCAATGAATCTCTTGGAAAGGATTCCCAACTCAGGGCAGAGAAGATACATGTCTTATCTTTCAGATATGCTTATATGACTTTCTTTTATTCTTGATCATAGGCCAAATTGAATGAAATAAAGGAGGATTGGACGACCAAAGCTTTCCTAATTTCTCTCCCTAAGCAAGTGAAGTATATAGCCAATAGTGAGGCCCTTGGTTCAAATGAATAAGATGGTTAAAAGATATTTCTGATTATACTATTTTTTTAATACCAATCGTATAAAACTCCAGATTGCAAAAACTATCTTGAAGAGAGACTCTTCCCCCATTTTGCCTCATGGGACAGTATATATATGGTCATGCACTTTATATAAATAATAAAAATGTTTCCTAAATATTACTTTTATCCTTATGAAAATAATTGATTCACTAGTTAACTGCAGTGTTGCAGCTGTACTTTAACGCTCTTATTTTGTCATTGTTGATGCACAGTGACCCCAATTTTCGTTTCATTTCCTTCTTTCCCTTATGTAGGTGTAAACCTGCTGGTAGGAACCGAGAATGGGCTTATGCTGTTGGATCGGAGTGGACAAGGAAAAGTGTACAATCTGATCAATAGGAGACGGTTCCAACAAATGGATGTGTTAGAAGGCCTCAACGTCCTTGTAACTATCTCAGGTATAATCGCAAAACCACATCATGCTTCCATTATCCTCCTGGTGTCTTTCAAACTTGTAATTCCATCTGTAGTGAAAGCCAAGAAGTCAGTAAGATTGGGACTGGATCATTCTGTGTTAGCGATGACTAAAGTACTAACATAAGTTTAGGCTCTAATTGCCCTTTCATTCAAACAAGAACAGGAGGCCAGTTTCATCACTACCACCCTGTGTATCCTTCAATCTGCTCCATACCCAGAAGATGTATAGAAAAATCAAGCCATTGTCAGATGGAAGCAGTAGATGTACAGTGTCCCATAAACTACAGAAACAAACAAATATAGTATTTTTTTTATTTCATTAAGAAGAAAACAGGCAAAATATATTCACATGACATGCTAAATCATTGCAAATGGCTCACATGAATGCATGAACCGCCTTGTTTATGTTCAAAAGTAGTATATGCTGACACAGAGATCTGTGAAATCCTTTGATCAGTTCAGAGGGACCTGCTCAGATTGGTTTGCTGATTTAGTTTGGTCAGAACACCTTCTAATGGAAACCTTGACTCTCTAAGGTTTCAATCTAGTGGATAGTTTGGTTTCAGCACATGCCAGATCGGATTGTCTCTTTTCTGAGCTCTCTCCAGAGTCCTGAAAGATTCTGAATCTAATAGATCTTTTTCTTCAGTTGTTTTGCCAGATTTTCATCTTTCTGACTTGTCTAAGTGGGGTCTTAGAGCATGTCTAGACTAAAGGAGATCTTAGACTACTAACCCATTTGGGCTATGTGTACTTCACTGAAAATTCTCCTTGCTCCCTCTCTTGCTAACTTTACATACTCATAAAGTTGATTATATATTCATAATCATGAAGCAATACATAATCATCTTTAATTTCTGTCCACTAAACCAGGAATAAGCAAATGGTGCTGTCAGGATCCTTGGCCATTGGCCATGCTAGCTGGATCAGAAGAGTGGCGATTTTTTATATATATAATTTGTATTAAGAATTCTGATTACAATATAAAAATGAATACAAGCTAAACTTAGATAAAGAGAGGAGGAAAAAATGAAAGATGCAGGAACAAAGAAAAAGAAATAAGAAAAGGAAAAGAAAGAATATAGTAAAAAAAAAAGAAAACAAATATATAAAGAAGTGACTTTCAACTTTCATCAAAAGCATAAACAAATTTAGTAACTCCTCACTCTATAAGGTTACTAATAAATATGTCCATCCCCCATCCCATTCCTTATCTATAAGCAAATTCATAAAACATCAGTTTTTCAACTCTGGCGTCAGCAAAAAAAAATCGTAAAAATTAATAGAAAATATTTTAACCTTGATCAAATAAACCAACTTTATATTCCCTCCTTTTGCTTCTAACAGTCTTAATCCTTAATCCAATCAAATACCATAGAAAGATTTTATTTCTCTTCAATTCTTTATTCATTTGCACATATTTCTTCAATGCTTTATCAAGTCTCCTTTGTAAATGCAATAAGGAAACATTTTCTAAGTCATTCTCTTAGCTTCTCATTTGTATTTCCCTTTTAATTTTTAAAACATCAGCCAATTTCTTTTATATATCCAGTAAAGCATCCTTTTCCAAATCATTCTCTTGACCCATCATGAATAGTTTCACCTTCTCTGTCTAGTCAGATAAAATTTGTTCCACATCCGTCTTCCTTAATCTCATCAACTTCTCTTGGACCCAGTCTATCTACACAAGCAGATTTCATTAGGTTCCATTCTTCAAAGATCTCCTTTAATGTTTCTGAATGAATGAGTGAGTGTGTGTGTGTGTGTATGTATGTATGTATGTGTATATATATAAATTCCGTAAGTCCCAATATTAACTGACATCAAGAACAGGCTTGTATTTTTTCCCTTCTGCTTAGAATCTTTAGTTCCCTCTAGTGTCCAAATTCTAAAATATTAAAGTAAATTATCTTTGTTATAGCTTACAATAGCTAGGACAGCCGAAATAAATCTGTTTCCTAAGAGAAGCTATTTATTTTTTATAATTAATTCCAAAATCTTACAGTGAAAGTCCATTTTCCAAATTTATCTTGACCAGTTAATCCATTTTATAACTTTCTTAGATCAATGTTATATTTAACTTTTTCTGTTTATTTCAAATTCTTTAAATTCTTAAGTTTAGAATTAATTTTTTTGTTTGTTCAGAGTTGAAGATAAACTCAACCAATGAAGGCTTTTCAATTTTGTCATTCCAAAGGTCGCTAACAGCTTTAAGATGGTTAATAGGCAATTTCCAAAAAAGATTAGAAAGTGAAGTTGTGAACTTAGTGTCCTTTAAAAGGCTCCACCATGTTTGCAAGCAAGAGGGCTAATCCCTTCGGGTCCCAGTGCTCACATTCATAGAAAACCATTGTCGTCTGGTCTTTTTGTGAAAAGCAGCCATTTGGAATACATGTGGGTGATCTCCCATCCTCTGCTTATCTGGGGATAATATCCCGCAAATTAACTTGCTTGAACAGGACAATGAAACAGGAAAAAGTAAATGAATTAAAATATTGTCTATAATTAGTGAAGTCTATGTATATACTGTAGTCTATGTAGAAAAAAATGAGCTCCATATTTCAACAGGAAAGAAGAACAAGCTTCGAGTTTACTACCTTTCATGGTTAAGAAACAGAATATTGCACAATGATCCAGAAGTAGAAAAGAAACAAGGCTGGATCACTGTAGGTGATTTGGAAGGCTGCATCCATTATAAAGTTGGTAAGTATAAATCAACTACACAAATACTGGTGGAAGCTCTCTTGGGTACAGAGCAAGCAAACTCATACCACATTCCTACCACATAAAAGCCATACAGGACGTGTGTAGCCTCTCAAGCTGAACTCTGCTTATCCCAGCAGCAAACTGTGCTCTTGAGAGCATTGATAACAATCTCTAAATATTCCATACAAGTCTTATGGCTAAACCAGCAATTGCAGAAATAGTTTTCTGAAACAAGTTGGTTGCTGACATAGGTTATGACTACATAGGATAAATTATTCCCTACTTGATTCACAGGAGCTATTATTATGGGGGTTGGACATGCACACATTAGACTTGTTATAAATAGGTTTGTGTTCCAGTGTCATGTGTAATTCATATATGTAAAATTAGACCATGAATGGAATGATGATCTTATTTCCCCAATTTCCCCAAAACATTAATCAACAAATGGATCTCTTTGTTTTTGTCAAGTAATTGAAAGCATTGCACTGAATCCATATCGAAGGTTTGTAGAGACCTACTCTGTGTGTCTCTTGTGTAGAGACCTACTCTGCTTTGGCAAAATCTACTTTCCTGAAGTTACTATTTTAAATAAATTACTTTCATTATTGTAAACAATATTTTCTGATCACCATGTTCTAAGCTTAAATCATATATTACTTACTGAAGGAATGTAGACAGTTCTCTACTTACGAACAGTTTATGTTCCAAGAGGCTAATTGTAAGTCCATTTTGTTTGTAAGTCCAAACAAATATAAAAACATGCCACAGTCTGGTTCATATCTTACATAATTGGCAAGTATGCCTTAATACCTGATGGCAATGGCTGACAGGATGGGGTAGCATCCAAAATGGCGTACATTCAGCCTCCCAACGTGTGATGGTGCTGCCAAGCATGTGTATGCACACACCATAAATTAATCCCTTCCTATATTCTTCTACTTTCTGGGATCTTCCAGATTGGGGTTGTTGACATGTTTGTTCATATTGTGAAAGTAACTCAAAAGTTTATAAGTAGAGAACTGTCTGTATTAAAGATATTGTCATACGTGAAATTACTTTTCTCAACTTAAATCCAGTTTTCTTCCAGGTACCACATGCCTTTCTTCAAACACCTGCATTTGTATTAATTTGAGTTCTCTAATTACTATAAAAGCTCAAAATATGTTGCCACTTTTAATTTGCTTAAGATATGGTAAACATTTGAGTGACAAATAGAATAGACAAGTAAATTAAAATGGTTGCCTTTATGGGTAAAGGATAGTATCCAGGCTTATGAAGAAGCCTGATTCTGATTTTCTGTGCTCTTTTTTTGAGAAAAAAAATCAGTTTTGTATTTCAGTTTATGTAAATAGGATGTTTAAAAATTTTAGTTTTATTTCAATTTTAGTGAAATATGAGAGAATCAAGTTCTTGGTGATTGCCTTAAAGAATGCTGTAGAGATATATGCTTGGGCTCCTAAACCTTATCACAAGTTTATGGCATTTAAGGTATGTTTTGTGTTGTTATAAAAAAAAAATCACTGTTCATATATTTATTGATGGGGTTTTTTTTGCAGATAAAATATATGTCATTCATTACTGGTATTTAGCTACCTATAGCAAATAATGACTTCAACCCAAGCCCTTAGCAAGAAAATTAATACAGCATCATTAGAGCTGCTTTTTTTACCCATTGAAGTTCTTAGCAATCAAATCTGACTGTGCCGCTATTAAATTGCTAGCTGTGCTCTGACTGGAAGCCATATGGGCTGCATATATATCTGAGTGTCTGTCAGATTCAGCACTGCAGTAATGTGCTGGATTTTACAAAGATCACAGTCCACATAGTTAGCCAGCAGATTTAACATTTAAGTGATAGTTCCCTCCATCTAAGGACAAGAGTTAGGAGAGTGATCCAAGCTACTCTGCCACAATCTGTGTACATCCCAAAGAGGCCCAATGAATATTCGGAACAATTTGGTAAAATTGAACCATTTTTGTCTGGGTTGTTTCCCCTTTCTGATGTTTTATAATAATTTTGTTATTCTTCACCAAGGAATTTAAGAGCAAATAAATAATGAAAGTGTACAGCCCTAGTTAGTCCAAGATCTGAATGTGAGGGATTTGAAATGCTCATCTCAAAGAAGAAGTAACAATGCAACCCTCAAGATCTTCTGCACCGTGGATTAAATCAGAACCCAAAAGGGATTCCTATTTAGTCCTAGATATCCCTTTAATCCTAAAACCTTCTTTCTGTTCAGTTTTTAAGTGTAACAAAATCTATAGAATTGTTGCAGCATGGGTGGAGAGCACAATCCAAGTTTCTTCTCAAGAAACATTAGAACATATTAAATATTTCTAACATATTGAAGAGTTACCTTGAGGTAAAATAGGTGGCCTATAAATTCAATTAATTAATTACCTACCTCGGTGGCCCTTGGAAACTATAGTTTTCTTAATGAGTTTTACAAATTCTTGCTGAACGAATGTGTGGAATGGGCTCATTCTCAAGAAATCCTTAAAAGTAAAGAGCCAGACTTTCCTGTGAAACTTTCCTATGGAACTTTAAACCTTCTTCTAATAGATCAATATATTTAAAAAGCTTAATTATGTCTAAATCTGCAGAGATTGTAAACTAGTAGAAGTAGAGCAGGGCATTTTAAGAAGGAGAATGTCGGATTGTCACTTTGTTACCACCGAATCCTAATTATTTGAATATTTATTTACTTATTTGGCTTCTCACAAAAAAATTCATTGAGGGGATTTTAAAAGTCTTTTGCAGATCTTCAGCACAAACCATTGCTTGTTGACCTCACAGTAGAAGAAGGACAGAGGTTGAAAGTCATCTTTGGGTCACATACTGGTTTTCATGTTATTGATGTAGATTCAGGCAATTCTTATGACATCTACATACCATGTCATGTAAGTCTGAGGCTGCTCTATGGTTACTTTTGTGAATGTGATGGACAAGTAACCATCATAGTCTGATGCCATTTAGCTATAATTATTAACCATTTGTTCTGTATCCTCTGGAAAGTCTTTCAGTTTCTGTCATCAAAAGAAATAATTCAGCTGTAGAAATCTCTGGAGAGTCTTTATGATAGCTGTAATTTTGGAATGTCCTGCGGCAAAAGACTCTTTGTACTCATGAATGAAGGCGAATATACATGTCCCAGGATAATGTTGCAGGATCCAATCTGGGTCTGTCACCGGGACCAGAGGTTTAGTCTTCCAAGATTTCAGACTTGTGCTGGAGCCCATCTTCAAGGAACTTCTCTCTAGCAGAGTGTGTGCTGTTCTCTGTGTGGTATTTATAGCGCCTGTTGTAAATGGCTTTTTAGATGTTGATTGGGTTGGTTTGATGGCTGGCTTTTAAGTTGTTGGCTGTTGTCCCAAAGATGCTTTTTCAAGAGGCAACTGGACTTTCTTGCTGAAGAAGCTTCTTGCATGAGAAGCAAAACGTCTTCAAAGAAAAACAAGAAAGTCCAGTTGCCTCTTGAAAAAGCATCTTTGGGACAACCGTGACCTGGATGACTGAGAATCTCCCTAAACGTTGTTGGCTGTTGTTTGCTTGTGTTGTCCAGCCCTCGCCTTCTAAATACTAGATATGCTGGTGGTAAATCAGCACTCCTGTTGACTAACGGAGGGCCTGTTTCCCAGGCTTCAATCACTTCCCTGGCTGTTTTGTGATTGAAGCCTCGGAAATAGGCCCCTTGTCAGTCAACAGGAGTGCTGATTTACCACCAGACTTAGAAGGCGAGGGCCGGGCAGCACAAGCAAATGACAACTAAAGACTTAAAAACCAGGCATCAATACACCCCAATCAACATCTAAAAAGCCACACATAACAAGCACTATAAATACCACACAGAGAACAGCACACACTCTGCTAGAGAGAAGTTCCCTGAAGATGGGCTCCAGCATGAGTCCAAAAGCTCTGAAGACTAAACCTCTGGTCCCGGTGACAGACCCAGATTGGATCCTGCACTCTTTATACTATTTCCATTTATAGTTACATATTTCTAACATTGAATGCTGCTGTTCAGTGCTGTTTTCACTTGTAACTGGATTTAATTTTGTTTTATTATTTAAAGAATATTTTTTCCTCACCAGTTACTATGAACAAGTTTTTGCAGACTAGTAGAGTAGCATATATCAAATACAAAATGCAATTAAGCAGAACCATTTAAGCCAGAACATCCCTGCTCATATTAATGAATTTAAACATGAATATGTCCAAGTATTTGTCTCAGATATTAAACAGAGCTTAATTTGAGCCTGAGCTGTAAGAAGCTTCCCATTAATCTCAGAGCTCTTATAGTTTGTCAGCCAGGTTTTCATAAACCTTCTGTCTTATGGGTAGACTATAGATATAACTCTGGCAAGCTTGTCAGAAGACATAGCCAGTGTGCAGTCAGTAATCCTGGAAGCACATATAATATCACTGGGCTGATGATTGCTCTATTTTAGTCTACTTATTTTCCAAAGGAAAGTGACCTATACCAAAGCAAGTTGACTCTTCTTATCCTGAAAATGTGACTTAATGCTGGTTTGGGGGCTGTTCTGTTCTGTACACAGATTCAGGGCAATATTACACCTCATGCTATTGTCATCTTACCCAAGACGGATGGGATGGAAATGCTTGTGTGCTATGAGGACGAAGGGGTATACGTTAATACCTATGGACGCATAACAAAAGATGTTGTACTCCAGTGGGGAGAAATGCCCACTTCAGTGGGTATGTCAGTTCTTCTTCTTCTTTTCTTTAGAGATAAAGATAGCAATGACATAGATTGATACATTTAGAGTGAGGTGAGCAAGAATTATGCTATCAAATGGTGTTGGAGAAGACTGTTCAAAGTTCCTTGGAGTGCAAGGAGATCAAATCAGTCAATCCTAAAGGAAATCAATCCTGACTGTCCTTTGGAAGGACAGATTTTGAAGCTGAAGCTCAAATACTTTGGCCACCAAATGAAAAGAGAGGACTCTTTGGAAAAGACCCTGATGTTAGGAAAGGCTGAAGGCAAAAGAAGAAGGGGATGGCAGAGGATGAGATGGTTAGATAGTGTCTTCAATGCAGCAGGCATGAGTTTGGGAAGACTCAGGGTGAGAATGGAGGACAGGAGCCTGGGATACTATGGTCCATGTGGTCACAAAGAGTTGGACACAACTTAGCAACTGAACAACAACAAAGCAAGAATTGGTTATTTTCCTGTATTTTAATGATGGAACCAAGATACCGATTGGTGTTTTGAACTTCTACCTTATGACATTTCCACTGTAAATAATAATACCTGCTAGGAAAGATACATGGTAAAACTTGCTTTTTTCCAATTGTTTTTAATAAGAATATATTATCAAATGTTTATAGGTTGTATGTTTTGTTTGTTTGTTTCATGACAAGCCTATATTCACTCCAATCAAATAATGGGCTGGGGTGAGAAAGCTATTGAGATTCGATCAGTGGAGACGGGACATTTGGATGGAGTATTTATGCACAAGCGTGCACAACGGTTAAAGTTTCTATGTGAAAGAAATGATAAGGTAAATATATTTTCAGGACTCTTGACTGCTTAGAGTAATTGTTCTCGAATCAGAGTGGATAGCCCCCAGCCCCCAAGGGTTCTAACTCATTAGTTCTACCTGATTATGGGAATTTTAGTTCAGGAACATCTGTTCTATACTAACATCTGGAGGAGCCGGAGAGTCCACGTCCTTCTCCCCAAAACTGCACACTTGTTTGTTCTGAACTCCACAATCTCCAGATAGGTAGATTTCATGTTTAGAATTCTCTGCAAAGAACCATGCTTGGTGGGGAATTCTATGGGCTGAAGATCTTACATCCCTTAAACCTTCTTAAAAACAGGCTGGTTTTTCTGGTTTGTTATTTGGAAGGTATGCTGTAAAAATATATCCATCCTCCTCCCCTGCTTCCAGTTGTGAGTCAATTCAAAGTTCTAAAATTCTGCAATCTGTTTTGCATGGTTGCTAAGCAGACACATCTGAAAAGCTGGTTTTGCTTTAAGAAGCAGCAAAGCTTTTTTTTCTTTTTAATAAAAAGAAATATATGGAGCATTTGAGTATCGCTTCACCCCCAAAGAAATATCTCTTCCATGTATCACAAAACATTCTGAAAACATGTCCTCATTCCATAAGAGGGAAAAAGGTCGCCCTTTTCACACAATTTGGACTGTACGAATAATTTCCAAATTTGAAAAGTAAAAACCTCCAGAGTTTTTAGTTCACAACATAAATGTATTTAATCCTACCGATAGTTCTTACACCCAAAGTAAGCTTGTACGATCCCAGTCATTGAAAGAATCCAAAGGACTTCCATTATTTTTATCAGATTCTCTCTTCAAAACGTATTAACAAGAGAGAAAAAAGTTTCTTTTCGAAAAACAGACTCCCCAAAACCCAGCCCTCCTAAAGAAGGTGAAAATCCTTGCAATCATCTTCTTCTACCCCAGACCCAATTTACAAAACACCACTATTCAATAAAGTAATTAATATAACAACTATAAATTACCACTAGGAGAAAGCAAACAGTGATCTGGAATGTATGCCTGTAACCAGATAACTAATTTATGGCTGGGCGAGGAACAGGAAGGAGCTTACGCCACTGTAGAATTGGCCAGCAATTTGAATGGAAAAAGCCCTGATTTCCCTGATGTCTATGGAGATTCTCAATCATCCAGGTTGTGCTTGTCCCAAAGGTGCTTTTCCAAAAAAAAGGAACTGGACGTTCTTGGCTTTTTCCTTGAAAACATTTCACTTCTCGTCCAAGAAGCTTCTTCAGTTCTGACTAAACAGTAGGGCAGTGGTGGCGAACCTATGGCACGGGTGCCAGAGGCGGCACTCAGAGCCCTCTCTGTGGGCACGCACGCCGTCGCCCCAGTCCTAGGCCTTCAGCTGGGTTTTATAAAACCTTTTCGCTTTAGGCCTCCGCCGCCGTGTGCAAAAAAAAAAAAAGGTTCAATCAGTCAATTTCAACTTCTCGCGGGGGAAAAAAAAGATCTTGCAAAATTGGAATTGATTGATTGAACTTTTTAGTCCCACCCAGTCTGCCATTACCACCGCAGCCACGCCCACCCAATTGGCCACACCCACCCAATTGGCCACACCCAGCCAATGGGCCACACCCACCTGGCACTCGACAATGCATAAGTGGGTTTTGGGTTGCAGTTTGGGCACTCAGTCTCTAAAAGGTTCGCCATCACTGCAGTAGGGAATAGAAGGATTTATATTCTTTGCAGTCATCTGGTAATTAGCACTGATAACAATCAGCTTGGTGCCCTCTTATCACACATTGTGTGGGAATTCTGGGAGTGTGGTCCAAAAACATGAAGAATGGTTTTAAAAGCTTATTCTGAGTTTTTTTAGGATAAAAATAGTGGACATAGTTGTTTAAACGAATGACCAAGCGGAGAAACTAAACAGACATTTTCAATTAAGTCTCTGAGTCCTTCTGATTAAGTGTATGTGCTGGAGGGAGGAAGAGATGTTTTTTTCCCACTTATATTTAATCAGAATACTTTCTTTCCAAACAGGTATTTTTTGCATCGGTAAGATCAGGGGGAAGTAGCCAAGTATTTTTCATGACCCTGAACAGAAATTCCATGATGAACTGGTAATGAAAGGGCACTTGGTGTTTATTTTGATGCCAAGATGTGTTACATTTTGAAGAACATTGGAATTTGCAGAGTTATACTGTCAAGGCAAGTGAAGAAGAAGAAGAAGATATTGTGGATCCTGTTGCTTTCTTCGGTGATCACAGTCTGCTCGTGCAGCCACATTCTGAGAACACGACACACTTTTTCCATTGTGATTTCAGAATGCAGGTTTCTTCAAGATTCTAAGAATGCAACTCTGTTTGAGCAGGAAAGGACCAACAACGCTGGAGAGGTTTAGCTGAATAAATCTCTTTGAAGTGTTCAAACTAAGCTGTGATAAAATCGGCTCTAGGGTTTTTAAAAATAATAATTATTTTTTCCTTGATCCTCAGTTTGTATGAACAGAGACAGGTCTTAAAAGTTAAAACGGAATATCTGTTTTAATAATGTCTGCCTATTAGCACCGAATATATAGTATGATGTAAGGCAGATTCCCCTGACCTGGTGTCTTTTAGGTGTGGTGGACTAGAGCTCCCATGATCGTGGCTAGCGAGCCAAATGGGTATTCTGGTTTGGAATGATGGGAGTTGTAATCAAACACATCTGTGGGGGTTAGGCTGAGAACTGCTGTTATAAAGTTATCACTTAAAACTGATGCAAGAGAGCACAATAAATGTACCATTTTTAATCTTTGTGTGAGAGGCCCTAACCATAGAGTGGCTACGTTTTGTAAACACTTTTTTTTTTTGCTTTTATGGACATTTGTGTGGGGATTATTTTTTTGTGGTTGTTTTTGTTTTATTTTATTTTTTTGAAAACAGGTCAAGATATTTCGGATAAGAGTATAAATGAGATTTTGTCCCATTCCTTTGGGAAATCTAAATGGCTAGACTCCTAGCTTTGGAGAATATAATAATGATCATGATAGAGTTAACTTTTTGTCAGTCTTTCAGTTCATACTACTTCTTCCCCAGCCTGGCCATCTCCAGATGGGTTGGGATGTCACCTCCCCAGATTCTCAGCCAGCAAGATCACAAGCCGAATACATCTGGCTGATCAATGCTCTTCTTTATAGATCTTTGCATAATGGTGCTCATTGATTAAAAAAAAAAAAAAACAGCAGTGCCATTCTTGTTAGTCATTCCCACTGGTTGCCTTTCTCCAAGCTGTAAAACGAAAATATCTCTAAATGGGAAGCTAATTGAAATGTTGTAAGATTCCAAAGATTGGCTAAAGAATGCTCCTAGCAGCTTGATACATAAGGCATCTTAACTCGGATATGTTTGAATCCAAATCATACCTATTCTGTACAGTTGTACTTTACTTCGGGGGATAAGGGGGCATGATCCTTGTAGATACTGGTATGTTTTATTTCTTCCACTAAAATTACAAAGAGACGACATCATTCAGATATTTCCAAGATGGAAGTCCCAAATACAGATCAGTATTTTTTATCTAATGGTGTCCTATTCTCAATATGGAAAATCTTAATAAAATATTCATCTCTTGGTACAAAGAAGTGCAGGAGAAGGAGAGCAGATGAAAGGAGGGTTTCATTGATCAATTATTTGACATTTAGATTTCATCTTTCTGCCTTCCCCCCGTGTATCCATCTGTATAATGACCAACTATTGTGCAGAAGTATGTATGTTTTTAGTTTGAATTTATCTCTGTCTTTATATGCTTTGTTCAAATTATTTGTATTTTTAGATTAGTTATTTCCACTGTCTCCAAGCCTGGATTCTCCCCCTGGTCTCTGGATATAACATAATTGGATCTGTTTTGCTATTTTTAACCTACCTCATTTTATTTTTTTATTTCAGTTGGCTTTTCCTTATTCACTCCTATAGATACTCAAGAGAGTTTAACTGGCCAGTCCAAGGTATAGCTGAGTATTCTGCAGAGGCCAGGTTTTTGAGAAGTGGAAAATTAACATCAAACTCTTCATTTCCATTTTTTCCCCCTTCAACCATTCCATAACTTCAGAATTTTGATCGTACATGCCAGTCGATGCGACAGTGGTCACAATGCATTGGTCTGTGAGAGCAGTTGGCCCTAAACACACAACCATGCAAAGTCATATATCCGAAGGCTACCCAAAATGACTGCAAGCCAGGAGCTCCGAACGTATTGCTATCATTGTGCATACATGAAGTTGTGATTTACAAGCTCAGTTAGTCTATGTGGCTCTTGAAAGTCATGAGAAGTCACTGATTTCTCTGAAACAGGCTTTCTGGATAGGCATATGCAGTTGGATGGGAGAAATAATTGATATCTTTCTTAATCACACATTCCATCAGAAATATGCTCATGTTTGTCATCCACATTCGAATCTATCTCACTACCTGGCCTAGAGAGATGATGGTGATAGCAGTGCTGGCTATATGTACAGCCAGATGACCCTTTCGGGTTAAGCATGCTCTGTCCTTAGTATTCAATGTAATTGGTGCTTCCAAACTTTCTGAAGAGAGTGTTGCTGGGCACCTTTAAACTTCATACTGTGTGGTGGCTTTTCTATAATAAAAACATGGTGGGAGGAGTTGGTGATCCATCTAAGTCTGAAGATCTGTGTCGGAGGATCTTGTTTCTTCCCCCTTTAAAAAGGGGCTAATATACAGTCATAAGATCAGACTCCCAATATTGACACGTTATCTCTGAGAGGGACATTCAAACCCACTCTGCATGTATTCTAAGAGCATCAAAGTTGCACTTGGTCCATTTTTGGCTAGGCTCACAAAAGGTTTAATTAGGATTCTTCTGTTGTATTATTTAGTTAGGGTTTTGCAAGCCTAACATTAATCCAACTTGTACAGATCAAATGATTAATTTATAGCCAATTATTACAACCAGAAAATGTCATAACCAAATCTATAAAAGAGAGACAGTTTGATGTAGCGGCTCTTGGGCTAGAAACCAGGAGACCATGAGTTCTAGTCCTGCCTTAGTACGAAGCCAGCTGGGTCACCCTTAGGCCAGTCACACAGTCTCAGCCCTTGTAAGGAAGCAATGGCAAACCACTTCTGAAATCTTGCCAAGAAAACTAGAGGAACTTACCAAGGCAGTCACCTGGAGACTGACTCAAAATTGAGTCATCCAAAAACCTCTCAAATTGAGCTCAACGTCTAGTTATTTCATTGACGCATCAATCTAGATTTCTTGACATTACTTGCTAATGTCTTCTATAGTCTTGGACTTTCCTGGCTTCCATCTAAATACAAAATCTGTACTGATTTTTGTGATCAGCCAAGGTCAGCTAATGAAATATGCAAGTAATTTTACCAATAGATATTTATCTCTACCTATTGTTGCCCAGCCTCAAGTACTGTACTCTCCAGTACTTGGCCTATTTGCTTTTGCCTCAAAAAATAATTTAATGGAATGATATATACTTGAAAAAAAAAATGAAGTTCTCCACTTGAAGGAGAATACAGAAAATAATAAAATTAGATGCTGGAGAGACCTATAAGAACTTGTCTCAAAGATAGAAAAGAAATACAAGCAAGCAAATATATGGCTGTTGAGTGACATTCAGTATGCCTGCATCTGTGGACATTTTCTTCCGATGGAAGTTACAAGCAGGGCATTTCTGTTAATATAAAGATTGCCCATCCTTTACCTTCCATTGTCATTGACCTAATTTTTTTATATAGAGCTCAAAATTGGTGCTGAAAAGGGAGGGTTCACCACCTACCAACCACCAGCACTTTTATAACTTCAGTGCTTTTTGTGTTGGCACCCAATGAAACTCTATTAAAAACCTAAGATAGAGGTTTCCATACGTATCATGCCAGTTAATTTATGCCATTCCACACAAGGTATTTGTGATAATCCAGAACCATCTCTGGACCTGTCCAGTCTCATGACCTCAGGTATCTAAGAACCAAGTTGATGTTTAGTTGGTTCAGCTGCAATATCTCCACATTGCATCAAAAACTGTTCTTTTCATTGGTGTTCCAGTATTAGGGAGAACTCTTGATTAATTTCATGTCCCAACTTCCTTTTCTTGCCCCCAGATGTTCAGCAGGAATACCATTCTCTGTGTTTTAAGGTTAATGATATGAACGTGATTATGAATCGGCTTCAAAATTCTTGTGGGGGGCATGGAACTAGAGAGCAGAAACAACAGGCATGCAAAAGTGCCATCAGTACTGTAATAATGAACAATTGTTAGAATAATGAGTCACCAACATTTAGGAATGTTGTCTCTTAAGCAAAAGAAGTTATTGAAAGCTTTAGCAGCATTTTGCATCTGACTAGGCTAGAACAATGAATTACCCCTACACTGACCTGGTGTCCTCCAATTGTAATTCCAAAAATTGCTGGTTTCAATTCAATGATGTATGAGAATTATGGGACCAACCCATTTCGAGGGTACTTGATTGAGGAAGACTTAATCCATATTTACCATTTGTCATTCTTAGTAGTTGAAATAGTCAGAAAGTGATGTCATTACCAGCTTGAGCAATCCAAGCTAGACAGCTTGAGGCCTAAGATACATTTTTGCAACACTTAGCCATCCATCCACATAACCTTGATGGAATACACTAAAGATATACCCATCTCTCTTTTTTCCTGGTCTATTCCATTACTCTTCCAAATGATGCCAAACATAGACCAAAAGTACTTGGCTGGATCCGTTTTTAAATGACAAAAATCTCAATTGGAGTCCCCTGTTCATACCCCCATCCCTCAGTGCTCCTTGTGTTTCTTCCTTGCTGCTAAAATTAGAAGGTCCCATAAAGAAAACAACTCTATACTCCGTACATCAAATTGAGCAATAACATTTCCAACTCAGTTAAGTCTACAAGTGTAACTGCTGGGAACTGGTTTGAGTAAGAGCAAGTTTCATAACAACTGCCACCAGCTCTTTTATGTCTTTGCTGTGGTTACCTTTTAAACCAGAAGCTTCTTATTAAATTATGTTGAAAACATGAGTTGTTTGTATTGTTTTTCATTCAGAAAACAAATAGCTTCAAGTATTGGGTTTAAATATTCAAAGCACAAATGATGAGGCCCAAATTATCATACCATTTATATATTTATTTAGGGTCTGGCATATGAGGGCAATTCGGAAATAAACCTCTGTTTGGTTATCAATGACAGACACTCGCAGATACAGAACTTTTATCATACACATTAGAAAACTACAACATTAAATTACTTTTCGACATAATCACCATTCAAATTGAAGCACTTGTCTTAACGTCTTACAAGGTTTGAAATTCCTTAGTCAGCACCAAATCTGGGCTATGGGGGTGGTGGTGGTGATCAAAAACATCCCAATGGAACTGCTTTAAAAGTTATTGGGTGCATCTAGCAGTGTGCAGGTGAGCATTATCATGAACTAACACCACATCAGAAATGGTGCCATAGAAAATCCTGCCAAATGTGAAGATGCCAAAGGAGTACTGCTAGTGAAGTTCATGGAGTGTAGTTCGACCATCAATTCAGAATTCTACTGTGAAACATTATGAAAACTCGGATGAGCCATCCATAACAAGTGTCGGGGCATGCTGACTTCCAGTGTGATGTTGGTTCACAATAATGCTCACCTGCACACTGCTAGACATACCCAAGAACTTTTGAAGCAGTTCCGTTGGGATATTTTTGACCACCCCACCCCCCCATAGCCCAGATTTGGTGCCGAGCGACTACTACTAAGGAATTTCAAACCTTGAAAGATGTTATGACATGTGCCTCAATTTGAATGTTGATTATGTCAAAAAGTAATGTAGTTTTCTAATGTGTATGATAAAAGTTCTGTATCTGCGAGTGTCTGTCATTGATAACCAAACGGAGGTTTATTTCCAAATTGCCCTCGTATATAAAATGGACTAGCAATATAAATTAACATTTCAGCTAGATTAGTAGAACCCAATCAAATACAAATGTTAAAAAGATCTATGTTCAATTACCAATGTCTAGGCCATCTAACCATTGAAGCACAGCGCTGCTCATTTAAAAAAAATCAGATACTGGACTGGTGATATGCCCTTGGCTTACAGCCAGTCATGATGTGATTTACAATTTGATGTGGGACCCCGCAGTCACATTGAGGAGAAGATGCTATGCCCCATTTATATAGAGAGTCCCGACAGACACCAATGTGAGGTGCGAATCCTAGTCAGGATTGTCCACTGCTGATGTGATAGTTCAAAGTTTTGTGGGGTCATTTATATGTCTTGTATAACTGAGCATTCAGTGACCTATTTGGATTATCATACTTTGGACACATTATATAAAAACCCAGCTCTCTGGAGAAAGCTGTAATGCTGGGAAAGGTGGAAGGAAGGAAAAGAAGCAGACAACCCAGAAGCAAGGTGGATGCACTCAATTACAATAGCAATGGATGCACTGTTAGAGGTGCTAAAAAACCAAGTTGTGAAGAGATACTGCTGGAGAATATCTGTCTATTTGCTTGCTAAAAATTGACACTTGACTTGCTGCCCATAATCAGTGTTTAAATAAAAGTATGAGAAATTTGCAACTGGCAATCATTAAAAAGCACTGGAAGAGGGTTCTGGGTAAAACATATTTTCAGCTCCTAATTCAGCCTTCTGCAATTTAGTATACTTCAGATTGCTGTATCAGAACTCTTTTATCACCTTCAGTTCCATTGAATATTCAGTCTTATTCCTGCATGTGTCTTGGACTTCAGTATTTGCCAGCAGAATTTTTTGCTTTCTGGAGATTATAAGAGCTGAATGGAGGGCAACAGCTTGAAGATCACCTTAAGTTTGCCACAGCCAGCTCACCGTGGCCAACTTGCTGCAGCCTATTTATTGTGGTACAATTTGCAACAGCCAACTTGCTATAAGACAACTCGCCGTGGGACGAATTACACTAATATCAAAGAAATAGTGGACTAGAATCATTAAAGAAAGGATGCAAAAGGAGGGACAGAGTGAAATGACAGAACTGCAAAAACTTAATTTTTTTTATTTATTTTAAATAACTAAATAGAATTGTTAAATTGTCCCGCAGCAAATTGTCCCATGGTGAGTTGGCTATGGCAAGTTGTCCTGCAGTGAGTTGGCCATGATGAGTTGACCATGGCAAGTTGGCTGTGGTGAGTTGGCCGCAGCGACTTGACTGTGGCAAGTTGTCCCATTCCATCCCAAATAGTGTGTCAATGGCTATTGGTGTTTCCTAGTGATGTGCTATCCAGGAACACCATTGCAATGAGGTCTAAAGTAGAGGTGGGCCAGGATTTCTGAATCAACTGAATGATCTCTGGCTGATCTGTATAACAATCTTGCAAGCTGGGAGGGGGAAATTTTAAGTCTGTAATCAAAGTTGATCTTCCATATGGTTCTCCTGGGTGGGGAGATGACATACGTAAAGGCTAGGAGAGTGACTGAAGTAAACTAAGTGTATTTCCTAGAATTTCCTTGAGTTAAAATAGAGAGGGCAATATGGCAAAGAAATTAATAGTATCCCTAGCAATTTTAGTACTAAAGTGAACACATCCTTGATATACAGGTAGACCTGGAATTAACAATCATTTGTTGAGTGACTGAAATTACAATGGCACTGAAAAAAGTGAGTTTTGACTGTTTTTCACACAACTATTCCAGAATCCCTGTGGTCACATGATTGGAATTTGGTCGCTTGGCAACTGGCATGTATTTATGGCAATGGCAGTCTCCCAGGGTCACATGATCACCTTTTGCAACTTGACAAGCAGTCAAATGGGGAAGCCAAATTCGCTTAACAAACATGTTACTAACAACTGCAGTGATTCACTTAACAACTATGGCAAGAAAGGTTGTAAAATGGGGCAAAGCCCACTCAACCTTTTTGCTTAGCAATGGAAAATTCAGACTCAATTATGGTCGTAAGTCAAGGACTTACCTGTATTGAAGTACGGTACTTTTTCTCCTTGGATTACTTGCTATTATATCTAAGTTGCACTTTTACCAGTGAATTCAGGTGGAAAATGCAGTAGAAATGTGACTGGAACAAAAAAAAATGTATCGGGGACCCTGAAGCAAATTAAAAAAAGCAAACATAAAGTACATAGAATACATGAACACAAAGGGACACGCTCTAATGAAATCATGTTTGGTAGCGATAGTATATTGAGCATTAGTTGGAAAAGAAAAACAGAAACTTCGGGGAGTAACTTGAGGGAGATCATGGTTGATTGGCACTTGGAACAGCAATAATAATAATAATAATAATAATAATAATAATAATAATAATAATAATAATAATAATAATAATAATAATAATAATAATAATAATAATAATAATAATAATAATAATAATAATTGGAAGGGACCTTGGAGATCATCTAGTCCAACCCCCTGATCAGGCAGGAAACCCTATACCATTTCAGGCAAATGGCTGTCCAGTCTCTTCTTAAAAACTTCCAGTGTTGGAGCATTCACCGCTTCTAGAGGCAGGTTGTTTCACTGATTAATTGTTCTAACTGTCAGGAAATTTCTCCTTAATTCTAGGTTGCTTCTCTCTCTGATTAATTTCCCTCCGTTGCTTCTTGTCCTGCCTTCAGGTGCTTTGGAGAATAGCTTGACTCCCTCTTCTTGGTGGCAGCCCCTGAGATATTGGAACACTGCTATCATGTCCCCCCTCGTAGTTTAAATGCACTGCAAGACTGCTTTGCAAGTCCTTCTTGTGATGTATATATGTGATTATTTGCTCTGTTTTTTGAGCTGACAATAAATGAAGAGACTTTTGACTGAGTGTTGTCTGTTCCTAAGGTTCCTTGCAAAAAACCCACGAGCAATTGTAAATAAAGAGCAGATAACCAACAAATAGACCTTGCAAAAACAAACCTCACTGGAGCAAATGAGACTTTGGACATCAGTTTTATATGATTTGCATAAGCACATCACTTTGGGAAATCCTATTTTGGGGAAGGAAAGATCATTGTCTTGTACTTTATGAAGCTGATGTCATTTTCTGTAAATACCTTGGGGCCGGGGTATAACAAATCTCCAGGAACCTGATCTTTGAAAAACTCAAAATGAAGGATTAATGGGAGGCACATTCTGCTAATCCTATAAATATGTTGACTAAAGTCACTAATAGAATGGGCTAGGGATAGCTGTTTAGCAACATTTTCAGGAAGTGAAGATTATGGAGGAGAGAACATTTCATGAAAGTGGATGGATATTTCTTCTCCCCCCCCCCCAAAGTCTGGAAGGATTGTATTGCTGATTTTGCTACCTTGAAATGCACATGATTTTAACTTCCTGATGGAAATGGGGAAAACTGCATATTTGATTTTTGCCTATTGATTTTTATTTTATTGGAGTGATCCTGGAGAGACTCTTAAGGAGTGTGATGACTCCCCCGGATGCTTCCCCAGATACCTCTCCAGATGTCAGCTTGGAGGAGGATGAACCAGTTCCAGGAACATCTGGGGGCAAGTTAGTCAATGGCTCCAAGTAGCCGTCTGAGAGGGATTTGGCTGAAGCACAGCTGCAACAGGACAGCCCTGAGGCTTCAGATGGGGAAAGCCTGCAGCTGCAGCCAGTCAGTGATGAAGAGGAACTGCCTTCTGTACCTGATCCAAGAACACATAGGGCAGAGAAAAGGCAGGAGCAGAGAAAGTCAGCAAGATTACTTGTGAGGAGAAAGCCTTGCTCTTCTTGATGGGCTGCACCAGAAGCTGGCTATTTAGCACAACAGACAGATGGAAACGATGCTGGGAACAACATGTTTGTTTCCTTGCTGCGTGTTCTTGCCTTGAATTTCAGATCGTGTCTCTTCAGCTGTTGCCTTTGCTTGCCTTGCCTTTGCCTGTGAATTTGCCTTTGTTTTGGAACTTATCTTTGCCTTGGGAACTTGCTTTCGCCTAGTGGACTGGACTTGCCTTTGCCTTGAGGACCAGTGTTGGGTTCATTTGAGTAGCCTGTGGGACTCACTGGGGTTGAGCTGGTGCTGGCGCAAGAAATTGCTGGGGAATACAATTCAGGCTCAGAAGCTTTAATAAAGACTCCTTACACCTGTGGTGTGTGTGTGTGTGTGCATGAGTGGGACAGCACAAGGAGCTCCAAATAAAGTTCAGGGCACACTGTGGCCAACAGATTGCTCACCCCAGGCTATAGCAGTGCCATACATAGGACATCTGTTGAAAGCAATCCAGTGTTGCAGGAAATAAAGTTTATAGAGTTTGTATGTAATTTATTATGGTTCCTGCCAAACAATTTGGGCTAACAATCAAAAGTTATTGGCACTCCTCTTTAGCTACAATTGAATACCTGGACTGAAATGCTCTTGAGGAGGACATTGTTGTGTTGCTGTTAGTGCATGAAACTAAGTTGAAAATCATTGGCTGGCTGATTTCAAGCTATTTGTGATCCATTTTCAAGTCCTGGTTGGTTTGGTTTATCCTGATTTAAAGGAGCATCTTCCTCTATGAACATCTGCCCAAGTGTGAAGTTTTGTGATTTTCTGCATTTCTCCCCATTGGGAGTATCACCTTCTCAGTTGGGACCTTTCAAATTTGGAATTGCTACTTCTCTGAACATCATTCAGTGCCAAATGAAAACCTAGTTTTACACCCAAGCTTTGGGTACAAGCAGATAATAAAGCCTGATCTTTTTATGGAACTGCATGCAATGTTTTCTGAATGGCCTCCTCATTTTACTAATTGCATCCCATCAATAGAAGCCGAATTATAAATATTTTAATTTAATCGATTCATGGTTAAATTGACATGGGTGCTAGGTTACACAATGCCAATGCCATCAAAGGAAGGAACCCTGTCTTGGCATTTTATTCCAGATTTTTTTACTTTGGAAAACAAGTATGCCAAGATTGTGGTTCAGAAGGTGCCTATTTTGGTAGCTCCAACAACCCTCACAGATTCCCTTTTCTGCATTTAGGAAAGTTTGGGGTGAAAGTGTATAAAAGACGGAATGGATTCTGGGAGTTGAAGTCCACACATCTTTAAATGGCTAAGCTTTAGAAACAATGCTCTAAAGCAGGGGTGTCAAACTGCGCCCACCCCATTGCCGGCAATGGGGGGAAAGTTCCGATACGTCGCGCGACGTCATGTGACGTTGCGAGTTTGACATGTCTGCTCTAAAGTCAGTATAGCTGGATGAAGTCGGGAGAGATCTGGTTTGAACTTTCATTCTTGACCTTTCTTAAGTAATTCTGGATCCCTTTTCTCTGCCTGCCCCCCTGCTCCTCAGAATTATTGTGAAAATAAAATGGGCTGCAAAAAATCTACAAGGACCACAAATCACAATAAATTTTATTTGGTTTGCATTACCTGAGACTCTTGCAGTTGGGGAGAGAGGAATATCTGCTTTCAGAAAGGGCAGTCAATGAATGCTCTTTTAAAATACCATTAATAGCCCCAAATATCCCCAAACAGTGTAGAAGTAGCTGGTTGCATGTGGTTCCCATATCCATTTCACAATGGTAACAGGCCAGCTGTATTCAAATCACAAATGGGGACATTAGGCTAAAACCTTTCCAGTCATGTCTTGCACAAAGCAGATAATATTTCCAAACCCTTATCTGGATACGTGTCCTAGGATTCTTTGGTGTCATTTAAAAGGATCCAGAGTGCAAAATCTTTCAGCAAAATGATCTTCTTGCATTGACACATCAATTCCTCAAGGAAAAGGGTGAGGGAAGAATAAATAAACTTAAGCATGGAGTGGAAACAATCTAATGGAAATTGATTGATTAAGGCAAGAGAGGAAGGAAACCGCATGTCGATGCCCAAATCCCATTTGTAAAGATGCACAACTCCACTTTGTCTCACTCTTGAACTGTGTCTCATTTTAGAGGGGTGGGAATTAATACAAACTGTCCAAGCAATATGGGTTTAAAATCAGACAAACATGTTAGCTAGGATACATGCAAATAAATCAAGACCCAAGCTCCGTGAGCACCCATTATTAGCCCAGCTAGTAACTGAAGCACTCCTTATGAGAAGCTGAAAAGCTGTCAGCCCACCTTTCCCCTTGAAAGCCTTGCTAAGATGGCTGAAGTCCAGGAGCACTTGCAAATGGAGAACTGTTTGCCCTTACATTCCACAGAGCCACAACATTTTGAAAAAAGATTAGTTTTAATGTGGTTTCAAATGCTCTGCATATGAGCCAGAAATAAATCACTTGAACTCTCAGACTTAGCCTGTATCATGTCTGATGGTACATTTCCAGAGTTATTTTGAAGTACTGTACTAGATTTTACTTTTAAAACATAAATAGTTTGGGACTATTTGAAAGACGGGCTGTACCGTCCAAATGTACCTGTGGTCAAAAGTACAGGTTCAAGGACTCGGCTTGAAAATCAGCCATTCAAACTGACAGGCATTAAAAGACACAATTATTCTACCATTACTTATACAAACTAATTATATAAAATTCCAAAAAATATTTCGTATTTTAGGTGGCTTTGTGCTGGCCCTTAAATGTTCTTTAGACTTCTTGTTTTTATTACTTGTTTAATCCATAACTAAATTCTACTAACTTGTCTTCAATTGCTTTTGTGTTATTACCAGATTATGCAAGCTTTTGGACTCACAATTGTGTTATTGTGCCATGAGATAGCAATAGCATTTAGGCTTATATACTTGATTGTACTTTACAACACTCTCTGGACGGTTTACAATGTAGAAGCAATGTTTGCATATTGCCCCCAACCACCTGGGTCCTCATTTTACTGACTTGAGAAGGGTGGAAGGCTGACTCAACCTTGAGCCCTGTCAGGACCAAACTCCATTCATATACAGCTGAGCCATTACTATTGTGAAATGGATATGGATCAAAACCACATGCATCTAACCACTTTTACACTATTTGGGTATATTATAGGGCTATTAGTGGTATTTTAAAAGAGCACTGATTGCCCATTCTGAAAGCAGATATTCCTATCTCCCCAACTCCAAGAGTATCAGGTAATGCAAACCAAGTAAAATTTATTGCACATTTGGTCCATGTAGATTTTCTGCAGCCCATTTTATCAAGAGCCATGAAACTAAATACCACAACTTCCTCCCAACTTTGCTGCCTGCCTGACCAAGTGGAGTGAAAAGAGTTTATAACACATTGTTTGCAGAATGTAGGGAATATTAACAATCAATAGCTGAGTGAGCTCATTTAAGGTGACCAAATTCCAATTAGAACCACAGATTGAATTTTTCATGCCAAGTTAATATTTAGGCAAATAACAAATCTACCTCAAGGCCATCCAAACTATTCATTTGATTTTGTGCAATAAACCCTGAATGCACAATCCAAATACAATAGTATTCTCATACAGCAACTGCTATGATAGGACAATATACTCAAATTAGCATGTTTGAATATAAAGTACAGGGCACAGGTCATCTCAATATTAGAGCAAGTAGGAATCCTTACTGGCATTTAAGAAAGAAAGTAAAAAGAATACAGCTGGTTACAAGAAAACAGCTGGAGAAATGATGATCATTAGGAAAACAGATGTTTTGCATACCAAAAGAGCCAGACTAGTTCAGTCCTGTGCATTTTAAAACAGAAACTGGGGAAAAAACAACTGAATGTTGTTGCAGAAGCTGATATGGAAAATACTCAAGATATGTATTACTTTTTTAAAAAAAAGAAGCACAATAGTAAACAATTACAGTCCCTGCTTTTAGGGGCTGTCTTGTTTCAGTCAGAATTAGGTATCTTACCTTTTGAATTTTGTACATATTACACCATCATAACCAGAGAACATCCTTGATGTTATGAAGGCAGAAGTGTGACATATCACAAAACAACCTCTTCATACCTTTATCTAAAATTTCTTGAATCGATGAATAATAGCCACATTTTACTCTTTCTGTCAGTTGAGAAACCAACTGGCCAATTTTTTCTCCCTTAAGTTAAAGTTTTATTTGCAATCAGAGCAAATACACTTGCTTGTTTATATTATTTCCATGTGCAAAGCATCTAAAAGACTGCATGGTTGTCCTATCACGATTTCAAAAACAGCTTATAGTGCAGACTCTCCACCATCGTTTTTGATTTCTCTTGCACTTTGATTTCTCTTGCACTTTCTCTTGCACAAATTCAACATCCAACTGGAGCTGAGTTACTTGTGGTGCTTTGATCTTGATGAACAGGCACTTTGATTCCAAGAACCAGGAAATTTCCTTCCATTCCAATGAGCACCACTGAAACTCACGCTGTGTAGTAGATTAAGGGTGTCCTCAAAGAAGAACCAGAACTGAGCTACTAGTGAAGAGAGTGTCTTCCATTGATTCTTTAGAAGTATGATGGGAATAACATTGCGGACTTTGTTCAGCAAGTTACAAGTGAAAGTATTAAACAGGTGTTCTTAACTTATTAACTGGGGTTCAAATGGCTCTAGTGAAGTAGAAATACACATTCTTGAAATCCGTATACAGCACATTATGTCTCTTTTTGCCCAAAGGCTATATAATTGTTGGTACTATTAATTCTGCATTTTAAAATGTAACTTTCTAGACACATCTCCTTAGAACTAAGCTCCAAGGAATTCAATGGAGCTTACCACCCAGTAAGTGTTAGACGGGAATATCTAATATTTCTTTGGAGGAACCAAGTTCAATAAAGGAGAATATTTGTAGCTCAGGGTTGAAATGAAGGGTCCTTGGTGCTCTCTGAACTTGGTTGTTTCCTTGCAGATGTTTTATTACCCAAACTATTGTGTTTCCCCGAAAATAAAACCTATCCTGAAAATAAGCCCTAGCTTGATTTTTGGGGATGGGCCTAATATAAGCCCTACCCCAAAAATAAGAATGGAGCCCGGGAGTGACGCGTGTGTCAATCCGGAGTTCCATTCTCAGCTGTAGAGACATTTCCTGAAGGCCTCTGACAGCGAAATGGAGGTGGGGGAGACGCACGCAAGTGGAGTGAGCGGCCGCAGAAGAAGTGGGCCGGCTGGGCAGGGCTGTTGGTACCGCTGCCAAAAAGTGAGACAATGGAACAGACACCCCCCAAAAATAAGACCTGGTGCCTCTTTTGGAGGCAAAAAAAATAAAAAATAAGACCGGGTCTTATTTTCAGGGAAACACGGTAAGTAATATCATCAATGTTTCAAGTTCAGGAAGGCTGGAGATGAACTCTTCCATCTTGTATCCACTAACTTCAACTGGGTTAACTATTCTCCAAGTACTTAGGATAAATGTTTCCATTGATTTTAATGGAATTTAAGTATTCTCTTAATTAGCACAGGAATAGGCTGGATTATCCCTCCAGATATTGTTAGATGCCCAATTATATCCAGCATAGCCAGCCAAATGTAAGAGATGATAGGAAGTTCATTCCATGGAGATTTGTTGTTCCATATTTCTGAGAGTTGTGGTTTGAATCAAAATCCTGGAGGCTCCATGGAATTTTTTTCTTTCGGCTAGTATCAAATCTCAATTTAACCATGATCTTAACCAGACCTTAGCAATGGAGTTCTGGTCCCAATTGTGATTGTAAATCGAGGACTACCTATAAAAGGTATGAGTAGAATATATGTAGAACAGGAGTCTCCAAACTTGGCAACTTTATGACTTGTAGACTTCAACTCCCAGAATTCCCCAGCCAGCATGGCTGGCTGAGGAATTCTGGCAGCTGAAGTCCACAAGTCCACAAGTCTTAAACTAGCCAAGTTTGGAGACCCCCTAATATAGAAGAAAAATAACACCTTGCAATTTTCTATCAGAGGAGCAAAAAATCAGAACTACTGTCCTAGAGAAACTTCCAACAATCTGGCATTATCTAACTGGGATTGCAGCTCTGAAAATGATAGCCAGCTAGGATGGGACCCTGAGAATTGTAAACCCAACACTTCTTTGGGTACCAGTTTGGAAAAGGGCAACACTTATGAAATTATCTGAATATTTTGAAATTGGAGTCCAGCATATTGGGATGACAAGTTAGGGGAAGACTTCCTCTGTTTTGATGTCTAGAATGCAATAAACTCCCAGTGAACATGTCAGCTTATTTTGGTGGGTTTATCATTGTGCAAACTCCTTTGGCCTTTGCACTTTCTCTATTTAAACAATCGGTGTGGAGAGAAGGTACACGCTTGCAGAATGCTTGGTTTTTCATTAACATTTGAGTTGATTAATTATATCCTTACCAGTGGCTACAAATAAGCTTCCTCTAATTCTCTCATGTTGTCTGCCACCAACTGTCTCTCTTTCTCCTCCTCCCCTTGGGAATCTCATACGATCAACTATGCCTCTCCAGCTCTTTAAGCAACAAATCTAATAAAGGTCGGAAACTCATCTTTTGCACAATTCTTTTGAGCAAGTGACTACCAGCAGTCATGGATCTACTGACAAGAAACAAGATGATGGCAGTGAAACCTAAACAGCGGTTAACAAAGGTAATACTTATGACAAGATATCTTACTAGACTGCCAAATCAAGATTTATGCCCAGCCTCTTAATTAGGTGCAGAATCCTGCAGTGCATCCTTAAGCATGGTTTATACATGGGTGTTCAGAAAGAAAGGCCAATGTATCTATTGAGGTTTACTTCAGGGTAAACAGGGGCAATGTTGCAGTCTCATTAATTACTGAGCTCAGTCAGTGGAAAAAATAAAAAGGAAGGGAAAGAATATATTCGTAATTGCAATCTAGAAGCTACCGAATGGGAAAAATCAGCTCTTTTCTTGCATTGATGGAATACATTGACTTCTTTTGAATATGTTTTGAATAAAACATGTTGTCAATAGCTTTCACACTGAAAATGTCACCTCTAGAGAATTTATGAGTGTCATTATCAAACATACTCTTTTCACAACAATTTCCACTCTGATAAATATACTTGTGAACGTTTCATGCAGCCCAATCTGGCACACTCCGTTTACTTCTTTGATTTAATAAAACTGAAAGGTGACATCTGTAAAAGCTTTCTGCAACTTTGGGGACAACTATTCTTTGCTTTAAAAAAAATTAAAGGATTCATTCAAATTTGCTAACAGTGCAGTCCTATGCATGTCTAATAAGGAGGAAAACATGGATGTTAGTGGAGCTTACGTCGAGGGAAGTATATCAACTTCAGATTTTGGGGCTAAAATTTCTTTTTTTTTATTTATTAAGCATTTTTAAAAGAAGAAAAGAAAGAAAATCAAATGGGCAAGCAAAAAGGGAAAAGAAGAAAATTGTTGATATAGAAATATATCACTCAGTGGACACGGCTGGACTAAAATTTCCACCAGTGTAGTCTGGAGATTATGATGAGAGTTAAACCATGTTAACTGGGAACTGCAAGAATTCAGTTCCAACATAACTGGATGTTAGTAAGCTGGGAAAGCAAGTTATATAACTTTGTAAGATTGCACTAAAGTTATAAATATATTTACTCAGAAATCCATGCTATTGAATATAGTTAACTGGTAGTCTAATCCACATTTTCAGTTTCATACCTATACTGATTTTTAGGCATGAAATACATCTTACAATTTCTCTTCAGGTTAGCCACATGTGGTACAATACAGACTAGGACTTCATGCCGATCGAGACCTTAAATTGTTTGTGATTTGATGGTGATCTATCCTTCTTACTCTTCTTGCAACGTTGTTCTCCTTTCTTACACAGGCCCTCTAAATGCCACTGGAAGTTTAACTCTACCATCAGCCTTTGATGTGGTTTGCTCTGGGACAAGTACATTTAAATAAAAGTGCAAAAGAGCCATTTCCAGTTGTGGTTAATTTTCTATTATCTTGAAATTGACTTCAAGACATAGCATCTATCTAATTAGAGAAGTTAGCTGATTTTGGACTTTGTTTCCAGAGCTTCTAAGACAATATCTTTGCAAAGGTTGCTTGACAATATGAACTGCACTACATGTGTTAAGACTCTAGATCTGCCTGCGTTTTTGCTTTCAACTCTATCAAAAGCTTTAACTTTGATATGAAACTGATTACTATGCCCACGTTTTAAGAGTGCAACCCTATGTAGACTTATCAGGCAGTAAACACATTGGATATAGTGGGACTTAATTTGGAATAAATATACAGTACATAGGATGCAAAGTGTCACAGAGTAATGATATAAATAATAATAAATATTAATAAATAAATGAAGCATGACATTTATTTTATAACAGAGCCTACCTGGCAATCTGGGGCTCAGCCTTCAGACCCCCTTGAAATGTTAACATCAAACTGAATGTCTTAATATAATAGAAAGAGAAAATAATTAAACGCATGATCAGACAATAAATAATTTTCTGCATCCCTGACTTGAAGAGTCTCAAAAGGGAATTGAAATTTGGAGAGTGTGGCAAGCAATTATTCTTTTTTTTAAAAAAAAACTCTTTTTTTAATATTTATATTAAATATTATATTTATAATTTTATAAATTATAAGTGCAATACTTTGGTCCTGTTGGTTCCTTGAGGGATAGTAGTATTGATAGTTCTCAACTTACAACCATTCATTTAGAGATAATCGAAGTTATAATAACACTGAAAAAAATGACATATGACCGTTTTCACACTTACGACCGTTGCTGCATCCCCATGTCATATGAACAAATTTTAAGTGCTTGGCAAATGATTCATATTTATGATGGTTGCAATGTCCCAGGGACCTTTTGTGACCTTCTGACAAGCAAAGTCCATGGGGAAGCCAGATTCACTTAACAACTGTGTTAGTAACTTAATAACTGCAGCGATTCACTTAAGAACGTTGGCAAGAAAGGTCATAAAATGGGGCAAAACTCACTTAACAGCTGTATTGCTTAGCAATGGAAATGTTGGGATCAATTGTGGTCATAAGTCAAAGGACTGCTTGTAACTGGCAGCAATACCAATAGAAATTGCCTTGTTACCATCGTCGGTTCAGTGAAAGATTTTGTCACTGGTGATTTTTGTCACTAGTCTTCAGTTCTCCTGTGATCTGAAGCATCCCTGGTTTTTTTTTTTGCACTTTTTAAAAAGGCCAGTGGGAAGCATGTGCGGGCCCAGGGGACACTCCTCCCATTAGCTTTCTTCATTCCAAAATTGGGACTTATGCAGGCAGCCAAGGAGGCCTCAGAGTGATCAACCCACCATCAATAGCACATTCAAACACAATAAGCTCCAAGACTTAGAAATTTGTAAGAAACAGGCTTGTATAAATAATCAGTTTGGAGATTCAATATGAAAGCATCTCAGTAGAATATCCTAACTCAGGGATGGGCAACTATGGCTCCTTTGCGACCTGTGGACTTCAACTCCCAAAATTCCTAAGCCAACCATTCCATGCTGGCTCAGGATTTCTGAGAGCACGCAAATCGTAAAGGAATCACAGCTGCCCAACCCTGTCCTAACAGAATCAGGTTTTTACATGGCATTGTAATATATTGATTTATATGGCTGAACTGATCCCAGTATGAATAAATATTTGATCCACTCTTATGGCTCCTGAATAATTCTACCTGATTCTAGTCTGAATTGAAACCGTTCAATTCAAGATTACCATTCAGGATTTCATCAGCTTGCAAATTTAATCCAATCAATGTTTAAAATGAAAGCACCTTTTTTTGCATATTTCTCTCAATTACTCTGAGAATACAGTCAAATTCCTCTTTCACAGGGCAAGAAAACTCTTGAGAAGTTCCAAGACAGATTTCAGCAAAATATTAACCAGGTGTTTCCTAGGCTTTTGCAAAACAAAACATTTATTATATCAGTTGTGTTACTAGCTTTAGTCTGTGAAAGCATTACTAAACATCTTTTAAAACCCAGAACGCTAGTCCAAAAGGCTCAGAGAGTAGAAACAGAGAGGATTTTTATTTTTACATAGTGACAGCTGGAATGTGTATTAGAATTTTCATTCTTGCTCACAATGGGTGTTCTATGATGGGCTAGGTTAAGAGAATTTTTAGCATCTGACAAGTAGATGGACCTAGAATTCTGTGAGAGAGATTTCAACGGCAGAAAATGGCAGTTACAGAGGTACAAAACTGATACTCTTTTAAAGCGTATATGTACATGAGAAACTGTACTGTGTTAAAATGTACATGTCATGGTTCTGAAAGAAGAAGCTTTTCAAAGCTAACATCAGATGTTCTTGCTTGACAGTACATGCTACATCTATCTCAGATAGCTGGCTAGTCCCAATTTCTAAGTAAGGAGGGAGGTAAAGGAGTCCCTGCGGGTTTTATTCTGCTAGTCATAACCAATTTTAGGGGTGGTGTTCATCTCCATTTCTTTAAGCCATTGAGCCAGGGCTGTTTGAAGACATTTCCATGGTCACGTGGCCAACATGACACCACACCGCAGCACAAGACATATGGTGAAACACGTAATGCTGTTATCCTCCCACTAAAGTGGTACCTAGTTAACTACATGCATTAGCATGCTTTTGAACTGCTAGGTTGGCAGGAGCTGAGGCAAGCAACAGGAGCTCACACCATCACACGGTACTAGGACTCAAACTGCTGGAGCATAGATCTTCTCTGGTGACTTTTAAACCACTAAGCTACCACATCTGACAAAGGAGGGAGGGGGAAGGAAGAATCATTAAGGCTAACTTCCAGTTCAGTTTGCCCACAGCACACTGGCAGTCAACTCAATCCTTATTTCCAGATTGGAGCAAGCACACACAGGTCACTCAGTTCAGCCAACAAAAAATTATTTATTAAAGCTCAACAAACATCAAAAACAGCTAACTGGCAAAATAGGACTGAAGGCAGGTAAACACAGGAAGAAAGAGAGACATGGAAAAACAGGCAAAAGATAAAAGGGCAGAAAATTTGAAATAACAATCTCCATTTTCTATATCCATGTATCAAAAGCAGATAACTTTTTAAAGCTGCTGAAAACAATACTGTGGGTGGTTCTTGTTTATTCTAGCTTTAACCCTTTTATGTAGATAGCAGTGGCAGAAAAGAGACAGAAAACACTCTCTACTCTGCACCATCAAAGAAGCAATTTGGCAAATGGAGATGATGTATCCATTTTCCCTGCCAAAATCTGAGGGCTGATGGCAGTCACATTTTCAGGATGGATCAGAAGAATGAAAGAACTTTGCATCTAGTAGCTCATAAGCCATCCTAAAATATCTATTCATTGATTCTAGAAGAAACCCAATAGCACTAGCACTTGGACTTATATACCGCTTCATAGTGCTTTACAGCCCTCTCTGAGCAATTTACAGAATCAGCCTACTGCCCCCAACAATCTGGGTCCTCATTTTACCGACCTTGGAAGGATGGAAGGCTGATGCCCAAGTTTTCAGCTCTTCTAAGGGACTTCCAACAGCATATGCAATTCTCACCAGGACCTTCCTTTCTAGCAGTTAAAACATCCTGTTCTCCATTTCCAACCCCCTTTAAGCTATTTATTTTTTATTTTTACTTAGTTATTATTAAATTTATTGGCTGCCCATCTGGCAGTTCGAGGCAACTCTGAGCTATTATTCTAGATAGCATAGGATTGCACTTTTTATTACTACAGTATTATTTATTCTGCAAAGTAGCTAACAATGAAAGTGTCTTCTAGCCCTTTCTCGGATAACAAATTGATGCCATTTCAGAGGAAGAGGACTCTCATCCACAAAAGTTTATGTTAAGCCTGACTTGTTAACTCTTGAGGGATCACAAAAATTATTTTGTCTATAATGTTTTTGACTGTCCTGCTAGATCAGACAGGGCCTGCTTATGGTCCCAACCCATGGGAGCTGAATTGGTTGGGGCCTAGTGCCCCTCTCTATGGAATACGCTGACCCCAAGATACACTCTGGCCTTCAAAAAGCTTCTGAAACCCTTTCTTTTTAGGTGAGGTTTCTCGTGATTAGTGAAGGTAGCAGAAGCCATCTGAACTTACATTGGGTTTTTCGTTGGCTAAGTGTTGAGTTTTCTTGGCGAAATTGCTGTTTGAGATATTTTGTTTACCACTTAGAACTTTTAATAAAATGATACCAACCTATTGTTAATAAATACTGTACATAAATAATAGATTCATAAATAGAAGAAAACTATAGGGAATTGTGACTACGTAAACCCAGAAGCACTGACATCTGGCATATGGAGAACCTCCTTCTTATCAGGACAATAATGCAAACTTTTTGAAAGACTGCACCTTTTTATATGGACTTTTACTTAAAAGAAGAAAAGACTGAATCAATGACTTACAGATTTGGGAACTAAAAAGGGTTAAAAGGAAAATGGAAGGTAATTACAAAGTTTTAAAAAAAGAAGGAATAGAAAGAGTAAGACGGTAACTTCTCAATAGAAAGGAAGGTGGAAATCATAATTCTATTATTTTTTTCTTAGGTTTCCTTTGATGCTTTATACTTTATTATATTTAAACATTCTTATAAAATAAATACAAAAAAGGAGAATACTGCAGGTGGATCACATCCTTTTGCAAGGAAGAATGGTATAATTTGGTCTCCCTGTCTAGCAGTAATATAGTAACTAGTGTGAATTTGAATGAAATAATGTAAAATAAGTCATTGCTGGGATCACATTTGCTATTGTTTGCCATGTCATAGCAATTATAGAGTTAAAACCAATTTTCTGGTTATTGTGAATTCTCCAAATAGAAAAGGCAGCAGCTAAATGCCTATAACAACTTAACTGAACAGTTAATTTATTAGATTGGTGGACCAATGATCAGATTTTAATTTACTTTCATTAAAGGGTAGACAATCTTGGCAGCTGGCATGACGGCATATGTCTGGATCAGCTGCCACTTTGCATAATGAGCACAGAAGAAATAGCTTATTTGTAGCAGATGATGCAACTCAGTGAATGAAGTGCCAAGACCTCAGGGTCTTATGCCCATTTTAATAACCGTGAGTTATTATTTCACTTGTAGGGCAAACTGTTATAATTTCTCAGTACACTGACTGTATAGGGCAGGGATAGGCAACCTTGACTCTTTTATGACTCGTGGACTTCAACTCCCAGAATTCCTGAGCCAGCATAGCTGGCTCAGGAATTCTGGGAGTTGGAGTCCACGAGTCATAAAAGAGCCAAGGTTGCCTACCCCTGGTATAGGGCAAAGATAGGGTTATTCAAATGAATAAAGAGAGTTCCTAAAATAATTAGGAAATTCACCGAGCCCTTATGAACCATGAATCAACCCATGATGCAGGACATTATCCAACCTGGTACTCCTCGCATGTGTGCGATCTTATGATTTCCAACCATTCTGCAACTGGGAATGATGGGGGTCAAAGTCCAGTCTGTGGGCAATGATTTGTTGGGGAATTTTACATATGGTCGGTAGCTTATTAGTGTTATTAAGTTACAGGTAGTCCACAACTACAATTACAATTGTTAGAACATGACAACATAACATCATTAAGCAGGACATCACGTGACTGCACCCAGTTTTATGACCTTTTTGTGGCGTTCATAAAGCGAATGCTGCAGTCATTGTTCACCATGGTGCATTTGTAAGTAAATGCCAGTTTCCAGCAAAAAAGTTGTTAATCATAGTTAAGTGACTGGGAGATGCTGCAAATGGTCATAAACGTGGGCTGGTTGCCGAGTGTCCACAAATGTGATCACATGGCTGTGGGGTGGGGGCTAGCCATCAGGACTTTGAATCTGGGTTATACGTAACTTTGGGGGGGGGGGTCCATCATAACTTCGAATCATTGCTAAGCAATTGGTTGTAAGTTAAAAACTACTTGTATTTGTATCTTGGATATTTATAATTGATTATAAATAACAATTGGTTACGCTACTATTTCATTATTGTACAGGTAATCTTCAATTTACAACCACAATTGAGCCCAAAATTTATGTTGCTAAGGGAGAAATTTGTTAAGTGAGTTTTGCCCCATTTTACGACTTTTCTTGCCACATTTGTTAAGTGAATCACTGCAGTTGTTAAATTAGTAGCATGGTTGTTACTTACTTACTGATTTTTTAATTAGAACGTTCCTTCCGAATCTACTTTAAAGATAAGGAAGAGCCTCATATACCAATATTCCAGATGACAGATAGACATGACATAAAGACCAAACTTCTGAGGTCTACATATCAAAGATAAATAATATATTTGGGGGTGGGGAGGAGTGGGAATGACTTTTTTTAATTGAAATGTTGGCAACAGAGGGAACAGTGATACTGTGAAGTTAAATGAGTGTGTGAGACCAGAGATTCTGGCACTTTATCCCATTTTGGAGGGTGCAAGGAGTTAAAGAAAATAGATAACTTCAGCCCATTTGAGACTTCTCATACCTCTTTTTCTCTCACACACACAAAAACCCCAAACACACATACACTCACACTTGCAGAAAATCTGCTGTTTGGTAGCAGCCCTCTGGATTACAGTAGGGTAACCTTGGGGTCTCCACGGTCAAAATAAAAACAGGTAAGATATCATTAATTTATTGAATGCATACTCCACCACAATTTGTTGGATCCTATAATTTTACAAGTATATATAAAACAAAAATTAACTCAGTACACCAAATATGTCCACCAATAACTGTTTGGGGTAGTTTGGCAGGTCTTGACAACTTTGCTATTACTTTCCTCCTAGGCCAGACATGTCAAACTCGCGACGTCACATGACATCGCGAAACATATCCGGATGGTTTTGCCATTGCCGGCAATGGGGTGGGTGTGGCTTCCGGATGACGCATCTGGCCCGCGGGCCAGCAGTTTGACACCCCTGTCCTAGGCAATTAAAGAGAGACTGTATTGGTCCTTCATGGACCACAAGTCATAGCTGCTGGACTCTGCCCAGTTTGATGTATTAATCAGTCCTTGCATATATTTATCACACATGTACAATTAATGTGGCTCTGGAAGGACATAATGCACTTGGTTGCAATTGTTCTACACAATTATCTGACTGCTTGTAAAGAGCCTCACTGATGTATGTGAGATTTTTCTGAAATCTGTAAGGAACAATTAAACTCATGCTAGTCAAATGCTATCCTGGTTTTCTTTCCGAAGTGTTCGCCAAATGTTCAAAAAAAGCTACATTAGCACATAAAAGAAAGTAAGGTTCCCAGGTCGGATACGTAGGCAGTCACACTATTATTTCACTGTGCATCCAGCAGCAAAATCTGGGTTTAATGAATCTGCATTGTGATAGCCTTGTGGGTTATCCTTGGTTGGAATGTCATACTGGAATCTAGAACAAATTCCTGCAAGTTAAAATAATACCCCTACCCACCCCTTCAAGAAAGTCACCACCAACATGACGCTCAACTTGGAGCAAGCAGTGATTTGGATTTGATAGCCTCCATATATTTTGCATATTTAATACAATCATGGCAATATTCCAGACTGAAATAATTGCCATGCCTTATTTATTTATATTTATTTTTGACGTTTTGAATCTATGGAGATTCTCAATCATCCAGATCATGAAAAGGTATCCTGTTTCCACGACCTGTCTACACGGAAGTAAGCGCACACGGCCGTGGAAACAGGATAGTTGAAAGACAGTGATGTCCTCCTGTCCTGTATGCAAATACGTGTTGAATAATTGCTAATCACATGTTGAATGATAGCTGTGTCCGAGCCATGAGGCTGGGTCCCAATGTGAAGAGAATCAAACAATGGCACTGAGCCAGGAAGTACAGTCATAAACCTTTGAACTCCTCCCACTGACTAGATAAACTGACTGCTTAAACTACATTACCCATAAGCCATCTCCTAAGAAACAGCGCTTAACCCTATAAATGCTAAACATCCTAACATACAGTTCTTAGCTACTGGTTGGTCCAGAACAAAAGGTGCTTTTCAAAAGACAACTGGGATCTTCTTGGTTTTGATTCCTTCAAAATCAAGGGAAATATTGACAGTGTTCTGAATCCTGCCAATCTTTGGAGGCATCATTCAAACCAAACTTTGGTAGCTTTTCAAAGGATTCCGAGCAAAGGGTTGAAATGTGCACCTGATTTCTTCTTCAGTCGCTGTAATGGAAATATACCGTGTGACCTTGTGCTCTCCTTCGTTGCTCTTTCCTAGGATGTCACATACACTTTGTTTCTCTCCGTGTTTACTGCAGTCTTGGGTTTTTTCCAATATGGCTACTGCATTGGAGTCATCAATGCTCCTCAACAGGCAAGTCAATTTGATTATTTACGTATGCATTAATATCGGAGCCCATATTTGGGGCTCACTTCTTTCATCTTGGGACACCTTAACTATCTTTGATATCTTCAGGAAAGAGATGCTGGGTTGGGTTTTTCCCCAAAAAGTGTCTCTTCCACCTACAACGTTAGGCAAAGCAATATAAAATGTATGAACCCTACTACAGGTAGTTCTCGATTTACCACCCAAAATTGAGCCCAAAATTTCCATGGCTCAGTAAAACAGTTAAGTGAGTTTTGCCCCATTTTACGGCCTTTCTTGATGCAGTTGTTAAGTGAATCACTGCAGTTGTTAAATAAGTAACCTGGTTGTTAAGTGAATCTGGCTTCCCCATGGACTTTGCTTGTCCGTAGGTCGCAAAAGGTGATCACATAATCCTAGGACACTGCAGCCGTCATGAGTATGAGTCAGTTGCCAAGCATCTGAATTTTGATCATGTGATCATAGGGATGCTGCAATGGTCATAAGTGTGAATAACAATCATAAGTTGCATTTTCAGTGCCGTTGTAACTTTGAAAGGTCACTAAATGAACTGTTTTAAGTCGAGGACTACCAGTGTTGGCTTGGATCTAATGTAATGCAACTCAACACTTAGGACTGCATCCTAAGTGCCCCATTTATTACCCCACTTTCTTCTTTGTGGTGTGAAAGTGAATGAATCTCCCAGAGTCAGTTCAGCATCATTTCATCTGCCCTAACTGTTACATTTAGTTTTAACCTAGGATGATTTGAGCAAGCTACAGCCAGGCGCCACCATTTGGCGCTGACTTGCTTGAGAAAAATAAAAGGACAAAAGGCATTTAAGTGCTGCCGATCTCTTCCTACATGTTAGGTGTATTCTCAGCTATTCTTCATACACACCTAAAATGTAACAATCCGGGGGCCAATTTCAGCAGAGAGAGGCATGAGAAGTCCCAATTAGTACAAAACTTGCATTGTTCTGCATGTAACACAAAGCCCCTTTTCCTGAATAGATTAGCGCCATATGTTGAGATATCTGGAAAAAAATGTCTATGGATAATCTCAGTCATCCAGGTCATAGTTATCCCAAAGGTGCTTTATTCATAAAGCAACTGGAGTTTCTTGTTTTTTCTCTGAAGACATTTCACTTCTCATCCAAGAAGTTTCTTCTGCTCCCCATCATTTTTCTTCAAAGAAAAAACCCCAAGAAAGTCCAGTTGCCTCATGAAAAAGCACCTTTGGGGATCTGGAAAAAAAGCTATTGAGATAGATAACACTGAGATATATTTCTTGTACTAGTTGTGATCCTCAATTGCTAATTTCTAAACACCAATTTTAAGTATGTATTATTACATTTTATTTATTTATTACACAAATTTATACAGCTTCTCAACTCTCACACAAGGACTCTGGGCAGCATAGAAGAGAATAGACTCATAGGGTTGAAAAGGACCTTAGAGGTCTTCTAGTCCAACCCCCTTCCTCATGGCAGGAGACCTTAAAATTCAGTTAAACATTCACAATTTAAACCCTCACCCCAAACATTTAGGTTTCAAAGAGACTAAATGCAAATTTGGGACATATATAGTAACAGGCATTCTTAGTTGTTAAAAATCCAGACCCAAAGGTGCTTTTTCAAAAGGTAACTGGACTTTCTTTGTTTTTCCTTTGTTTCACTTCTCATCCTGAAGAAGGTGATGGGCAAATTCAGGTTGTGAAACATGCACCGTCAAAAATAATCTTAGTTTTTAGGAGTAATGAAATGACTAATGCACTTTTGTCAACACAGATCATAATGACCCACTACGCAAAGGTCCTGAAAATAGAAAGTGCTAAAAATGCCACTGGCAGTTTTTTAATTGAAGAAATATTGAAAGATCCAACGATCATGATGCTTTGGTCCTTGTCTGTCTCTATGTTTGCTGTTGGCGGGATGATTTCCTCCTTCACCGTTGGCTGGATTGGAGAAAAGATGCCACGGTGAGGATTATTTTTCCTTCTTGGATTTAATGTCTTGGTAGAAAAATAAAGCAAGCATTCTGTGTAACTCAGGAGATAATGAAAACCATTCTTATTGGGTCCCGACTACCATTGACACATTGCAGAAATTATAATGAGGCGATAGCTTGGGAAAATTTAAGGAAGTAAAGCATGTAATTGTCTGTCTCTCTGTCTGTCTATCCATCTGTCTGTCTGTCTGTCTGTCTGTCTATCTGTCTATCTTGTCTATCTGTCTATCTGTCTGTCTGTCTGTCTGTCTGTCAGTCTGTCTGTCTGTCTGTCTGTCTGTCTGTCTGTCTGTCTGTCTGTCTGTCTGTCTGTCTGTCTGTCTGTCTATCTATCTATCTATCTATCTATCTATCTATATCATCTATCTGTCATCTATCTATCTATCATCTATCTATCTATCTATCTATCTATCTATCTGTCTGTCTGTCTGTCTGTCTGTCCGTCCGTCCGTCCGTCCGTCCGTCTGTCCGTCCGTCCATCTATCCATCTGTCTGTCTATCCATCCATCCCTCCATTTATATGGCCAACCACTGGCCATGTGATTCTGAGTATCAAACAATCCTTTAAGATAATAAATAATCAAAAACTTCGGGAGTTATACTATTTCATAAGACAGGCACTGCAACATAACATAATGTCTCTTCTTCAAGGGCTGCACTGGCTACCGGTCAGCTTCTGGAAGCAATTCAGGTTATCACCTTTAAAACTCTATATTGTTCAGGGCGTGGATATTTATGGAACTATTTATTTCCAGTGACTTCGGTACAATAAGTTCAAGCAGGATAGGCTTGTTCTAGGATTTCAGGCTGAGGGTCTTCTCAGACATCCTGGAGATGCAAAGGACTGGACATGTAGTGTTTTGATTCAAAGAATATCTCCATCCGTATATTATTTCCATAAAATAGGTTAATGGCTGCTAGCTTGGTTGATGTTAACAATGAAGCAGCTTACTGAGATAATATATCTCAATAATTATCCTGAAAACAAAGAACAGAGAAGTCATTTATCTTCATGTTCTGTTTGTCAGTTTCTCAAAATGTCTGCTTGATCACTGGTAAAATTACAATGATGAACTAGATGGAAATTTACTTTGATTCAACAAAGTTCTTCTTCACTGTTGAGTTCCATCTTTAACAACAGTACTGAACTCCAAAATTCTTAGCCTATCATACTGCTGATTTCCTGAATATAGGGAAAGTAGTTGTCTCACCCCAATGGGACTGGCCCACCCCACCCACACCAGCACAGGAGGCATGCTCTGGGGCCCATCAGTCAAGGAATTTCAGTTGGAACATCTTAACCCCTGAGGTGAGATTGACTCCCACCCTTCTGAACTTTTGTAAGGGCCCAAAGACATGGGTCTGCCAGTTGACCTGAGGCCCCAGTGGAGGAGCATCACATTGGAGGTGGTTGATGAGTTAAGAGATAATCCCACCTCCCACACACACACACATCCTGCTCCCTCCCTCCCCATCTTTTTTAATTTTTAATCTTTAATTGTAGCTCCATTTTTATTATTTTAGAAATAAATTTTCTCAGTAGCAGCCCCCTCTTTTGACAACAGCATATCTCCTGCAGTCACCCTAACATTTTTCAGGAAAGTGATAAAGACGTTCTGTGGGACATAAGAATAGGAAGAGTTTCAATTAGAACAGGAACGGGTTTCCACGTTTGATTTTTCAAACAGATTTTTTTTAGTCCTGTGTAGCGTAAGCCTCCCAAGAATTGCAGACAGCACACAGAGTTTGGAAATAAAATAATAAAACAATGTAAGTGCCACACTGGATAAGATGAAAAGAATAGCAGCTATAATGAGAAAAGAGGATGACAGAGCAAAAAGCCTATACTGGTACCTCTGGGAATTTATTAGGCAGAGAAGTGAAGTTTGAATGATGGCGGGCTGAAGGGTGTCTGCTCTTCACCTTTATTAGAATAATCAAAGCACTGATACAGGCTATCCTTTATCTGGGCTGTGCAAATCTAATAGGATTAAGGGACTGAAGAGGATAGGGGTATATTTACACCGGATGGCTGCTACGAAATACAGTGCAGCTGAGCTACAAAGCCACTTGATGACACTTCTTCTGAGAGGCATAATAGCAAACTGTCCATCCATGTTTTATTTTCTGGCAGCGATCACCACTGATAAGTAACAGAGCATGGGAAAACCCTTCTGAGCTTTGTAAGCCTGTTTAGGGATTGTATGATTACTAAGCTACAGCTAGTCCTCAACTTATGACTAGTGACTTAATGACTGTTCAAAGTTACAATGAATTCTACCTTGGGGCTACTTATGACCCAGATTCAAAGTTCTGATGGTCGCTCCCTACCACTCCCGTGGTCACATGACCAAACTTTAGGTGTTCGGCAACACAGCCATACTAATAGTCACTAGCAGTGTCCTGTGGTCACATGACCATGTTTTATGACAATTTTGCCAAAAAACAGCATTTACTTCTGGTTTTTGGCAAAACTGCACCCATGGTTCACTTAACAACCATGACATTCACTTAACAACCCCCACAAAACACATCGTAAAATCCAAATTATATATTGACCAAACCATTTTACAGCTGCCACAACTCACAGTGGTGATGGGTAGGCTCCATTGTCGTAAGTCAGGAACTATCGGTATATATTTTGGTTTTGTGCAATATATGAACCTAGCCAATTCAGTGAAGAACCTCTGATGAAAGGCAAGGTGTAAATCCTGCCTATAAATTACAGCAGCAGCATCCTTAGATGTAGTTAATACAGAAGTAGTACAATTTTAACCAAGGTTAGCCAGTGTCTTCAAAGGAGACTCAGGTTAGTGGTAGCTGCGATTATGAAAAAAGCCAAGTTTTGAGAAGGCTTGATAACAATAGGCTGCCTGCCCACCAATGTCCAGCTTCTTATTTACTATGGAGGTGCTTTTGCTATTTAGACACCAGTAGATCAAGTCACTTTGGATACTAAACTAAAGATCAAATCATTTTGGATATTAAACCTTGTTTAATATACCTCTTCCTGTTATTCTAGAGTGAGAGCCATGCTACTGGTGAATATTTTTGCAGTCTCTGGGAACATATTTTTTGTAGTGGCAAAAAATGGCCCTTCCCACATCCTGGTAATTATTGGAAGAGTCTTGACAGGCTTGCATGGTGGTAAGTTAAAAGTTGATTCTCAATAGATGTCAACCGTCCCATTTGGAACATTCAACAAAAGAAACTCCTGGCTCCTTAGATGAACTCTTGGTGTAGCTTTATTGAAAAATCCATCTAGGCACAGCAGAAGCAAAGTCAACTCTGAGATTTTTCCTGAAAAAACCCACATAGGTAATTCCCTTTTCCCCTCCGGGCCACCCACAGTTCATAGTTCACCAATTGAGTTCAGTTCTTTTACTTTGGGAAAAACTAAATGCTTCAGCGAAAACATTCTTCATCACTGGGCCTTGTTAGATAACATCTCCCCGGCAACAGATGGTTCACTTGCATTCCATAGCCTCCCTCCACCCTTAGGAATTTACCACCCTCCTCCTATCACTGTTTACTAAAGTTGCAAGTGAAAGCAGGCAACTATGGAGTGAGTCAGGTTTGACAATAGAGCTTTTCTTCTCGGATTTTCCTTGACACTTCAGTGATATTTGCAAGTGAAAAAGGAACATGGCTGCATTATCAACACTGGCTGGGAGCAGTGATTCTCTAATGTTGAGGCTTTCCCCAGTTATTCTGGGGATTGAACCAGGGATCTTCTCTTGGGGAAACATGCACTCCATCATCTGGCTTCTGAAATTAGCATGTAGCATGCATGAACTTAACAAGAAAGAAAAATCTGAGTATAAGGAGATGAGAGAGAAGCAGGGTCCAGATCCAGCAATCTCAAGCAACTGCCAGAGCTGTCACTGGCTGAGAGAATTACAACAGAAACTGACTGCATTGTCTGGTGGAAATCTAATAACCATTTGCTGAGGGGACCTTACAATTAATGTTTGCATTCAAATACAGTTATATGGGCAGATAAAACCAGACAATCATACCAAAGCTGTAGAAGAAGGATAGGCAACGTATCACCTTCTAGCATGGTTCTAGATGAGTAGAACAGCTCAAATGCATCTAGACATTCAGTGTTGGAAGATACAAGGACTTAGAAAGCTAGAACCAATGTAACAATAGTAAGGAGCAATAGAGGCATATGCAATCAAGAAATAGCAAATAAATAAAGAAAAATTTGAAAGTGTTCCAGATTTGACCCGTATCTGACAACACTTTCTTTCCCACCTCAATGCCATGTTCTGAGTAGAAGGAGCTATATGCTGCTACCAAGAAACCCCATGAAGTCACCAAGACCCATGCTTGAGTTAAAGGAGTACTGAAACGTCAAAATTCTTGAAAGGGAAAAGAAGTCCTCAGTTTTTATGTTTATATTGTTTATTTATTTATTGTTTTTGGAATATGGTCTTCCTTCATAACTTAAAGGAGTTTTTAAGGATAGCTGAGAAAATGATTGTTCTGATGATTAAGATGCTACAGTTGGTGCCCTTGTTTGTTTGTATTTGCCCAGGACTCTCGTCTGGACTTGCTCCATTGTATGTTGGAGAAATAGCTCCAACTGCTCTCCGTGGGGCTCTGGGCACCCTGAATCAGCTGGCTGTTGTTATAGGTATTCTCATCAGCCAGGTAGGTAAGACTGCTCAGAGGACTCGGTGATCATGTAGCTAAGTTGTGCTGTCATGACTTTTCATCTGTACTTTAATTAAAAATGAATTCCTAGTTCAGGGGTAGGCAACCTTGGCTCTTTTATGATTCGTGGACTTCAACTACCAGAATTCCTGAGCCAGTATGGCTGGCTCAGGAATTCTGGGAGTTGAAGTCCACGAGTCATAAAAGAGCCAAGGTTGCCTACCCTGGTCCTAGTTTCTTGATCTTGTTATTGCATGCATTTATTTATTATGCATATTTATACATCAAGATTCCAAGTTTTTAATGCATTTTTAAACATCTGAAAGCAAACAGCAAACACTCACAACTGTGCCTACTGACAATGCTAATACTTTCTATTGTTTTAATTATCACAATAACTATTTAAATATACCCAGCAGTCAGCAAGTCATCAGAAGAATTGGTACCAGTTGCATGTGATAAACAATAGATAATATTGCTCCATCTGTATGCATCCTAGGAAAATAGAGGGACTTCCTGAACAGTCTCCAAACTTAGGGTCCTTGGTGCTCTCTGAGTCTTCAAACTGCCCCTCAATTTGGAGCAGTGTGGCCAAAGCTGGTCTGTGTGAATCAGATATGTCAGTGCAATTGCACAATGATTGAAAGCATCTATGTGTCATCCTACCTGTGTGTCCGTCTACCTGTAAATACCCAATATGTACCATGTACACATGTACATATGTATCTATGTATATGCTGCCTGAAGCAGGAGATGACTAAATGGATCTGGCTGGACTTAAAAGCTAAGCAGTGTTAGGTCTTATTAGTATTTAAATAGGAGCCCATCAGAAAACACAGAATAAAAGTGTAGCCTGGGAAATAGAAAAGTCCAAAAACATGGCATAAATATGTCCATGTCCATGAAGCTACAAAGACTTGAGTTCAATTCAAGGAAGTCAGTCTCTAGTTCAATTCCCTAAAGATAAACCAGCAGAGCATATTAAGTTAATTAGGATTGGTGTAAAGTAGCCCATGAGGACAACTAGTATGAACATGGACAAATTGCAGCCTTTGGCCTCATTACAAAACACTACTCCTTTGCTTCTTGATGTAGACAAAGAACAGCAAATCTCAAAATGAAAAAGGACAACATACAGAAAAGTGGGTCTTAGAGAGGAACCAAAACTGTGTCAAAATGATTCCATCAGCCACTTTTGGTTCTGGTCCTACCCCCTCACGTGCTTTAGACTCCTGAAAGCAGTGCCTGATACATACTTCTGAAAGATTTCTTTCTTGCATAGGAAGAAGATTGTTTACTCTTGCTGTAGAAGAGTGTTTCTCAACTTTGGTCATTTTAAGATGGGTGGACCTCAACTCCTAGAATTCCCCAGACTTCTTCACCCATCTTATAATGGTCTAGGTTGAGAAACACTGCTCTAGACATTGAAAATATATGCTGTAAGCTACCTGGAGCCCAGTGGGATTGAGGCAATTTATAAATACAACAAACAGGCAAATGAATAGATAATTATAATAGCATATCCTATAATAGCATATTCATTTATTTATTTAACAAACTTGTACGCTGCCCAAATTCCAGTAACTCTGGGCAGCATTTGTGTTTGCCTTTAAAACAAAAGTGACATCATAAAGACATTTTTTTTAAATAATTGAGACCATCATCTAGATTTATATCCTGAAGTTCAAGAAGACATATTCTTTTGTTCACTTTTCTCCATGACAACAATGTGAGGTATGTGAGACTGAGAGATAGTATCCAGCACAAAATCACCCAGTTTCCATGACTGCTGTGGATTTGAACCCCAACCTCAGTCAAATGCCTCAACTACTGTACCACATTAGCTCTTGTATTGCTGACATCACCATCAGAAGAAAAAGATTGCATCTGGTTTCCACTCAAACTGAAATGAACCGTAAGAAGTGTCCTTAGGAAAGTTTTATTGATGTCTCCGCTTCACATACTCTTCCTTGTTAATGCCAAGAGTCATGACTTGACAAGGTTTTCATTTAAATTAATTTATAGTATTCTATATTTTCTCCAGGTTCTTGGATTGGATATTTTGTTGGGCACGCAGAAATATTGGCCATTACTTCTGTCCCTGTCAGGTGGTTCTGCTGTCTTACAGATTTTTCTGCTCCTAATTTGTCCAGAAAGTCCTAGGTACATGTACATAAAATGTGGAGACGTTGAAGGAGCCCAAAAAAGTAAGGAGACTTCTTCCGATTGCCTGAAAATCATGTTGGAAAATGGGGATCATGGCTTCCTACGAGAAGTGAAACTTAGTTTGGATGGGGGTAGTAGTATATTTGGATCACTTGGGCTAGATTCAAGGGGTCTACTCTAGGACAACTCGCTGCAGCCAACTTGCCATGGAACAACTGGCTGCGGAACAATTCAGCTCTGCATTGTTTCATTCGGTTATTTTTATCTTGGTGACCACGTTTTCATCAAAATTATTGTAACTCTTGACTTTCTTCACTTTATTATTATTGCCACAGTTCCATTGAAATTAACTTTTGTATTTGTTGAATTGTCCTGTAGTAGGTTGTCCCACAACAAGTTAATAATAATAATAATAATAAAGTTGGAAGGGACCTTGGAGGTCATCGAGTCCAACCCCCTGCTCAGGCAGGAAACCCTATACCATTTCAGACAAATGGCTGTCCAATCTCTTCTTAAAAACTTCCAGTGTTGGAGCATTCACCGCTTCTGGAGGCAGGTTGTTCCACTGGTTAATTGTTCTAACTGTCAGGAAGTTTCTCCTTAGTTCTAGGTTGCTTCTCTCCTTGATTAGTTTCCATCCGTTGCTTCTTGTCCTGCCTTCAGGCGCTTTGGAGAATAGCTTGACTCCCTCTTCTTTGTGACAGCCCCTGAGATATTGGAACACTGCTATCATGTCCCCCCTCGTCCTTCTCTTCGTTAAACTAGACATACCCAATTCCAGCAACCGTTCCTTATATGTTTTAGCCTCCAGTCCCCTAATCATCTTAGTTGCTCTTCTCTGTACTCTTTCTAGAGTCTCAGCATCTTTTTTACATCATGGTGACCAAAATTGGATGCAGTATTCCAAGTGTGGCCTTACCAAGGCATTGTAAAGTGGTATTAATACTTCACATGATCTTGATTCTATCCCTCTGTTAATGCAGCCCAGCACTGTGTTGGCTTTTTTGGCAGCTGCAGCACACTGCTGGCTCATATTTAAGTGATTGTCCACTAGGACTCCGAGATCCCTCTCACAGTTACTACTGTTGAGCAAGGTACCCCCTATACTATACCTGTACATTTGGTTTTTCTTGTCTAAATGTAGAACCTTACTTTTTTCACCATTGAATTTCATTTTGTTAGATAGCGCCCAGTGTTCAAGTCTGTCCAGGTCCTCCTGTATCTTAAGCCTGTCTTCTGGAGTGTTGGCTATTCCTGCCAGCTTGGTGTCATCAGCAAATTTGATGAGTTCCCCATCTATCCCCTGGCACCCCACTACACACTTCCCTCTATGTAGTTAGCTGTGGTGCGTTGGCCACAGTGAGTTGTTGCATTCCAAGATTCAAGATAGTCGAGAAAGGAGGCAGTATTCTGACAATGCTCCAGGCTAAGGTCAAAGCTGGCACATTGCGAGTGAGAGTACATAGAAAGGAAAAGGAAAAAAAATCAGTGTAAAATTTCAGGAACCTTCTGCCATGAGGAACATAGAAAGTTAAGAGAGATCTAGTCTTCACTAGCTAGTGGCAATTCTCTAGAGTGGCCCCCTACCTGCAACAGAATATCAGACTCTGCTTCTCCTATTAAACCAAGCAGGAACCACTCAAATAATATTGTTATCTGAAAAAAATGATTCCCTAGCAAACGGAGAAGAAGAAGAAGAAAAAGTTCTTCTTTTCCTTCAAGGATGACTCCAAAGGGAAAAAGCTCTTCCCAAAAAAGATGTTTTGGTCTCACTTTGGTTCTTAATAAAGCAATACACTACACCAGGGGTGTCAAACTGCCGGCCCGTGGGCTGGATGCATCATAGTGAAACCGCGCCCACCCCACTGCCGGCAATGGCAAAAAAGTCGCGATACGTCACGACACATCATGTGACGTTGTGAGTTTAACACCCCGGCACTACACACTCAAAAATCCATGACCTAATCTCTGGAGTATTTAATGCATGGGGAAATCTTTGGTCCCCTTTCAATGTTCTTGGCCACCTTTTGTTCCTCCAAAATAATCATTTTGGAGTCACTGCTGTTATAATCACAAACCAACTGTTTCTGGTGGCCATTTCACTCTTCTTAGGGACAAGGCTGTTTTTCCTAACAGTTTTACTTTATTTTGTCTTTATTTTGAAGTGCCAGGAACTAAATCCAGGGCCTTCTGTATGCAAACCTTATCCTCAGGCATTGAGTTCTTTCTGCCAAACCCATATTTAATAAAAACATCCAGAAAATATTAAATGTAAGCAACTGTAGGCTGATCTTGCTTCAAGTTGATATTTATATGTTCAATATATAGATTATTTGAAGATCTTCTCTTTCCAGGCAGAAGGTAGAAGCTAAAGTCCTTCTTTTTTGAATCTATAGTTATATATGGGCTTGTATAACATGACACATTTGCTCAGAGAACTTCCATAGGGAGAAGCCATGCTTCTCATGCCCCATTAAAAATACATGAGCTACAGGTAATCCTTGTTTAGTAACTGCCTTCAGATAGCAACTGCTTGCAGTTACAATGGTGATGAAAAAATCAACTTTGCATCCAATGCCAACACGTAAAACCTTTGCAACATCTCTCTCATCATGTATTTCCTATTGCAGTTAGTATAATATGGCGTTGTCCTGTGCCTGACTTGTTTCTTTTCTTTTTTTGCCCCCTCGCACAATGGAGAGATTGCTTAAAAAGGCTGCCTCTTCCTGAAGTGCTTTTCTTTGCAGCAAAGTCCAACCCTAAAAACTGCTTAGCTCTTTGATTTTAATTAGTTGATTAGAACCATCTGGCTGGCTTCAGATGCTGCCTGAAATTGACAAGACTCTAATTAGTTTCACACCAGAGGCTTTTGTTTGCCTTCTAAGCTCCTAAAACAGGGGTCTTCAAACTTGGCCCTTTTATGACTTATGGACTTCAACTCCCAAAATTCCTCAGCTAGCATGCCTGGCTGAGGATTTCTGGGAGTTGAAGTCCACAAGTCATGAAAGGGCCAATTTTGAAGATCCCTGTCCTAAAATCACTGCTCTCTTATAATCCCTTCTTCTCCTATGAATGTAAACAAAAACAATCACAGCTCAGGAAGAAGAGCTATAAGGTTTACCCTTTTACTTGGCTTCCTTGCTAGTTGTGTTTCCCCACAGTTTGGGCTTACCTGACAATTTTTCACTTAGCAATTGCTTTGCTTTAAACCAAGTTGCTAGTCCCAAATGTCATTAAATGAGGACTACTTAGAGCTCTTTTTCATAAAGAAAGACTTGACTTTTCCTTTCTAGGTTTACTAAGACTAAGGGGACAAAACTATGATCCCACCAAAGAAATTGAGGAAATGGAGAAAGAGAAAGAAGAATTATCAAAAGAAAAATCTGTCTCCATTTGGCAGCTGGTTACAAATGCGACCTACCGCCAGCCGTTCATAGTGGCCATAGGAGTTCATATTGCTCAACAGTTTTCTGGAATTAATGCTGTAAGTTTTTTTGCCGATGGGTATTAATACTAAATATGTTTACTTATGTCACTTATACACACCTATCTGGGAGTGTTATTCAACTAGGTGGGAGTTCTAGACCACAGGTCGGCAACCTGCGGCTCCAGAGCCGCATGTGGCTCTTTGAGCCTTCCCCTGCGGCTCCCAGCCTTCTCTGCCATTTGCAGAGAGAGACAGAGACAGAGAGAGGCACTTGCACTTCCCTTCTCTCTCTCTCTCTCTCTCTCTCTCTCTCTCTCTCTCTCTCTCTGTGTGTGTGTGTGTGTATGTGTGTGTGTAAAAAAAAGAGAGTGGACTCACAGTGTTCTCCAACGAGCTGAAAAGCTTTTTGGGCGGAGCTCCTCCCTTTGCTGCGTCTCTGCAGGAAGCAGGAAACAGGAAGGGCAAGAGAGAGCTAGCTAGCCAGCTATGCTGACTCAGGAATTCTGGGAGTTGAAGTCCATGAGTCATAAAAAAGCCGAGGTTGCCTACCCCTGAGCTTGTTGGAGAACAGCTTGAAGCCAGCTTGTCAGGTGAGCAGAAGATCAGAGAGAGGGGAGGGAGGGAGGGAGGGAGAGAGAGAGAGAGAGAGAGAGGGACAGACAGACAGACAGGCAGACAGACACCCTTTTGGCATCTAAAATGAAGATCACACTGCATATATCCTTTTTTACCATATATATATATATATATATATATATATATATATGTAGGTCTTTGGTAATTCGGGTTTTCTCCCGTGTAAAATTGGAAGTGTCTTGGCGACGTTTCGACGAAGTCTCATTCGTCATCTTCAGGCTGGTGTCTCTTCGGTCTCGTGCTTCTAGAAGCAATGTGTGATCGCAGCTGTTTCTTCCTTTTAACTGCCAGTGGAGGTATGAACTGATTGGATGGGAGCTTGGCTGTGTTCTGATTGGGTGGAGGTGTGTTCTGATTGGTTAGGGGCTTGGCTGTGCTCTGATTGGATGGGGGGTTGGCTGTGCTCTGATTGGCGGGGTGTGTGCTCTGCTTGGGTGGGGGCCCTGTTGTGCTCAGATTAGTCTGAGTTGCAGGGGGATTTGAGATGGAGAGCTGCATTGCTGTTGTTTGGCTTCGCGTTCGTGGTCGTGCCACATCTTCAAGGTGGGTGTCAGTTTGCTTCACGTATGAATTGGAGGGGTTTAAAATGGCCAATGATGCAGCTGTGGTCTGGTTTCTGGTCCGCGGTCGTGCCTCATCATCGGTGCGGGTTTGAGTCTGCTTTTTGTGTGGATGTGTGGTGGTGACATCATGTGTGGTCTTCGTGAGTGTGGGTCCAGTGTTGCTCCTTGTGCTAGGGATTCGTCTGTCAATAAGGCTGGGTTTCCAAATGGCTGGTACGAACGCGAAGCCAAACAACAGCAATGCAGCTCTCCATCTCAAATCCCCCTGCAACTCAGACTAATCTGAGCACAACAGGGCCCCCACCCAAGCAGAGCACACCCCCCGCCAATCAGAGCACAGCCAACCCCTCATCCAATCAGAGCACAGCCAAGCCCCTAACCAATCAGAACACACCTCCACCCAATCAGAACACAGCCAAGCTCCCATCCAATCAGTTCATACCTCCACTGGCAGTTAAAAGGAAGAAACAGCTGCAATCACACATTGCTTCTAGAAGCATGAGGCCGAAGAGACACCAGCCTGAAGATGACGAATGAGACTTCGTCGAAACGTCGCCAAGACACTTCCAATTTTACACGGGAGAAAACCCGAATTACCAAAGACCTACATACAAACACCCGTGAAAACCTCAGAAAACAAATATCGTACCTCTACGGGGAGGAAATCTACCATCTGACCAGGACCTATGAAAAACTTGAAGTCCAAAGAGCTTCCACTTTATGTGACCTCGCATTCTTACGCAACTGCCGAGATCAAAATTTAATCCCCACATGCTTCCAATTGAAATTCCACTCCAACTCTGCAGCCACCAAACGCATCCTGAAAAGAACAGAATTGGCCCTAATCAGAAATGAACTTCACACAAAAAGATTCCTCCTAGACCAAATCAACAAAGATCTCCTCACACTTCACCTCAAACTCAGCAACAAGATCCACCCCGCACTTTGGGACAAATCCAAACAACTCGCCGTCTGGAGAGCCGAAACACAGACCACCCTCAAGACAGACACACACACCAACAAATTCCGAAGACTACAAGAACGCCAGAAACAAACCTCTCCTCCCTCACAGCCACACATGAAACAAACAGTGCATAACATCTCAGATAGGATCCTCACCAAAGCCGAAACCAATGTCCTTTCCAAAGGATTCAACGTTGCAGTCGCTCCCAAACACATCCCCACGGAAACCATTATATGCGGAGTTGAAACCAGCCTGACCAAAATCAACCCCGACGACGCTAACAGAATCAGACTCGAAATCTCCAACATCCTCTGCACCAGCAAGCCACCCAAAAGCAACTTACACAAAGAGGAACAGACAGCTCTACTTAACCTGAAAGAAGACACCAGCATAATAATCCTACCAGCAGACAAGGGCAACGCCACGGTGGTTATGAACACATCTGACTACCAAACCAAATTAACCAACCTACTCCAAGACTCCACATACAAACCCCTAAACACAGATCCCACCACCTACCTGGAAAAAACCACTAGATCCAAAATAAAAGCCTCCCCCATCAGCGAAGAGATCCAGCAAAGAATCATTCCCAGAGAAAAATCATCCAGATGCCCTAAGCTCTATGGTCTCCCCAAGATACACAAAGATGGAACCCCACTTAGACCCATAGTCAGCTCCATAGGCTCACCTCTACAAAACCTAGCCAAATTTCTCGCCAAACAACTACAGCCCTATGCAGAATCCATCACCTCACACGTAAAAACTCATTCCAATTCATAGAGATCATAAAGAAACAAAACTTACAGCCCAGCGACCTACTCGTGAGCTTTGATGTCATTTCCCTCTTCACCCAAGTGCCAATCAAAGAAGCCTTGACAGCTATCCAAAACAAATATAACCCCCCCAAGCACATCCTAGATCTGACCAACCATTGCCTATCCAACACATACTTCATCTACAACGGACAAAAATACAAACAAATAGAAGGAGCACCCATGGGATCACCCCTCTCACCTGTCATTGCAAACCTCTACATGGAACACTTTGAAACCCAAGCTCTAGAAAAATCTGATCATAAACCCAAACTCTGGCTCAGATACGTAGACGACACCTTCATAATCTGGCCACATGGGAAAGAAAAACTAGACAAATTCCTCACACACCTCAACAGCCTACACCCCAAAATACAGTTCACCATGGAAACAGAAGCTAACAAGCAACTTCCTTTCCTGGATGTCTTAGTCTACAAGAAATCCAATGGCTCCCTAGGACACACCATCTACCAGAAGAAAACACACACAAACCGCTATCTGCACGCACTCTCACACCACCACCCAGCACAGATCAACTCCGTAGCCAAGACACTCATCTCGAGAACAAAACGCTTAGCTGACGAACAACACCTAAAAACCGAACTACACACTCTCACTAATGTACTAACATCCAATGGATTCCAAAGAAATAAGATTACCAACTAAATCCAAAAAGAAACCCCCACTAAAATCCAAGACATAGAACAAGAAAACGGCAAAGCCCTCCTCCCATACATAAAAGGCACCACAGACAAAATCAGCAAGATCCTCCACAAACACAACATCAAGACAGCATTCTGCACAAACCGAAAAATATCCACCATCCTAAGAAACCCCAAGGACAAAATTGAGTTAGAAAATCAAGGAGTATATGAAATCCCATGCACCGCCTGCCCCACCACATACATCGGACAAACCAACAGAAGAATAAGTGCACGCATTGAAGAACACAAGAACTCAGTCAGAAAAGAGGAACCAACTTCCTCCCTGGTCCAACACCTCAAAACCACAGGACATAAAATTGACTCTAAAAATACCAGAACTATTGCCAAAACTGAACACTTTAACAACAGAATAATCAGAGAAGCCATCGAGATAGAAAAACGCCCACACAGCATGAATAAACGAGATGATACCTCCCGCCTACCAGCCATTTGGAAACCCAGCCTTATTGACAGACGAATCCCTAGCACAAGGAGCAACACTGGACCCACACTCACAAAGACCACACATGATGTCACCACCACACATCCACACAAAAAGCAGACTCAAACCCGCACCGATGATGAGGCACGACCGCGGACCAGAAACCAGACCACAGCTGCATCATTGGCCATTTTAAACCCCTCCATTTCATACGTGAAGCAAACTGACACCCACCTTGAAGATGTGGCACGACCACGAACGCGAAGCCAAACAACAGCAATGCAGCTCTCCATCTCAAATCCCCCTGCAACTCAGACTAATCTGAGCACAACAGGGCCCCCACCCAAGCAGAGCACACACCCCGCCAATCAGAGCACAGCCAACCCCCCATCCAATCAGAGCACAGCCAAGCCCCTAACCAATCAGAACACACCTCCACCCAATCAGAACACAGCCAAGCTCCCATCCAATCAGTTCATACCTCCACTGGCAGTTAAAAGGAAGAAACAGCTGCGATCACACATTGCTTCTAGAAGCACGAGGCCGAAGAGACACCAGCCTGAAGATGACGAATGAGACTTCGTCGAAACGTCGCCAAGACACTTCCAATTTTACACGGGAGAAAACCCGAATTACCAAAGACCTACATATATATATTATATATATATCTCCATATATGTTCCAATATCTCAGGGGCTGGCACAAACATATATGTATGTATGTATGTATGTTTGTGTGTGTGTGTACGTATGTATATATGTATATATATATAAAATTGGATGGGTTCCGAACAGTTAAAGCAAATATAAAAGGAGAAGAAACAATACAGCAATATAAAAAAAAGAACAAGCAATACGAAAGCCTATGAAACAGATTACATTCAGGGAAAGAGTAATTACATAGTTGAATTTGAGACAAGACTCAATAAAAGTTGAATGTTCCTATTCTTTGGGACTGTGTATCTATTGCATGCAAAGCAATGACTACTAGGCAGTGGATCTGCCATGTCCTTTTTATTGCTAAGAAATTAGTTTTTGAATCTTGAAAAGATAAAATTTATGCCATGTCATATTTAAAGAATTAAAGCCCTGGTATTATGTACAGCTCACTACAGATGTAGATTATGTATGGATGATTACATTTCCTTAAAAGGCGAAGTGCTTATATTTGTGTTGCTTCTCTTCTCTTCTCTTCTCTTCTCTTCTCTTCTCTTCTCTTCTCTTCTCTTCTCTTCTCTTCTCTCCTCCTCCTTCCTTCTTATATTATATTTCCTTCTCTCTTCTCTTCTCTTCTCCTCCTTCCTTCTTATATTATATTTCCTTCTCTCTTCTCTTCTCTTCTCTTCTCTTCTCTTCTCTTCTCTTCTCTTCTCTTCTCTTCTCTTCTCTTCTCTTCTCTTCTCTTCTCTTCTCTTCCTTCCTTCTTATATTATATTTCCTTCTCTCTTCTCTTCTCTTCTCTTCTCTTCTCTTCTCTTCTCTTCTCTTCTCTTCTCTTCTCTTCTCTTCTCTTCTCTTCTCTTCAGTTCTCTTCTCCTCTCCTCTCCTCTCCTCTCCTCTCCCCTTCCCTTCCCTTCCCTCTTCTCAAGAGTTACTGTGCACATTTGGGGTGGAAAAAAAAGCTGTTTTGGGCATGGCAAACAGAAGTTGGAGGGAGAAACCTGGATGCACAATGGATGCTTTTGTTCTTCCTGCTTACTGAAGCGTGGAAGCGCCGCATGCCCAGAGATCATTTTCTCCTCAATTAAGCTTTCCCCCCTCTATTTATTATCACAACTGGCATCCGGTGCCTATAATCCCTTGGTCACTCAGCTGCCTGAATTGCCATTAACCCTCCTTTAATCATGGCATCTATCTTTAGATCCTTTGATTGTCAGCTATTGCTGGAGAGCTGTTTGTGGGCTAAGCCTATTTTGAGGTTATTTGTCCGTGATCTGTGTCTGGATTTCCTCCTCGTTCTGCGCTTTGTGTCATTCTGGTTGTGTTGGGTGAGGGTAGCAATTATGATTTAGACCTCCTGGTGCAGTGGCTGAAACTTTTACTTGCATAATTGAATCTGTCCCGATGCCTCTGAAATCCGCTCCAAATCCGCATCATTTGTATTTATTTTATTTTTAATCCCACCTTTATGGCTTGATAAGGAACTCAGGGAGGCGAATATACCCAATACTTCTTCCTCTTCCTGTTTTCTCCACAACAACAACCCCGGGGGGGGGGTGGAATGAGAAAGATGGACTGGCCCAAAGTCACCCAGCTGGCTTTCATGCCTAAGGGAAGACTAGAACTCACAGTTTCCTGGTGATTGGCCCCAAGTCACCCAGCTGCTTTTCATGCCTAAGGGAAGACTAGAACTCACAGTTTCCTGGTGATTGGTCCAAAGACACCCAGCTGGTTTTCATGCCTAAGGCGCGACTAGAGCTCACAATCTCCTGGTGATTGGCCCAAAGTCACCCAGCTGGTTTTCATGCCTAAGGCGTGACTAGAACTCACAATCTCCTGGTGATTGGTCCAAAGTCACCCAGCTGGTTTTCATGCCTAAGGCAGAATTAGAACTCACCATCTCCTGGTGATTGGCCTAAAGTCACCCAGCTGGCTTTCATGCTTAAGGTGTGACTAGAACTCACAGTTTCCTGGTGATTGGTCCAAAGTCCCCCAGCTGGTTTTCAGGCCTAAGGCAGAATTAGAACTCACCATCTCCTGGTTTCTAGACCAGCAACTTCATCTCTAAACCCAATTGCCTCTGCCATTTTGTGTCCCTCCCTTTTGTCTCATGGCACCAGTATCCCAGTAATATTTTTTCCTCCCTTGAAGTCGAGGACGACTGACGAAGCAGATGTGGGTGGAGATACATCCCAAAGCTATCTATCCTTCATTTTTCTCTTTCGCTGTTTGCAGGAGTTGATCACCGCTTGGTATATTGGATTCCTGTGCCTAATTTTAGCCTCCTTCCTGGTGTACTTGGCTGAGAAAGGAGAAAACGACCATTTTGATACCTATGCAGATGCCCTGTGGTGGGGCTTGGTGAGTATCTTTTGCTTGCCCGTTTCAGGCCATGAATTTCTGGCTATCAACGTAGCTGTCATGGTTCCGACAGATGAAACTCTTCAAAAGAACTTCGAGGCATTGTTTACCTTAAAGAATCTTTTATTCAAGAAACAAAGTATCGGCACTACATAGTTAAAGCCAAAAACTGAATTCCCCTCCCCTGGGCACAAAGTAACAAAGCACAATTCCCTCCTCCAATTAGTCATAAATCACATTTCCCAATTAGCTTGACGCGCGGGCTTTCTCCCCAGCTCTCCAGCCCGCCAAATCTTTATCAACTCTGGGCGCAATAACCTTGGGTTCCCACGGCTGAGTTATTATTGTTATGACTAGCTGGACTCTCATCCACATTCCCCCTCCCAGCATCAACGAACTCTAAAAGCGATGGCTTTTAGAGAAAAGATGGCTACATTTCCATCTGTTGTCAAAGGAAGAACATCCGATGTTAGCAACGTTGACAGTAGCATCAGAAGAACTGGAAGTCCTCAACTTACAAGCATTCCTTTAGTGACCATTCGAAGCTACAATGTGACTTATGACTGTTTTTCATGCTTATGACCTTTGCAGCATCCCCAATTGTCACCGTGGTCAAAATTCAGATACCTGGCAACTGGCTCATATTTATGACGGTTAGAGCAGGGATCCCCAATCTCTGGTCCGTCAACTGGAACAGGTCCATGGCATGTCAGCAACCGGTCCACACAAATAAGCAAAGCCCCATCCAGGGGATGCAGGCAGCATACGAAACTACGCCTTCTCGGGTCTGCGAAAAAACCTCTCCACGGAACCGGTCCCTGGTGCCCAAAAGGTTGGGGGCCGCTGGTTTAGAATGTCCCAGGGTCACCTTCTGACAAGCGAAGTCATTGGGGAAGCCAGATGGACTTAACAATTGTGTTAATAACAACTGTTTAGTCATTAATTCATCTTCCACTCTTCATGACCCCATGGACCACAGCATGCCTGTCCCCCCGTCATCCACTGTCTCTCATGTTCATTGCATCAAAGACACCATCTAACCTAGGGGTCCCCAGCCTGTGGGCCACGGCCCACTACTGGGCTGTGGCCTACTGGCTACCGGGCTGCAGAACAGGCTGGCCATTATGCGCACGTGTGTGTGTGCACTCACCCTCACTCACGCTAGCGCTGGTGCCGCTATGCAAATGGGGTGCCACACGGCAAAAATGGAGCGCCACATGGGGAAAACTGGGTGCCGCATGGGGAAAATGGGGCACTACGTGAAGAAAATGGGGTAAAAATGGGATGCCGCATGGGGAAAACGGGTGCCGTGCAGCAAAAACGGGGTGCCATATGGCAAAAATGGGACGGTGCTAGCGCCTGCAGAGCAAAAATGGGGCGGTGCTAGCGAGTGTCACCTGGGCGCCAGTACTGCCCCGTTTGCATCGCGTGTGCTCGTGGCCCCGTTTGTATGCACGCACGTGTCTAAAATGCTTCCCCCTTCCTTTCCCTCCGGGCCGCCAACCGAGAACGGCTGGAGACCTCTGATCTAACCATCTCCTCCTCTGCCATCGCCTTCTCCTTTTGCCTTCCATCTTCCCCAACATTGGGGTCTTCTCTAAGGCAGAGGTCCCCATCCTTTTGGGCACCAGGGACCGGTTCCATGGAGAGAGGTTTTTCCGTGGACCGGAGGGTGCGTGGTTTTGTGTGCTGCCTGCATCCCGTGGATGGGGCTTTGCTTCTTTGTGCGGACCAGTTGCTGGCATGCCGCAGCCCAGTACCAGTCCAGGGACCGGGAGTTGGAGACCCCTGCTCTAAGGAGTCCTCTCTTCTCATTAGGTGGCCAAAGTATTTGAACCTCAGCTTCAGCATCTTATCTATCACTCACCTTTATACAGTCTCAAATGCTTGTTTTTAATGCCTAGGCTGACTTACGTACAGCAGATTCTTCTGATTGTGCTCCTGCGCCAGTATTGACTTTGCAGATTTCATACAACCGTCTTTGTTTTTGTCCAGATTACCCTGACCACCATTGGCTACGGGGACAAGTATCCGCAAACCTGGAATGGGCGTCTCCTGGCAGCAACCTTCACTTTGATTGGGGTTTCCTTTTTCGCTCTCCCAGCAGTAAGTAAAGTCCTTTCCTTTCCTTGAAAAGAAAGCCAAATCATATCCAGGGCCGTCACTCACTTCGGATGGAAAGCATCTGGATTGCCTCTGATCTCAGAATAGTTTCCAAGCCTGGATCGTGCCGTTTTTTGTTGGAAGAAGGAACTGTTTTACTCAGTGATGAAGTTGAATGTGTCTACAGGTAGTCCTTGACTTACGGCCGTTTGTTTAGTGTCCATTTGAAGTTACAACGCCGCTGAAAAAAAAGGCTCCTCACATTTAACGAACGATTCAGCCTCCCCACGGATATGTGATTGTGATCCAGGCACTTAGCAACCATCACACATTGGCGATGGCCTCAGCACCCCACATTCATTTTGTGACCTTCATTTAGTGACCATTCGAGGTTACAGCAGCACCGAAAAAAGCGACCCACAACTATTTTTTTGCACTTACAATTAGAGCAGCACTTCCATGGTCACTTGATCAAAATGTGGGCACTTGACAAATGGCATGTATTTAATTGACAGCCGCAGTGTCCTGGGGTCATGTGATCTCCATTTACATTCTTCCTAGCTAGATTCCAATGAGTCAACTCAATGGGGGAAACTGGACTTGCTTAACAACCACATAATCAGCTTGAAACCTTCAGTGATTCACTTAAAGACCATGATAAGAAAAGATGTAAAATCAGGCACAACTGGCTTAAAATCCACCTTGCTTGGCATAACAACAACAACAACAATAATAATAATAATAATAATAATTTTTATGCCTCCCATCTCCCATACAAGGTGGACTCTGGGTGGCTCAGTTGTGGTTGTATGTTGTGATCAAAATTGTGGTCATTAGTCAAGGACAACCTTTGATGTTTCAATCACACATCCAAGCATTGCGTAATCCGATTCTTGGCACACAGGGAAGACTTGCTTTCTTGTGTTTTGTTATTGTGGGCTTCAGTTGGATCGAGTGTGATGAACTAAGATTCATTGTCCCTAATTATCTAGGAGATCTTTTCTTCAGCACTTGAGGAACATTTGTGGACATGTAGAGTTTCTTTGCCTGTGTGTAATTCTCCAAGGAATACAGCCTGGGATCGTCAGAAGGAAGGAGTAGAGTGGAAAGAAATAATTGACAAACCTAATGGGAAATAATATTGCACTTAATATAAAAAATATAGACACGTTATTGAGACTCTAGAAAGATTGCAGAGAAGAGCAACGAAGATGATTAGGGGACTGGAGGCTGAAACATATGAAGGACGGTTGCAGGAATTGGGGATGTCTACTTTAAGGAAAACAAGGATTGGGGTGACATGATAGCAGTGTCCCACTATCTAAGTGGCTACCACGAAGAAGAGGGGGTTTAGCCTATTCTCCAAAGCACCTGAAGGCAGGACAAGAAACAATGGGTGGAAACTAATCAAGGAGAGAACCAAACCTCGAACTAAGGAGAAATTTCCTGACAGTTAGAACAATTAATCAGTGGAACGGCTTGCCTCCAGAAGTTGTGGGTCGTGGGTTTAAAACCTCACTGGAGGTTTTTAAGAAAAGATTGGACAACCACTTGTTTGAAATGTTTAGGTTCTTGAGCAGGGTGCTGGGCTAGAAGGCCTCCCAAGGTCCCTTCCAACTCTGTTATTTGGTTAATTTAATTTTCAGGGAATTCTAGGTTCCGGCTTTGCCTTGAAGGTTCAAGAGCAGCATCGTCAGAAGCACTTTGAAAAAAGGAGGAATCCTGCAGCTGGCCTAATTCAGGTAAGCAGAGAGAATGGGTGGGTGGGTGGGGGGCTGAGGGAAGGTCGGATCTCCAAGGAGAGAGAAATGGATCAAGAAGGTGCTGAAAGAGAATCGATTCACGCTGCAAAACCTTCTAGAGCAGGGACAGGTAACCTTGGCTCTTTTATGACTCGTGGACTTCAACTCCCAGAATTCCTGAGCCAGCCATGCTGAGGGAAAAGGGAGAGGTTTCCAAGCTGAGCCATGCTGGCTCAGGAATTCTGGGAGTTGAAGTCCACGAGCCATGAAGAGGCCATAGTTCCCCCATGCTGGCTCAGGAATTCTGGGAGATGGAGTCCACACGTCTTAAAGTTGCTGAGGTGGAGAAACAATGGACTAGGCCAGGGGTAGGCAACCTTGGCTCTTTTATGACTCGTGGACTTCAACTCCCAGAATTCCTGAGCCAGCCATGCTGAGGGGAAAGGGAGAGGTTTCCAAGCTGAGCCATGTTGGCTCAGGAATTCTGGGAGTTGAAGTCCACGAGTCATAAAAGAGCCAAGGTTGCCTGTCCCTGTTCTAGAGCAAGGATCTCCAATCTTGGCAACTTTTAAGACTTGTGGACTTCAACTCCCAGAATTCCCCAGCCAGCCAGCCAACTTTAAGACTTGTGGACCTCAACTGCAGTGATTTGCTTAACAACCGTGGCAAAAAAAGGTTGTAAAATGGGGCACGGTTCACTTAACGATCACCTTGCTTAAAAACAGAAATTCTGATCACGGTGGTGGTTGTAAGACGAGGACTACCTGTAAGTTAAAGATTAGGACAATGTGGTTTCTCCCCTGCAAAAACTACGTTAGCAATAGCAACAGCGCTTAGACTTATATACCGCTTCACAGGGCTTTACAGCCCTCTCTAAGCAATTCACAGAGTCAGCCCCCAACAATCTGGGTCCTCATTTTACCGACCTCAGAAGGATGGAAGGCTCAGTTAACCATGAGCCGGCCAGGACTGAACTGCAGGCAGTTGGCAGAGTTAGTCTGCAATGCTGCATTCTAACCACTGCACTACTAATAGTAATAGCTCTTAGACTTATGTACCGCTTCACAGCGCGTTTTACAGCCTTCTCTGAGTGGTTTACAGCAGAGGTCACCAACCTTTGTCAGTTGGTGGACCGGAGGAAAGGGGAGGGGGAAGCATTTTATATGCGTGCGTGCGTGCGCGCACAGGGCTGCGAGCACGTGCGCGCCGCAAACGGGGCGGGGCTAGCACCCGCGTGATACTCACTGGCCCTGCCCTGTTCTTGTGTGGCACAGTGCCTTCTTTCTGCGCCCTGTGGTGCGGCGGCGGCCGTTTTTGTGCCTTGCAATGCCGCGGCAGCCCATTTTTGCACCCCGCGGTGCGGCGGCGCCCATTTTCACAACCTGTGGTGTGTCGATGGCCTGTTTTCGCGCCCTGAGGTGCGGTGGCATCCCATTTTCACACCTTGAGGAGCAGCGGCAGCCTGTTTTTGTGCCCTGTGGCCGCGGCGCTAATGCAAGTGAGGGGGTATGTGCACACATGCACATGCACTGGCCAGCCTGTCCCGCGGCCCGGTGGCCAGGAGGCCATGGCCCACTACCAGGCCGCGGCCCACAGGTTGGGGAACCCTGGTTTACAGAGTCAGCCTATTGCCCCCAACAATCTGGGTCCTCATTTTACCGACCTCGGAAGGATGGAAGGCTCAGTCAACCTTGAGCTGGCCAGGATCGAACTGCTGGCAGTGGGCAGAGTCAGCCTGCAATACCACATTCTAACCACTGCGCCACCAGCAAGTTAACTTCATTATTTGCTTGTTTTATTTTTTTTGAAATCACATCTGCCTCTCCTTCCTATATTCTCTCAGGCTGCCTGGAGGTTCTACGCCACTAACCTCACCCGAACCGATTTGCACTCTACCTGGAATTACTACGAACGAACCGTCACCGTTCCCATGTACAGGTAAGCATTTCCTCTGGATCCATGATTCCTCTACAAGTAGTCCTTGACTTACAACCATTTGTTTAGTGACCATTCTAAGTTACAATGGCACTAAAGTGATTTGTGACTGTTTTTCACACTTGTGACCGTTGTAGCATCCCCATGGTCACGTGATCAAAATTCAGACGCCTATAACTGACTCATATTTATGACGGTTGCATGACCCTGGGACCTTCTGCGACCCTCTGACAAGCAAAGTCCACGGGGGAGCCAGGTTTACTTCTATTGTCTTACTTACTTAACAACTGCCGTGATTCACTTAATAACGATGGCAAGAAAGGTTGTAAAATGGGGCAAAACTCACTTAACTGTTTTGCTCAGCAACAGAAATGTTGGGTTCAGTTGTGGTTGTAAGTCGAGGACTACCTATATTTCTGTCCATTTTGCTTATTTTTTTGTTACGTTCAACAAAATGTTCTGTTCTCATTGTGTGAGTGTGTTTTTTTTTTAAACTCACTGGGAAGTTCGGTTTTCGGAAGTCACTTTTTGTTTTCAAATGCTGGATTTAGATTTATTTCTCCATGGCTTATATTGGTTTATATTAATTTGTTTTTCTTTTCTTGCACATTTATGTTTCTCCGTCTTGCGTTGGCCACCGTCTTTATTTTTCTACACCTGTTCTCGGTGGGTTTTATTTTCTGACAATTGCCATGTCAGAAACCTGGAGACGATCTGAAAGGCTGGCCTTGAAAAGTAGGTAAAAAAAAACAAAATAACCCCATTTTCCAGTTCTTTCCCATGACTTTTCTCTTCCTGTAACATTTAGCATTTTGACCTATGCTGTTTTTGTCCATGATGTGGAAAATGAATTGTGGAACATCCTTTCTGATTCCTTCCCTGATCAGCCTAGAGCAGGGGTCTTCAAACTTGGCCCTTTTGTGACTTTGTGGACTTCAACTCCCAGAATTCCTCAGCCAGCGTGCCTGGCTGAGGAATTCTGGGAGTTGAAGTCCACAAGTCATAAAAGGGCCAAGTTTGAAGACCCCTGGCCTAAAGTTACATTTCTTAACCTCAGCAACTTTAAGATGTATGGACTTCAACTCCCAGAATTCCAGAGCCAACATAGCTGGCAGGGAGAGTTGAAGTCCATACATCTTAAAGTTGCTAAAGTTGAGAAACAGTGTCTTAGAGTAACTAAATAATTTCAGTTTGTAACAAGAAATTTAGTGGGGAGCAGAACACATGGAAAACACGGTTTCCAATTCTTCGTGAAAATAATCGTCAGGCAGAATGATGGTCACAGCATAAAGTCACCTCCTTTAGTATGTGTCTTCCAGGTATATAGGAACTGCAGTTCCCAGAATTCCCTGGACTGTGCTGATTGGGAATTTAGGGAAGAGAGAACCCCCTCATTGGGAGAGAACAAGATTGGGGAAAGTAGCCATAGATTTATTGACTCAACTGCATTAAGAGAACTTTAGCTGACTATAGAAATGGTTGTAGTTGATTGGTAATATTGGATACTTGTAAATTCTTTCTTTTGTTGAATGAGCAAGGAGCAGAAACTGGCTGTTTGGATGTAGAAGCTAAGCAATTTCAGCCTGATTAGTATTGGATGGGAGATTGGGAGATTGGAAAACAATTAGAAAATTAGAAATTAGAAAAAAATTAGAAATTAGGGGGGGGGAAGGAAAATCCCCAAGAAGTGACAATGAAATAAAATGAACAACATCACAACATTTATTAGAGAGCAAGTTTGATGTAATGGTTAAGGTGCTGGTTTAGAAACCAGGTGGCGATGAGTTGTAGTCCAGCTTGAAAGCCAACTGGGTGACTTTGGACCAATCATGAAGGAACGGTAATTTCTAGTTCCACCTTAGGCAGTAAAGCTGGCTGGGCGACTTTGGACCAATCACCAGGATATGGTAAGTGTCAAGGTTCCAACTAATGAAACCAAATAAATCAGAACTCCGAGGCTTGAAGTTTCCTCAAAGAACATGTTTATTGGATACATAATATTGGCAGGGTCAAAAGTGAAACCAACGCTAAAATTCTCCTTAGGGATTCAGTGTAACTAAATGTAACAGTTCCCTCCCCTCTGCTATGCTATTGATCACGCTACCCAATAAAAGCAATTGATGGGCTCCGTGAAACTTCTCTCCACTTTCCAGCTCCTGTGGGAATGACCTTGGTTCCCACGGGACCGCTCCGTGTTTAGTCTAGCAATGCTGTCGCTTTCCTTCCCCCTTCCCCCCAACCTGTGGCAACTTAGAACGACAAAGATGGCTTCACCCAGGTTCGTTTTAGAAGTTGACAGTAAGTTCTAGTCCCGCCTTAGTCATGAAAGCCATCGGTGAGTTTGGGCCAATCACGAAGAGAAGGTAAGTTCTAGTCCTTGACAAGGCTTCAAGCTCTCACGGTCTTCAGCTGACCTGAAGCAGTTTCGTTTCTCCATCTACCCACTTGAAAGTAACACTCCCCCCCCCTTAATCTAAAAGGCAAGTTGAAACACAGAGGCACGTAGCTACCAAAGTTTCATTCTTGACAGGTATAGGGTTTCGTGCTTGAGCAGGGGGTTGGACTACAGGACCTCCAAGGTCCCTTCCAATGCTGTTATTTTGGTTTTGAGTTAATAACAGCTAACAAGGAGGACATCAGATTGAAGAAGCTGGTCTAGGTGGTGGAGGCGTCCACCAGAGCTTTACAGTCAGATGTGCGTGCATTTAGGGTTTATTTTACTTAATTAATAAACAAATATATATGGCTGCTGTCCCAGTCACACACAGCTGATTCTGTGTGGCTTACAACAATAAAAATCTGGAGCATAAAAACCATAAGGCCCCACCCTTAACTCCTTCCTCAGCCCTCCCCATCCCCCATGGCAGCAGCAAACCAAGCAAATCAACCACTTGATCTGCTCCATTCTCCATTCGTGGTCCCCAAGCTCACTGACAAAACCATAACTTCAGGACCTTTTGGAAAAGCCACAAGGTGCTAAATACAGGTCGTCCTCGACTTACAACCACTCATTTAGTGACCATTCGGAGTTACAAGAGCACTGAAAATAGTGACTTATGACCGTTTTTCACACTTAAGACTCTTGCAGTATCCCCATGGTCAGGGGTAGGCAACCTTGGCTCTTTTATGACTCGTGGACTTCAACTCCCAGAATTCCTGAGCCAGCCATGCTGAGGGGAAAGGGAGAGGTTTCCAAGCTGAGCCATGCTGGCTCAGGAATTCTGGGAGTTGAAGTCCACGAGTCATAAAAGAGCCAAGGTTGCCTAGCCCTGACCATGGTCATGTGATCAAAATTCAGACTCTTGGCAACTGGCATGTACTTAATGATGATTGCAGTGTCTCGGGGTCACGTGATCCCCTTTTACGACCTTCTGACAGGCAAAGTTAATGGGGATGTCAGATTCACTTAACAACCGTGTGACTAACTTAACATCTACAGTGACTCACTTAACAGTGGCAAGAAAAGTCATAAAACGGGGCAAAATTCAACAACTGTCTCACTTAGCAACAGGAATTTTGGGCTCAATTGTGGTCCTAAGTCGAGGATTACCTATACATTGATAGAGTTTATTTGCAGGGTTTCAAGCGAATAATCAGAAAGAGGAAATGCTGAAAGCTATTCCCAGCTCTCAAGCTTATCTCCTTCCTCTGTTAAATCAGCTTTATTTTTCATCTTCCAAATTGGGGCTGCGGCTGTATTTCTATAAACATAATGCCTTTATTTTGTGTTTTAGTTACTGCTTGTTTTCTGTATTTTGAGTTGTAGATTAGACTACGTAGGAACTTTTATTGTAAAGCTAAATGCCACACATTCTTATAAAAACCTTAAACAATAATTTATAGGCATGCAAATAATGCAGTTTTATACCTTGAACAATAACCTTGATTTTTTTTTTCATGAGGGCTTTGTCAGATAGGACTTGAGACTCAGAATTGCAATTGAAATGAGCAACAAAAGATTTTTTTTTTTTAAATTAGAACAAAGAGCAATTAGCTGATGAAATGAATCTGGATGTTTTTGGTAATAAGAATTCCATTGGAGAGGGGCTGAGAAAAGGGCTATTGGAATGTGCTGGTTTCCTAAATTATAACACAGCCATTGTGTGTTTTTTTTTGTTAACAAGAAATGGTCATCCAGAGAAGGCAGAGACAAATTATGGGAAATCCCCACCAATAAACCCATCTGGAGATTTTCCAAAATCCTTCTTGTTGAGAAACAGGTGGCAAATGACTCAGTGTGGAATCTGAAGCTTAGAAAATTGGGGATGTTTTCATGGATGCTGAGTAAATAGGATTGGTCTGGTTTCCAGATCGGTGACTTTCTTAATGTAGAGCCATTCTTGGAACAGCAATCTGTAAGCTTCATTGTTTCAATCTGAAAATAGCATGAGGTGCCTCTAAGAAAATTAAACGAACAAACAAGGTCTTGGTGGGGTTTTATAAGGCCACGCAGATATAATGTGTTGTGGTTTTCTCTGTCCATTCTCATTTAAAAAAAAAAAGGCTTTAGACGTTTGTTCCAGAGGGTGTGAGAGTGAACAGCATGAAAATACAGGTAGTCCTCAACGTATGACCACAACTGAGCGAAGCAAGACATTATCAAGTGCTTTTTGTCCCATTTTACGACCTTTCTCGGCACTGTTGTTAAGTGGATCACTGCAGTTGTTAACTTAGCAACGCGGTTGTTAAGTGAACCTGGCTTCCCCATTAATGTCAAAAGGTCGCAAAAGGGGATCACGTGACCCCGGGACACTGCAACCATCATAAATATGAGTCGGTCGCCACAAGCGTCTGAATTTTGATCCCGTGACCATGGAGACGATGCAACGGTCGTAAGTGTGAACAGCGGTCATAAGTCACTTTTTTTCAGTGCCGTTGTAACTTTGAGCAGTCACTAAATGAATGGCTGTAAGTCGAGGACTATTGTATTATGAATATGCGGACAGAAGAGAGTTGGCATTGCTATGCCTTGGATGGAGGTTTTTGCAGGATTCTCTGTTTTATATATGCAGTTCTTTCTGCTGGGAGGGGGGGATAAAATCTGCAAGGTATCAATAGAAGAGGATATTTGTGGCTCATGGTTGGGGTTTTATGGTCTATGTCAGGGGTAAGCAACCTTGGCTCTTTTATGACTCGTGGACTTCAACTCCCAGGATTCCTGAGTCAGCCATGCTGAGGGAAAAGGGAGAGGTTTCCAAGCTGAGCCATGCTGGCTCAGGAATTCTGGGAGTTGAAGTCCACGAGTCATAAAAGAGCCAAGGTTGCCTACCCCTGGTCTATGTTCTGTAAGGATAGAGAACAGGTCCTTGGGGGGGTGTCATGATGTCACTGCATGTCATTTGCATAAAGATGCCATGATCCATGCGACATCCTTCTGACATCATTGTGGCTTTTTGTCAGGTATGCTTAGTGTCTTTTGAAGGAGGAATGTCCCAGGAGAAATTAGTTTCTTTGCTTGCACAACTTTGTTTTGCAGTTTTTAGTGTATAGTAAGCTGCTTTTTAACGTATCAATAAATAATTTATTTATGAATTTATTAGATTTTTTTTTATCCTGCCTTTTTTACTTTTACTTTTTTACTCAAGGTAACAAGCATATCTAATACTCCTCCTCCCTCCTCCTGCTTTCCCCACAACAACAACAACCCTGTGAGGTAGGTTGGGCTGAGAAAGAATGACTGGCCCACAATCACCCAACCGGGTTTTATTCCTAAGGCAGGACCAGAATTCACACTCTCCTAGTGATTGGCCCAAAGTCATCCAATTGGCATTCATGCCTAAAGCAGAACTAGAACTCACCACCCCCTGATAATTGGCCTAAAGTCACCCAATTGGTTTCATGCCTCAGGTAGGACTAGAATTCACAGTCTCCTGGTTTTTAGCCTGGTTCCTTAAGCACTATATCAAACTGACTGTCTTTGCACCTAAAGCAGCATGGTATTCTTTTCAGTAAGAGCAAATGTAATCTTGTCTCCTTTTTAAAAAAATAAAATCAGATTAGGAATTCTGGATGAGGCCCAAATCATCCTTGTCCTTCTGGATGAGTGTATATCAAGACGATGCAGTTCAGTGGAGGCCAGTCAGACGTGAGAGATTTCAGCACAGGGAACCTTGGTTCAACGGAGAGTTTATCAGATAATCACAGACCGCTGTGTTCCTCCTGGCTTATTTCATCATTTCTGCTTGCTTGGGCACCCCGGATATGCCAAGATATGTATTTGGAAGCCTTGATATAATCGCTTTGCTCACGATTAGCAGGAAACAACCCCTTGATCTATTTTTATAGAGCTTCTCGGGCACCTAAGCTAAGCCGGGCTCTGTCCTTTGAATAATTGATTGGGGTGCTGAATTTTTAATCTCCTTCAGAAATCCTCAGTAAGAGTTGTGATCAAATTCACTTCTGGGCCAAAAAATGCTGCTAATGTCTGCTTGCTTTTCTGCTAATGTCCCTTGCTTTTCTGGTTTGCAGCGGTAGAGAAGACTTTGAATAGCGAGATGGGTGACTTATCAATTAGATAGATAGATAGATAGATAGATAGATAGATAGATAGATAGATAGATAGATAGATAGATAGATAGATAGATAGATAGATAGAGAGAGAGAGAGAGAGAGAGAGAGAGACAGACAGACAGATAGATAGATAGATAGAGAAAGAGAGACAGACAGACAGACAGACAGACAGATAGACAGATAGACAGATAGACAGATAGACAGATAGACAGATAGATAGATAGATAGATAGATAGATAGATAGATAGATAGATAGATAGATAGATAGATAGATAGATAGATAGATAGATAGATAGATAGATAGATAGATAGATAGATAAAAAATGCATAAATTGGACAGGTGAATCCTTGCCAACTGGTAGATGTGACCGGATGGACATAGTTTGTATCAATGTTTAAAAGATCTGAGCTATGCTTTGAGAGCGTTTCCAAATTATAATTTCAGGAGTTATTCTGGGCAACGTTTGAATGGGAGACCACTAGGCGATATATATATTTGGCAGTCACAGAATGTATGATTTTTGTCATTAAGTCGATCCCCAACTCGGCGCAAGAATCCCATAAACCACCCTTGATAGGTAGTCATCAAATTCCTACAGTTTTAGATGGATTGTCCCACTGAATGGCTATTCTTAACAGCAGGATATTCCTACTAATATTCATCAGGACTCTCTTTCCTTAAAAAAATAACAACAAAACTTGAAAGGACCATAATATTCCAACCAAGAACATGGTATGAGGATAACAGAATAACATAATAACAGAATTGGAAGGGACTTTGGAGGTCTTCTAGTCCAACCCCCCCCCCCCGCCCCACTCAAGCAGGAAACCCTGTACCATTTCAAGACAAGTGGCTGTCCAGTCTCTTCTTAAAAACCTCCAATATTGGAGCAACTACAACTTCTGGAGAGCATTCACGCAATGCCGCTCTACATCAGTGCAATGTGCTCTAGAATAGAATAGAATAGAATAGAATAGAATAGAATAGAATAGAATAGAATAGAATAGAATAGAATAGAATAGAATAGAATAGAATAGAATGATTGTAGAATAGAATGGAATGGAATGGAATAGAATAGAATGGAACGGAACGGAACGGAACGGAACGGAACAGAACAGAACAGAATAGAATAGAATAGAATAGAGCTGGAAGGGACCTTGAAGGTCTTCTAGTCCAGCCCCCTGCTCAAGCAGAAGAACCTACACCGTCTCAGACAGGTGAATGTCCAGTCTCCTCTTAAAAACCTCCAACGATGGAGCGCCTACGACAGTGATGGCGAATCTTTTAGAGACCGAGTGCCCCAAAATTGGCCCCACCCCCGCTCCACCCCCTGCCCCGCCCCCACTCCGCCCCCACCCCGCCTGCACACAGGGCCACTCACCGCCTCCAGGGTCCGCTGCAGATCGCCCAGGCAGCCCAGCAGCGTCATGGCGGCCACGCCCTCTGCCCGCGCCCCGCAGCATCAACTGTGCGTGATGGGGTGTGAGGGCCGAATCTTGTCTACGCTGCCTGGCTGCCATGTCCTTGGCTGCGCTGCTCCGCGTGGGCCACGCTCTTGGGTGACTCTCCTCCAGAGGGGCTGCTGGTGAGGAGGAGGTCACGGCGGGAGGCAAGGCTGGGGCAATGGCACGTGTGCCCACAGAGAGGACTCCGAGTGCTGCCTCTGGCATCCGTGCCATAGGTTCGCCACCACTGGCCTACGATTTCTGGGGGTAAGCTGTTCCACTGGTTAATTGTCCTCACTATCAGGAAGTTTCTCCTTAGTTCCAGGTTGCTTCTCTCTTTGATCAGTTTCCAACCGTTGTTTCTCGTCCTTCCCTCTGGTGCTTTGGTGAACAACCTGGCCCCCTCTGCCTTGTGGCAGCCCCTCAGATACTGGAACACTGCTATCATGTCTCCCCTATTTCTTCTTTTCTTTAGACTAGCCAAACCCAAGTCCTGCAGCCATTCTTCGTATGTTTTGGTCTCCAGGCCTTTGATCATCTTAGTTGCTCTTCTCTGATTTTTTTCCAAACTCTAAACATCTAGATGGGGTTGTCTTGAAAAGTATCCAGAAATTTTAGTTGGTTCAAAACGTGGCAGATTTCATGGTTCTGTGCAAGCCTAGATTTCCATCGGTGTCATCCATTTTGTGGGAGCTGCATTGGTTGATGATTTGCTTGCCGGGTCCAATTCAGGGAGCTGGTTGGCAGCTTCAAAGCCCCATGTGGTCTGGGACAAGGCTATTTGAAGGACCAGCTTTTCCCAGTTATATCTACCCTACCCACCAAAGCAGGGAGGCAGGGAATGTTACAGTCCCCCCCTCTTAAGGAGGTTAATCTGGAGGGACCAAGAAGAAGGGTCTTCTCTGTGGTGGCTCCCCCTCAGTGGAACATCATCTTCATTGAGATAAGATTGGCCTTCACCCTGACACTCTTTCACGAGGCCCTGAAGATGTGGTTTTTGCCAGTGGGCCTGGAGACCCCGGGGTGATTCGTAGCCCATCAAGTGGCCGGTCTGATTGTTGTCGACAGGGGATGTGGGGATTTATTGGGGTTTTATTTTAGTAAGGCGCCTGGAATCACTGTGAGTGAGTTGGGTGTCCGTACAGGTAGTCCTTGACTTACAACCATTCATTTAGTGACTGTGCAAAGTTACCATAGCACTGAAAAAAAGAGACTTGCGAGCGTTTTTCACACTTAATGCCCATGGCAGCATCTCCCTGCTCGCAGAATCAAAATTCAGACGCTTGGCCACCGATTCATATTTACGACGGTTGCATCTTTATGATAGGGGTCACGTGATCTCCTTGTGGGACCTTCTGACAAGTAAAGTCAATGGGGAAGCCAGATTCACTTAACCCGCCGTTTTTCTCACTTCACAACTGCAGCGATTCCTTTAACAACTCTGGCCAGAAAAGTGATACGAGGGAGCAAAACTCACTTTGACAACTGTCTTGCTTTGCCACAGAAATTTTGGGCTCAGTTCTGGCCGTTGAGGACTACCTGTACGAATTTTCTTAAGAAAGAAATTCAAGGTGTCTCCAGGAATTGGGTTCGGCTCAAGGAAGACTTTGTCGTAAATGTGTTATGTGTGAACACAGTTATGCAGACTTTCCTTCATTGGGGGGGGGGGGTAAGGAAAAAGCAATGGGTGAAAGAAGCCGTGAGGTCACCAGGTGGGTCAGAAATGGAGGACAATATCACCTGGGTTTCCTTCCCAGGTATGAAAGAGGTCATGAGGATGCTTCAGCAGACGTTGTCTCTGGAAACCCCCCCTCCCATTCTGGCATTCCATCATTATTTCCCACTAGCCAGATTTCATGGGCTTCATTTTCCTCCTGGTAATTAGGTTTAATAAAGCTTAACATGAGACGGGAGAAGATTAATTAATGCTTGTCAGCCCCTGGAGAGCTTTTTCATCATGGGCGGCGTTTTCAACGTTACGAAGCAATCCCCTTAGGACGTACGTTAAGCAATTTTTGCAGCTTTCTTTTAATAAGTCACCACGGAGTCAGTTAAGGAGCCGCACGATTAAGGTAAATAAAATCTCCATCATACACGCAGTTATAATCTGCTGCGTCTGTGCTTTAATCAAGGAAACGGGGAATCTTTTAAAGTTTCTAGCCCTGGCATTTGCAGAGAGCAAAGCTGTCTTTGCAGAACGATTCTGAGGTTAATTACTCTTAATCACTCAGGAGAAAAACCTTTTTTAAAAAAAAAAAAAAGAGAGAGAGAGAGAGAGAGAGAGAGAGAGAGAGAGAGAGAGAGAGAGAGAGAGAGAGAGAGAAGGAGTTCATTCTGAGGAAATGAGGCAGCAGGCGACTAGAAGCTAGTTAAACCTTGGACAAGGGACTTCCTGATTTAAAGAAAAAACAGATTGGGTAGGTTGGGAATTAGAATTTTGAGTTGGAGCATTGAGTCCAACTCTGGTTAGTGCAGTAATGTTAATGGTCTAGTGATTAAGGCCAGGAGACAGTGAGTTCTAGTCTCACCTTAGGCATGAAAGCTAACTGGCTGACTTTAGGCCGATGACCAGGAGAAGGTGAGTTCTAGTTCCACCTTAGGCATGAAAGCTAACTGGCTGACTTTAGGCCGATCACCAGGAGAAGGTGAGTTCTAGTTCCACCTTAGGCATGAAAGCTAACTGGCTGACTTTAGGCCGATCACCAGGAGAAGGTGAGTTCTAGTTCCACTTTAGGCGTGAAAGCTAACTGGCTGACTTTAGGCCGATCACCAGGAGAAGGTGAGTTCTAGTTCCACCTTAGGCGTGAAAGCTACCTGGCTGACTTTAGGCCGATCACCAGGAGAAGGTGAGTTCTAGTTCCACTTTAGGCGTGAAAGCTAACTGGGTGACTTTAGGCCGATCACCAAGAGAAGGTGAGTTCTAGTTCCACCTTAGGCATGAAAGCTAACTGGGTGACTTTAGGCCAATCACCAGGAGAAGGTGAGTTCTAGTTCCACCTTAGGCATGAAAGCTAACTGGCTGACTTTAGGCCGATCACCAGGAGATGGTGAGTTCTAGCTGTGACTTAGGCATGAAAGCCGTCTGGCTGACTTTTGATCAATTACCAGTAGACTGTGAGTTCTAGTCCCGCCTTAGGCATTAAAAGCAGCTGGGTGACTTTGGGCCAATCACCAAGAGATGGTGAGTTCTAATCCTGCTTTAGGCATGAAAGCCGAGTGGGTGACCTTCGGCCAGTCCCCCTCTCTCAGTCCAACCCACTTCACAGGGTGGCTGTAGTGGGGGAAATAGAAAGAGGAAGGAGTATTATTCACATTCACTGCCTTCAATTACTGATCATGTAATAAAGAGTGGATAAAATCAACTGACTAAATAAAGAATAGGCTGTCTGCATGTCCTGGACTGTCAGCTCCACATTTTCTAACACTTCTTGGTCTGGCTCCTCTCCTCAGCTTGGCAAAAAGTGCACAGATGCAGCTGTGAGGTGATGTGGAACAATCGATTTACTGTCCGCCAGTGGAAAAGTGCAAATGGCTCTTGTATCTGCAGGGCCTTACACTAATTGTCCTGCCCCTCTGTGAATTCACGGGCTCTTAGGATTGATGCTGAATCATTGCGTAAGAGAGAACTAACAGAATAAAGCAGGGGATCTTCAAACTTGGCCCTTTTATGACTTGTGGACTTCAACTCCCAGAATTCCTCAGCCAGGCACGCTGGCTGAGGAATTCTGGGAGTTGAAGTCCACAAGTCATAAAAGGACCCCTGGAATAAAGTAACAGAATTGGGAGGGACCTTGGAGGTCTTCTAGTCCAACCTCTCCTGCACAAGCAAGAGATCCTATACCAGAGACGTGCAACTATAATTCCTTTAAGACCAGTGGACGTCAACTCCCAGAATTCCTGAGCCAGCCATGCTGTACCATTTAGACAAATGGCTGTCCAATCTGTTCTTAAAAACCTCCAGTGAGCAGCTACAGCTTCTGGAAGCAAGCCGGTCCACTGATTAATTATTCTAACTGTCAGGAAATTTCTCCTTAGTTCTAGATTGATTCTCTCTTTGATTAGTTTCCATCCACTCATCTGAAATGATATAGGGTTTCCTGCCTGAGCAGGGGGTTGGACTAGAAGACCTCCAAGGTCCCTTCCAACTCTGTTATTCTCTTCTATTCGTTGCTTCTTGTCCTGCCTTCAGGTGCTTTGGAGAATAGCTTGATTCCCTCTTCTTTGTGGCAGCCCCTGAGATATTGGAAGACTTCTGTCATATCACCCCTATCCTTTTTATTAAGCTAGAGCAGGGGTCTTCAAACTTGGCCCTTTTATGACTTGTGGACTTCAACTCCCAGAATTCCTCAGCCAGGTACCCGGATTGTTGGGGGCAAGATGCTGACTCTATAAACTGCTTAGAGAGGGCTGTAAAGCATTATGAAGCAGTATATAAGTCTAAGTGCTATTATTATTGTTGTGCTTAGCGACAGAAATTCTGGTCCCAATCATGATTGTAAGTTGAGGACTACCTATATATAACAGAATAACAAAGTTGGAAGTGACCTTGGAGGTCATCTAGTCCAACCCCCTGCTCAGGCAGGAAACCTATACCATATCAGACAAATGGGTGTCCAGTCTCTTCTTAAAAAATGCCACTGTTGGAGCATTCACAATTTCTGGAGGCAGGTTGTTCCGCTGATTAATTGTTCTAACTGTCAGGAAATTTCTCCTTAGTTCTAGGTTGCTTCTCTCCTTGATTAGTTTCCATCCGTTGCTTCTTGTCCTGCCTTCAGGTGCTTTGGAGAATAGCTTGACCCCCTCTTCTCTGTGACAGCCCCTGAGATATTGGAAGACTGCTATCACGTCACCCCTAGTGTATCCAGTAATACATTTTAATACTGTTGAGTTTGTCTTCTTAATTATGACTCTGAAGTAGTGATCACGTATGGTTCAGTTTTTGGAGCCACAAATTGCACTTGCCATGGTTGATCAATTTATTAAAAGTATTTATAACCTGTCTGTCAAACTATAATCTCTAAGGCACGTTGATACTCACCGGCTGATTCATGTATGGAGTTTGCCTACTCAATGGGACCTAATTGCCTCTATGCTAATTTTCCTTGTTCTTTTTTTTCCCCTCCTCCTATTTCATTTGAAAATATTGTTTATGTATTCCTTTTCCCTCCTCCCCTCTTTTCCTCTCCTTTTTTTGAAAATACCCGAAAGCTCACAAACGCAAACCTATGGTGCCTCCAGGTATGCAGTGCATGTGAATGGGTGTTTCAGTGTCATGTTGTGGCTCACGTTTTGTTGTTGTTGTTGTTGTTGTGGTCAGTTTGTTTTGGAATGAAACTCACTCAGCTTTTCTGTATTGCGTGTAAAACAAGATCCTCTAAATGGCAAAGCTTCTCTACAAAATAAGGCAAAAATCACCTCGTGTGGACCATCAAACCAAGGATTGTGTATTCTTTTACATGCATATCAAACTGTGCTGGGCATTGTGACCACAGAGGTATCTGAAGGGTATGGTTAAAAAAATCAAGATGGAAACTTCAATCACGCCATGGTGGAAGCCATCTTGACTTTTTTTTACTTCATCCTGTGGCCCACAGCTTAAGAAAAGACATTTTCAAGCTACTGTAGAAGACAGCAGGTGAGTACAGTGGTGGAATTCAGTTGGCTTAACCCAGCAAATATTTGAATTATCTTGAATTTACACGGCTATTTCTGGTCACTGGCTTTTCCTAAATTAGAAAAATACTTGATTTCTGCCATTAGCCTGGCCTGACACGATGTAAACACAGATATTGGTCCATTAGCCATCAAATTACTTTCACTCTAGAGCAGGGGTCTCCAAACGTGGCAATTTTAAGACTTGTGGACTTCAACTCTCAGAGTTCCCCAGCCAGCGTGAGGAATTCTGGGAGTTGAAGTCTGCAAGTATTAAAGTTGCCGAGTTTGGAGAACCGTACCCTATAGACAGCTGTGCTTCCTACAATCTTCTTCATTGTCTCCCATATTTTCTCAATTGATGGCTTTTCTACCCCACTGCACATTTCCCTTTTTCTCCTGCCTCCATCCATAATCTTTAAGTCTTATTTCCTTCCTCTGTGTATTCACTGGGGTTATATCAACATACTTAACTAGATGTTAATTGTACGGCTACCGTCCTAAGTTTAGTAGCAATAGAAGGGAATGTTTGCACTGTGTTTCCCCCAAAATAAGACCCCCCCAGAAAATAAGCCCTAGCCTGATTTTTTTTGGTGTGCACCTAATATAAGCCCTACCCCCCAAAATAAGCCCTAGTTAAGAGTCTGCCTACTCTGTCCCACTGTCTGGTTGCTCGCTGTTGCAACGGGGCAGGAAAGCACGTGTCGTACTGGTGCTACCGCCACAAGTTGAGGTGAGGCAGGCGGGGAGGGTGGAGCTGCCCCACACATCCCCCACACACTTACCTCAGGGTCCCCACAGCCAGGACACCCCCCCACCTGCCTCACCTCAACTCGTGGCGGCAGCACCGGTGCGGTCAACCAGATGGTGGGATGGAGTGGGCAGGCGGCCGCAAACTAAGACACCCCCCGAAAATAAGACCGGATCTTATTTTCCCTTCTAGCCCTGATGATGTCACCTAGTTGGGTAATAAAATGTCTGCAACCAAGCAACCAAGCTCAGGGAACACCAAGGACCCCACCTGTGTTAACCTGTGTTAATTTTTCTGTGGCACAGCCAAGAGTTTGACTGGGTTGGCAGTTGAACTGTATTCAGAACACCTAGAAAAGTAGTTAATTAAGTAACTAGGCTAAATGTGTGTGGGAACAAAGTCTTAGCTTATTAAACTGTCTTGTACTAGGTGGGTCAGCCTTGCAAGGTAGTCCAGACAAGAAGCTCGCCCAGAAGTATTAGCTCTACTATATTGTAAGGTTGCATTAACAGAATTTTGCAACTCTGAAAGTATTTTTCTCTCCCCCCCCCTCACCTTTACAGCCTAAGAAACTAGGGATGGTTCCTTCTGATATGTTTCCATGTCCCCATTGCCTCTGCAGACTCAGCTGCCTCTTATTCACCGTTGCCCTAGCTGCCGCTTTCCCCCTGTCTCCCAAGGTCATTCCCATATACCGTTACAGCTGTACTCTGGTTCCACCCAGTCCAGTTGTCTCTCTCTCTCTCTCTCTGCTCTTTATTTACTGGGCAGAAAACAATAATTCCCCATTCCATCTGAGGGATGGAATCCTGGAGAATGAAAAAAGGATCTTCTACATGCAAATGTTATAATGATTTCTTTGCAATTACTGTAAGAGGTCAGGAAGTGCAGTATTTGTGAGTGGAGACCTTTTAACTGAAGGTAGGGCTCGTACGCTAGTAACTGATCTAGATTTCCCATATATATGCCATGAGGAACACTGTTACCTTCCCACCGAAGTGGTACCTATTAATCTACTCACATTTGCATGTTTTCGAACTGCTAGTTGGGCAGGAGCTGGTGCAAGGAACGGGAGCTCACCCCATCACACAGTGCTCGGGTCTCAAACCTGGGCTGTCAACTTTTCAGCAGACAAGCTCAGCGTCTATAACTGCTGAGCCATCCACACCTACACACACACACACACACACACACACACACAGTATATCTATCTATCTATAGATAGATATAGGTATACTATTAAAATAGCCAGCAAACAATGCGCAACTGTTATTCTAAACCAGGGGTAGGCAACCTTGGCTCTTTTATGACTCGTGGACTTCAACTCCCAGAATTCCTGAGCCAGCATGGCTCAGCTTGGAAACCTCTCCCTTTCCCCTCAGCATGGCTGGCTCAGGAATTCTGGGAGTTGAAGTCCACAAGTCATAAAAGAGCCAAGGTTGCCTACCCCTGTATCTAAACCAAATGGAGCTAAATAGCTTTTGAACACTCTCCCTGCCCCGCTACACGCTGTGTTCCTGAAATAGAAAACTCATCAAACTATACTTTCTTATCTATTGAGTTTGTATGAATGCTAAACTGGGCTAAAAATGGAGCTGAGATTTGACAGATAAATCCAGGACTCTAGTGCAGTGTTTCTCAACTTCAGCAGCTTTAAGATATGTGGTGGACTTCACCTTCCCAAATTGCCCAGCCAGTATGCTGATACAACAATAAATCAGAAGTTACAGCCTGGCCTCTAAAAACATTAGGGTATCATCTCAACCGGGTCTTATTGTATTTGAAGGCAGTACGGAATGCCGTATGACTCATGACATCATATAATGCAAATCAGGCTTTTAGTATAATTTGTATGAAGATACCACAATATGGAAGACGTCATTCTGAGGCCAGTGTGGCTTTGACCAGACGCATATGAGTGTACTGTCCTTTTTAAGGTATTGTCCCTGGATTGAATCGGTGCTTTTTCTAAATCCGGAAAGTTTAAGATGTGTGGAGTTCAGCTCCCATGGCTGGGGAATCCTTAAAGTTCCTTGCAGACAGCTGTCATTTACATTCTTTTAGAGAGTTGTTGAGGCCACCTGGAGATTTACCTGTGTCCTCAGGATTATCTGAGTAGTGCAAATGGGTGTGGAGCCTTCTTGGCTGCAGGATGTTTTTCTGCCCTGGGTCCCTTCTCCGTTGAAGACGGGCGCAGGCTGTTGGGGATGAGTCTGTGTTGTCTGCATCTCAGACTGAAGCGCAAATGGCTCCTGTAGCCTGCAATGTTTTCTGGACATCCGTTCATACTCCCACACCACACAGTCAGAGCTGAAGAAGCTTCTTGCATGAGAAGCGAAACCTCTTCAAAGAACAAACACGAAACTCCAGCTGCCTCCTGAAAAAGCACCTTTGGGACAACCAGGACCTGGATGACTGAGAATCTCCATAGACCCGATAGTCAATGCTTTCCAAAAAGAAAAAAAGTCAAAAGCCATTACTCTACTTGACAAAATAATAGTAATAAGGACAGGTTCCCGGATGGGAAGTAGGCCTTGTCTATAGACTGTAACCATCCCCCTGGTTCTGGTAGCTTCGGTTGCCCAGCTTTAGGCTCCTTTTTTGGGGGGGGGGGCTGAATGGCCTTGTTGGAAAAAGGCCAAAGACCTGTGGGGACCCGGCATGATGGGTGGGGGAGAGAGGTTGGGAGTGGGGTGCTGTAGCATCCCTGTGGCAGGTCTTAAGGGTGAACAACTGCAGGGACACTTCAGCAGTCGTAACTTAAAAACTGGGTCATAAGTAGCCTTTAGGGTGGGGTGGGGATCCTGTACCTTTGAATGTTCACTAAGCGAACAGTCATAAGCCGAGGACTATGTGAATTCGTCTCCTTGCTTTTCACATTCAATTTTTATTTTATTCACCTTGTCATCTCTTTTTGGTTGTACACAGATATAAATTTCTGTAAGATGAAAAGCAGGGTGGGCCCTTCCCAAACTGTGTCAGACCTGGGTTTGCAAAGACTCACCCACCCCACCCCACCCCGCAGCAAGCTGAAAGGTTTCTTGAGGGAATTCACGGATCAGCTCGGTTTTGCTTTTCGTTCTATATGTGCCGAACTTGTTCTTCACCTTGTCGCCAGAACAAAAGCCGTTTCATTTTTAATTAGGATAAAATGGAATAGAGAGATGAATGTTCCTGCTGTTTTTGCCCATTCTCCCCATGGATAAAGATGGGAGGAAGGGAGGAAGGGAGGAAGCATCCTGCAGAAAGCACAGCTCAACACAGACCTTTCAGTAGTCCCAAGAAGGCTCCACACCCATTTGCCCTACTCAGGTGACCCTAAGGACACAGGTAAAACTCCAGGTGGCCTCAACGACTTTCTAAAACAGGCATGTCAAACTCGCGACGTCACATGACGTCGCGCGATATATCGCGACTTTTCCCCCATTGCCGGCAATGGGGTGGACGTGGTTTTGGTGTGATGCATGCAGTTTGACACGCCTGCTCTAAAAGAAGGCAAATGACCAGCTGTCTGCAAGGAGTATAAATCCTTCCATTCCCCACCATCCAGTCAGAGCCGAAGAAGCTTCTGGGATGAGAAGCGACACGTCTTCAAAGAAAAACAAAGAATGTCCAGTTGCCTCCTGAAAAAAGCACCTTTGGGACAAGCATGACCAGGATGACTGAGAATCTCCATAGACAGATAGTCCTCAACCTACGACCACAATTGAGCTCAAAACTTTTGTTGCTAAGCAAGACAGTTTGAGTTTGACTACCTCATCAACTTACAACCATTTGTTTAGAGACTGTTCAAAACGGCGCTGGAAAAACTAACAGATGACCGTTTTTCATACTTATGATCTTTGCAGCATCCCCATAGTCATGTGATCAAAATTCAGATGCTTGGCGACTGGCATGTAATTGTGACCGTTGCAATGTTCCGGGATCATGTGATCCCCTTTTGTGAGCTTCCGACAAGCAAAGTTAACCGGAAGCTAGAACAACTGTGTTGCTAACTTAACAACTGCAGTGATTCACTTAACAATTGTGGCAAAACTCATTTAACGACTGTCTTGCTTTGCAACGGAAATTTTGGGCTCAATTGTGGTCATAAGTCGAGGACTATCTGTAGAGAAGGATATAGTCTTTTTTTCAGCTTTGGACAGATGATCTAACATCTCTCTTTGACCTTTGCTGACTCTCCTGCCTCCTTACTCTCACTTTTCCTTTTACACCGGCTTCATCACAACCAATACCCAATATCTTTTTGTGGTGTGTGCATGTGTGTACTTGTGGGAGTGTATCTTGTTTCTACCACCCATGTTGTGTTTCCTTTGTAAATGATTGCTTTGAGGCATGACCAGCGATGTTGACTTTGCCTGATTGTTGTGTGTGCTTCCAGTAACAACTCACAGTGTGTCTTTCGCTACCGGGAGTGAGCACCCTCCAATACTTTGTTTTATATACTTTATTCAATGTTTCCAGATCTGGACTGCCAAACTACAGGCTATCATTAGGTGGCAGGAAAGGACCACATCTGTGGTGTCCCATTGTCACCATCTAGTGGTCATTTGAGGTTTTGCAACCCAGAGCTGGTAGCCTTAGCTTTCAGAAAGAAGTCAGATTGTCTTGATAGTAACTGATGAAAAAAAAATCTCCGTGTTCAGGGCCTCAAATAAAGCCTGCAGACTGGGTGAAATTGGTTAAAATTTTCATGTTCAGCTGCATGTTCTGTGTTTTATTCTGGTGATTGTATGATTCCTTGTGCCCAGTTTTTTTTTATTCAAAAGCGTGGTATATCTAACAAAATCACATCTTCTGGAAGGAATATGTGAATAAAGACTGCAGAATCGAGACAAAATGAAGAAAGTTATATGAATTCACATTAAGCTTATTTCATAATGAAGGTGTTGGTCATTTACGTGTCACACTGCTTTTGTGCAACAATCTGGTATGGTCGGGACTAATTCATTCAAAACAAATTTGGGGAGGGGGGCAATTTGTTCATTGGTTTAATGACTCATTCAGTCTTGCTGATGAATTTCAAGGTAAGGAATGAATGAATGGTCAGCTAAAGATGTTCACAGTATATTCCAAGTCTGAATAATGAATCGGTTCCTGGACATGGTGAAAAAAGAAGTCCACGCAAGGAAATTCAGTCTAGTTTTCAGGAGTTTTCAAACAGTGGGCTGTGACCCCCCCCCCAGGGGATGGCAAACAGATTTGAGGTAGGGGTCTTGCACAGTATCACACTGTGGCTGAAAATATTGGGGATCATGCAGTCTGGACAGAACGAGAGTGATCTAGCAGGGATCAAGCATTTCACTATGGTTAGAATGCAGTACTGCAGGCTATTTCTGCTGACTGCCGGCTGCCTGCAGTTTGGCCATTTGCTTCTTCTGACCGGCTCAAGGTTGACTCAGCCTTCCATCCTTCCGAGGCCAGTAAAATGAGGACCCAGATTGTTGGGGGGGGGAAGCAAGATGCTGACTCTGTAAACCGCTTAGAGAGGGCTGTAAAGCACTTTGAAACAGTATATACAGTAATATACAGTATATACAGTAATAGTGCTATTGCTATTGCTATTGCTATATATCGTACTATATACTACCATCAGTTTTTCCTGTCAGTCATCCATGGTGGGACACCTCCCTCCTTTCTCATGCTCGTTTTATCTCATCCTGCTTTTGGAGAACATCTAGAAATGGAAAATTCCTAATTCACCTCCTGTTCTTCTGTATTTGTAAGATATGGTACAGACACACAAACCCAGGGGAGGGGAGAACTTTCCAGGAAGTGGTTCCTGTGTTGTCTTTCTTCTTCTCCTTCTCCCTCTCTCCCTCCCTCCCTCCCTCCCTCTCCCCTTCTCTTCCCTTCCTCTCTCCTTCTCCCTCTTGCTCTCTCCCTCTCTTTCTCCCTCCCTCCCTCTCTCTCTCTGCCTGAAATTGATTTTGTCCTTTTTCCAATTTAGGCTCATTCCGCCTTTGAATCAGCTCGAGCTCCTGAGAAACCTGAAGAGCAAATCAGGATTAACTTTCAGGTTAGTAACGGCCAAGACTGACCTCTGGGAAAATAAGCTTAGCACCTAAAACAGGATTTTTATGGTTTTATGCAGATGTTCTTGAAAACAAAGTTGTAAATCCCAGCGAAGGGGAATTGTAGAGAACCACAGAGATGAGTGGTTGGAGAGGAAAGATGGGACACATATGAATTAAGTCTGGGATGGGAAGATGTTGGAGAGAAACCTCCTCTGATTCTCATTGGTACAAGACAATGTTTCCCAACCTTCCACCATTTTAAGATGTGTGGACTTCCAACTTCCAGAATATTCCAGCCAGCAATGCTGAGGTAGCCCTTTGAGATAAGCTAAATCAGGAAACAGACCCCCCCCCTTAAGAAACACTGCAAGTCTACTTTATGAAAATAGCTTAAAATAACGGACTTTTGAAACCCTTACAGCAAATTGCCCCCATAGAGAGTCAAGGAGTGCAGTTTTAAGTTTCTCTCTCATCCCTCCTACTTTCTCCAAACTTAATTCGTGTTTTGCTACCAGCTTCTGTATTTCTTTTCAAGGTCATCTCTGATTGAATTTCAAGGTCATCTCTGAATTCCAATTCAGCCATCTCTCGTTCTACTTCCCTTGCGTAAGCCAGTGGGCTTAAATAGCTACTGCAAATGTCCATACTCTGCCTAGGGGGGATATGGTTTAATCATTTCAACACACTTTCTCTTTGCTTGTGCAGACAAAAAAGCAAGTTTTGTCAGATGGCTGCAATTCCCTGTGCCTATGGGAACTTAGGTTTAGTCATCTGTCAAAAGTTGCTATCCTTTGCTGTGTAAGTGGAATAATTCAAAGGAAGAGTGTGCTTGGAAGGAATTACAAAGCCTATGTTCCAGTGGTGGGATTCAGCCAGTTTGCACCAGTTCGGCCGAAATGGTAGCTAATTTTTTGTTGCCCAGGCCCAGAATGGACTTCTGGAAGCGGCATCCACAGAGAGAACACAGTTATGACTGTGGCAGCATCCCCATGGTCACATGATCAAAATTCAGACACTTGGCAACTGACTCATATTTATGAATGTTTGCCATGTCTCGGGGTCATGTGATCCCTTTTGCAACCTTCTGACAAGCAAAATCAGATTCACTTAATGTCAGATTCACTTAACAACCATGTTATTAATTTAACACTTAAATAACTGTGGCAAGAAAGGTCGTGAAATGGGGCAAAACTCAAATGTCTCACTTAGCAACAGAAGTTTGGGGGACAGTTGTGGATGTAAGTCGAGGACTACCTGTAAGTGAGTAAATGAACGAACGAACGAACGAACGAACGAATGAATGAATGAATAACATACTTCTGTTTCTCTTTAAGGAAAGAACAGCAGCCAGAATCATCTCCAAGGTCTGTATAGTTTACCAAAATTTATCCTTTATGCCTTTCCACCTCACTCTCTTTCTCTTTATGTCTGTGTTCCCGTTCTCTTTATGTCATGTGTGTGATGCAACAAGGATCTGAGAGCCATTCAAGCAAACATTGTAAATGTTCAACCCGCTCGCATCTCGTGCTAGGAAACCATGTCCACATGCCTTGTATGGACAACTCCGTAGCAGTGGGTCTTTGACCCTCTTTTTCGGCCTTTCCCGTGACAATATGACTTTTAGCAGGTGGGAGTTGTAACGCAGGTGCTGCAGCGGCCTCCAGATTACTGCTGAGATCTGGCACTGGCACCAAAAATGGAAAAGTACGAAGATCTGTGCCTTGTAGGAGAGCTGGCATAATGGCTCTCGATTCCCTAAATTAAGGACTTAAACCAGGCTTCCCAAGTTGTTGTATTCCGGGTGTGTTGAGCTGAGCCCCATCAGTCTTCAGCTCATAATCATGGTGGCTGAAGAACGATGGGAGTTATAGTCCTGCTCAGTGGGAGGACACCAGGCTGGGAAAGGCGATTCAGAAGTGACAACGAAACGGTGATCATTTCCCATAATCCTCTCTTCCCTCACCTGTATCTCTTTACCTTTCTTTTGGTCCCAACAACAGTGAAAGAAAGGACGTTCATATACCCACCGACATTTGTCACACATCCCTGTTTTTGAGCAAAGAAAGGCAGAGTTCTCTCTGGCTACATCAGTGCCTTGCAAACTTTGTTCAAAGCACATAGGCTCCCCTGACTATCCGCCTTCCACATTGGGTGATGGTTTGCGGAGTGCTGAAGATCAGACTGCAGGTTTGCTTCAAGCGAAAGGCCTAAATATCTACAGGGTGCAGCTTTGCTGATAGAACTAATCCTAGTTCCAGTCATGCTTTCGTGTGAACCCATGTGGAACCACAGCAGCTCAACCGTTTCAAATGTGGGTCGAACAAAATGGCTGCCGTTAGGTCTCAAGCAAGGGGACAGTCTGGGCATTCATGGACAGTGGGTCAAATGAAGGCTCAGTGGGTATAGCCCAGGGGTAGGCAACCTTGGTCCTTTTATGACTCGTGGACTTCAACTCCCAGAATTCCTGAGCCAGCCACGCTGAGGGGAAAGGGAGAGGTTTCCAAGCTGAGCCGTGCTGGCTCAGGAATTCTGGGAGTTGAAGTCCACGAGTCATAAAAGAGCCAAGGTTGCCTACCCCTGGTATAGCCCGATGTTTTTCAAACTTGGCAACTTTAAGAAAGTGCGGACTTCAACGTAGTTTGCCTCCTGGAGTTGTGGGTGCTCTATTGCTGGAGGTTTTCAAGAAAAGATTAGAGATTCATTGTCTGTGATGGTAGAAGGACCCCTGCCTTGAGCATGGGGCTGGACTAGAAGACCTCCAAGCTCCCTTCCAATCCTATGATTCTGTGTTCTATCTCAGTGACTTTGGAAGGTGTTGAGTCAGTTAGTAGGCTGCATTTATATCCCCAAGGATTGTGAGCTAAAGTCAAGACCTTTTCAAGATAAAAATTCTTAATATTCTTAATTTGCCTCTTTCTGCCCTGACTTGAAGATGCTAATGAGTTTCACATAGGATTCAACTTCGCTACAGTGACAGATCAGGACTATCTAGTTACAGGTAGTCCTTGACTTACAACCGTTCAGTTAGTGACCGTTTGAAATTATCACGGCACTGAAAAAAGTGACTTATGACTGTTTTTCACTCTTATAACCCTGGCAGCATCCCCATGGTTTCTGGAATTTCAATTTTACCATGGGGTAGGAAGGTACCATCCCCACTTCTTCCTTGATTGTTCTGATCACTTTGTCTCCTTTCTGGGGAAAACTGGATGAGTCATAGACTATCTGTTGACCTGTTCCTGGCTAGTCTTGATGGAGAGATCCAGTTTTGGTCACCAGATTACAAAAAAAGATGTTGAGACTTTGCAAAAAGTGCAAAGAAGAGCAACTAAGATGATTAAGGGCCTGGAGACAAAAACATGAAGAACGGTTTGCAGGAATTGGGTATGGTTAGTCTAGAGAAAAGGACTAGGGATGACATGATGGCAGTCTTCCAGTATTTGAGGGGCTGCCACAAAGAAGAGGGGGGGTCATCTTATTTTCCAAAGCAGCGGAATGCAAGACAAGAAACGATGGATGGAAAGTAACCAAGGAGAGAAGCAACCTGGAATTAAGGAGAAACTTCTGAACAGTGAGGACAATTAACCAGTGGAACAGTTTGTCTTCAGACGTTGTGGGTGCTCCATCTCTGGAGGTTTTTAAGAAAAGACAGGACAGCCACCTGTCTGAAATGGTATAGGGTCTCCTGCTAGAACAGGGGCCCTCAACCTTGGCAACTTTAAGACTTGTGGACTTCAACTCCCAGAATTCCTCAGCCAGCAAAGCTGGCTGAGGAATTCTGGGAGGTGAAGTCCACAAGTCTTAAAGTTGCCAAAGTTGAGGACCCCTTGACTAGAAGACCTGCAAGGTCCCTTCCATCCCTATTCTGATTGAGAATAGACCTTCTGCAGTGTTGTTAAGTGATCATCTCTGGATAATCAGGATAGATAACCCACTGCAGGTAGTCCTCGATTTACAACCTCATTTAGTGACTGTTTGAACTTACAAGGACACTGAAAAGAGTGACTGACAACCATTTTTCATAGTTATACCATTGCAGCATCCCTGCGATCATGTGATCAAGATTTGGATGCTTGGCAAGTGGTGTGTATTTATGATGTTGAGGTGTCCCAGAGTCATGTGATCAGTTTCTGCAACCCCCTGACAAGCAAAGTCACAGGAAACCACATTCACTTAACAACCAGCTGATTCCTTTGACAACTGCAGTGATTTACCTAACCATAGCAAAAAAAAAGGTTGAAAAATCAGCCACGACTCACCTGACCGCTGCCTCACTTAACATAGGAAATTTTGTTCTTGATTGCGGGTTGTTAGCTGAGGACTGCCTCTAAAAGGGTCATTGCCATGCACGGTTCCATTTCCTGCCAAAAAGTGTGGACAGTGTTTTGTTTTCTCCAAACTTTTAGTGTGTACACGTATGTGGGCATCTCCTATTCAGCTCTTCGACAAATGTCTGGCTGAAATATACGTAGAATTTTAATAGATGTGGAGAAATTGTTTTGATTCTAGATCCAGGGGTCTTCAGACTTGGCCCTTTTATGACTTGTGGACTTCAACTCCCAGGCACGCTGACTGAGGAATTCTGGGAGTTGAAGTCCACAAGTCATAAAAGGGCCAAGTTTGAAGACCCCTGTTCTAGATCCAGGGATCTCCCAAGTGGGCAACTTTAAGACTTGTGGACTTCAACTCCCAGAGTTCCTGAGCCAGCCATGCTGAGAGTTGAAATCCACAAGCCTTAAGGTCACCAAATTTGACCCCTGTTCTAGACATAAACAAGGTTTTGATCTACTTTCTGGAATCTTCTGTGCAGGAAGTGAACAACGGGTGAAGTGAAGACCAGCTGGTGGTGAAGCTCCAGTCCACAAATGCAGTCCTAAAAAAAAAAACACTTTTGACAAAATTGATTTTATTTTGGTTATTGTTTTTTTGGGTAGTTGAGCATTTTAATATACTCATAAGGACTGGCCAAATTAGATAGCCTGACTCATTGGTCTGGTGTGTTAGGAGATAAGCTGGTATCATAAATTATTTGATGTGGATCTCTAGATTGATGCTTTCTAGAATCTATTAGAACAGTTTACCTGAAATAACATGATGGTCTTTGGGCCAAGTAATGCTATGTAAGAGATACGGAATATCCTGTAGAGCAGGGGTGTCCAACTTTAAGACCCGTGGACTTCAAGTGTGGTAAGGCCACACTTGGAATACTGCATCCAGTTTTGGTCACCACGATGTAAAAAAGATGTTGAGACCCTAGAAAGAGTGCAGAGAAGAGCAACAAAGTTGATTAGGGGACTGGAGGCTGAAACATATAAGGAACGGTTGCTGGAATTGGGTATGTCTAGTTTAGTGAAGAGAAGGATGAGGGGTGACATGATAGCAGTCTTCCAGTATCTCAGGGGCTGCCCCAAAGAAGAGGGAGTCAAGCTATTCTCCAAAGCGCCTGAGGGCAGGACAAGAAGCAACGGATGGAAACTGATCAAGGAGAGAAGCAACCTAGAACTAAGGAGAAACTTCCTGACAGTTAGAACAATTAACCAGTGGAACAATCTGCCTCCAGGGGCGGTGAGTGCTCCAACACTGGAAGTTTTTAAGCCATTTGTCCGAAATGGTATAGGGTTACCTGCCTGAGCAGGGGGTTGGACTTGATGACCTCCAAGGTCCCTTCCAACGTTATTATTATTATTATTATTATTATTATTATTATTATTATTATTATTATTATTATTATTATTATTATTATTATTATTATTATTATTATTATTATTATTATTATTATTATTATTATCTCCCAGAATTCCCCAGGTAGCATGGGTGGCTGGGGAACTGTGGGAGTTGAAGTCCACAGGTCTTAAAATTGTCAAGGTTCGACACCCCTGCAATAGATGAATCCATGCTGGCTAAGAATATTTGGAGTGAAATCCAGTGAATCCAGAAATATCGGGTTGGGAAGGGGTAATTTAATAGAAAATTAAATTAGTGCTTCTCTGACTCCCTTTGTATTAAAAACAATCTCGAATGTGAATGTATTTTAGCTATTAATTTGATAATTACCGCTTTCGGGGGTACATCATCCAACTTCCCTGGGATACCTATTTCCAGGGTCCTGGGGGTGCTTTAATCTAACTAATCTTTGGAGGTAAATAACATCTTTTTTTTTAAATTAAAGCGTAAATCAGTTAACGAAGAATTGCAAACTAGGTTACTACTAACATTGCTAATAAATTTCCATACTGTAATCCCAAATAATAACCTCTTATTAGGTCTCTTGAAATAAATTGTTAAGACATACAGGCTTTTTTTTTTTTTGGTAAAAACTGCTTCTGCATGTTTTCTAATCTAATCTAATCCAATCCAATCCAATCCAATCCAATCCAATCTAAACTAATAATATAATATAATATAATATAATATAATATAATATAATATAATATAATATAATATAATATAATATAATATAATATAATATAATATAATATAATATAATATAATATAATATAATATAATAATATAATAATCTAATCTAATCTAATCTAATCTAATATAATAATATATAATATAATATAATAATATATAATCTAATCTAATCTAATCTAATCTAATAATATATAATATAATATAATATAATATAATAATATATAATAATATATAATATAATATAATATAATATAATAATATATAATATAATATAATATAATCTAATCTAAACTAATAATATATAATATAATATAATATAATATAATATAATATAATATAATATAATATAATATAATATAATATAATATAATATAATATAATAATATATAAGATAATATATAATATAATATAATGTATAATATAATATAATATAATATGCTTTTTAAAAAATAATTTAATTTAATTTAATTTAAATCTATTTCATTTTTGGATTGAAGTAATGAAGATCAAGATTAGCTTTACTTGAGGTTTTGTTGGGTTTGGTTGAATATTTGAGAGGCTGTCATAGAGAAGAAGGGGTTATCCTATTCTCCAAAGCACCTGAAGGCAGAACAAAAAACAATGGATAGAAACTAATCAAGGAGAGAAGCAACCTAGAACAGTGGTGGCGAACCTATGGCACGGTTGCCAGAGGCGGCACTCAGAGCCCTCTCTGTGGGCACGCGTGCCGTCGCCCCAGTCCTAGGCCTTCAGCTGGGTTTTATAAAACCTTTTCGCTTTAGGCCTCCGCCGCCGTGTGCAAAAAAAAAAAAAAGGTTCAATCAGTCAATTTCAACTTCTCGCGGGGAAAAAAAAAGATCTTGCAAAGTTGAAATTGATTGATTGAACTTTTTAGTCCCACCCAGTCTGCCGTTACCACCGCAGCCACGCCCAGCCAATGGGCCACACCCACCCGGCACTCGACGATGCATAAGTGGGTTTTGGGTTGCAATTTGGGCACTCAGTCTCTAAAAGGTTCGCCATCACTGACCTAGAACTAAGGAGAAATTTCTCGAGCACTTGCCTCCAGAAGTTGTGGATGCTCCATCACTAAAGGCTTTTAAGAAGAGATTGGACAACCATTTGTCTGATATTACATACTCCTGCTCGAGCAGTGGGTTGGACTAGAAGACCTCCAAGGTCCCTTCCGACTCTGTCATTCTGTTATTCTGTTAAACATAGCCTTCCCCCTTGCTTCTGCAACGTGTCTGGTTGGGTAGGAGCCATCTGGTCTAACTTTTTTACTCTCCCCTCATTTCCAGTCAAGCCACTTCGCGCAGAAAATCTTTTTGTGGATGCTGCTCAAGAACCTCTAGGTACCACAGCAAGCGCTTTGCACCGAACCGATCCAAAGCTGCACGCTCATTCTCTCTCTCTCTCTCTCTCTCTTCTCTCTGTGTCTTTTTCTTTTCTTGCTACCTTCTGTTCTGCCCATTCATCTGCTTAATTAGAGGTGAGCTGTGCTAAGCGAAAGACGTTGGCAGCATCTTTCTCTTCCCAACAGACGGACAAAATGCAGAGTCTGCCAAAGAGGGCGATTTGCTTCGGGGAGTGTAGTTTAGCAAAATGTTTTCCAGGCAGGAGAAAAGCAAAACCTTTAAGGGTTCAAGGACAACCGGTGTTAATTTGCAAAGTTAAAAACTCCGCACTCTAATCTCCCGCGTAATTCAGGTTGTCCTCGACCTATGACCACAATTGAGCCCAAAATTTCTGTTGTTAAGTGAGGCGTTCGTTAAGTGAGCGTTCCCCCCCCCATTTTATGAACCTTTCTTGCCACAGTTCTTAAGTGAATCACTGCACTTGTTTAACTTAACGGTCGTTAAGTGAATCTGGCTTCCCCCATTGACTTTGCATGTCAGAACGTCGCAAAAGGGGATCACATGACCCCGGGACACCGCAACCATCATAAATATGAGTCACGTGACCCTGGGGATGCTGCAGGGGTCACTAAGTGTGAAAAACGGTCATGTCACTTTTTTCAGTGCCGTGCTAACTTTGAATGGTCACTAAACGAACTGTTGTAAGTCGAGGACCACCTGTATTAAAGGGAAAGTTTGTTCTTTTATTATGCTTTTGTGGTTCCGCTATAGCTAGTCCTCAATTTATAACCATTTGTTTAGCGACTATTCAAAGTGACAACAGCACTGAAAAAAGTGACTTGTGACCGGTTCTCACACCTTGAACTGTTGCAGAACGCTGAGGTCACATGACCAAAATTTGGACACTTGGCAATGTCACCTGTGACAATCACAGCATCTTAGGGGGTCATGCGATCATCATTTGCGCTTTTTTCACCCAGCTTCCAACAAGCAAAATGAGTGGGGGAAGCAGGATTTGCTTAACAACCTTGTGATTCGCATAACAACTGCAGTGATTCTCTTAAGAACCCTGGTAAAAGGTTCATAAAATTAGGCGCGACTCATTTAACAGGTGCCCTGCTTAGCGACTGAAATTGGGATCCCAATTGTAATGGTAAGTCGCGGACTACTATCTAGACCAGGGGTAGGCAACCTTGGCTCTTTTATGACTCGTGGACTTCAACTCCCAGAATTCCTGAGCCAGCCATGCTGAGGGGAAAGGGAGAGGTTTCCAAGCTGAGCCATGCTGGCTCAGGAATTCTGGGAGTTGAAGTCCACGAGTCATAAAAGAGCCAAGGTTGCCTACCCCTGATTCTAGACAATTCTTGTTTTAGAAGCTAATAAATGGAGGGCTTTTTCCTCCTATGGATCTTCTAGCACAGACGTCCCCAACCTTTTGGGCACCAGGGACCGGTTCCGTGGAGAGAGGTTTTTCTGCAGGCCGGAGGTTGCGTGGTTTTGCGTGCTGCCTGCGTCTCGCAGATGGGGCTTTGCTTGTTTGTGTGGACCGGTTGCTGGTTACTGGTCCACGGACCGGGGATTGGGGACCCTGTTCTAGCACAGTGGTCCCCAACCTTTGTGGCTTGACGGCCCAGCTGGGGGGGGGGGCAGAGGGGAACCGGGCTGCACAAGCGGCGGGCTGGCATGGGTGCGCGCAAGTGTGTAGCTTCACTCATGCAAGAGAGAAGAAAAGTCTTCGGGGCACGGTTCTGCGCTCCTTCAGGCTTCAAGCTTTTGCAAAGGGACGGAAGGCCTGAAGCGGCGCCAGATCGCTCCCCTGAAGGGCGGAGAAGAGAAGTCTTTGCGGGCGGGGTTTTCGCACCCCTTCAGACTCACCGAGGTTGCCTGACGCTCCGAAAGTGGATCGGGTGTCCTGCCCGGGCAGCCTCAGTGAGCAGGGCCCTCTCATCCCACTCAGCCTTTGCTCTCACGGCTCTGCTTTTGGATCTTCGGGAGCAGGTGGCTTGGTGACCTGGCTGAGGGAGGAGGACAGGGGAACTGGGCCACGCTAGCAGCAGGCCGGCACGCAGTGTGTGCGCACGCAGCTCCACTCACACAAGAAGAGAAGCCTTTGGGGCACCACTTGTGTTAGTGTAGCTGCGCGTGCGCTCCGGCCTATCGCTTGTGCGGCCCAGTTTCAAATAGGCCGCGGGCCGGTAGTGGGCCGAAGCCCAGGGTTTGGGGACCCCTGTTTTAGGACTTCTACTAAACAGGAAGAGATACATTCGTCTGAATTTACTTTAACTGCAGGTCGCCTTTAGTGGGAATTCAGCATGACTTCTTCGGCTGTGGCAAACCAGGGTTTGGACATTGTTGTCAGATCATGCAATGTTGGTTATCTGGTTGACTCCGAGAGAGTTAAATCAGCTTGCTTCACCTGACATGATTGGTAAGGAAAAAAAATGCGCTCCATAACTTTAATGAGATCTAGAAACTATGGTGACAAAGCTCTTTCCTTTCTGTAAAAGTCAAAGTCTTAGCACTTCTTGTAGCACTTCAGCTGCTAATTCTTCCCTCTGCGTGGCGGGTTTTTGTTTTTTCAGTTGAGTGTGGACCTGTTGGTGCAAGGCCCCGTGAGATAGTCACAAATGCTTGATTGGTTGATGAACGTCCATTTTGGAAATCCAGCTTTGTTCCTGAAGGCATCCCAGATTAACTGAAAACGACAGAAGCTCTCTCTCTAAAATATACCTACCTACCTTTTTTTATTTTCATTTTTTTATGTTATAGCAAGAAGGACCTACATTACAAAGGTCCTTTTTTTTTTTTTTAAAGGGCAACTGTTCTTTGTTTTCCCTTGAAGACATTTTGCTTCTCATCCAAGAAGCTTCTTCAGTTCTGACTGAAGGGTGGAGGATGGAAGGATTTATATTCCTTGCTGTCATCTGGTTGTTAGCACTCTTTCTGAGAGTTGTTGAGGCCACTTGAAGGTTTAGGCTAACGACCACATGGCTGCAAGGAATATAAATGCTTCCATCCTCCACCCTTCAGTCAGAACTGAAGAAGCTCCTTGGATGAGAGGCGAAACGTCTTCAAGGAAAAACAAAGTCCAGGTGCCTTTTGAAAAAAAAAAGCACCTTTGGCACAACCGTGATCTAGATCAGGGCTTTTCAACCTTTTTACTGATTGTACCACTTTTAGGATATGGCAATATTCAAGTACCACCTAGCAAGGTGTCAAAAACTTGGTGACAAAAAAAAAACCTGTTCAAAGTTGCAATTGCACTGAAATGACTTATGACCATTTTTCACACTTATGACCATTGCAGCAACAGAGTCATGTGATTTATATTTGGATGCTTGGCAACTGATTCATATTTATGATGGTCACAGTGTCCCAGGGTCATGTGATCCCCTTCTGCAACCTTTTGACAAGCAAAGCCAATGGCAGAGCTGCTGGTGGCCAACTGCTAAGGCGGGACTTCCTTCCCTCCCTCCCTTCCCTGCCTCCCTTTTTCTCATTCCTATCTCCTTCTGAAGGAAGAATTTGAACCCCCCCATATTTTCCCTCTTCCATATATTGATCAAACAAGGAAAGGCCTCCAGAGACAGAAAAGACAAGCTGCTGAGTGAACTAGCTTAAAAAGGCACTTCCCCTTTAAGAATTAGCTACTGGCTAGAAAGAAAAGTAAGGAGCCCAGCTGGCACTTAAGGAAGAAAAAAAAATGTAAGTACTGGCTGCCGGCTAAGGCAGCCTCCCCAAATGGCTCCATTCATAAGTAAAATCTGCAGCTCCAGAGGACTCTCTCACTGTAAGTCTTTGCCTGTGCTGGTTCTTTCCCTCCCCCACTACACTTGACTAGGCAGGGCTACGTACCACCTGCCACTCATTAATGTACCACAAGTGGTACGCGTACCACAGGTTGAAAAGCCCTGATCTAGATGACTGAGAATCTCCTTAGACAATTACAAAGGCAAAATGGTGATCAGGCTATTCTAAATAATAGAAAGGAAGCCAGCATAATCAAAGCTTAAATTTATTCTTGGCATAGCTGGGAGAAGGTGTCCTAGAATCTTTGAAAAGAAGAAATAGGGGAGACATGATAGCAGTATTCCAGTATCTGAGGGGCTGCCACAAGGCAGAGGGGGCCAGGTTGTTCACCAGAGCACCAGAGGGAAGGACAAGATATAATGGTTTGGAAACTGATCAAAGAGAGAAGCAACCTGGAATTAAGGAGAAACTTCCTGACAGTGAGGACAATCAACCAGTGGAACAGCTTGCCACCAGAAATCATGGGCGCTCCATTGCTGGAAGTTTTTAAAAAGAGACTGGACAATCACCTGTCTGAGATGGTACAGGTCCTCCTGCTTGAGCAGGGGGCTGGACTAGAAGATCTCCAAGGTCCCTTCCAGCTCTATTCTATGTTATTTGTGTGTCCGTGTATGCTTGTCAAGTTTGTGAATGTCCTTCAGCCATCTGCCAGGGATGTGCCAATTCCTCTGTTAAAATCTTGGAATTATATGCATTTTGCATTAGAGGCGGGAGGAGAGATGTTTTCCTTTTACGCAAACGGCAACAGAATGTAAGAAAATGGTGTTTGACTAGTCAAACCACCACAAAGCTGCACTTCAGCCACAGGAACAAAGGAGAAATTCAGAACTGTTGAAAGCCGCAATTAATCACGCTGGCTCGTCAGCCAATTTATTAAATTCGAGCGAAAGTAAAATGTCTTTGCAAACCTCTACTGTATTGCAGATTCAATAGCACCTGCTTCTGTTTGACAATATCTGCTCCCCTCTCGCTTTGTCTCTCTCAGCAGTTTATCCCTGCAACCTTCTCAATGGGTACAGGTAGTCGTCGGCTTACAGCCACAACTCAGCCCAAAATTTCCATTGCTAAGCAGGTTAATAACACGGTTGTTAAGTGAATCCGGCTTCCCGATTGACTTTGCATGTCAGAAGGTTGCAAAAGGGGAATCACGTGACCCAGGGAGGCTGCGACCGTCATAAATGGCTTTCATTTCCAAAGAGAGTTAGCAGTAGGCGTAACCAGTTTTCTTATTCTTAAACACAAATGGCATTCTCCAAACATTCCCTGAGATATTTTTAATTAAGCAGCAGTAAAAAAAGCATTTCCTCTATTCCTATGGATGTATTCTTCCCCTTTTTTTTGACATTAAGGAATGGATGGAAGCTGATCAAAGCGCGATCCAACCTAGAATTAAGGAGAAATTTTACTGAGAACAATTATAGGTAGTCCTTGACTTACAACAATTCGTTTAGTGACTGTTCAGAGTTACTACGGCACTGGGAAAAAAGTGACTTAGGACCGGTTTCCACACTTACGTCCACTGCAGCATCCTCAGGATCACATTATCAAAATTCAGATGCTTGGGGCAACTGGCTCATATTTATGACGGTCGCCGTATCCCCAGGGGGTCACGTGATCCCCTTTTGCGACCTTCTGACAAGCAAAGTTAATGGGGAAACTAGATTCACAACCGTGTTACTAACTGAAACAACTGCAGTGATTCACTTAACAACCGTGGCAAGAAAGCTTGTAAAACGGGGCAAAACTCACTTAACAGCTGTTTCGGTGAGCAATGGAAATTTTGGGATCAATTGTGGTCATAAGTTGAGGACTACCTGTATTACATTATGCAATTTTTCCTTGTAATCCATAGATTCACTTAATTCACAGTGTGAAATAGCCCCATGGAGTTCTTTTATGCTCACCAGGTTTAGGAATCAAAGATGACTTTGTGAGTGAGGCATGAGATAGGAGCATTGGAAATCATGTCTTGTGGAAAATAGGCCACAGGTATAATACCAGAAGCCATAAAATAACAACTTATAGGAAAATAGTACTTTTAAAATATTTTGCCTAGGTTACTCATACAGTACACTAAAAATGATGCTGCAAATCTTCCTAATGTTGTCACTTAAGTCAGTGTTTCTCAATCCTGGTGGCTTGAAGATATGTGGACTTCAACTCCCAGAATTCCCCAGTCATGGAGAACTCCCAGAATTCCCCAGCCATGGAGAATTCTGGGAATTGAACTCCACACAGACAAGGCCAGACAAGGAATAAAGGATGGAAACTGATCAAGGAGAGATTAAACCTGGAAATTTTCTGACAATGAGAACAATCAACCAGTGGAAGAGTTTGCCTCCAGAAGTTGTGGGAGCTTCATCACTGGAAGCTTTCGAGAAGAGACTGGACTGCTACTGGTCAGAAATGGTATAGGGTCTCCTACTTGAGCAGAGGGTTGGACTAGATGACCGATAAGATCCCTTTCAGCTATTCTGTTCTATTCTATTCTATTCTATTCTATTCTATTCTATTCTATTCTATTCTATTCTATTCTATTCTATTCTATTCTATTCTATTCTTCTATTCCATTCCATTCCATTCCATTCCATTTTCTGTTCTATTCTATTCTATTCTATTCTATTCTATTCTATTCTATTCTATTCTATTCTATTCTATTCTATTCTATTCTATTCTATTCTATTCCATTCCATTCCATTCCATTCCATTCCATTCCATTCCATTCCATTTTCTGTTCTGTTCTGTTCTATTCTATTCTATTCTATTCTATTCTATTCTATTCTATTCTATTCTATTCTATTCTATTCTATTCTATTCTATACAACTTCAAGTTGCCAAGGTTGACAAACACTGACTTAAGTTGTCACATCTCCCCTGTAAGTATTTTTATCCACACTAATACACAAATCTAATACACATAAATGTTTATTGGCCCCATGAGAGATATTATTCAAAGCATCTATGCAAAAAAAGCTTTGTATAAATTAAAACGTCTTTTCATAAATGAAACCGAGGTCCAGAAAGGCCTCATTTCTTTTGTCTTCCTCTTCATTCACTTGTGCTTCCCAATTTCACTGTCTTTTCAAAGTCTGCCTGCATGTTGTAGCTATTTAGCTCAGATGGTAGCTATCTGGCTGAAGGATGCTTAATGTGACATTAGATACAGCTAGTCCTTGACTTACAACTATTTGTTTAGTGACCGTTCAAAGTTACAGTGGCACTAAAAAAAAGTGGCTTATGACCTTTTTCACATTGGTGACCGTTGCAGCATCACCTTCGTCACATGATCAAAATTCAGATGCTTGGCAACTGACTCGTATTTATGAGGGTTGCAGTGCCCCGGTGTCATGTAATTACCTTTTGTGACTGTGGGAAGTCAGCCCCCCGCTCCCAGAGAAAGAAATATTTTTGGAAATATTTAAAAGGCAGACTATATTTCCCTAAAGGATTTTAAAAGCAGAAACCAACGCCGCCCCCAAGTCTCTCTGTCCCAAACAGAAACCAAGTCTGCAGAATTGCAGATGTGATAATCTTGTCAGAAAGACTGGAATCAGGAAACTGGGATTAGGAAGAAAGATCCTTAGAATCAACAACCCCTCACACCAAAAATCTAAGAGTCATCAGCCACAGCCCCAGAGAAGCAGGATATGACCTTTGGGACATAATAGGATTAACCCACCACCTTCAGAATACCAGAAAGGCACACTCAGACTCAGGTCAAAGCTCATGCCACAGGAACAACTCCAAACAAAAGGCTCAAGAAGGTATAAAAACTCACTCCCTACATGTGCTCGCTCTCTTTTCTTCCACAGCCATCTTTCTTTCTGGCTCTCCTCTCCAATAAACTGCAACCTTCTTTCTAAAGCAGGCGCTATGTTGTTTATTCCCGGCTTGGGCTGGACCCTGATGAAGACTTCTCCTTCAACATGACTTTCTGATAAGCAAAGTCAATGGGGAAGCCAGATTCACTTAACAACCGGGTTACTAGCTTTAACAACTGCAGTGATTCACTTAACAACCGTTGCAAGAAAGGTCGTAAAATAGGGCAAAACTCACTTAACTGTCTTATTTAGCGGCAGAAATTTTCGGCTCAGTTGTGAGCTGTAAGGTGAAGACTACCTGTATAGCTTAGCTTTTCTCCAGTCTCGAGTCTTCTGGATGTTTGTGCAACTCCCAGGTTTCCCAGTCAAAGGGGAAATTTTAAGAATCCAACTTGGATTCTGAAAAGCATGGATTTTAGCATCCTTGGATCCCTGACAGTGTGTTCAAATTAACAATGTCAGGAAGTAAAGCTAGGATTTCTGCAAGCAAGACTTGTGTCTTGAGAAATGATCTTTCCCTTATTTGAGGGTTTCTTAACCGTGGGAATTTCCAGGGGGGTGGACGTGAAGTCCCAGAATTCCACAGTCAGCAAGACTATGGATGAGAATTCTGGGAGTTGAAGTCCACCCTCCTGGAAATTCCCAGGATTTTAACTGTAATATCAGTAACTGAGGTCACATGTTACTAGCATGACGTCTTGTTTCAGAGCCCACCTGCATCAGAGGTAAGAAATAAAAGAGAGGACTCTGGCAAGCAAGGATGTTCATTGCACGCTAGTCCAATTTAGTGACCTAAAGTTTGGCAGTCATTTTTCCTTGATTGATTATCCAAAGCCAGTTACGGAAACCCCAGGAAGACAGCAGAGTTCAAACCAGCTTTGTGAGCAATCATAGGTTTGTAATCAAGCTGCCATCAAGATTTGGGCTTGCTGGGTATTATGGGGGACGTAGGAGGGTGGAGGGTTTGGGAAAAGCTGTCCTAAATAATGTAGATCTCTCTATATTATAGATTTTTCTATACTCCTTTTTTTATAACTAGGAAGCGAAGTCAATATTGTGTAGCAGGAAAGCAAGCCAGCGTTTAGAACGGGTGAAAAGTATGATTGGCTAGTGTTTGTAAGGATCAAGATGATTTTGTAAAGGTCTTCAATCACATCAGGCATGTTTGAATCAAGTAAGAGGAAAACCTGCAGTAGGAGTGTATCTCTGAATGCCCATTGAATGTCTCCATCCGTGGAGAAATGGATATGGTGTGGTAAGGAAGCAAGTAAGAAACGGAAATCGCCGTATGTTTCTCCATTGTATGCAATTGCATTAATCACCAGGAGGTATTATATGGCCAGTTACGTCTTATTTGGACCTCTGAGCTTGGTTGTTTCCTTGCAGACGTTTCATTACCCAACTAAGTAACAGCATCAGTGCTAGAAGGGAGTGGGGAGTGGAGGAGAAGGAAAAGTGGAGGAGGAGGAGGAGGAGGAGGAAGACTAACAACAACAACAATAGTAATAATAATAATCATCTGAGGTCCTTGGTGCTTTTTGAGCTTGGTTGTTTCCTTGCAGATGTTTCATTATCCAACTAGATAACATCATCAGTGCTACCCTAGTTGGTTAATGAAAAACAACCAAGCTCAGAGACCGCCACGGACCGCACAGTCCCCCACCCCCTCCTCCTCCCTGCAAACCCTCCTCCCTCCATTTGTCCCTGTGTCTAGTTGTCTAGTTGTTGTGCAATGCCCTATAGGGCCACCCTGAGGGAAGGCGTTGAAACAGTTTGTGTCCAGGATGTGAAAGGGTTTGCAGATGTCTTCTCAGTCCTCCTTCTCAGCTTGCTCACAGGAGCCAGGTTCTTTAAAGTGGAAGATGGGCAGAAATGGCTCTTGACAGGCATAAAATCAGAAATCAAAGGCCAGGTTTCGACAGTTGGGCCATTCCCCTTGCACGGAGCTGCTCGGACCCAGTGCTTCGTATCTCAGTCTTCATGACCGTCGTTCCATCCGCACTCTACAGTATTCCATCTGACCAGATCACCTCCTGTTTTCCCATTCATTCATCCCCTCGGTTCTTTCTCTTCTTTCTTTCCTTCCTTCCTTCCTTAATGGGTGTCCCCTCCATCTCCATTCATTGACCATGGAAACCTTTCCCAAGACGCCTTTTCAAGTCAGCAATGACCCAAAGCCACATCTCGCCACGGCCCCTGCTTCTACTGCTGCTGCTTTGAAAGACTGTTGATTTTTTGAATGGCTAAAAGAGAGCGCCCCCCCATGGTGGTTTTGGAAGTGACTCCCCGCCCCGCTTGTCTCCCCCCCCCTTTTTTCTTTTGTCTCGTTTTGATTTGTCTCCGTGTCCAGTCAGAAGGTCAGCTTGAAAGAGCGTGTCTTCTCCAGCCCCCGAGGTGCAACCACGAAAAGTAAAAGTTCTCCTCAGGGGCCAGGTGTCCGAAGATCCCCCAGTGCAGACCAAAGCGTGGAAGATAGCCCGAGTAAAGTCCCCAAGAGCTGGAGTTTTGGAGACCAGACTCGGGCCCGGCAAGCTTTCCGCATCAAGGGAGCCGCGTCCCGTCAGAATTCGGAAGGTGAGGCGGATGATGGTCCATGCAAGGCTTGGTCTGTGTATGTCTGGAGATATTTTGTTGGGAGAAAGGAGAAAGCGGCTAATTACAGGTAGCCCTCAACTTACAACAATAACTGAGCCCAAAATTTCCCTTGCTAAGCAAGGTGGTTGTTCAGTGAGTTTTGCCCCAGTTTACGACCTTTGTTGCCACGAGTTCTCTTAATCAGCACTTATGGTGCCCTGGTGACCCAGTGGCTAGAATGTAGTATTGCAGGCTAACTCTGCCTACAGCCTGGAGTTCAATTCCAAGGTTGACTCAGCCTTCCATCTTTCCGAGGTCAATAAAGTGAGGAGCCAGATTGTTGGGGGCAATATGCTGACTCTGTAAACCGCTTAGAGAGGGCTGTAAAGCACTGTGAAGCGGTATATAAGTCTAAGTGCTATTGCTGTTACGATGGTTGCAGAGTCCCGGGGTCACGTGATCCCCTTTTCTGACTTTCCGATGAGCAAAGTCAATGGGGGAGACAGATTCACTTAACAACCGTGTTACTAACTTAATAACTGCAGTGATTCTCTTAACAACTGGGTCAAGAAAGGTCGTAAAATGGGGCAAAATTCACTTAACAAATGTCTAATTCAGCAACAGAAATTTTGGGCTCAATTATGGTTGTAAAATGAGAACTACCTACAGCAACTGCAAAATATAATTTCAAATCGGGTAAGCCCAATCCCTCCACTTTCTGTTGCATCTTCTAACTCCTTATCTTTAACTCGTGTTTCTTCCCCCCCTGTCACACAAACCTAGATATATCTTTTTTCCACTGTTTAACTGGGGCATAAGTTATCAAACCAGCTATTGTCTGAAACGCAAACATCATTCTAGGCAAGACATTCTTTTTCTATTCCTGATTTTGCAGGGAAATGTGATGTGTGCTTTCGTTCACTTAGGATAATGCAACTCTCTTTAATCCTTTTCTTTTAATATAGCATTTTTTGCAGTTATAAATTGCACCTTTTAATTTCCTTTTAATCCTGGAAACCATCCAGAGGCCTTTGGAAAGCCACAAAATGGATCATTAAATGCAGCGAGTAAAAACTAAGTGCTTCTCCAGATGAACTTTTCAGCAGAAAGTGCATGAATATGTTTTTCCCAACATCATCTTCTTCATTGCCTGCTTTTCATGCTAATTTGTGTTTCTGTTCTTTCTGCCCCAGCCTGAGGCTGTCCCTGTTGAACTTCTGTCTTCTCACCCCTTTCTTCCCTCCTGTAACTAGAAGCAAGCCTCCCTGGAGAAGACATGGCTGATCCTGACAACAAGAGCTGCAACTGTGAATTTTTGACAGAAGACCTTACACCGGGTCTTAAAGCCAGCATCCGGGCAGTGTGGTAAGCCGTGTGTCCATATTACATAAAACTGTGACCACAGGAAGTGGAGCTCAAAAATCCACTGCTATTAATGAATAAGTGACTGTGTCAACCTCAAATGAAGGAAAGAAATAGGAGGGAGAGACTATGTGATTTGGTGTACAGGTACTCCTTGACTTACGACCACAATTAGGCCCAAAATTTCTCTTGCTAAACACGACAGTTGTTAAATGAGTTTTGACCCATTTTACAACCTTGCTTGCGACCGTGGTTAAGAGAATCACTGCAGTTGTTAAGTTTGGAACACGATTGTAAAATGAATCTGCATTCCTCATTGATTTTGCTTGTCAGAAGGTCACAAAAGATGATCACTTGACCCTGGGACACTGCAACCGTCATAAATGCATGCCAGTTGCCAAGCATCCAAATTTTGATCATGTGACCATGGAAGAGGCTGCAACAGTCGTAAGTGTGAAAAATGTGATTAGTCACTTTTCAGTGCTGTTGTACCTTTGAATGGTCACTAAACAAATGGTTGTAAATCAAGTACTCTTGGGTGTACTTTTTACCTAGGCTACCTTGCAAGGTTGACATTTAATAGCTTTATCAGGTATTGAAAGAACAATGTTTTTCTCAACCTGGGCAACCTGAAGACTTGTGGACTTCAACTCCCAGAATTCCCTAGCCAGCATAGGAATTCTGGGAGTTGAAGTCCACACATTTTCAAGTTGAGAAACACTGGTTTAGAGGCAATAGATTTCCAGTTTCCCATTGTGACACCATCCAAATACAGATGGACAGTTAGAAAGAATAAACCACTGTAGGTTCCTGCTTGTCACTCTGTTTTTCTGCTTTAGCATCATGCGGTTCCTGGTTTCCAAGCGAAAATTCAAGGAGAGCCTGCGACCATATGACGTGATGGATGTCATTGAACAGTATTCAGCAGGACATCTGGACATGCTTTCCCGGATTAAAAATCTTCAGTCCAGGCAAGTCTTCCCTTTTTCATCTCTGGTGGCTTCTGGTATTACTCGTACTTGACCTAGGTAGGTTTTGGTATTCTGGAGCACGATGTTGAGACGTTCAGTATGTCAGGAAGAGTGAAAGTGGTTGTTTGAATGTGGACAGACCATCTCCTCTGGTCTGCAATGGGCTGTTCTTGAAAGTAGTATATCTTTTGGGGTATATGCAGGAAGTGAGAACTAAACTTTAGCAGAAATGGAAATTATATTTGGCATATTGTTTAAATTTTTGTAAAACAAGAAAAAGCAAGAACATCAGCTGGGCAAATTGCTCTCCTGACTGGACAATATACTCGGAAGTAAAGGTAGTCCTCAACTTACAACTATTCATTTAGTGACTGTTCGAAGTTATAATGCCACTAAAAAAAGTGAGTTATGTCCGTTTTTCACATTTACGACCATTGCAGAATCCCCATGATTATATGATCAGAAGTCAGACACTTGGCAACTGGCAAGTATTTATGACGGTTGCAGTGTCCCGAGATCCCGTGATCACCTTTTACGACCTTCTGACAAGCAAAGTCAATGGGGGAGCCAGATTCACTTAACAACCGTGTTACTCACTTAACAACTGCAGTGATTCTTTAATAAGTGTGGCAAGAAAGGTCATAAAATGGGGCAAAACTCAACTGTCTCACTTAGCAACAGAAATTTTGAGCTCAATTCTGGTCGTAAGTCGAGGACTACCTGTAGTACTTTCTGATTCTGGGGGATTTAAAAATTTTCACCTTTGTAGGGACATTTGTAGAAGTCAAGACGAAGACTGTGGTTGGGTGTTCAAAAGCCTCACCTTCTTATTTTACATATTTTGTAGCAGCGGTGCACATAAAAACACTCCCGGGAGCCACTTACTCCTGAGATGAACAACTACGTGAATTCGATAAGTAAATTAAAATTAAAAAATTAACAATGGGTGGAGCTTTGATCACAGTCACAGCCACCATTTTGACTTTTTGGATGCTCCCACGCCTTGAAGATCCCACTGTCCCATTATCTGTTGTGTTCAATATCCAAAATTTGTGTGCGTATGTATTCTGTAGAACAGAATAACAGAGTTGGAAGGGACCTTGGAGGTCTTCTAGTCCAACCCCCTGCTTAAGCTAAGATCTTGCGCAGAACCCTCAAACTCTTAAGCCTCTGTTGGAGGATCCGAAGCTACCCATAGGGGTCAGAAGGGAATTTTTCTTTTTTTGATATATCCGTTCAATTATGTACGATTCTTGGAGATTGTCCCTGCGGTTTTCTTGGCAAGTGGTTTGCCATAGCCCGCTTCCTAAGGCTGAGAGAACGTTCAATTTTTTAACCTACTTTTAATTTCAGCTGCTGATTCTACAACAAAGTACAGCATTTCTGTGTTCTCCTTGTCCCCCTTTTACTATTTTTGCAAGCAGGTCTTGCCATTCCTGTCTCTTGTTCTACCCCATATATATATATATATGTGTGTGTGTATTGGCTTTCTTCGATCTTGTCTTTTTCCCAAACGGGTTGATATCCCTTCCATTGATTGCAGCAATATGGATTTTTCATTTTTAGAGCCGTGAATGGCCTTGAATACTTAAATCAGTAAGAGGAGCGCAAAGTTGTGGATTTTGTTGTGGTTGCAGTGGGATATTTTCATACATTTTCCAACTTGTCTGTTCATACTTAGCCTGCTCATTGCCAAACAATGAATCCTTTTATCAAGGGGTTCCTTTGGATCCTTCCCAAAGAAGGATCATTCCATTGTTGCTGAAAAGTCCACCGCTTTTAACAACCATCCCAAACAATCAGATTGTTTGGGTACTCATTTTTTTTTTATTATTATTATTATCTGAGCAAAGATAATCTCCCCTTTTTTGGGTTTCTTTTCTCGGCCGTCTCGATTTCAGAAGTTTTCTCCCGCTGCAAAGTTTCCCAAACCAATTCTTTCTCCGACATGTTGCTTCATTGTGTGTTTTGCTGGTGTGTTTGTTTTTCTTATTTATTTTTGCCAGGATAGATATGATTGTGGGTCCCCCACCCTCCTCAACTCCCCGGCATAAGAAGTATTCAGCCAAAGGATCGCCCCAATATTCGCCTAGGTTAGGATATAGGCAATTTTGTTCTGAGCTTTTGGTATGCTTCCTGTCGAAACGTTTCATGCCGTGTTCAGTGACGCTCTTGATCACCTCTTGCTGATTCACTTCCCTCTGAATGGCTTGCTCTCTCCTGGATGCGCTTAATTTTTTATTTTTAGAGGCACTGAAAATGGGTCTTCACACCATGCAGCCTTAGACACGGCCAGGAGCACTTACGCAATAGTCCGATTTTCATTGTGGTGAAATCGTTCAAGATGTTTTATGTTTTTTTAATGCATGGAATTGCATTTAGCTGCTGTAATTTCTATTGCTGTGACATGCAGCCTTGGCGCTGATAAATGCCATTCCTTCCGACAGAGAGAGAGAGAACAATGGGCTCCCGTTACAGGTAGTTAATAATAATAATAAAGTTGGAAGGGACCTTGGAGGTCATCGAGTCCAACCCCCTGCTCAGGCAGGAAACCCTATACCATTTCGGACAAATGGCTGTCCAGTCTCTTTTTAAAAATTTCCAGTGTTGTAGTATTCACCGCTTCTGGAGGCAGGTTGTTCCACTGGTTAATTGTTCTAACTCAGTGGTTCTTAACCTTTTTGAACGAATCGCCCCCTTGAGCCAATGAGGAAGTTGTCATTGCCCCCCTCCCCCAACATAACCTCTCAATCACAACATAGGAAATAATTCTTCAATTTATGCAAACACTTTTTTTGTTTTCTTTAAAATTGTCATCAGGACATATCGATGCAAATAATTTATTTCCAGTCTTTTCCCCATATCTCAACTGTGTGAAAAATTTTGGTGCCACCCGTCACTTTATTCCCAAACTTTGTGATACATGTATTTCATTATTATCTTATTTATTCAAGACACTTAAATGTAATGACCACTGAAAACAAAATTCAATTGCAAGAAAGTGAAATGCCCGAAAAGAAAAACTGAGAATTTCAAGACGAAAACTCTGAAACTAAATTAAGATTCGAGGAAAGTATATATAGTCATGCACACTGTAAAAAGGATTAAAAAGACACAAAGAAAATATAATATCGAATTGGAGTGCACGCTAAAAAAGTACAATACAAAGAGACACACAAAATGTTTTACAGAGCTGACGTCACAGGGGACAGCCACTCAGCATGCGATGTTTTGAAAGAAGCGCTGTCCCCTCCATCACTGCCCATTCTGGCCAATGGCGCGCCACTGTAGGGGTAGAGGCTGCTGCGTAACGCGCATGAAGATAAGCAATGCGTATTCACATATGTACGGCGTTCTGTACTGAAGCTAGCTGGAGGAACATTTGAAAACACAATTCAATCCACTAATAGCGAGCGATCTGATGTTTTTGTACGACAGATATACAGCGATTCACTGTACGAAAAAGTCTCAAAAGTGTCCCCAAAACCTCTCGCTCCATCGCCCCCATATCGCCCCCTTTTCATTCCTTCGCCCCCGCATCGCCCCTTTTCGTTCCATCGCCCCCCTGAAAAATGAAATCACCCCCTGGGGGCGATATTGCCGAGGTTAAGAACCACTGTTCTAACTGTCAGGAAGTTTCTCTTCAGTTCCAGGTTGCTTCTCTCCTTGATTAGTTTCCATCCGTTGCTTCTTGTCCTGCCTTCAGGCGCTTTGGAGAATTGCTTGACTCCCTCTTCTTTGTTCTTGACCCAAAGGTGCTTTTACAAGAGGCAACTGGACTTTCTTTGTTTTTCCTTGACGATGTGTTGCTTCTCATCCAGGAAGCTTCTTTTAGTTCTTCAGTTCTACAGAACTGAAAAAGCTTCTTGGATGAGAAGCGACACGACTTCAAGGAAAAACAAAGGAAGTCCAGTTGCCTCTTGAAAAAGCACCTTCGAGACAACCATGACCTGGATGACTGAGAATCACCACAGACAGAGAGTCCTCGACTTACAACCATTTATTTAGTGACCATTCAAAGTTAGAATGGCACTGGAAAAGGTGACTTATCCCTGTTTTTCACAGTTACGACCATTGCAGCATCCCCGTGGTCACATGATCAAAATTCAGTCGCTTGGCAACTGACGGTTGCGGTGTCCCGGGGGTGTGTGTCACGTGATCCCCTTTTGCGACCTTCTGACAAGCAAAGTCAATGGGGAAGCCAGATTCACTTAACAACCGTGTTCCTAACTTAACCACTGCAGTGATCTACTTAACAACTGTGGCCAGAAAGGTCGTAAAATGGGGCAAAACTCACTTAGCAACTGTCTTTGCTTAGCAACAGAAATTTTGGGCCTAAATCGAGGGGCTACCTGTACAACGATGCTGAAATACATCGGGGAAGAGTTGCAACTAGCCAAGAGTTTAGAAGTTGAGTCACGTCAACTGGACTTCATTTCTTTTTTGGTTTGAAACGTTTCGCTGCTCCTCTGTGCAGCTTCTTCAAACCAAAAAAGGAAAGACATCCAGTTGTCACAATTCATCTTTCACACAACTCTGCCTGGATGACTAGAGAGAAATTTACAGAGATGATCCTGGAACTTCAGCTGCAAATGTAGGGAATGTTTACCCTTTCAAAGTAATGAATAAGTAATAATAATCCAGTAGCATAATTAGTAATAATCCATTAGTATATAAACAGAGAGCAAACCCCAACTCCCTTCTAGCCCTGATGATGTTACCTAGTTGGGTCATGAAACGTCTGAAAGAAAATAACCAAGCTCAGAGAGCACCAAGGACCCCACAAACGTCTTCTTCTACTCCTACTTCTCTCCACAAACCCCTCTCCCTTCTAGCCCTGATGATGTTTCCTAGTTGGGTAGTGAATCGTCTGCAATAAAATAACCAAGCTTAGAGAGCACCAAGTATCTCCTCCTCCTCCTCCTCCTCCTCCTCCCATACCCCACTCCCTTATAGCACTGGTGATATTACTTAGTTGGGTAGTGAAATGTCTGCAAGAAAATAACCAGGCTTAGAGAGCACTAAGTATCTCCCCCCCTCCTCCTCCTATACCCCACTCCCTTCTAGCCCTAATGATGTTTCCTAGTTGGGTCATGAAACGTCTGAAAGAAAATAACCAAGCTCAGAGAGCACCAAGGACCCCATAGTCCTCCTGCTCCTGCTCCTGCTCCTGCTCCTCCTGCTGCTGCTCCTCCTCCTCCTCCTCCTCCCAAACACCCTCCTTTGTAGCACTGACGATGTTACCTAGTTGGGTAATGAAATGTCTGCATGAAAACAACAAACTCAAAGAGCACCAAGAACCCCATAGTTCTCTTCCTCCTCCTCCTCCTCCTCCTCCTCCTCCTCCTCAATACAGCTGCCCAAAAAAAAAAAAAAACCAAGCTCAGAGAATACCAAGGACCGCAGTATTAGTAACTAACTCTCACGAATAGCCTTTTGTTTTGACAAGCTCCTTCGAAGAAGGACAAGATCAACCTACAATAAATAAACATAAACAGGGATTACCCTATTATGCTGCTGTTTTGTATTTCAGTTTGCCCATCAAGACAAACTGGTGAATATTTGTGCAACTTTTGACAGAGGAAAGAGGTTGGCACCAGTGCCTCGGTTGTGCTCAGGAGGCAGTATTTGAAAAGAATATATAATTTCTCATGCTTCTCATTAAGGAAAAAAAAATCATTTATCTTTCTTTTTTCCTCTCTTTCCCCCCGCCCCCCTCTTGGCTGGGCTCCACTCAAGCATTTTTGGGTTTTGCTAACTGCTTTTGGCAGAGGCGGGAGACACAGATGTTCCCCTTTGCATGTTTCTGTAAGCATGGAGTGTAATGTAGCATGAGGGATAAAATGCACCGTGTCACAATCCACATTTCTTTCGGATATCATTTCAAAGAAAGAAAAGCATTATATTTCAAAGGATGGCTATGTAAAGTGTTTCCCCCTCCCCCCTTTGTGCGTTCAGTGGAAATTGATCAGGGTGAAATTAAATATTGTTTCATTGACATGAGTGCATCGGAACAGAATCGCATCTGTTAAACAGAATCACGGAGTAACAGAGTTGGAAGGGCCTTGGAGGTCTTCTAGTCTAACCCCCTGCTTAAGCAGGAGACCCTATACTATTTCACACAAATGGTTGTCCAATCTCTTAAACACCTCCAGGGTTAGAGCACCCACAACTTCCGGAGGCAAGACGTTCTGCTGGTTAATCACTTTTAGGAAATATCTCCTTAATTTTAGCTTGGATCTCTCTTTGATAAGCTTCCATCCATTACCACTTGTCAAAAGAAAAATAGAGAAACACAATCGCCGGAGCAGAAGAAATGCTATTTTACGGCCCCTTATGTAAAAAATATCTCAGGGAACTTAAGGAGAATGCCCCTTGTGTGTAAGAATAACAAAGATGTTTAAGTCCACAACCAACCGTCTTGGAAATGAAAGCAGAACGACAGACGTGGAAGGGACCTTAGAGATCTTCTAGTCCAGGGGTAGGCAACCTTGGCTCTTTTATGACTCGTGGACTTCAACTCCCAGAATTCCTGAGCCAGCCATGCTGAGGGGAAAGAGAGAGGTTTCCAAGCTGAGCCATGCTGGCTCAGGAATTCTGGGAGTTGAAGTCCACGAGTCATAAAAGAGCCAAGGTTGCCTACCCCTGTTCTAGTCCAACCCCTTACTCAAGCAGGAGATCCTATAGCATTTCAAACAAATGGCCGTCCAATCTCTTCTTAAAAACCTGCAGTGATGGAGCACCCACAACTTCTGGAGGCAAGCAGTTCCACTGGTTAATTGCTCTAATGAAACATCTGCAACAAAACAAGCAAGCTCAGAGAGCACCAAGGACCCCTAATGGTTCTAATTGTCAGGAAATTTCTCCTAGATTGGTTCTTTCCCTTGATTAGCTTCATCCATCCATGGTTAATCTAGGGCAGGGCTGCAGGGAGCAATGCCAAGGTAATGTCAATAGTAGAAGAGATGCTTTTTCAGGGGGTGGGTTAGCCTTTTCTCTCTCCCCCCCACCCCCACCTGAGATCCTCTTTGTATTCTTCCAAGTGGCAGATTGCAAGACAAGGGTAGCAGTTTTGCATTACTCTCTGGCATACAAGTTTGAAATGAGGCCAAGCGCTGCATGAAATTAGCTCACGGTTGGAGGTGGCCCCACGTTGCAGGGGTTAGTGGTTAGAATGCAGTATTGCAGGCTAATTCTGCCAACTGCCAGGGGTTCGATCCTCACCGGCTCAAGGTTGACTCAGCCTTCCATCCTTCCGAGGTCGGTAAAATGAGGACCCAGATTGTTGGGGGGGGGCAATAGGCTGACTCCGTAAACCGCTTAGAGAGGGCTGTAAAGCACGGTGAAGCGGTATATAACTCTAAGTGCTATTGCTATTAAGAGCTGTGGTGGTGCAGTGGTTAGAAAGCAGCATTGCAGGCTGATTCTGCCGACTGCCAGCAGTTCTATCCTGACTAGCTCAAGATTGACTCATCCTTCCGAGGTCGGTAAAATGAGGACCCAGATTGTTGGGGGGGGAGCAATAGGCTGACTCCATAAACCGCTTAGAGAGGGCTGTAAAGCACTATGAAGCGGTATATAAGTCTAAGTGCTATTGCTATTGCTATGTCTGATCTAAAAGTATATTGCAGATTGGACTACAGCCAAACTCCTGTTGATTTGATAACAAAGTTGGAAGGGACCTTGGAGGTCTTCTAGTCCCACCTCCTGCTCAAACAGGACACCCTATGCCATTTCAGACCAATGACCATCCAATCTCTTTTTAAAAACCTCCAGTGTTAGAACACTCACAGCTTCTGGAGGCAGAAGCTTTCCACTGGTTAATTGTTCTAACTCTCAGGAAATTTCTCCTTCGTTCTGGGTTGCTTCTTTCCTTGATTGGTTTCCATCAACTGCTTCTTGTCTTGCTTTCTGGTGCTTTGGAGAATAGGTCGACCCCCTTTTTTTTGTGGAAGCCCCTCTAGGTAGTACACAACCCCCAACCCTGGTCCGTGGAAAAATGGTTTTCCATGGAACTGATTTCTGGTGCCCAAAGGGTTGTGGACCCCTGTTCTAGATGGATCTCCTTAAGAGAGGGGACCTGTAACATCCCCTCCCTTCCCACTCTGGTGGGTTCCCTGCCTTTCCTGCTCTGAAAGAGCCGTGGTGGCCCAGTGGTTAGAATGCCGTATTGCAGGCAAACTCTGCCCACTGCCAGCAGTTCGATTCTGAAGGGCTCAAGGTTAATTCAGCCTTCCATCCTTCCGCGGTTGGTAAAATGAGGACCCAGATTGTTGGGGGCAATAGGCCGCCATTGTAAATCGCTTAGAGAAGGCTATAAAGCACTATGAAGCGGTATATAAGTCTAAGTCCTATTGCTATTGCTAGGCAAGGTGGACCAAGCGTGGTCATCCTTCTTGAAGTAAATACCGTAAATGTTATTTTCCTAACTTGACTCCTTCAAGGTCTGCATTTTCTAGAATTTGGATTTGCCCGTACCGTTTTGCTTTTGTCATGGAAATGAGATGAGTCGTATCTGTCAGCCTGATTGTTGCTCACCCCATGTTTTGTGGTGAGATGTCTAACCTTGAAAGTAGGTCTCATGACCACAAATGGCACCCAAGAGATGCTACTTAATATGCATAGTAAAGGAAAAGCAGTGTAACTCTTCTACTATTAGCAACGGCCTAGTTAATTCTGTGAAGCCGTGCAATTGTCCCCTTGTGATTATGCTTCCAAATAAAATTGTAATAAATAAAGATAACAACCACCGTAAATGTGGTCATTATGGTCAAGGGCCAGAACAAATGTAGGTCCAAGTAACTGTGTTGTAAAAAAAAAGCTTTGCAATCCACAGATGTGCATAGAAAGGATTTTTTTTAAAAAACATTAAAACAGCTGGATCTTTTTTGAGGCGTGTACAGATGTTATAGAAGTTGCTTCAGGCTGTTTCGTGTGTTGAATGCGCATAGCCATCTCGCTTCCTGGAAGCTGGACATGGAGCAGCCATGTGAGTGTGGAGTCCAAATGCTTGCAATAGTATATAAATATTGCAAAAATAAATAAATAAATAATGCACAGCTGCTTTAATGAGTCAAAGAGAAGACATAGCTCTTTTGAAGGATTTGCGCAGCCCGTGGCATTGACACATATACCACCTTGCTTCTTGAAAGCTGTTCATCAAGCAGCCATTGGGCCTGGAGTCCAAATGCTTGAAATAGTATACAGATATTGCAAAATAAATAAATAAATAAATAAAACACAACTGCTTTAATGAGTCAAATAGGGGACACAGCTCTTTCAAAGGATTTGCACAGCCCTTGACATTGACATGTATAACTACCTCGCTTCCTAGAAGCTGTTTATGAAGCAGCCATGTGTGCCTGGAGGTCAAATGGGTGCCACAATATACAGATATTGCCAACAAATAAATAATACATAGCTGCTTTAATGAGTCAAAGAGAAGACACAGCTCTTTTGAAGAATTTGCACAGCCCATGACAGTGATACGCACAGCCACCTCACTTCCTGGTAGCTGTTCATGAAGCAGACGTGTGAGCCTGGGGACCAAACGCTTTCCACAGAAGACAGATATTGCAAATAAACAATACACAGCTGCTTTAATGAGTCAAAGAGAGGACATAGCTCTTTTAAAAGGTTTGCATACAAATTTCTGAGCATCCTTCTGCCAAAGTAAGGCAATTTGGTATGACTTGAAACAGCCAGATGACTTGACCCTTCCCTTGCTTTGTGTTAACAATGTGTAATCAAGGGAGCACTTTTTAGTTTTTCGAGATGTTCATAAACGTTTCATTTCATTAATCCATTTCCCCCCTTTCCTTGCCTGACTTCGAACTCATAACTCATTCACGCCTTGTGCATGAAACGGACGCCTTTGCTCCAGAGCTGTGGAAGAAGTACTGTTTAAATTCTGCTCCAGACAACAAATTTTGTTACGGAATGATGAACATACTGGTTTGTTTGTGGTTTTTATTCCTGGTTATTGTCATTTGAGGTTTTTAGAAGTTTACTTGTATAAATCTGGCACATTATGCGAAAGTAAAATTGACCGGGGCTAATTAAGATTTTGAGGTTAAGACAGATGGCTCTATAATAAGGGGGAGGATATTTTTTTTAACACATATTTAGATTACCCAACCTGAAAATGACTCCTGGTATCTTCTCCAATTTGTTTTTAAAAAAACTCTAAATAAAACAACAGCCATGCGTAAAACAATAACTCTGAGGAAATCATTAACCATTTTCCATTCTCCCCCTCTCCTCTGCCAATTTAAGGGGTCTCCTGGGAAAAAACACACAGATTTTAAAGATCACACAAGGGCAGGTAAGATACTGTAATTGCCATATAAAAATTAGAAAAAGACTTTACAAAAAAGGTCTTTAGATTTTTCTAAAAAATCTTTAGAAAGACTCCAAGAAATAAAATTGATTATGTCCAGTAAGTCAAAGCCCATGTTTAAAATTCTGCTAAAGGTTATATATAGCAGTGATGGCGAACCTTTTAGAAACCGAGTGCCCAAACTGCAACCCAAAACCCACTTATGTATCATCGGGTGCCGGGTGGGCGTGGCCTGTTGGGTGGGTGTGGCCAGTTGGGTGGGCTTTGGTAGTAATGGCAGAGTGGGTGGGACTAAAATGTTCAATCAATCAATTCCAACTTTGCGAGATCCTTTTTTTCCCCACGAGAAGTTGAAATTGATTGATTGAACCTTTTTTTTTTTTTGCACATGGCGGCGGAGGCCTAAAGTGAAAAGATTTTATAAAACCCAGCTGAAGGCCTAGGACTGGGACGATGGTGCACGTGCCCACAGAGAGGGCTCTGTGTGCCACCTGTGGCACGCGTGCCATAGGTTCGCCACCACGGATATATAGCTTTATAAGAAAAGGGACATGACTGCTAATTTTTAGTAATTCATGTTCATGGAAACTTCCTACAGTTCTAAAGAGTTCAGAATCATTTTTATTTTATTTATCGTATTTAAGAAAATGATAGATGACTCCTATCTAAAGTCTCACCTTCAGATAATTTACAAACTCAGATCTGGACAGCAAAACAGCGTCTCCCTTTTTTGACCATTTTCTGAATTCTTCACCAACAAAGCCCGCAAATGCATTTTTACTTTTCAAGTGAGCTGATAGCTCTTTGTAATTCTTCCTCTTTTCATTCAAACCAGCAATTATTTCTTAGCATTCCCCAGAAAATCACTTTGTGGTTTTCAGGAATTTCATTTTCTGAACAAAATCCTCATGGTAGCAATTATTTTTAATTGTTTATGGCCCAAACTGGGGAATTAGTTTATACCTGAATGGTTTATCATTTCTCCTTGCTTGCATCCTTTCATTTTGGGAGAGAGGATATGCACATTCTATAATTGCCCCTTTTAACCTTGTTATTAAAATAGAGCTTATGAATTGTAGTTCTGTGAAAAGGCTAAGGACTCAGACCATAAACTCTCAGGCAAAACTGAGATTCAAGCTGGTTTATTCATGGAAGATAGTAGACTCTTAGTTAGCGTTTATCAAATTTAGCAACTTGAAGATGTGCGGACGTCAACTCCCAGAATTCCCCAGCCAGCATGGCTGACTGGGGAATTCTGGGAGTTGAAGTCCATGCATCTTCAAGTTGCCAAGTTTGAAATACGCTGATGCATAAGTATTAACTGAAGGGCATTATATGTTGTATATGCAAGTATATTGGGTAAAAAATAAGTTTGTTTCCCATCTTTCATAATATTTCTGTGCAAGAAATTAGATTTAGATTTGTGTTTTTTTTCTATAATATAAATCATTAAAAAAACCCACAGTTTTTTAGGATACATGACCATGTGAAAAAGCAAAAAAGGATGGCAAGGAACAAAATAACTTTGGGAAATATTGCAGGTGCTACTGTTTTCAAAAACATTTTTTCCCTACAACCTAGATAGAATACAGTGTGAGATTCGGATATTGGAAACCAACAAAGTTGATCCAGAATTACCAATTGTCCTTATCACATCACCAGCAATGTCAAGTAAATAGTGTTACTTATTTGAACTTCCAAATTTATCTTTTGTGTGTGTTTGTGTGTGTGTGTGGGTGGGTGTGTGCGTGTTACTTATTTTAGAACTGTGACATACAATGGAAACTAGCCACGATCCTGGTCTTCTTTCTGGGTTACTTCTAAACACTTAAAATGAGCAATATAATCCACGTTAAATAAATAAGAGACAAAAACTGAAGAAGGTTTGGAAACACAATGCAGGTTTGATCTCAAGGGGCAAATTTGCTGTGCATATTGTGCCAGATTTAATCTCTAGAAAGGGAAACTAGAGTGTTTTGAACTATAAAATGCAAGCAGAAATAAAGAGGCGTATTACTTTGCATCTGAGTAATTACTTACTTGCCCGATGCTATTTTTGTTAAATCATTAGGAAAGAAAAGCTGGTGGAATACAGGTAGCCCTCAACGTACAACTATTCATTTAGTGACCGTTTGAAGTTACAACAGCGGTGAAAAAAGTGAATCGTGCCTGATTTTAACACTTATGACCTTTGTAGCATCCCTAAATTCGGGCACTCGGCAACCGGCATGCATTTATGACAATTGCACTGCCCCCGGGGTCATGTGATCACCATTGCCGACCTTCCCAGCTGGCTTCCGACAAGCAAAGTCAATGGGGGAGGCCATTGCAGTGATTCGCTTAACAAAGGTGGCCAAAAAGGTCGTAAAATGGGACACAACTCACTTGTCAATTGTCTTGCTTAGCAATGGAAATTTGGGGCTCCGCTGTAAGTTGAGGACTACCTGTATTTGCCTGATGCTACCTCTGTCGATCATTAGACAAGAAAGGGCTGGAGGAATAATACACATTTGAAGATCTGGAAGATAAGGATGGAGATCTGATCTCTTTGATTGTAGCTTGCTCATTTTGTTTTGTTTTGTTTTGTTTTGTTTTGTTTCTCCTGGGTGGGACCTATGCTCTCCACAGAGTGGACCAGATTGTTGGGCGTGGACCATCACTGACAGACAAAGACCGCACCAAAGGCTCGGCTGAAGGAGAACTGCAAGAAGATCCAAGTATGATGGGCAGACTTGGCAAGGTGGAAAAACAGGTACGATTCCAACATTATTTGTCCTCTTTGCTGTGAGAGTTCCATTGGCTGCTGGTTTGCTTCCGGGTCCAAATCAAGGTGCTGGTTGTCAGCTTTTAAGCCCTACTGTCAAGTTTCGAAGCACGGTTTTGCTGGTGCGACAAATATTGCTTCTCAGCTTGCCAACGAACTTGGGCGGGAGGGAGGAGGTTTGCAATGCAGACTTCAAAGATTAAGAAGCCAGACCGTGAGACTCAAGGACATTGCACCAGGTGTCTGGCTAGACCCAGAGACACTTTCTCATAACAATGTTTTTCTGCTTGATTGGGCAACGTGACCTGACGGAGGAAGGGAGGGAAAATTCAATGCTTTTACTATATGGGTTTGGGAGGGGTCTTGCCAGAGCTGGTTTTACTTTCATTAGTGCCGAAGTGATGTACTCAATAAAGTTGTACATTAAGAGATTGGAATGTCTCAAAGGTGTTTGCTTAGTTGGGTTCGTCAGTCAAAACCATGACACCTACCTGGCTTAAGGTCAGGTTATTTGATGGACTGACTTTTACAGTAATATCTATCTGACCCACCAGAGCAGGGAGGCAGGGGATGTTATAGGTCCCTTCTCCTAAGGAGGTCCATCTAGTGGGACCAAGAAGGAGGGTTTTCTCTGTGGTGGCTCCCTCCCTTATTATCTTTGTGGAAATAAGATTGGCCTCCAATTTGACACTCGTTTGAAAGGCCCTAGAGTTGGAAGTGGCCAATGAGTCTGGGGACCCCAGAGTGGAATGGAGCCCATCAAATGGTTCACTTGTCACCAGGAAATGGGGGGGGGGTATTGCTTTTTTATTGTTTTTATATTGGGTTGTTATCTTTGTAAGCCACCTAGAGCCACTGAGAGCGAGTTGGGCGGCCATATAAATTTTAATAAACGAACAAACAAAACCCATTTCTACAATATAATGGTTGAAATATATTCTTCACCTTCACCTTCAGGTTACTGGGTGGGTAGTCTGTCTAGGTATACAGGTAGACCTCGAATAACAACCATAATTGAGTCCCGCAATTATGATTGTAAGTTGTGACGGTTGTAAAGCAGGTCACTATATGATCGGACCTGATCTTACAACCTTTTCTACAGCAGTCTTTAAGTGAAAACGGTGGTTGTGAAGCCAATCCACTGCTCGCTATGAGGCAGTATTTGCTGGAAACTGGAAGCCAAGGTTGATTAGATGCAAACAAGAGACGTGAATTAGAGCTAATATGTTTTTAAAACTAATTAATGCTAAGAGTTACTGAAAAAAACATGGAAGAGTTTATAACATTTCCTTAATTTGGATATTTCCCCAAGAAATTGGAAGCTTGTTATGTCACTCTGACAGTTGAGGCGTCCTTGGTGCTCTCTGAGTGTGGTTGTTTCCTTGCAGACGTTTCATCACCCAACTAGGTAACATCATCAGTGCTAGAAGGGAGTGGGTTTGCTCTCTGTTTACATACAAGTGGCTTATCCTAATCAAGGAACTGTCAGGGCAAACTATTTGTATATAAACAGGGAGCATATTCCACTCCCTTCTAGCACTGATGATATTACCTAGTTGGGTAATGAAATGTCTGCAAGAATACAACTAAGCTCAGACAGCACCAAGGACTCCACAGTCCTCCTCCTCCTCCTCCTCCTCCCCCTCCTCCTCTCCTCCTCCTCCTCTCCACAAATAACCCTCCCTTCTAGCACTGATGATGTTACCTAGTTTGGGTAATGAAACATCTGCAAGGAAACAACCCAGCTCAGAGAGCACCAAGGACCCCACAATCCTCCTCCTCCTCCTCCTCCTCCTCCTCCTCCTCCTCCTTCTCCCATTTTGATTTCTTCACTCTGAAAATCTCACTCCCTTCTAGCAGTGATTTCATTACCTAGTAATGAAACATCTGCAAGGAAACAACCCAACTCAGAGAGCACCAAGGACCCTCATTTCAATCCTGAGCGACAAACAGTCTCCTTCATTGTTACTCTGGCAGTTGTTAATCTTTAGGAAACTTGGCACTATCCTCAAGATTCTTGATGGCTGAATCAAGGTAGCTTAGATCTAAAATAATTTGGCTAATTGTGTCTTGGGGGGGTGTCTCTGGGCCATTTCCCAGGTTCTCTCCATGGAGAAGAAGTTGGATTTCTTGGTCAACATCTACATGCAACGGATGGGGATCCCTCCGACTGAAACAGAGGCCTATTTTGGCTCTAAAGAGCCTGACCCAGCACCACCTTATCACAGTCCAGAGGACAGCCGGGAACACATCGATAAAAATGGCTGCATTATCAAGATCATCCGCTCAACCAGTTCCATGGGCCAGAAGAACTTCTCTGCCCCACCAGCCACAACGATGCCAAACAACTCGTGTCCTCCCTCCACCTCTTGGCAGCACTATCCCCGTCCGAGCTACGGGTCATCCCCAGTTGGTGATCCCGGTTCCTTGGTGAGAATCCCACCCCCGCCGTCCCACGAGCGTTCCTTATCTGCCTACAGCGGGGGCAACCGAGCCAGTTCCGAGTATGCCAGGAACGAAGACGTGACTGCTAAACACCACGAAAGTGCCCTGAGAGACAGCGACACGTCTATTTCCATCCCGTCGGTCGACCACGAGGAACTGGAGCGTTCCTTCAGCGGCTTTAGCATTTCTCAGTCCAAAGAAAATTTGGACATCCTTAACAATGGTTGCTACACCGCCGTGGCCAAAATCAGACCTTACATTGCGGAAGGCGAGTCAGACACAGATTCTGACCTCTGCACACCCTGTGGCCCTCCGCCAAGATCAGCAACAGGTGAGGGACCTTTCGGGGATCTAGGCTGGTCAACCCCAAGACAGTGAAACCACGGAAAGCCACCTGAAGATAACGTCAAGAACATGAGGCAGTCACAGGTCTGCACGTAGGACCTCTTTAGCGGACTGGAAGGTCATGTTCCGGGACCCAGAAGTAGGGGGCACTTAATCATAGTTTACCTTGGGGGTGGGGGAAGAGATGGGGTACCTGTGACCTACAAAGAGCAAGAGAGTCCCGGAATGCGTAACTCGGGACATCTTGCGATGTCCATGGTTTTATCTTCGTGACTTTCTAAATTGGATAAGTGAAATTCATTTCATACGCTTGGGTAGATAGCTACAACCCGTGGTAGCCTTCTCTACTACACAGGCATTGTGTCAGAGCTTGGTTGTGTCATGGGTAAATATCAGATTTGAATAAGAAGACGTTACGGCCTTGAGCTTTCGAATCACAAAAACCACGCTGATGTTTAAAAAAAAAATAGTGCTTTCGGAGAAGAAGAAATATCTCTCTCATAGGTGTTGAGGAATGGTGGCTTAATAATAATAATAATTACTCAGCAGTTATGCAGTGGAGATCTAAAACGGTTCATGCCACTTGTCCGAATGGCACGTCCGTGAATTCTTAGTAGCAGAAAGGAAAAAACAGCGTTGAAGTTTTAGATCGGGATTAGGGCCGTAACTTGAAAGAAACATGTTTGAATTTTAAAAAGACAGCAAAATCTCAAGAGAACCTAGAATCACAGGGTTGGAAGGGACCTCGGAGGTCTTCTAGTCCAACCCCCTGCTCAAGACAGGAGACTTTATATCCTCTCGGTCAATGGCTGTCAAGTCTATTTCTGAAGCAAGGCCGATTTCATTTGAGTTTGATTTTGGTTGTTCAATAAAATATTTGAAGGGTAGAGGCGTCAAACCAATTCTCAGTGTGCACACTCAGAGGTTTAGGTAGCTTAGGATGCTGTGACCACTGCTAAGATGGAAAGCCAAGAATGGGAGAACACTAAACTCTGCATTTACATATATCTAGGTTAATATCAACCCTGTCTGGAATGACAGCTTCCTGCTTCGCACCTCCTAATTATGGGTCTCTGTGGGGGACGAGTGACATTTGTCATCATAGAAATGGCACAAGTTGTGGACTTAGGCTGTGACATTTGTGCACCCTTTGGGTAATGATGTCCAGGTCACCCGTTTGCCCTCATCCTGGCTTGCTACCGTCACTGTGACTCTTATAGGCAGGTTGGCAAGATCAAAATGATGGAAGGAAAAGAACTTTCGTAGAATCCTACGGGAGGAATCTGAGAATAAGCTTCCGTCCTTGAAAATTTGCTGAAACAGAGCGCATAAATAAAACCCCTGTAAGGTGAGAAGAATTCTTAACGGTAGAAGGAAGAAGAATTGTTCAGGCGCTAACGGGTAGGTGGTAGGAAGGGATGACCCCTGCAATGCATTGTGCCTCGCGGCTTTAGCCCAATATTTCTCCACCTTGGCTCCTTGGAGATGCCTGGACTTCAACTCCCAGAATCCCCCAGCCATGGGGAATTCTGGGAGTTGAAGTCCACACATCTTCAGCTGGCCAAGGTTGAGGAACACTGCTCCACTTTCTCCAAAAACATTTTTTTTTTCATCCTTTCAGCGCCTTCCAGAGCGGGATGGATGCTCTCTGGTTAATCTTTGCTAGATTTAGGGCTCCTTGCTCTGTTTTTGCCTGGCGGATTACTTCTCAGTTTTTGGTCTGTATTTATCTGCTTGAATATAGCCCCATTTTCCTCCTTGCTGGACAGTTTCAAAGCCTGGTGTAGCTCCTGTAGGGAGTAAAAAGAGAAAAAACGAGATGTGCCCTCAACATCCCTTCTAAATAGGGTTATCATAGACATGAGGGCTGGAAGGTCCATTTCTGTCTTCCACTCGCTTAGATTGACTTGATCCTTAGGTTGCAGTTTTAAATCCCATTTTTCTTGAAACAGGAAAGAGCCCGATCCCATGGGTTGCTTTTATTTCTGTTGACTGCAATGTATGCATGATAACGATTCGCGATGTGAAATTGAATAGTTACTTAATTCTGCAACTTCCAACAGCCAGTAGACTTTCAAGGATACCTTGGAAGTTTCTAAAGGATATCTCTAATCTCTTCTTCGATACCACAGCTATTGCTGCGTAGACTTTCAAATATTCTGGAATCCGATTAATTAATTTCGAAGGATTTGGGTATGAAAGATTCAGAGTGGGCATTTAACGGGTGGGATCTACTTAATCTTCAATATAATTCACAGTTGAGTGATTTTGTGTTGTTTTTTTAAAAAAAAACAACAACCCAAGGACACATTTATAGGAAGAAAAAGAGATACTGAATTATGTGGGTCTAATGCAGCAGAATAAAAATGTAGAAGATTTTAAAAGCCTAAGAAATCTATTGTTCTTTAAGGTAGGGGAAATCAGGATCCTAGCTGGCATGCAATTTCAGTAACCCTTCTCTGTTAATCCTACCAATCCTACAAATTAATCAGATCTGGATAAATTAGTCAATAAAATGAAAACCCTTTGAAAGCAAGCCGTCTCGGATGGAGCTTGCAAGAAGTTACTCTCTCCTGAGTGAGACCACGTGGGGGGGATGCCTAATCAGAGTTTACTATAGAGTTGACAATGGTCAATGTGATAAGTAATGGATTATTAAAAACCTGTCAAAATTCCTTGAATGACTAACCTAATCAATTGTGGTTCTTCCTCCCACTCCCCTATCATGGATGCATAAATTTCTTGTGTGCAGAACAGTATAAAGAATTTAGAAGGAAAATTTTAAGAGGGTCTAATGCATGAATTAACAACCAAGTGCAGCCCGTGATATTCATCGGCAAGGGATCCACAAGCCCTTGTATTTTGGTCTAGTATTTTGGTCTAGGCCAGGGGTAGGCAACCTCGGCTCTTTTATGACTCATGGACTTCAACTCCCAGAATTCCTGAGTCAGCCATGTTGACTCAGGAATTCTGGGAGTTGAAGTCCATGAGTCATAAAAGAGCCGAGATTGCCTACCCCTGGTCTAGGCCACTGTTTCTCAACCTTGTCAAGTTTTAAGCTATGTGGACTTCAACTCCCAGAATTCCCCAGCCAGCAGGCTGACTAGGGAATTCTGGGAGTTGAAGTCCACATAGCTTAAAACTTGACAAGGATAAGCAACACTGGCCTAGCATTAGCATATGAGGCTGGGCTTTAATCAGGGTGATGTCACCACCCATGACACAGTTGTGTCTGTGAAATAAGCCAATTTATGATACCATCCTGACAAAATAAGCTCCAGTTTTACAGCCCGATTTTTAAGACTTGTGGCATGGCAGAGAACTGGAAGCTGAATGCCTACTCTGAAATCTTCTCTTTGCCTGTTCTGTCCCAGCCTACGTGAGTCCTTGTTAAGCTCACAAGGAGAAACCCCTCTTCCCAAAAGCAGGCTGGAACCGCAGGACAAATCCAAACCACTTTTATTATTTACAGACCTGAGTAAAATGTCCAAAGGCAAAGGCAAAGAAAACACAGTTCACAGAAACTCGACCCTCAACACGAACAGTTGCCTTTGGCAACCAGCACCTCCCACACCTTCCCTTTTATTATTCAGCCAAGGCGTTGCTTCCTAATGCCTTCTCCTTTGCCTTTGAAGCCGCCCCATTGCATTCCTCTGTCCTACTCTCTTTTCTTGCCGGCGCATTCGTGCATCCTGGATATCTCCCAGCTGTGATTCATCACTGTCCAACTCAGACTCCCAGCACAGCTGTGTCTCAGCCTGAGCGCGAGTAGAGGGCCAGGGTCCTCGTCAGACTGTAAGCCTTGGAGCTCCTCAGAGCCTTCCTCTGACTCTGATGTCACTCCAGGCCCCTCCTCCTCCTCCTCTGATTCCTCAGACTCAGCTGCCGGGTCCACTGGCTGGCGAGGAATCACAACACTGCCTTCTGCAATGCTCTCGTGTTTATTTTGGATAAACTATTGTAATTGTATGTGGGGAAAGACCTTGGGAGACAGGCAAAGAGATGCTGATTAGGGAATAGTCAGATAAGAGATGGCATAGCCCCCAGCTCCATCATGGGTGGAGGAAAAGGCTCAGAAGAGACTTTCCCTAGTTTCTCAGGCTGTAAAGGAGACAGTAGGAGATTTGTACTTTCAGACCTGGCAAGATTCTGTTGACATAGCCTTGTAATAAATTAGAATTAGCTCATCTGGTCATGTTTTCCTGTCTGATCAACCTGGTAAGGTTAAGAATTATACAGGGGAATTGTAGTCATGTTAGTTCGAAGGAGTAAGTAGTTTGAGGCATCATTGTAATGGTAGTTTAGCTTTCCTCAATCTGGTGCCTTCCAGATGTGTCACATTTTGACTCCTGTAATTCCAAACCCGACAGTCAATCTTTGCAACACTGAGGAACGAATCTCGGGTTAATTGCTTCTTGTCTTCTGCAAACTGAGGTCTGTACAATGCTCCCAGGACTTTGCTTAATTTGAATTATACAATATCTTCTATTTTGTTTGTCGACCTTTCTTAACAAACAGAGAGAGAGAGAGAGAGAGAGAGAGAGAGACAGACAGACAGACAGACAGACAGACAGTAACCATCTACTGCCAATCATTTTTGATCTGCGATTGACATGAAAGGCACAATGCAATGCAATAACACTGACGGAATTCCAGATTCAACCTTGGCCCTCTGTGGCGCTGGATCACTTGTGTTTGATTGTTTTTTTTTTTTTTCAAGATGTTGACTCCAGGCACAAAATTGTGTGCCTAAACGGTGTGTCCTTCAAGAGACCAACCAAATCTTTTGCTACCTGTTAAACCAGGCTGGTATTTTTAGTCTTGGGATAATAGTATTCATAACCTGGTTCCTTGTTGAAATGTCCTAGAAAGCTTTTCTAAAAATATCATTATTTCACAAATATGTAAAAGCAAATTCTTAGCTTTTGCCTTAATGCATGCCTGCCTAGGCAGAAAACTCTGGCTAAAGCCACCTGTGCTGCCAGAGGCTTGCTAAATGCCCTTGCAAAATGTATTCCGATGTGTAAAATGCTAGCAAGCAACTCCATCACGCTGGACATAACCATGTTACCATCTTAGTCAATTTGGTGGATTATGCTACCCCATGGATGTTGACCAGAGGACAATTCTCTTTGAATGGTCTGAATTCTGTTGACTATAACTGGGATAAGATAAGGCATCTCATATTTAATTTAAAATTTTAGATAGTGATGGTCCTGTTAAGAGTGCAAACTCAACCTGAGAAGAACAAAGGTTTCCTTTTGGCTGCCTAGAATGCCCTACCGGAGAAAGAACTTTGACCCAGGAATTTAAAAATGGATCCGCCAATCTCTGACACACTATGCTATACTGTAGCTCATATTCACGTGCATTCTGAACATCTGCGTGAGGAATGAAACGGGGTTTGGTGTTAAGGAAAGAGAGGGATAGAATTCTAGGTAACTAGAACTGTGTTAAATATTGTCTTTAACCTTAAATTCTGAACCAGGTCATAAAAGTGAGTTATGGTTCAGAGACACACCAAGTTGATGTTTTGCAAAAACAGCATAGATTCTTCTCACAAATGAATATATGTGTCCCAAGATAATGTTGCAGGATTCAATCTGGGTCAGTCACCAGGACCAGAGATCTTGTCTTCCGAGCTTTAGGACTCGTACTGGAGCCCATCTTCACGGAACCTCTCTCTAGCAGCACACACTCTGTTCGGTGTGTGGTATTTATATAGTGCCTGTTGTATGTGGCTTTTTAGATGTTGATTAGGGCGTTGATGGCTGCTATTAAATCATAGGCTGTTGTATGGTAGCCTTACACTGCAATGAACAAGGACATACAGTACGTTTTGCAGCTAATAAGTGTTCTATCCCAGCCTATGTGAGTCCTTGTTAACTCACAAGGACAAGCCCCTCTTTTAACAAGTAGGCTGGAAATGCAGGAAAAACAAACCCCTTTTATTAATTAGGTACAGACCTGCAAAATGTCCCAAAAGCAAAGGCAAACAAAACACGATGCAAACGGAGAATTGTTCAAAGGCAAACAGAACATGATTCAAACGGAGAATTGTTCACAGGCAAGGTAAACAGAATCTGATTCCATGAAACTTGACTCCTTTGCAAACAGTTGCCTTCAGCAACCAGCACCGCCCACACCTTCCCTTTTTATTATGCAGCCCCAAGGCGTGGCTTCTCAATGCCTTCTCCTCCTCCCTTGGAGTTGCCCCATTGCCTCCCTCTGTCCTGCTCTTGTTGCCTGTCTGCATTTGCGAGTGTCTATGATGTCTTCCAGTTGTGAGTCCTCAGAGTCTGAGGACTCTGAAGGTTTCCTGCCTGAGCAGGGGGTTGGACTAGATGACCAACACAGCACAGTTGGGTTTCAGCATGAGCATGATTGGAGGGGCCAGGCTCTTCATCAGATTGTAAGTCCTGGAGCTCATCAGAGCCTTCCTCCAACTCTGATGGCTCTCTAGGCTCCTCCTCCTCCTCCTCCTCTGATTCCCCGGACTCAGCTGCTGGGTCCACTGGCTGGCACGGACTCACAACAATAAGTTTGTTGGACGAGCAGGCACAAAAACAGCTAGGGAAGTGATTGAAGCCTGGGAAACGGGTCCCTCATCAGTCAACAGGAGTGCTGATTTACCACCAGCTTATCAAGTACTTAGGAGGTGAGGGTTTGGCAGCACAAGAAAACAACAGCCAATGACTTAATAGTCAGACATCAACACCCCAATGTACATCTAAAAAGCTACACACAACAGGCACCATATAAATACTACACAAAGAGCAGCACACAGTCTGCTAGAGAGAAGTTCCTTGAAGATGGGCTCCAGCTTGGAAGACTAAACCTCTGGTCCCGGTGACCAACCCAGATTGAATCTTGCACAGATTTTCTGAAGGAGATGCACTTTTGGACAACTCCATCTGTAGACAAAACAAATGGTAGATACCATGTTTAGGTATGGCTAGAGTTGCCTTGGAGCCTCCAACTGTGGGAAGGAATGGCATCTCCTCTTGACTTTCTTTTGAACAGGGAAGGATATTTTTTCTCTCCCTCTATTAGTAGATAAAAGCTACCTAACAAATCTGATGAACAACAGAATCTGGAAAGATACTAAATTAGTATTTCTGGTTACAGTCTTCAGGTCAGAAAATGGGCTGATATCTGCAAAGGGAGATTAGAGCTTTTTCTGGGGGTTAAAAATCACCATTCTATATTAATAGGCTGTAAGCTGAAGGTGGCTAAACAGGAAAGGACATGGAAGCAAGGAGAACAGCTCAATGAATGGGTCAGCCTAGCGTGCAATTTCTATAAGACAAAGTGCCAAACTTAGAATCATTAAGAACATAACTCAAACTAACTGCCGACACACATATCCCTGTGTACACACACATAGTTCTAGTCACCACACCTTAAGAATCTAGATCAGTGTTTTTCAACCTTGGCAACTTGAAGATATGTGGACTTCAACTCCCAGAATTCCATGCTGGCTGTGGAATTCTGGGAGTTGAAGTCCACACATCTTCAAGTTGTCAAGGTTGAAAAATATTGATCTTGAGATAGGAAATATACAAAAAAATAGACAACTCACTCATTGGAGTAACTCTCTTAAAACAAAAGGCTACATCAGGGGTCTTCAAACTTGGCCCTTTTATGACTTGTGGACTTCAACTCCCAGAATTCCTCAGCCAGGCACGCTGGCTGAGGAATTCTGGGAGTTGAAGTCCACAAGTCATAAAAGGGCCAAGTTTGAAGACCCCTGCACTAGTCTATCTCATTGCTAGTCCCTTTAGTTGTGCAATTGAAATATTTTTTGACTCCTTCACCAGACAGGAGAGGCGTAGTTTGGGTGCTGATTGGTAAAACAATCATTTAAAAAAAAATAGATCCTCTTTCCAGAGGTTACCTGTCCCCCAAGATCTAAAATGGTTGCATCTTCTCACCAAAGTCACATGCAACGAGCGTGCAATCAAATAACCCCATCGTCACCATCCTACAATGTATTCAGGATTGAAACGCTTAACACATCAATTGCATGCCTTGGCTTTCTAAATGACAACATCCCTCTCTCCCAATCGCTGCACACGGATGCTTTTGTATACTTTAGTCAGATCAATATTTTACCAGAACGCAAAAATAGAGGAATTTATAACAGTGGCAACAAGGCCTGCCTGCTGATGTTCTATTTCTATTTATGCACTAGTGTTTCTCATTAGGGCTGTGAATCTATAGAGACTGCATTCTCTTTTAAATATTGCAAAAGGACAGGGACATCGCCTCTAGGAGAAGAGCCATGGAACAATCACCAAAAAAAGAGACCATCTATTTCCCACAAGTCTAAAAAGCAGGAGGCACAATTCTTCTGCCTGCCATGTTTATGTGTGGTAATCTGTTGATGTAACCATGCCCAAACCAACACACCTCTTCTAAATGAGTTCCTTTCTCTAAAAGCAATCTTTGTCAACCACCTGCTTTGGACTACAAGTCCCATCCTCTCTGTTTGGCAGAGCCTGACACTTGCTGGCTGAAGATGACATTTGCTCCAGGTCGACCGATTTGGAGACCCACCACGAAGGTGGCTTTAAAATGTTCCCCGGCTCTTTGTTCCACTAAAGCATCTTTCAAACTAGACGATGAAGCCATGCCTCAACACTACACTGCAGTTCATAATTTTGTAAAGCAACAGCTGGCGGGTCTTGTTTTCATTCAGAAACACACTTCTGAATTTTCTTTCTGGAAAGGGATGAAATGCTTTGAGTTATGAGAACTCATCCCTAAACTTCGGTGTTCTTGCAGAAAAAAAAAAGAAGCTTTTGCCTGATTTATTCATAATAGCCTTAGCTGATGGTCATCTGTATACCTTTTGGTCTTAAAAAAAGGATCTCATGAAGGGGAACTATCTTCCCCCAAATGCGCAGGTCCCCGGCCATGAAGGGCTTTCAAGGTGAAATAAGCACCTTGAGTATGGTCTGGAAGCTGACTTGCAAATTTATGGGACTTTGTGAACTTTTGATACTTGTCTTACTGGCTTCCATGGACCCAGGCCATATGCTGTATAACGTTCCAGGTGGATTGTACCTTGCACCGTTACAGCTGTCAAAGTTCATACGATACCACCTGTACAACTCCAAGCGCCTGTTTGTAACTTTGATATGTGGTTGTATTGAGCTCATTCCTTGCTAAAGAAGCACTTGTGTAGGATCGATCCAGACATTAGACCAGGGGTCCCCAAACCTGGCCCCTTTAAGACTTGTGGACTTCAACTCCCAGAATTCCCATGCTGGCTTGAAGAGAACAAGTCTTAAAAGTGGCCAGGTTTGGAGGACCTTGAGTTAGACTATATGAATTCTTGTTTGAAAAATAAAGACCCGTCTATCTGTTCCATCAGAACAAGGACCAGCTCTAGTAAGAACATCAGGGGTGTCACAAGGTGTGGTCAAGAGCAGAGGTCCCCAACCCCTGGTCTATGGACTAGCACCGGACCAGAAATTGATCCGCACAAACAAGCAAAGCTCCATCCGCGGGATGCAGGCAGCGTGTCAAACCACGCCCCCTCTGGTCTGCGGAAAAACTTCTCCCCACGGAACCGGGCCCTGGTGTCCAAGAGATTGGGGGCCGCTGGTCAAGAGGATACTTGCAAAGGTGCAATCAAGCTTCACCTGTTATTACGAGCAAGTGGGGAAAAAAAAGGTGGAGCTTTGTACTGTGGCTGCCATTTTGTCTTTTTTGACCTTATCCCATAGACACCTTTGATTAGCATGGAAAGAAAAACCTGTGGATTTCAGACTAAAGAACTAGAGGCCCAAATTTAACTCGACTGTCATCCGTCTGTGAGCTCAGCAGCTCAGGCTTGGAACAGGCAAATAGATATTATGTTAGTAGATGGAAATTTATGTCTGACACACAGATTAAATTAAGGGCTTTGGGGATGTTGGGAGAAACTGGCACGCAGCCCATCAGATCAATTTAGCTCGATATTATCAGTAAGATGCAGCAATTTCTAAGGGCTCGGACTTCAACTCCCAGAATTCCTTGCCAGTGCGGCCATTGAGCAGAGCATTGTGGGAGCTGGTCCATGCATCTGGAAGTTTGCCAGTGCTGACGTATAAAGACTGTCCAGTTTTTTTTTTCTGGGGACCCAAGAAAGACTTTGCCAAGAACTGGAAATTTGTGAATGTAAAACATGGGTTCTATTACCAAACAGCGTTCCTACTCGAGAAAAATGAGAAATAAAGTTAAAATAACCTCTGTCATGTTTGCAAAGGGAAAATAAGAATATATAGGAATCAAGTAAAGAAATAAATACGCTGATCTGCAATACTTCATTAAAAAAAATTGCATTTGGAAACATTGCAAACTTAGCCAGACAATGCCTCTGAAATTAAGCCCTAGATGTTCAGCTACATTTTTCCTGTATTTTCAAAATATTTCGTTTTAAAGGTTTCCTCTGGAAGCATCAGACAAGCCCTTTTGTGGACTAGGTTATTTGTATATTATGAGAGTAATCAAGATATATTGATTGCTAACAACGTTAGGAAAATAACCTATACCCAATGAGGCAGAACAATGTACAGGTAAGTCCTCGACTTACAACAGCTTGTTTAGTGACTGTTCAAAGTTATAACGGCACTGAACCAAAGTGACTTATGACTACTGTTTTTCACACTTACGACCATTGTAGCATCCCCGGGGTCACAAGATCAAATTTCAGCCACTTGGCAAATGACTCAAATTTATGACGGTTGCCGTGTCCCGGAGTCACGTGATCCCCTTTTGCGACCTTCTGACAAACAAAGTCAATGCGGGAAGCCAGATTCACTTAACAACCATGTTACTAACTGAACAACTGCAGTGGTTCACTTAACAACCATGGCAAAGGAAGTTGTAACATGGAGCAAAACTCACTTAACAAATGTCTTGCTTAGCAACATAAATTTTGGGCTCAATTATGGTCATAAATCGAGGACTAACCTGTATGAGTTCCATATATGTTGCTGAGAGACTTCGCATGACTTATTTTTATTTCTTTATTTATAAATGCATCTTGGGCATTTATTTCTTTATATCCCACCTTCATTATTATTTTCACAAATAACTCAAGGCCGCAAACATATCCAACACACCTGCCTCCTCCTATTTTCCCCACAACAATCCTGTGAGGTGGGTTGGGCTGAGAAAGATAGACTGGCCCAAAGTCGCCCAGCTGGCTTTCATGGCAATGATTGACTACTTATTCATGCCACACCAAATGGATTGTGTGAATCTGTGGATGGGAACAGTAATTAACGTTAAAGCTTTTTTTACCCTGTTGTATTCCCAACCATCCAGAATCTGCAACTAATATACATTAACTGTATTTCAGGGGTCTTCAAACTTGGCCCTTTTATGACTTGTGGACTTCAACTCCCAGAATTCCTCAGACAGCGTGCCTGGCTGAGGAATTCTGCGAGTTGAAGTCCACAAGTCATAAAAGGGCCAAGTTTGAAGACCCCTGCTGTAGTTGGTGTTACGTAGTGAGTTCTTGAAGGCATTGACCAGACCGATCTAATGAAACATGCTTTATTGCAAGAATAACAGAACTGAACTCAACCGACAGACTGACAGATATTTATACATGCTGCCACTAGGCGGCGACCAATCAGATTTAGAGCTGGTTTACCCTCTCAAATATAAACTTCAGTTTCCCTCCAAAACAGTTGGAGACACATTTAAACCCAAACACATTAACGGTCAATATCAATACATAACAGTTGGATCACAGCATATTATCTCTGGGTAGAAATTAACCCAGAATAGTGCTTCTCAAGCTTGGTGACTTTAAGGCCTATGGACTTCAACGCCCAGAATTCCCCAGCCGAAGCATGGCTGGCTGGGCAATTCTGGGAGTTGAAGTCCACAGGCCTCAAAGTCACCAAGCTTGAGAAATATTGATCCAAAGACCTGCCTGTGAGCAACTCATTCTCAACAACTGTATATTCTACAAATGTGGTTGTGATCTATTTGGGGATGTTTGCAGGATATGGTCAAAAAAGTCAAAATGGCAGCCATGGCAATGCGATTGAAGTGTCCCTTGTTTTTACGGGAGCTCCTTAATTTCTTCATTACACCTGGTGGACACCACTGCTTCTGCCTGAGGCACCAAGCCAGTTGGTTGAATGGCTGATGAAATCTAATTTTCCCGTTTGGTTGATCTGGATGATTATTTGAGATGATTTAAAATGGGTGACTTCCTTAGGGAGAAGTCGGTTCAATGCTGGTTACCGGTCACACTCAACCGAGCATTATTATCTGGGGTCACTTGGTGGATCACAAAGGAAAAAATCTTCGGTTCTTTTAATTTGCTGAACCCGTCTTGGCTTTCCTGCACATTTATTCTCGCTCCAAAGAATATTTCATAATGCCTTTGGTACAGATGTACAATTTTATGATGTTTTTCCCCCCTGTTTTTTAAAAACGCATCGAATGGGATTCCCCCCATCTTGTATTATAGCAACTGGACCTTGGTTGGATGTCTCCTTGTAATGTGTAATTTTCCTTGTACATTTCAAAAAGAAAGAAAAACGAGAAAGAGAAAACTTGTCTTTGGTTTCTTCTTATTTTTCTCAAATGTTGGGGCGGGGGAAGGAATAGAATCATGTATCTTTGATGGTTCTTCAATTCTTAAATCTTCAATCTAAAGAAGAAAGCGTTGGAGCCAAAGAACAGAACAAAACAGGAGTTATGTACACGTTGTGTGCGTGTCTCTGGGTGTGATTGCTGAACTTTAGCCTCTTGGGACATCTGGGGGATGTGCAGCTCAAAAAAGTCAAAATGGCAGCCACAATCACATGACCAAAGCTCCACCTGTTTTTTTACATGCCTTCTTGATTATTTGAGGGGGACTTGCATGTAAAGTGTCCATGAGAATATTAAATCTTTTCATTGGTCAATGTAACTCACACTTATCCTCTGAATCACTGTTTGTCAACCTTGGCGACTTTTAAGATGGGTGGACTTCAACTCCCAGAATTCTGGGAGTTGGTCCACCCATCTTAAAGTCACCAAAATTGAGAAACATTGCTCTAAATCCTTTTTTGATCAAAATAGCTCTTTCAAAACAGCTCCTATCAAGAAAAGAAAAGAAAAGAAAAGAAAAGAAAAGAAAAAAGAAAGAAAGAAAGGGAGAAGAAGATGGACATATTTTCCCACTAGAACAAATCGAGGTGGAGATGGGGAAAAATACAGATTCCATCTTCTTATCCATCCATGAGAAACAAAAATGAACTTGGGTGAAAAGTAATCTGCCTTAATTTTATTTATTTATTAGATTTTTATCTTGCCTTTTTTACTTTTAGAAGTAACTCAAGGTACAAACATATCTAATATCCCTTCTCCTATTTTCCACACAACAACAATCTTGTCATGTGGGTTGGGCTGTGAGAGACTGGCCCAAAATCACCCAGCTGGCTTTCATTGCCTAAGGCAGGATTAGAACTCACAGTCTCCTGATTTCTAGACCAAAGTTTTAGCTGAAAGCTAAGTCCCAGGGAGAAATGCAGATAGTTCAAGACTACCTGTATACTACATGCTAAAAAGAACTGTAGATTCTTTAAATAGGCCATTCAGTTGTGCTAGTTTCCCTCAATATATTCTTCCTTAGATGTTTTGGGAAGACATTTCCACAATTCTCAGAAGACACAAATAACGTTGGTGCAATAATATCCAAGAGATGGATTGTAATGCAGCTCATTTGCCAGCAGAGGGCAGAAACGTCCTTTTGTACAACTTGAAAGTCATTTCAGTCTCTGATTTAAAAGATTGAGAGAGAGAGAGAGAGAGAGAGAGAGAGAGAGAGAGAGAGAGAGAGAGAGAGAGAGAGAGAGAGAGAGAGAGAGAGAGATGATCTGGGTCCTCATTTTATCTACCTAGGCTTAGAGATGATAGATAGATAGATAGATAGATAGATAGATAGATAGATAGATAGATAGATAGATAGATAGATAGATAGATAGATAGATAGATAGATAGATAGATAGATAGATAGATAGATAGATAGATAGATAGATAGATAGATAGATAGATAGATACATATATGTAGATGATAGATGACAGAGATAGACAGATGATAGATATAGATGATAGATGATAGATAGATAGATAGATAGATAGATAGATAGATAGATAGATACATAGATAGATACATAGATATAGATAGATTAGATACATAGGTACATAGATACATAGATACATATATGTAGATGATAGATGATAGATAGATGATAGAGATGATAGATAGAGATGATAGATAGATGATAGATAGATACATAGATGATATAGATAGATGATATAGATAGATAGATGATAGATATAGATAGATAGATAGATAGATACATAGATAGATACATAGATATAGATAGATTAGATACATAGGTACATAGATACATAGATACATATATGTAGATGATAGATGATAGATAGATGATAGAGATGATAGATAGAGATGATAGATGATAGATAGATACATAGATAGATGATATAGATAGATGATATAGATAGATAGATGATAGATATAGATAGATAGATAGATACATAGATAGATGATATAGATAGATGATATAGATAGATAGATGATAGATATAGATAGATAGATAGATAGATACATAGATAGATGATAGATATAGATAGATAGATAGATATAGATAGATAAATAGTTATAGATAGATATAGATAGATAGATAGAGATGATAGATAGATAGATAGATACCGTATTTCCCCAAAATTAAGACCCCGTCTTATATATATTTTTTGCCTCCAAAAGAGGCACTAGGTCTTAATTTCGGAGAATGTCTTACCTTAGGACCAGTGCAGCCAGGCCACCCACGCCCCTACACCTGTCGCGCCACTGCTTGACTTCTTCTGTGGCCGCTTGCCGCCACTTTTGGCCGGATGCCATTGGCACATTGCGCTGTTGAGGTTCCTCCCGGCAGAACTCCTCATGGTGCTTCGGGCCGCTTCTGTTGCTCACGCGCTAAAAGTCCCTTTCCAAAGATAGCTAAGAAGGAAAATAGGTAAAAAGGAACCTGGTCCTAAAGTCACCTGAATAGAATAGAATAGAATAGAATAGAATAGAATAGAATAGAATTCAGAATAGAATTCAGAATAGAAAATAGAATAGAATAGAATTCAGAATAGAACAGAACAGAATAGAATTCAGAATAGAAAATAGAATAGAATTCAGAATAGAAAATAGAATAGAATAGAATAGAATAGAATAGAATAGAATAGAATAGAATAGAATAGAATAGAATAGAATAGAATAGAAATGTGGAACTTAGGTTTGGCTAGGGGAGACATGATAGCAGTATTCCAGTATCTGAGGGGCTGCCACAAAGAAGAGGGGGTCAGGTTGTTCACCAAAGCACCAGAGGGAAGGACAAGAAACAATGGTTGGAAACTGACCAGAGAGAGAAACAACCTGGAATTAAGGAGAAACTTCCTGACAGTGAGGACAATCAACCAGTGGAACAGCTTTGCCTTCAGAAATCGTGGGTGCTCCATCACTGGAGATTTTCAAGAAGAGACTGCACAATCACCTGTCTGAGATGGTATAGGTCCTCCTGCTTGAGCAGGGGGGCTGGACTAGAAGACCTCCAAGGTCCCTTCCACCTCTATTCTATTCTAAATATAAAAATAATAATTATAAATAAAAAAAATAAAACCTAAAGCAAATAAACTCAAAGGGCAGACTTGATGGACCACTAGGTTTTCCTGCTGTCAGTTTTTTATGTTTCTATATTTCCATGCCTCTTCTCAACTGACATGGCAGGGAAGCAGTCCTTCACAAGTTTTCAAGCTGCAACTCCCGGGATCAGCCACTGTTGAAACTGCTGTTTGGGTGACTACGACTTGTTTAACCTCGTTTGGAGAACGACCTGTTATATTCCAGCCTGTTGTTTTCGAAATAAGTTGGGACTACAATTCCTATAAACTCCCAACAAACCCAGCCATGCTATTCATGAATTTTAGAATTTGTTTCACCTTGGCTGGTGAACACCCCCACAATTCACTAGCAAATTGACAAAATGAAGTTCGTTTTATCAGAACTTCTGACTTTGACGTGAGAAAGCTCACGTCTCTAAAAACTCTATTTTCTCGTAAAAACCACAGCTTCTTGAATCACCATCTTCCCATTTATTGATAGATGGTGATCCCTGCCTGACCCCACCTGATACACAGTGCCGGCTTCAAAGCAAATGTAAAAGTTCTGGGATTTCCTTGTCTCTAATAAGATGGTTGTGAGAAGCTTTGATCTGATTATTTGTTTTCAAGGCCATGGCGTTCTCCTTCTGTTATTTCCTTTTTAAAGATCTATGCTACAATTTTTTTCTGCTGTTCCTTCGGGCATAACATGAAAAGGTTGAGATACAGGGTAAAATAAAATCAAGCACTATCATGACTCAGAAAGGTTAGGAATGAGGACCCAGGTCCTTCACCCAGATCACGAAGATGAAATATGATTCAGGTTTCGATGTATCAGACAAGGAAAGTGCCAAGACCAGAATAACAGAATAATAGAGCTGGAAGGGAACTTGGAGGTCTTCTAGTCCAACCCCCTGCTCATTTCAGATACCATTTCAGATAAATGGCTGTCCAGTCTCTTCTTCAAAGCCTCCAGTGCTGGAGCACCCACAACTTCTGGAGACAAGTCATTCCACTGGTTAATTGTTCTCACTGTCAGGAAATTTCTCCTTATTTCTAGGTTGCTTCTCTCCTTGATTACTTTGCATCCGTTGCTTCTTGTCCTCCAGCGAAATCTCTCTGGAGGAAAGTGAGATTGTTGGGATCATCCACATGATTCAAACAACCATTCCTTGCGAGTAGACCGCAGAACCTGCTTTTTGGTGGCCAGCTTATGAATTGAGGGGTTGGGGATGGGGATTCCACCAAACTCACCCCCCACAATTCTGCCCTTTATGGACATTTAGCTCGACGGAGTCTCATTTTTAATTATCTTTTGGAATTGATTGATTAATTGGTTGATTGATTGTTACATTAGAGCAAGGGTAGACAACCTTGGCTCTTTTATGACTGGTGGACTTCAACTCCCAGAATTCCTGAGCCAGCATGGCTCAGCTTGGAAACCTCTCCCTTTCCCCTCAGCATGGCTGGCTCAGGAATTCTGGGAGTTGAAGTCCACGAGTCATAAAAGAGCCAAGGTTGCCTACCCCTGCCCAAATGCCTGAATTTTGATCACGTGACCATGAGGAAAAATATTTAAACCAGGGGTCTTCAAACTTGGCCCTTTTATGACTCGTGGACTTCAACTCCCAGAATTCCTGAGCCAGCATGGGGGAACTATGACCCCTCATGACTTGTGGACTTCAACTCCCAGAATTCCTGAGCCCGCATGGCTCAGCTTGGAAACCTCTCCCTTTCCCCTCAGCATGGCTGGCTCAGGAATTCTGGGAGTTGAAGTCCACGAGTCATAAAAGAGCCAGGGTTGCCTACCTACCTCTGCTTTAGATAGATAAAGACCCTTCAGATCAGCAAGGTTTTCCTATATTTATCAGATGAGTCCCTCCACCCCCCCCCAAAGGAGGAATCAGCTTGATTTTTTTTTAAAAAAAAAACCAAAACTTTGAAATATATGAGTTTTTGGATTATTAGCAAAAGGGTGCTCAAATAATGGATATCAGAAAAGCTAACAACGGATTGATGGTTCAGACTGATTTGGAATTATAGCTTTGAGTTAATTAGAAGTCATTTTCTCAAGGGAAACTGGACTCTGTTTTGGGGATTTTATGACAAGGAGACCTCAAAACACACTAGAGGGAACTAGAGGATAAGAAAAAAATGGAGCAGACTTCTACCACACAACTTACAGCACATTTTTGTTTTTTGCCAATCTTTTTGAAAAACAAAACAAAACAAAAACAGACGGGTAGCCCAGGCTAAAACAATCTAATGAACGGCAAAAAGAACATCACAAAACAAGGGCCCATTAAACAAATAAACCCAGGTCTGGGTCAAAGCCAGGTTCTCAAAGTTTTGAGGAACCCTGGTAAGAGGGCGCTGCCCTCCTTTCTGGAGAGATGCTATTGCAGAGTGTGGGGACTGCAAGTGAGAAGACACACTTCCGAGGCCCCAGAAGACCTTGAAGGAACCTGGAATGTTCTCGCTTGTACTGGAAGAAGCAGCTGGAGAGAGCTCTCTCTCTCAGATATCTAGGCCAGGGGTAGGCCTAGTCTTTTATGACTCGTGGACTTCAACTCCCAGAATTCCTGAGCCAGCCATGCTGAGGGAAAAGGGAGAGGTTTCCAAGCTGAGCCATGCTGGCTCAGGAATTCTGGGAGTTGAAGTCCACGAGTCATAAAAGAGCCTACCCCTGATCTAGGCTCTCTGCCATATCAGCCTTTACAGATAATAACAAGTATTTTAGGAGCACGCTGGTTCATGCGGTTAGGACACTGGGTTGTAGGTTAGCAAGCCTGCGTTCAAGACCCGAGTGCTACCATGGGACTGGGTGAGTTCCTGTCCTTTGCTTCAGCTCCTGCTGGGAACATGAAAGAAGCCGCCTATTGGGCATCCCCTAAGCAACAGTGATATCACTGGCTAATCCGTTCAACCCGGAAACGCCCTGGTGCTACTGACACGGGTGCGATGTGACCAGAGGGCAGGAGAAGAAACAATAGTTGGAAATGACCAAAGAGAGAAGCAACCTGGAATTAAAGAGAAACTTCCTAACAGTGAGGACAATTAACCAGTGGAATAGCTTGCCTTCAGACGTTGTGGGTGCTTCATCACTGGAGGTTTTTAAGAAGAGACTAGACAGCTATTTGTCTGAAATGGTATATAGGTTCTCCTGCTTGAGCAGGGGACTGGACTAGAAGACCTCCAAGGTCCCTTCGAGTTCTATTCTATTCTATTCTATTCTATTCTATTCTATTCTAGTCTAGTCTAGTCTAGTCTAGTCTAGTCTAGTCTAGTCTAGTCTAGTCTAGTCTAGTCTAGTCTAGTCTAGTCTAGTCTATAGTCTAGTCTAGTCTAGTCTAGTCTGTATTTTGAATTGTACTTGGGAGCTGACTGGCTGACAATGCAGCTTGCATAGCAGTGATGATACATGGGCATGTTACTGCTTGGGAGACCACATTTTGGATTAGCTTTAGCTTTTAACTGGTCTTCAAGAATGTCCCGTGCAAAGAATCCGGACCGTATGTGGTTCCAGGTAAGCTGATTTATTGCATATACAGGAGAATCTGGTCTACAACAATCAGCACTAAATTGGCGCTAGATAAGAGTTAACTGAATTCAAGAGAGGCTGGACTTAGACCGCTTGTGGGAACATAAGGACCCCAGGCTAGTTCCTCTCTTGACTCCACCCTCAGGCTCTGCCTGTCCTTCTCCTACAAGGGCAGCCCCACGCAGAACACATTGCAGTAATCCAAACACAAGGTGACCAGGGCATGAGTGACTATCTGAAGAGTCTCCTGATCAAGTTGATAATCAGAAACACTATCTAGGTCTATGTTGGCTTGGAAGGTAGATAAAGGCTTATGGTCTAGTTCAGGGGTAGGCAACCTTGGCTCTTTTATAACTCGTGGACTTCAACTCCCAGAATTCCTGAGCCAGCCAGGTTGAAGTCCACGAGTCATAAAAGAGCCAAGGTTGCCTACCCCTGGTCTAGTTCATGGAGAGGACCCGAGAATCTAAAATGCCATGTCATAGAATTCAAGATTACAGGTTTGGAAGGGGTCATTAAGGTCACCCACTTTGATCTGTCCCCTCATTGGAAGAATCTAAATTAAATAACAGAATAACAGAGTTGGAAGGGACCTTGGAGGTCTTCTAATCCAACCCTCTGCTTGAGCGGGAGACTCTATTCCATTTGAGACAAAGGGTTGTCCAATCTCTTCTTAAAAACCTCCAGCATTGGAGCATTCACAACTTCTGGAGGCAGGTTGTTCCACTGATTAATTGTTCTCATTGCCAGGAAATTCTCCTTAGTTCCAGGTTGCTTTTCTCCTTGATTAGTTTCTATCCATTGTTTCTTGTCTTGCTTTCTGGTTCTTTGGGAAATAGATTGGCCTATTTGTACATAACATGTACAGTACATGTATATACATATACACATACACATATATAAATCTATATTTATACGCATACATATCATATACATATAGATATTGTATACATATATGTATAAAATATGCATAAATCAATCCCAATAGATGTCAATTCAGCCTCTACAAACAAAGGAGAATCTATCACATCTCCAGCCAATTGATTCTTGCATATTTCTGTGTCAGTATACCTACCGGTATACAGGTAGTCCTCTACTTACGACTGTAACTGAGGTTGGAATTATGGTTGTAAGTGGTGTTGGTTGCTAAGTGGGTCATCTTATGACCAACTCAGTTTTACAACATTTTTTTGTGGTGGTTATTAACCCATTAGCTGCAATGGGCATTTTTTGCCAGAAATGAGAAACGCTGGTTACTGGGGGGGAAAAGCCATCATAAACCATCTTACGTGATCATGGGATGCTGCAAGTGGTAGTAAATGCTGGCCAGTTGCCAAGCACCCAAAATGCAATCACATGACTACAAGGGGCGGGAGCAGCTATTGGAACTTTGAACCTGGGTCATAAGTATTTTTATTTGGGTCTGGGGTAACTTCGACCTGTCGTAAGTCGAGGGCTATCGATATATACACATAGCAGCCATTATTATGGAATGGAAGGGGGACAATCCACACTCTTATAATATTTACTCAGAAATAAGTTTTTTTTAAAATTTCAATTAGGTATCCAGTCAGGTGAGCCTATCTCTCCCTTGTAAAAATATTTATTACAGCAATTTTAACAGGGGAAAATAAATTGCGTTTGTATGTGCCTCAATTTTTCTGCAGTTGCAAATTTAATCTTTTCGTACCCACTCGGCATGCATTATATATGTGACAATATCTGAAATTTATTTCCTTTCCAGGCTGTCTAAAAATTGCTACATCATTTCCCGTGGAATATTAGCTGGAGGCAAAGATGATTTTTCCCCATTTATTTATTTTTCTTCAGTATTACTTTTTTAAGATGAATTGTGTTACAATGACATTGAAAAGTTTGAGGTGAAAAATGAATGGCTTGGTAGGAATCACATTTCAGAATCTATTGCAGGGGTGCCTGCAAGGGTCAAAAGGATCAAGATGGCAGCCACAATCACATGATCAAACTCTGACCCTTTTTTATAGCAATAGCACTTAGATTTATATACCGCTTCGCAGTGCTTCACAGCCCTCTCGAAGTGGTTTTTACCTATTGCCTATAGCCCCCAACAATCTGGGTACTCATTTTACCAGCCTCGGAAAGATGGAAGTCTGAGTCAACCTTGAGCCGGTCAGGATCGAACTGCTGGCAATGAGTTAGCCTGCAGTACTGCATTCTAACCACTGGGCCACCATGGAAAGGAAGGAAGGAAGGAAGAAGAAAGAAAGAAAGAAAGAAAGAAAGAGGGAGGGAGGGAGGGAGGGAAAGGGAAGGGAAGGGAAGGGAAAAGAGAAAGGAAGGAAGGAAGGAAGAAGAAAAGAAAGAAAGAAAGAAAGAAAGAAAGAAAGAAAGAAAGAAAGAAAGAAAGAAAGAAAGAAAGAAAGAAAGAAAGAAAGAAAGAAAGAAAGAAAGCAAGCTACAGAGAGGCTGCTGATTTCTTAATGCTTTCTGTACTTGGCCCAATTGACAATATAGTGCTGAATAACAGTCCTTCAGGTCACATGATACCCAACATATCAATAGCAATAGCTATAGGAGTTAGATTGATATACCACTTCACAGTGAAGCCCTCTCTCAGCGGTTTATAGAATCAGCATATCATCCCCCCCAACAAACTAGGTCCTCATTTTACTGACCTCGGAAGGATGGAAGTCTGAGTCAACCTTGAGCCGTTCATTATGTGCGTGATAATACACACAGAAGAGAGCAAATGACTTTGGTCACATAGTTGTGGGTACCATTTACTTGTTTGACTCTCTCCCTGCAGTTACCTCTGGTCCTAGTGAGTCTATATGTAATGGTATGTGAGAATGGCCTTGGCAGAGGGGGGAAAACATGCTGCCTAAGGAATGCTCAGATAAGAGAGGGCATAGCCCACAACTGTATAACGGGCGAAGAAAGGAGCGAAGAAAGAATCCTCCCTGACTTCTCGAGCTGTAAAAAGTGACGGCGAGATTCTTGTACTTTCAGACTTGCAAAATTCTGTCAAAGTAGCCTTACAATGAAGTAGAATAAGCTCATCCACTTGGGTTTCCTGCTTGGTCCAGCTAGGAAGGCTGGCAACGTATGTACAGTATATACGACTAAAAATCTTGTTGTCATGACCATTAACTGGATGAAATGGTGCATCATAGGGCAACAATTTTTGAACCAAAGTATCTCAAATCGGCTAACTTACACAATGTGTTCAATACCCAGGGTCTATGACTCCCGAGGCAACGAGATTTGGGGAAGTTGTGGCTGCTTCAGTGCTGTTGGCTGTTGTGCTGCTGGGCTGCTGCTACAGTCACGTGATCTTTATTTCCAACTTTCTTTGACAGTTTCCAAGCCACTCTTGCAATCCCTCATTCCCCACCCACCCACCCAGCAGAAGCCACTAACCTGCCAGGGAAGGGAAGGGAAGGAAAGAGAAGGGAGTTTTCTGATACTCCCTTCCATATTCCCACAAGGAAACTCAGTGGGGAAAGCTGGCAGAAAGTTGAAAGTTGTTCCTGCTCCCACTCCTTTTGTGCTTGCCTTGGTCATTTTGTTTCTCTGTTTAGATAAGGAAATATCTCTGAAACGATGAACCAACAGGGCACGAGTTGGATAGTGGGTATATATTCCCAGTGTGAATATTCCCAAATCAGATCTTGACACTGCTTAGCCTTTTTTGATTAGCCAAGATCTGAACAAGGTCTAAAGTGGAAACATCCTACATTACGTGTCCTGGGTGATTTGTGTCACTCCTTGTGCGTGAAGGGTGGGGGTGGTGAATTAAGGGCTATTACCAGCTCCCTTCATCCTGAGTAAAGGAAGACCTTTGATAATCAGATCTTAGTCAGTATGAACCTGCCCAGTGAAGCACTCCTACCAAGACCAGCTTCCTTCAGGAAAGTCTTAGGAAAGATAAAAAGGAAAAAAGTCTTGGCTCTTCCTGCCCAACTCCTAGAAATACCAGTCTTTATAAGTCTTGTGCCGTTCTGAAGCACAAGGGGTAGCTGTGTGACCATTGATTCTTGCACACAGGGAAGGTTTGTATGAAAAATTTCTTTATAAAACGAATGGGGCCAAATCTCTAAATGTGAAAAGCTCGTTTGTCCTCTGTTATGTTCCTCGTGTTTTCTTTTAGTTGCACCCCTACCCTACTTACACAAACAAATTTCAATATCAGTACAGTCAACTTAGGGAGACTAGTTACTTACTGCTTCCTTAAGTGAGGTCCTGAGGTCCTGAGTTTCCATACTATTGTGGAGAGAAATAGTTATATAGAGGCCATCAGGAAATGTTTCTGTCTGGATATTGTTAGGCAGGCCCTCCTTGTCTCTTTTGCCTTTATTTTTTTCCTTCTTCTTTATGACCACAATCCACAGTCGTACAGAGATCATTGGAAGCCAGCATCATTGGGGAAACTGTTGCTTTATTCAATCAAGCAAATACTCCAATTTCAACGTCTCTGGTCTGTCAAAAACGTCTTAATGTTCCACCTTTCTTGGAATGATGATGGTGTAGTCCAGGGGTAGGCAACCTTGGCTCTTTTATGACTCGTGGACTTCAACTCCCAGAATTCCTGAGCCGGCCACGCTGAGGGAAAAGGGAGAGGTTTCCAAGCTGGCTCAGGAATTCTGGGAGTTGAAGTCCACGAGTCATAAAAGAGCCAAGGTTGCCTACCTCTGGTACTGTAGTCTATAGTTTTCAGCAGATGTATCTTTGCATAAAAACGGAAGACATTCTGCTCATTTAGGTCTTTTGACATGGAGTCAGTCAAACCACATATTTTAAGGTAATGTTGTACCAAACCAAAAACTAGGGTCTGTCACACACTTAACCTGCCTCAAAGGGTTGTTGTGAGGATAATGTAATTGGTGGCATTGCCTTTTCATACCATACAACAGTAGTTTTCTACTTCCTGCAAACTCTGTGTTCTGGTACCAGTGGAACAGCATAGCTCAAAATTGAACTTGGTGCTGTCTGATCTTGGTTGTTTTCTTGCCAATGTCTCATTGCCCAACTAGGTAACACCATCAGTGCTAGTGAATATGGAGTTTGTTCTCTGTTTATATTGAATAGCTTGGCCTGTAGTGTTGGTGGGCGTATTTTTTCCCTCTATGGTAGTTCCTTGATTATGCTGTTGTTTACTGCTTGTTTGTCTGGTGTTAATCCTTGCTTATCTGGGTGTTGATTGCCGGTGAGAAGGAAGCCTGTTGAGTAGGAATCCTGGAAGTTTGGCATGAAGACAAACCAGCCATGAACAGGTACATGAACAACATTTACACAGCATTCATAAAAGACAATAAAAAAGTTAAAAAGAACACCTCTTGACTACCAATCAACAACCAGATAAGCAGGGATTAACACTAGACCAACAACCAGGAAACAACAACCTAATCAAGGAACTACCAAGAAGAAAACAACACTCCCACCAACACTATCAGGGCAAACCACTATGTATAAACAGGAAGCAAATCCCTTCTAGCATTGAAGATGTTACCTGGACAAATAACAAAACATCTTTGTGTGAAGGCCCACATCACCATATCAGTGGGATTCTCCAGTGCTGTTTTATTCAACCAGTGGAACAGCTTGCCTCCAGAAATCGTGGGCGCTCCATCACTGGAGATTTTTAAGAAGAGACCAGACAATCACCTGTCTGAGAGGGTATAGGTTCTCCTGCTTGGGCAGGGGGCTGGACTAGAAGACCTTCCAGGTCCCATCCAGCTTCTATTCTATTCTATTCTATTCTATTCTATTCTATTCTATTCTATTCTATTCTATTCTATTCTATTCTATTCTACTCTACTCTACTCTACTCTACTCTACTCTACTCTACTCTACTCTACTCTACTCTATTTTATGAAATTCGAATCTGACTTAAGCTATTATTATCTGCAAAAAGTAAAAAGCCGCTGAAGATTTACCTAAGATGTTTGGGATTCCATCTGGTTCCTAAAGCCAATATTTTTCCTGTGTGCCATTTTGGCCAGGGGTAGAGCGATTTTTTCCCCTGCCTGTTTATTTAACAACAAGGGTAACAAGCATCATAACTTGTGTTTACTTGTTTGATTACATTATCAAGAATCAGATGCATTTCTAAGGTTTTGCTCGCAGCGTTTCTGCCCTGCCTGCCTGCCTGCCTTCATTTATTTATTATGAATTTTATAATCTGCTTCAATCTGTTACGACTCTGGGGGGCTTCCTCTCTGCTTCCGTCCCCTGGTGGGCTAACTTTTGCAAATTAGATATTTCTGCCAAAGCACCATTTGCTTTAGAAGAGGAGGATCGTAAACAGCTACTTTATCCTAATCATCCACTTCCTTGAAAACAACTCCTGTTTTTAATTTTTTAAATATCTTTTTTCTGTGGTGGGAGATGGGAGGAAGCATTACTTAAATCAATGTTTCTCAACCCTGGCAGCTTTAAGCTGTGTGGACTTCGACTCCCAGAATTCCTTTCAGAGAGGGCTGTTCAGTTTTGACATAGATGGCCTCTTTGGCCCTCTCTCAACGGGGGGGGGGGATACGACACCATCTATCTCCAATCTACAACACAGCCCTTTCAGTGATTCCAAGAAGGCTCCACACCCATTTGCACTACTCAGGTGACCCTGATGACACAGGTAAACCTCCAAGTGGCCTCAACAACTCTCTAAAAGAAGGCAAATGACCAGCTGTCTGCAAGGAGTATAAATCCTTCCATTCCCCACCATCCAGTCAGAGCTGAAGAAGCTTCTTCAACCCCCCCCCCAAAAAAAAATCCCCTCAAGAAAGTCCAGTTGCCTCGTGAAAAAAGCACCTTTGGGACGTCCAGTGGTGGAATACACACCATCACCCTATCCCAGGGGTAGGCAACCTTGGCTCTTTTATGACTCGTGGACTTCAACTCCCAGAATTCCTGAGCCAGCTTGGCTCAGCTTGGAAACCTCTCCCTTTTCCCTCAGCATGGCTGGCTCAGGAATTCTGGGAGTTGAAGTCCACGAGTCATAAAAGAGCCAAGGTTGCCTACCCCTGCCCTATCCCATCCCTGAACATGTGCAAGGAAGCCAACTCCTACCCCTCACTCCAAAGGGAAAAAAATGGCTTAAATAATCCAGATGTTCAATTGTCATCCGTCATCATGATGTGCAGATTACGACTGCAATCCTATGATTATCCGCTCCGAGGTTTAAGTCCTGCTGGTGTCCAGCAGAGTGTATTTTCATGTAAACCTTTCATCAATCAACTTCCTGCCTGCAAAGCAGAGGCTCATGTGTTGTTCCTTGAAGGCCATCCAGACAAATCCCCGTAGCTGTTGGAAAGCAGCTTGTAAAACCTCGCACTGTTGTGACATCTGTGGTGCAAACATGGAGGAAGGGCTGGGAGGACCTCCTGGAGATCTCTGCATTTGCGCGTGCCTGGAGTTAAGTCTGGTAAGCTGCTGAGTCTCTAAGCTGATCGGTGCAGTGACATCAGAAAACTGACATTTTCTTACACATTTCTGTGCGGGGTGCATCCCAGCCTCCTGACAGATGCTGTGCACAGTTCAGCAAACCTGCCCAATTGTCAACAACAACAACAACAGGAGCAGAACAACACATCTGAACTTCGCTTTCAACTTCTCTGTCCTATCTGCTGAAGCTAGGCGGACTGACGGCCTCTTTGCCCATCAATCTTTTTTTTTTTTTTTTAATATATTTTATTAAATTTTATATGGGTATGGGAAGGATAGGGATAATATGGGTAGAGGATGGGGTTAGGGAGTGGAGTTGGGATAGGGATGGGAATAGGGGTAGGGATAGGTACAGTAGTGGGGTTACCCCCACATAAAAAATCCAACGCTTACACAAGCAGACTCTCGTCCGGGTACACATATTGAATAACAGTAATTAATACAATACTAAACAATTATAGTCATTAATACTAAAAATAGTCATAAAATAAAAGCTTACTAATTAAGTATAATTTAGCTCTAACGTAATGCTAACCACTGATAAAAATTTTTCCCATGTCCTAAAATACACTGAATCCTCTTTCTCCTTAATCTCCAACGTCAATCTGTCCATTTCTGCACATTCTAAAATTTTCATAATTATAATCTGATCGTGTGGTAAATTTTCATTTTTCCAAAATTGAGCAAATACAATTCTCGCTGCTGTCAATACATGTAATATTAAATATTCATTCTCTTTACCATAGTTAAATCCTAATATTCCTAGCAAAAATAATTCTGGTTTATATTCTATTTGTATTTTAGTCATCTTTTCTAACCATTTATGAATTTTAAACCAAAATTTCTTAGCTTTAGGACACATCCACCAAATATGATAATAAGTACCTGGTTTTTCTTTACATTTCCAACAAATATTCGATACATTTTTAAACATTTTCGCTAATCTAACTGGTGTCATATGCCATCTATAAAACATTTTATATAAATTCTCTTTATATGAAGCTGCTTTAGTAAGTTTAATATTTCTCTCCCAAAGCTTTTCCCAGTCTTCTAAGTCTATGGAGTATCCAAAGTTTTTTGCCCACACTATCATTGTTTCTTTTACTTGTTCTTCTTCCACCTTCCAATTTAATAGAAATTTGTAAAGTTTCTTAATCAAATTTTCATTTTTCAAAAGTGTTTTGTCAAATACTGTCTGTTCTTTATAAAAGTCCATTACTTTTACATCTTTTTCATATCTTGTTTGAATTTGCAGATAGGACCACCATGTTAAGTCAATACCTTGTTGATAGAGAGTTTGTCTGTCTTTAAGTTTTCCATCTTTATCTAAAATGTCTTTATAAGTAACAAGTTTGTCATAATTAATTAAATTTGGATAAGCAAATGCTTCCATCGTTGAAAGCCACTCTGGTATTTTCATATATATTTTATGTTTAATTTTCTCCCACTCTGCGAACAACACATTCCTTATGGCATGTCTTTGAAAATATTTATGTACTTTGTTTTTCTCATACCATAAGAACGCATGCCAGCCCAATTGTAAGTCATGTCCCTCCAAATAAAGAAGTCGTTTATTTCTCAGCATAATCCATTCTTTGAGCCAAAGTAACATAGACGCTTGGTAATAAAGTCTCCAGTCCGGAAGTCCAAAGCCCCCTCTATCTTTTGTTTCTTGTAGTAGTTTAGTTTTAATTCGTGCTTTCTTCCCTTGCCATATAAATCTCAATATTGTTGAATTTAAATCATCAAAAAATTCAATCTTTATATGATTTATTTAATCTCATGATTCATGGCTTATTCGAGACGTAATTTGTCTTCTCCCTGGGGGAACATGAAGGAGGGATCATATGGGGGGAATCACAGGTCACTGCAACTCATATGTTATCCTTGCATGTTATCCTTGCATGTTATCCGAAGAAGCCCCATCGTGGTTGACACCTCCCCCCTCCCGGGCAGGATGGTGGTCGCCACCCAGCTTCCAGCATTGGCAAGCATCTCCTTCCCTCTCTCGCTTTTTTCCCTCTGCACAACGATCCTGTGAGGTAGGCCAGCATGGAGAGCACCCAAGGGAAGCGATGGTCATCGTGTTCTGATGACAGAATAATCCTGAATGTTTTGGAGGGTTCCAGAAATCCCGAGTGGTCTTAGCTAGGACGGTGCTGTTCTAGCCATTGCAGATGCTGCAGTTGTGGATGCTCCATCACTGGAGGTTTTCAAAAATAAACTGGACAAGCATTTGACTAGGACATTGAACACTGGGCGCTATCTAATAAAATGAAATTCAATGGTGAAAAAAGTAAGGTTCTTCATTTAGGCAAGAAAAACCAAATGCGCAGGTATAGTATAGGGGGTACCTTGCTCAATAGTAGCAACTGTGAGAGGGATCTCGGAGTCCTAGTGGACAATCATTTAAATAGGAGCCAGCCGTGTGCTGCAGCTGCCAAAAAAGCCAACACAGTGCTAGGCTGCATTAACAGAGGGATAGAATCAAGATCACGGGAAGTGTTAATACCACTTTACAAGGCCTTGGTAAGGCCACACTTGGAATACTGCATCCAGTTTTGGTCACCACGATGTAAAAAAGATGTTGAGACTCTAGAAAGAGTGCAGAGAAAAGAAAGAGGGGACTGGAGGATAAAACATATAAGGAACGGCTGCTGGAATTGGGTATATGTCTAGTTTAATGAAGAGAAGGACGAGGGGGGACATGATAGCAGTCTTCCAATATCTCAGGGGTTGCCACAAAGAAGAGGGAGTCAAGCTATTCTCCAAAGCGCCTGAAGAGTTTGACTCAAAGCTCACTCAACAGGCTAACTTTCTTGGCTAAGCATCAAGGATTGGAGCTATAGAGTAGCAGGTCCCCTTGATTAGCCAAGTGCTTTTGTGAGGTAGGGCCAAAAAATTTAAGATAGCAGGTTAATAATAATAATAATAATAAAGTTGGAAGGGACCTTGGAGGTCATCGAGTCCAACCCCCTGCTCAGGCAGAAAACACTGTACCATTTCGGACAAATGGCTGTCCAGTCTCTTCTTAAAAACCTCCAGTGTTGGAGCATTCACCGCTTCTGGAGGCAAGCTGTTCCACTGATTAATTGTTCTAACTGTCAGGAAGTTTCTCCTTAGTTCTAGGTTGCTTCTCTCCTTGATTAGTTTCCATCCGTTGGCCCTTTTTACAATGCATCATGGATATCACAGATTTAAAAGAACGGTAAGGGTCAGCTGCCATCTTGACTTTTTTGGAACCACTTTCTGCGGACACATCCCTCCATGATTAAATGCAAACATTTCACTTCCAGATAATCTTTGAGCATTCTGGCTGCCTTAGACAACCATTGAACTGTCTGGGAAACAGATTAGGTGAAACCTGGCTCAAAAGCAGTAACTGTGAAAGGGATCTTGGAGTCCTAATAGACAATCACTTAAATATGAGCCAGCAGTGTGTGGGGGCAGCCAAAAAGGCCAATGCAATCCTTGGTTGCATTAACAGAAGGATTGAATCAAGATCCTTCTTGATTGTAGGTTCTCCTGCTTAAGCGGGGGGCTGGACTAGTAGACCTCCAAGGTCCCTTCCAGCTCTATTCTATTCTATCACATGAGGTACTAGAAAGCCTTAGTAAGGCCACACCTAGAAAACGGCATCCAGTTTTGGTCACCACAATATAAAAAAGATATTGAGACTTTGGAAAGAGTGCAGAGAAGAGCAATTAAGATGATTAAGGGCCTGGAGACTAAAACATATGAAGGAATTGGGTATGGCTAGTCTAGACAAAAGAAGAATTAGGGATGACATGATAGCAGTTTTCCAATATTTGAGGAGCACCAGAAGGCAAGATAAGAAACAATGGATGAAAACTAATCGAGAAGTAACCTAGAACTAAGGAGAAACTTCCTAATGGTGAGAACAATTAACCCGTGGAACTGAACTGCCTTCAGAAGTTGTGGATGCTTCATCACTGGAGGCTTTTAAGAGACTGGACAGCCACTTGTCTGAAATGGTATAGGGTCTCCTGCTTTTGCAGGGGGTTGGACTAAAAGACCTCCAAGGTCCCTTCCAGCTCTATTTTATATTCCTTTTAAAGAACAGGCTCTGGTTTTAAGGGTACTGAGCTGCAAACCCAAGTTTCTCATTTTTTCAGATTGACTGCTGCCGTCCGGTGTCATGATAGATTTGTCCCATCTTGAAGAAGGAGCTAGTAAGTAGATGTAACTATACTGACTTTGAGTGTGGTTAGTTTTCCACATTTCTGATTTAAAATAGAGTTCGTTATTCTATCGTTTCATTTAAAAAAAAAAAAACCTGGAGAAAAATTGAGTTGGATTTTTGGCACATTATCTGTAGTACGTATCATTTTGTACAGCTTTTTCGTGGATATATCCACTGTTGTGCAGTCTTTCTCAAAAAAAAAAAACATTTTTGCAAGCAATTTCTCCTCAGACAATATTGCTTTTCCTTAATATATTTTCTTCAGTTCATTGAAAAACTGATGTTACTTGCAACTTTTGAACAAGTTGCTTATAGGCATAAATTATGTATGAGCGATTCCAATAAAATATAGTCATCATTTATTGAAGGTGTTATATAGAATTTCCTATCTGTCTATGACAAATCCCTACCTATATGAATTTCTCTGTTTTGCCAGGGACGTTGTTTTTCTTTTTAATCTCTTTTGTGTTATTATTTTATCATTTCCCCCCCTCTTGCTTCTGCTTTTTTTTATTCACATAGCTTTCCTAAGTATACACGGATAGTCCTCATTTAGTGACCACAATTGGGACTGCAACTCAGTCATTAAGTGAAGGAGTCATTAAGTGAAACCATTACTGCGCTTATGATTGGACTTCAGCTTTGAGGTCCTTAGTGCTCTCTGCGCTTGGTTGTTTTCTTGCAGTTATTTCAATACCCAACTAGGTAACATCATCAGTGCTAGAAGGAGGTGAGATTTGTTCTCTGTTTGTATATAGTAGCTTGTCCCATATTAGCACAGTTGACCCTCCAATCCTGAGCTGTCAATATTGTCTTCTATTGGATTTCAGCTTTTCTTTGCTTTACAGACCTGTGGAGGTCATCAGTGTGAAGACTGACCATGAAGTTACTTTTTCACCATGATTATAACGGTGGTCATTAAATGACATAGTTGCTAAACGAGGACTACCTGTATTGCCTTTTATGGAAAACTGTCAGGTGTAAGTGTCTATGGAGATTCTCAGTCATAGTTATCCCAAAGATGCTTTTTCATGAGGCAACTGGACTTTCTTGTTTTGTTTTTTTAAGATCTTTCGCTCCTCATCCAAGAAGCTTCTTCAACTCTGACTGGATGATGGGGAATGGAAAGATTTATACTCCTTGCAGACAGCTGTTCATCTGCATCCTTTTAGAGAGTCATTCAAGTTACCTGGAGGCTTATCTGTGTCCTCAGGGTCACCTGAGTGGTGCAAATGGGTGTGGAGCCTTCTTGGAACTGCTGAAAGGACTGTGTTGAAGACTGGAGATAGATGATGTCGTATCCTCCCCCCTCTGTTGAGAGAGGGCTGTTCAGTTTTGACTTAGATGGCCTCTTTGACCCCTCTTTCAAACCAGTGGTCCTCTCTGTCCAGAATGTGGACTTTTTCGTCTTCTAAAGAGTGGCCTTTGTGTTTTAAATGCAGATGGACTGCTGACTCTTGTCCCGATGGGTTTGTTTTCCTATGTTGCGCCACGCATTTATGAAGTGGTTGTTTCGTTTCCCCAATGTACAGATCTGCACATGGCTCACTGCATTGCACTGCATGTACCACGTTGCTAAGTTTGTGTCCAGGTGTTTTGTCCTTGGGGTGGACAAGCTTCTGCCTTAGTGTATTCTTAGGTTTGAAGTGTGCAGGTATGTTGTGTTGGTTGAAGATCCTCCTGAGTTTTTCCAATATTCCTGCAACATATGGAATGACTACATTGCTTCATTTATTGTTTTCTTCGTCTGTTAATGGAGGAGCTCCTGCTAGGTCTTTTTTATCTCAAAAAGGAAGAGGGGAAAAGAAAGAGAGGAAGAGGAAGAGGAGGGGGAAGGAAGACAGGAGGAGGAGGAAGAGGAGGAGTGACTGAGAATCTCCATAGACATTTTCCTTATCTTCCTATTATGATTTGAACCTCCTTCCTTCCCTCTATATGGCCAAATTAACTTAATGTTTTCCTTCCATGCTCTATTTTGCTTTCATTCAGGATCTATTCATTCCAGGATCACTAAATGAACTGTTGTAAATTGAGGGCTACCTGTATTCACTTAACAACTGAAGTGACCCTAACAACCACCATGCTTAGCCATGAAAATTCTGGTTCCCATTGCGTATCCTTGCTTAATATAAGGCTGGCTGGATGGTTGTAAGTCAAGGATACCTGTATATCCTTGCTTAATATAAGCCTGGCTGGATTTCCGTAGTATGCTGAACCACAGCTTTTCACTTACTGCTAAAGGACACATGAATTCAGCCTTCAGATAGTATTAGAACAAGTTCGTTTTGGTGCCTGCAAAAGGTACACAATATTAGTGACTTACTTAACTGCAAACTGATAAATTTCATAGATGATGTGTGGAACATCCCACTTTCAATATTTATGGGGAGTTTGATGGGAGCAGGGAGAGAGAAATAGCATTTCTTGATGATGGCAGTGTTCCAATATTGGAGGGGCTGCCACAGAGAAGAGGGGGTCAACCTGTTCTCCAAAGCACCTGAAGGCAGGACAAGAAGCAGTGGACGGAAACTAATCAAGGAGAGAAGCAACCTAGAAATAAGGAGGAATTTCCTGACAGAACAATTAACCAGTGGAACAGCTTGCCTCCAAAAGTTGTGGGTTGGAGATTTTTAAGAAGAGATTAGACAGCCATTTGTCTGAAATGGTATAGGGTCTCCTGGAATTAAAGAGAAACTTCCTAACAGTGAGGACAATTAACCAGTGGAACAGCTTGCCTTCAGACGTTGTGGGTGCTTCATCACTGGAGGTTTTTAAGAAGAGACTAGACAGCTATTTGTCTGAAATGGTATAGGGTCTCCTGCTTGAGCGGGGGGTTGGACTAGAAAACCTCCAAGGTCCCTTCCAGCTCTACTATTCTATTATACTGTATTATATTTTCTCCCCTCTAATCTTGCAGTCTAAACTCCAAGCAAAGCCAAAGCCCTATTTTTACTCTCCCCAAACTTTTCAAAGCATTAATTTTTCTTTTTCTTTTTTCTATCTCAAAGCTCAAAGTTGTCTGGCTGCCATTTGGTGGAATTATATTTCTGGCACCAAATTAAAAAAAGTGCTACATATCTTTTGATGGACTTGTTCTCCTGGATTTAATTAAAACTGTTTTTCAGTCTTTTGTTTCTGAGAAATTATGGCAGGCTGTTTTCCCAGAATGCTTGAGAACTGGATTCTAAGTAATAATCTGGTTCTCATCTTTTTAATCTAGAGGCACCGAAACAGACTCCCCAATTATCCTGCAAGTCCTTGGACCCCCCTCACCATTCCCAGGTGCAGCCCACCTCCCCAGCCCAAACCTCAGAAAGTTGTTATCACAAACCTATTTTTAATGGAGCAGAATTGGGAAATGATTAAATTCTTGACGGAGGGGAATTAACGGCTATCTTTAATTTTTAATTCTAGGCAAATTAAATAAATGAAATATCCTTTTTCATCTCTTGGTTGGCCTGCAACTTCCCTCGCGTCTGTGAAATCCCGAGAGAAGCTGCCACAGAGGAATTCCCTCATGGTTTTGTTTCCTTCACTCTACAGTGTTATGAAAGAGTTGCTCTGCGCCTCAGAAATGGCGGGAGAACTTTCTCCTTCCTCTGGAGAAGGTCAGAGAAATTGTCTAGGCCAGGGATAGGCAACCTTGGCTCTTTTATGACTCGTGGACTTCAACTCCCAGAATTCCTGAGCCAGCATGGCTCAGCTTGGAACCTCTCCCTTTCCCCTCAGCATGGCTGGTTCAGGAATTCTGGGAGTTGAAGTCCACGACTCATAAAAGAGCCAAGGTTACCTACCCCTGGCCTAGGCAGTTAATCTGATTAAAAATGGGGTGGAGAATTTTAAAAAGCCATTTATAGGTAGTCCTCGACTTACAACAGTTCATTTAGTGACCGTTCAAAGTTACAACAGCACTGAAAAATGCGACTTAGGACCATTTTTCACATTTACAACCGTTGCAGCATCCCTATGGTCACGTGATCAAAATTGAGACGCTTGGCAACCGACTCATATTTATGACGGTTTCAGTGTCCCGGGGTCATGTGATCCCCTTTTGTGACCTTCTGACAAGCAAAGTTAATGGGGGAGCCGGATTCATTTAATAACCATGTTACTAACTTAACCACTGCAGTGATTCACTTAACAACGGTGGCAAGAAAGGTCGTGAAATGGGGCAAAACTCACTTAACAAATGTTTCACTTAGCAGGATCAATTTTCGGCTCAGTTGTGGTCGTAACTCGAGGACTGCCTATATTTCCCCCTGTAATAGATACCTACCCTACCTACTCTCTCTCTTTGCATGATTTATTTAAATTTTGATTTTGATTTCAGCACTGCCCCACTCCAGACTAAACCTGGGTGATTCGCAGCACAAAAAAAATGAAAATAAAAATAATAAGGAAGTGAACAACTGATACCAAAACATAGGCAACCTATCTCACATACAGTACAACATATGTGAAAGCCAGTTTCGTGTAGTAGTTAAAGTGTTGGTCTAGAAACCAAGAGATTGTGAGTTCTAGTCTCATCTTAGGCGTGAAAGCTGGCTGGGTGACTTTGGGCCAATCACCAGTAAACCATGAATTCTTATCCCACCTTAGGCATGAAATCCAATTGGATAACTTTGGGCAAATCACCAGGAAACAGTGAGTTCTAGTCCCACCTTAAGCACGAAAGGTGGCTGAGTGTCTTTGGGCCAGTTTCTCTCTTACCCCAACCCACCTCACAGGGTTGTTGTGGGGAAATAGGAGGAGGAAGGAATATTAGGCATGTTCGCCACCTTGAGTTACTTATAAAAGTAATAAAGGCAGGATTAAAATATGATAATTAAATATCAAGTACATCTAAGGGGTTCCCTACACCCTAACCCAGGGGTCTTCAAACTTGGCCCTTTTATGACTTGTGGACTTCAACTCCCAGAATTCCTCAGCCAGTGTGCCTGGCTGAGGGATTCTGGGAGTTGAAGTCCACAAGTCATAAAAGGGCCACGTTTGAAGACCCCTGCCCTAACCCAAGACCTGGGGAATAATTACATCTTCAAAACCTTCTTGAATGCCATTGGGGGGGGAGGAGCTATCTGGATCTTGGGGGGGGGGGCGTTTCCTCCCAGAAAGCTGACAAAGCCAGCCTGACATCAAAATGAAGTGGAGTTCAACCTGACATCATGGATCAAATGATACAGATAACCTCCTTGCGCCGTTTTGTGCGATGATACGAAATGACAAAAGTGTGTAATTTACATCATGATTTATATAAACTAACACGAAGGTCTTGTCTCTCAGCCGACCTTCAGGGAGAAGGGCTGTCAAATTAGCATCCTCCATTTCTGTTGCACGTCCAAGCTTGGCAAATTCTTGACAGTGACCCATGTGCTTAGCGAAGACACGGAAGAAACCAGAAAAGAAGCGGATGGATGAGCTGAGACAGGCAGACGGAGATTTCTTCTCGGCAAAAATTACATGGAATTAAGACTAACATTGCTTCGGGTACACACAACTGCAAAAATGTCTTCTCCCTGCTGAAAACAACTTCTTAGAGGCGAAAGACTGAATAGAATATAGAATAACAGAGTTGGAAGGGACCTTGTTGGTCATCTAGTCCAACCCCCTGCTCAAGTAGGAGACCCTATACCATTTCTGACAAGTGGCTGTCCAGTCTCTTCTTGAAAGCCTCGAGTGATGAAGCACCCACAACTTCTGAAGGCAAGCTGTTCCATTGGTTGTTCTCACTCTCAGAAAAATTCTCCTTATTTCTAGGTTGAGTCTCTCCTTGATCAATTTCCATCCATTGCTTCTGGTCCTGGCTTTGGGTGCTTTGGAAAATAGGTTGACTCCTCCTTTTCTGTGACAGGCCCTCAAATACTGGAATACTGCTATCATGTCCCCCCTGGTCCTTCTTTTCTCTAGACTGGCCATAACCAATTCCTGCAAATGTTCTTCATATGTTTTTTTGTCTCCAGGCCTTTAATCATCTTAGTTGCTCTTCTTTGCACTTTTGCCAAAGTCTCAACATTTTTTTTTTGTAATGTGGCGACCAAAACCGGATGCAATATTCCAGGTAAATCTTACTAAGGATATATAAAGTGGTACTAATACTTCACGTGATTTTGATTCTGTGCCTCTGTTTATGCAAGCAAGGATTGTATTAGCTTTTTTTGGCTGCTGCTGCACACTGCTGGCTCATGTTCGAGTGATCGTCCATTAGGACTCCAAGGTCCCTCTTACTGTTTTTGAGCCAGGTTTCGCCTAATCTGTATGTGTACTTTTGGTTTTTCTTGCCTATAACTGTTATTTTAAACCATGAATGGCAGACGAGACAGGAAAGCTTATTGTCTAAATTGGAATCATCTCGTAACTTCTTGTGCAGCCTACAAAGTGCTCTGGTCCTCATCCATAATGGTCCAAAAAACTATGTCCAAAGAATACATCCTTAAAAACAACAGAGCCTCTACTTCTCTTCCTTGAATAATCAGTTTTAAATCCCTTGTGGACTCTGGCAAAATTTATCCCATGGATTGACCCATGTTTTATAGACCAATAGAATTCAGTCAAGCTTCATGGCACACAGGTCCCATAGCAGATGTGCCAATTTCAGGAGTCTCTGCTTTGTGTATGTCTCTCTCTCTCTGTTTGCATGTGTCTGTCTCTCTCTCTGTATCTGTGTGTGTTTTTCTCTCTGTGTGTCTGTTTCTCTCTCTCTCTCTCTGCTATCTGTTTCTCTCTCTCTTTCTCTGTCTGTGTGTCTGTTTCTCTCTCTCTCTGTTTCTCTGTGTATCTGTTTCTCTCTCTGTTTCTCTGTGTGTCTGTGTATCTGTTTCTCTCTGTCTGTGTATCTGTTTTTCTCTCTGTTTCTGTCTGTGTGTCTGTGTGTCTGTTTCTCTCTCTCTGTGTTTCTCTGTGTATCTGTTTCTCTCTGTTTCTCTGTGTGTCTGTGTATCTGTTTCTCTCTCTCTCTCTGTCTCTGTATCTGTTTTTCTCTCTCTGTTTCTCTGTGTGTCTGTGTGTCTGTTTCTGTGTCTGTCTGTGTGTTTCTTTTCTCTCTCTGTGTGTGTCGGTTTCTCTCTCTCTCTCTGTTTCTCTTTGTGTGTTTCTCTCTCTCTAGGTGTGTGTCTGTGTAAAAAACCAAAACAGCAATCCCCCCTCTTGTGATCAAAGACCATACCCCCTTTTTAAAATCTGTGTTGTAAATCCTGCAGCATAGATTAATACTCTAAGCAAATGAAATGGACAGTTCAGTCTTGGCTGAGAAATCCATCTGATCAGCTGCAAAGTGGTTTGGATTATTTTGTGGAGGAATCTATGTTGACATGTCCAGCTTTTGTCCCCTGCAGTTTTCTCCCTTAACATTTCGGATGCTGGTTATTTTTAGAGCAACGTAAGCAATTTTCCACCTAAAATAATTTTGCCATTCAGCCTGGCACGTCCAGAGAAAACTGCCTGTCAATATTGGGAAAATGGATCTCAACTTGGGAGGCTGCCCTTGAAAATACCATTTTTTGTCACGATCCTCTCCTTCTATATACTGTACCTTCTATATTCTAGGAAGGAAGGAAGGAAGGAAGGAAGGAAGGAAGGAAGGAAGGAAGGAAGGAAGGAAGGAAGGAAGGAAGGAAGGAAGGAAGGAAGGAAAAAGCAAGAAAGCAGGAAAGGAGAAAGCAAGGGGAAGGAAGGGGAAGTGGGAAAGAGAAAGAAAGAAAGAAAGAAAAAAAGAAAGAAAGAAAGAAAGAAAGAAAGAAAGAAAGAAAGAAAGAAAGAAAGAAAGAAAGAAAGAAAGAAAGAAAGAAAGAAAGAAAGAATCTGGACCAGAAGCGGTGAGACCCAGATTCTAATCCACCTTTGGTCACAAATAGATAGATGCTCCCAGGATGCCTTTGGGACAGTCATTTGACCTCAGCCCCACCTACCTCACAGGGCTGTTGTGAGAATAATGTCAGAGGTTAATCATATTGATGCTTCTTGAACTCCTAGAAGAAAGGGGAGAATACAAATGTCAGTGTGTTGGTGAGCAGAACAGTGAGGATAACAATGACAACAACCATATTTTTATTTATTTATATCCTGCCTTTATTATATTTATAAAGGTGGTGAATATACCTAATATTCCTTCCTCCTCCTATTTTTCTCCACAACGACCCTGTGAAGTAGGTTGGGCTGAGACAGAGTGATTGGCCTGAAGTCACCCAACTGGCTTTCATGTCTAAGGTGGGACTAGAACTCAGTGTCTCCTGGTGATTGGCCCAAAGTCACCCAACTGCCTTTCATGTCTAAGGTGGGACTAGAACTCAGCATCTCCTGGTGATTGGCCCAAAATCACCCAGCTGCCTTTCATGTCTAAGGCAGGACTAGAACTCAGAGTCTCCTGATTGGCCCCAAATCACCCAATTGCCTTTCATGCCTAAGGCGGGATTAGAACTCAGAGTCTCTTGATTTCTAGGCCAACATCTAAGCACTAGTCCAAGCTGACCACATCAAAGTAGCCTGCTACCTCAGGCAAAGGTCCAAATTATTCCAGCATTTTGTTTCTCCCAGCCAGAACCTTCAGGGATGTTCATGCTATCCTGCCACTGTTCCTCTCCGTGGGGGTATTTGGGCTATGCTACCCCCAAACCCAGAGGCAGCATGGAGTCTTGAGACGGGTAACCTTTGACAGATGTGAGCATCTTCCATGATTTTCTCCAGTTCCCTTTTAAACCCATCCAGGTGAAGAGGAATTTCCCCCAAAGGATATGTTTGAACGAGAGAGCAGGATTCAATTACAGCAAAGCATAAATTGGTTTATTGACAGATTCCTAGAGGCAAGGAAAGAGAAGTCAAAAGATGGGTGGGTTTACAAGCCCTCTTCATAAACCTATGCAAATTGTATTCTTATTTAATTGGTTACATTACAATTGCAGATGCTTATTAGTTATGTGATAGGATGTAGCAGGCAACGAGACTGAGAAAGTTAGCCTTATTGATTGGGTTAATTCACACGCATGTTTGAATCTATAAGGAGGAGTATGGTATGAAGGACGTTTGTCTTCCCCACACAATGGATCCCGTGGTTTAAACAAAGACCTAAAATTCAGTAGCTCAATTGATATTTTAGCCTGTCTGCTCTCTAAAAATGTTGTGCTTCCAGCGCTAATTGTTAATCCTTTGCAGCTGGCCTGCATTCTTGTGGTTAACACTTTCGCTTATCTTGTTAGCACATAATTACAGCTGAAAATTCCGAGTGTCTGATTGATTCTGGCAGAGTTTGCAATGCGGTTTATTTAAGATACTTCAATAGACCCCCCTCCATTTTTTTTTCCAATACAAGTTAGTGACTTCCTCATTCTAGGTGGTCCCTCAGCTGGCTAAGTGGTAGTTATGAATGAGAGAGCATAGCTCAAGGGCATGAACAGAGTTGAATCTTCTGGCTTTCTAATTCCTGCTAGGATGGTTCTTTGGGACAGCTTCCTCCTGACATTTTTCAACCTGTGGTCCTCCCTGTTCTTGTATCATCTGAATTTCTCCTAGCCTTCAGATCTGGCGCCAGCTTGGCTGTGGACACACAAAAGTGCTAAATCAGGTCAGGCAGGAATCTAGCGGCTGTATTCACACAATGGACTGAGCTTGGCTACCGTTAGCCTTGGTTAGGTTTTGGTGTGTTATGATTCCAGGGCATTTGGCTACAGTAGCTCGAGATTCAGTGTTTTGTGCAAATATCCAAATTGGGTTAACTCATGATCTAGATGAGTTATGGATCATGTATGCCAATGTTCCTCAACCTTGGCCAGTTGAAGATGTGTGGACAAGCTGGCTGGGGGATTCTGGGAGTTGAAGTCTGCACATCTTCAAGTGGTCAAGGTTGAGGAACACTACTCTATAGCCATGACAGCAGTTTGTTACACAGACCAGTTAATCCCTAAGTCCAGCTAAAGAAAACACATTGTCCATTTTCATAGAAGATATGGTATACCAACAAATCAATCAATCAACCAACCAACCAACCAACAACCAACCAACCAACCAACCAACCAACCAACCAACTAACCAAGCAACCAAGCAACCATCAATCAATCAATCAAATGTTGGCTTAAGTTCTTGCAACAATCTGGGTTTCTACAGCATGATGGACCATGTGATGTGATGGTGAAGCCATTGTACTGACACCAGTCCAAGTCCCCCTTAAGCCACCGAAATTCCCTGAGTGATGTGGGACAAGTTGTTCTCTTTCAGCCAAGCTTACATCACAGGGATTGTTGGTGGGTGAGTCGGTGGGGGGCAATGGGAGAAGAGAGCATTATTTGCTGGGATTTTATTCTTATTCTCCTGGTGCTATCAAAGGTGGCATTGTGGGAAATTTGTTCAGTTCCTCTGGGATTATCCCGCTGAGTTCTTGCAAAATTCCAACTTATTTTGGAATCCAATTTATTTCACATTTCTCTCAAACCATAATGAAGGATTGAGGGGACTAGGTATGTCAGTCTAATGAAGACAAGGACTAGGGGTGCTATGATAGGAGTCTTCCAGGACTTGAGGGGTTGTCCCAGAGAAGAGGGGGTCATCCTATTCTCCAAAGCACCTGAGGGGCAGGACAAGAAATAATGGATGGAAGCTCATCAAAGAGAGAAGCAACCTAGAACTAAGGAGAAATTTTCTGACAGTGAGAACAATTAATCACTGGAATGGCTTACCTCCAGAAGTTGTAGATGCTCCATCACTGGAGGTTTTCAAGAAGAGACTGGACAGCCACTTAATAATAATAATAATAATCCACATCTGCCTATCCCAGGTCCTTGATAGGTAGACAAAATGCCAAATCCAGTCTAAACATCTGGCTGACTGTGCGATGATCCATAATAATAATAATAATAATAATAATAATAATAATAATAATAATAATAATAATAATAATAATAATAATAATAATAATAATAATAATAATAATAATAATAATAATAATAATAATAATAATAATAGGTTCGCCATCCGTTGCTTCTTGTCCGGCCTTCAGATGCTTTGGAGAATAGCTTGACTTCCTCTTCTTTGTGGCAGCCCCTGAGATATTGGAATACTGCTAGCATGTCACCCCTCGTCCTTCTCTTCATTAAACTAGACATACCCAATTCCAGCAGCCGTTCCTTATATGCTTTAGCCTCCAGTCCCCTCCAGTCTGGAATGGTATAGGATCTCCTGCTTGAGCAGGGGGTTGGACTAGAAGACCTCCAAGGTCCTTTCCACACCCATTATTGTATGTTCTTCCTTTGGAAAGGATTGTGTGTGATTTCAAAACTTATTGTTACTCAGCTGTATCTCTCCTTTTGTGCAAGCTTGGGGCTGTGTGTCTGGAAAACCTCTGTGTGTCTTCCAGCTAGAAGTACTAAAGTGAGAGACCAAACTGAATACCAATAAGACAGAAATAGTGATGATTTTGTGAGTTAGGCTCTAGGCGTTAGTAAATGTATTTGATCCGGACAGGGTGCCACGACCCCTTAGGCTACCAGTGAGTGGTCTTCCTTGATCCAGCATGGATGCTATAGAGTTATTAATGAGGAGAGGAAAAAAGTGTCTCAGCATGGCATATAAAATACACAAACCACTTGTCCTTTATGAGATACAGGATGCTAAATTCACTGGGCCTCCGATCTGAAGATATACTCATATTCTGTTGCCTTGGGATTTGCTGGATCGTAAATCATATAGGAAAAGAAAAGAACCACAGTTTTATAATGCAATAAATAGTTACAACAACAACAACAAAAACGCATCGGGAATAGCCCTTTGCAGGATTTGGTGGTGGGAACCGCAAATTGAAAAGGGAAGTTCCGCACGCTCCAATTCAGATGTAATGCAATTATATTCACGTTACACCTGTGCCTCTGTAATTCAGTATTTAAGAGGAAAGAAAGTTTAGGGAAGAACAAATCTGAAAAATGATGAATCGGAATGAAGGATGGGGAAGATCAACTCAGTTTGCTAAGTTAATGAGGTAGAAGTAGCACCAAGGTCTCCATCAATAAAAATGAGAATTCCAACCAAAACTTCAGACAGCTAAGCATGGTTGCCTAGAAATCTGGGGGTGAGGAAGAAATATAGGTAGTCCTCGATTTACAACCACAAGTGAGCCCAACATTTCTGTTGCTAAGTGAGACGGTTGCTAAGTGCGGTTTGCCCCATTTTACGGCCTTGCTCGCCACAGTTGCTAAGTGAATCTTTGCAAGTTGTCAAGTGAGTAACACGGTCGTTAAGTGAATCTGGCTTCCCCATAGGCTTGGCTTGTCAGAAGGTCGCAAAAGGGGACCCCAGGATACTGCAACGGTCATAAATGTGAACCAGTTGCCAAGCGTCTGAATTTTGATCACGTTGACCACATGGATGCTGTAATGGTCGTAAGCTGAAACGCGGTCATAAGTCACTTTTTTTCAGTGCTGCTGTAACTTCAAAAGGTCACTAAATGAATGCTTGTAAGTCGAGGACTACCTATAAATGCTGTTCTGTCCCAGCCTACGTGAGTCCTTGTTATGCTCACAAGGAGAAACCCCTCTTCCAACAAGCAGGCAGGAACTGCAAGAAAAAGCCAACCCCTTTTATTCTCACAGACCTGAGTCAATGTCCAAGGCAAACAAACACAATTCACAGAAACTCGATCCTCAACACAAACGGTTGCCTTTGGCAACCAGCACCTCCCACACCTTCCCTTTTATTATGCAGCCAAGGCGTGGCTTCCTAATGCCTTCTCCTTTGCCTTTGGAACCTCCCCATTGCATTCCTCTGTCCTACTCGCTTCTCTTGCCTGCGCATTCGTGCATCCGGGATTTGTCCCAACTGTTCTTCATCATTGTCCAAATCAGGCTCCCAGCACAGCTGTGTCTCAGCCTGAGTGCGAGTAGAGGGGCCAGGCTCCTCGTCCGACTGTAAGTCTTGGAGCTCCTGAGAGCCTTCCTCTGACTCTAATGTCACTCCAGGCCCCTCCTCCTCCTCTGATTCCTCAGACTCAGCTGCCGGGTCCACTGGCTGGCGAGGAATCACAACAAATGCATAGATACCATGCATGAAAACTTTGTTCTTTTTGCATTTACACTGAGACATTACATTCAAGGCAGGAAGCTCTGAAATCGTTTGGACGAAATCTCCATTTCGATGCCCCTATTTGTAGCTGTGGGAGACTGCGGAGATATCCCACTGTGGGAAGAATCCAGAGAAAGAAATATTTTGGGAAATATTAAAAAGGCAGAATATCATATTTCCCCAAAGGATCTTAAAGGCAGAATACCAACACACACACCCCAAGTCTCTCTGCCCTAAACAGAAACCAGGTCTGCAGAAATGCAGATGTGATAATCTTGTCAGAAAGATTGAAGCCAGGAAGCTTGGCTAGAAAGACAAAGATCCCTAGAATCAACAATCCCTCACACCAAAAAAATCCAACACAGGACATAGCCATCAGCCACACCCCCAGGGAAGCAGGATATGACCTTTGGGACATAATAGGATTAACCCACCACCATCAGAATACCAGAAGGGCACACTCAGACTCAGGTCAAAGTTCATGCCACAGGAACAACTCCAGACAAAAGCCCAGGAAGGTATAAAAACCCACCACTCCCAGCAACATGTGGTCATCTTTCCCAGAGCCATCTTTCTGTCTGGCTCTGCTCTTCAATAAACTACAACTTTCTTCCTAAAGCAGTCTCCATGCTGTTTATTCCCAGCTTGGACTGGACCCTGATGAAGATTTTTCTTTCAACACCATGGTTAGGTTAGACCGGAAAATGAAAATATATCCCAACAAAAGAGGTTTGCATAGGGCTTTCATATAGCTGCTGGGAAAAAAAAAAATACACGGAGCCATTGATGAAATCCCCAGGAGTTTTGCTCAGGATGACAAATGCTTTATCTTAATTTGCCAGCAATAGCCCAAGAACCATTATTGAAAAAAAAGAGATGATAGAACTATAATTATTCTAACAGGTTCAGTTTCTCCTCTGTGGCTTAAAGAAGTATCAGCATTCTCAAGTAGAGCAGACCAAGCTTCAGTTCCACCAGGAAGGCTAAGATTATTTATTTATTATTTATTTGCCACCTTTATTGTCTTTAGAAGTAACTCAAGGGGGCAAACATATCTAATACTCGTTCCTCCTTCTACTTTCCCTACAACAAGCCTGTGAGGTGAGTTGGAGAGAGAGAGAGAGAGAGAGGGAAGGAGGGAGAGGGAGAGAGACAGAGAGAGAGACACAGAGAGAGAGAGAGACAGAGAGAGAGACAGAAAGAGAGACAGAGAGAGACAGAGAGACAGAGACAGAGACAGAGAGAGAGAGAGAGAGAGAGAGAGAGAGAGAGAGAGAGACTGGCCCAAGCTTATCCAGCTGGCTTTAATGCCTACCTTGGGACTAGAACTCACAGACTCCTGGTACTTGACCCAAAGTCACCCAGCCAGCTTTCATGCCTAAAGCAGGACTAGAACTCACCATCTCCTAGTGATTGACCCAAAGTTACCCAGCCAACTTTCATGCCTAAGGCGAAGCTAGAACTCACTGTCTCCTGGTACTTGGCCCAAAGTCACCCAGCCGACTTTCATGCCTAAGGCAGGACTAGAATTCACTTTCTCCTGGTGATTAGATCAAAGTCACCCAGCCGGTTTCTGTTCCTAAGGCGAACTAGAATTCACCTTCTCCTGATTTCTCCCCTGGTACCTTAACCACTAGACCAAACTGGAGAGCATCTATAGTGACAGGATCATCTAAGCGCCGTGCCTCTACGCCTCTATGAATTAGGGAGGTGTCTGTTTCAGCCACTTCTGCACGCCTTCTGTTACATTTTAGACTTAACCTGTGATTTTCTCCTTGTCATTTTCGTAACAGACCTGGCTTACCTTTGTCAAGGTCATTTTCTGCGGTGCTCTCTGAGCTTGGTTGTTTTCTTGCAGATGTTTCATTACCCAACTAGGTAACATCCTCAGTGCTAGAAGAGATTAGGGCTTGTTCTCTGTTTATCTACAATGGCTTGCTTTTTTTTAGAGAGAGAGAGAGAGAGAAAAGATCCTAACAGGTGGCCCTGTTAGTGTTGGTGGGAGTGTAGATTCCTTCTTGGTAGTTGCTTGATTAGGCTGTAATAATAATAATAATAATAATAATAATAATAATAATAATAATAATAATAATAATAATAATAATAATAATAATAATAATAATAATAATAATAATAATAATAATAATAATAATAATAATAAAAAGTTGGAAGGGACCTTGGAGGTCATCGAGTCTAACCCCCTGCTCAGGCAGGAAACCCTACACCATTTCGGACAAATGGCTGTCCAGTCTCTTCTTAAAAAACTCCAGTGTTGGAGCATTCACTGCTTCTGGAGGCAGGTTGTTCCACTGGTTAATTGTTCTAACTGTCAGGAAGTTTCTCCTTATTTCTAGGTTGCTTCTCTCCTTGATGAGTTTCCATCCATTGCTTCTTGTCCTGTCTTCAGGCGCTTTGGAGAAGAGCTTGACTCCCTCTTCTTTGGGGCAGCCCCTGAGATATTGGAAGACTGCTATCATGTCCCCCCTCGTCCTTCTCTTCATTAAACTAGACACACCCAATTCTAGCAACCGGTCCTTATATGGCTGCTGTTTACTGTTTGACAGGGAACAAATCACATTCCCTTCTAGCACTGATAATGTTACCTAGTTGGATATTGAAATGTCTGCAAGAAAAAAAAACTAAGTTCAGAGAACACCAAGGACTCCTCAGACCTCCTCCTCCTCCTCCTCCTCCTCCTCTCCACAAACACCTTTGCCTTCTAGCACTGATGATGTTGCCTAGTCTGCAAGAAAACAACCAAGCTCAGAGAGCACCAAGGACCCATCATTGCAACCCTGAGCTACAAATATTCTCCTCTAAAGGTCATTTTCCTTATTACCCACCCAAGGGTAAAGGTTATGTGTATCAGTATACCAATTTATCTATCTGCATTCTGCAGTATATCTATCCCAGCATTAAAATAAGAACATTTACTCACTGGTTCAAGAAAGCCCATGTAATTGTGTAAAATTATTTCGCAAAGATCATCCAGGAAGTAGGCAATTTTTACTGTCGGTATTTTATGGCTGTTATTTCTCCTTCTACCAATTCCTAGCCTCCCCACTGTGTGCGTATGACTAACAGCTCCTATTTATGGCACCCAGAATCTAAAAATTACAATTGATTGAGTTGCAAAAGGCCTGACGCTGAACACTATTACGGGCTCACGCTTGGCGTTCAAGGGTTAATGCGATATTTTACTAGAAATGTTCATCTTACAGCATTTGGCTACTGCCAAACCCAATCGGAATCTGAAGGACGCATTACTTATTCTCCTTCCATTCCTTTAAAGCAGGGATCCATTAAATCTCCAATAAAAATAGAACTTATAGAGGTCAGAGGTTTGCCAAGCCCCTGATGGAACAAAGGCAAAGAATTGGATTAAGACATGGAGATGAAAATTTCATCCACTCACTCATGTGAAATGGCATTTGCGGAGCAATGAGTTGTGACAGCTGTAGGAGTGGATTGCATCAATAATATTTGTTAACAAAAGTGCAGGGTTGGGGGCAGAAGGGAAGGGGGAGCCCCGCACACACAAAGGGCGGGAGAGAAGTGGAAGGGAAGGAGCTGAGCTGGAAAGGCAGGGCATGAGTTTATTAATTTTTGATTGCTTGTGCTCAGAAATGGAAAGTTAATAATAATTTACTGCCAACGGCGAGGCCCATTCTGGAAGATGAGGGCATCAGACTGACTAACGCACCGAAGCGGAAAACAGCAAGGAGGAAAAAACATCAGCCGGGACGTTTCCAGGACGCAAGTTGAACGGCAAACGGAAAGCCGCCGCAGCTGTGCCTTGAAATGTCACAAGACTGTTTGTCCTGCCTGACGACAAAGTCCCTTTTGCTCTGCAGATGGGGCGAGCGATTCCATCCAGCACCCCAGATGGCTCACTGCAAAGGTTTTGGCAACATGTTTAGATTTAGGTTGGAATTTAGGTTGAAAGGGTTGGCCTTTTTTTTCAGAGAGAAGATCTTAATTTAGCATACTGTAGGACAGGGGTGTCAAACTGCCGGCCCACGGGTCGGACGCGTCATCCGGAAGCCGCGTCCACCCCATTGTCGGCAATGGCAAAACCGGCCCGATACGTTGCGCAACGTCACGTGACGTCGCGAGTTTGACATGTCTGCTGTAGGAGGACAGGCAGAGCCTGGGGGGGGTGGAGTCAAATGAGGAATCAGCCTGGAGTCATTATGTTCCCACAAGTGGTTCAAGTCCAGTCCTTCTTGAATTCCGTTAACTCTTATCTAGTGCCAAGTTAGTGCTGATGGTTAGTTGACTAAATTCTTGGAGATAGGTAGTCCTCGATCTACGATCACAATTGATCCCAAAATTTCTGTTGCTAAGCAAGATAGTTGTTAAGTGAGCTTCACAAGATCCTTACTCCACACACCCAACTCGAAACCCTTATAAACAGAAGCACACCGACACTGACCACCTAGCATAGTAACAAAACATTCATAAACCTACCCACAAGCTCGGAGAATGAACCTTCACCCTCTTAAGTGAGTTTTGCCCCATTTTATGACCTTTGTTGCCACAGTTACTAAGTGAATCATTGTAGTTGTTAAATTGGTAACATGATTGTTAAGTGAATCTGGCTTCCCCATTGACTTGGCTTGTCAAAAGGTCACAAAAGGGGATCCCATGAGCCCCAGGACTGTCATAAACAGGAGTCAGTTGCCAAGCATCTGAATTTTGTTCACACTTAGCATGGGGATGACGCAACGGTCATAAGTGTGGTCAAACGGTTATAAGTCGCTTTTTTCAGTGCTGTTGTAACTTCAAACAGTCACTAAACGAAGGTTGTACACTAAGGACTTCCTGTCTAGGCATGAGCAATAAGTCAGCTTAACTGCAACTTAATGTGTGGTCCTGATTCTTCACGCTTGACACATATTTAAGTTTGTTTGATTGATGATGTGCTATCAAGTCCTTTTTGTCCTAAAAGGCAGAAGCTCTCCACCACTTTGATATCTTCATTGCCAATTTTAAAGCAGGTTGTTCTACCTGTTGACGTTAGTTCGGTCTCTTTTATCATTTGATTTTGATTACAGATAATCCTCACACGCAACCATTCGTTTAGCAACCATCTGAAGTTACGAAGGCACTGAAAAAAAAAGCGATTTTTGTCCAGGCCTCGCACTTACAACCGTTGCAGCGTTTCCCCCATGGTCACACGATCAAAATTCAAGCGCTTGGCAACTGGCATGTATTTGTGATGATTGCAGCATCCTGAGGTCATGTGATTGTCATTTGTGACTTTCCCAGCAGGCTTCTGACAAGCAAAGTCAATGGGAAAAGCAGATTCGCTTAAGAACTGCATAATTCACTTAACAGCTATAGTGATTCGATTGACAACTACAGCAAAAAAAATCATAAAATAGAATGCGACTCATTTAAAAACCGTCAACAGAAATTCTGTTCCCAATTCCTGCCTGAGCAGGGGGTTGGACTAGATGACCTCCAAGGTCCCTTCCAACTTTATTATTATTATTATTATTATTATTGTAGTCGTAAGTCGAGGACTATCTGTACTAGGACCAGCAGGTCCTTTGCCTTTTTGGCTATAGCAATAGCAATAGAACTTAGACTTATATACCGCTTCACAGCGCTTTATAGCCCTCTCTAAGCAGTTTACAAAGTCAGCCTCTTGCCCCCAACAGTCTGGGTCCTCATTTTACCAACTTTCAGAAAGATGGAAGGCTGAGTCAACCTTGAGCCAGTCAGGATTGAACTCCAGGCTGTGGGCAGAGTTTGCCTGCAATGCTGCATTCTAACCATTACACAACTCCTTCCTTCCTTCCTTCCTTCCTTCCTTCCTTCCTTCCTTCCTTCCTTCCTTCCTTCCTTCCTTCCTTCCTTCCTTCCTTCCTTCCTTCCCAATAACACTTAGACTTATATACCGCTTCACAGTGCTTTGCAGCCCTCTCTAAGCGGTTTACAAAGTCAGCCTATTGCTCCCAACAATCTGGGTCTTCCTTTTACTGACCTGAGAATGATAGAAGGCTGAGTCAACCTTGAGCCGGTGAGAATCGAACTGCCAAACTGCTGGCAGTCGGCAGTCAGCAGAATTAGCCTGTAGTACTGCATTCTAACCACTGCACCACCACGGCTCTATCAAGGTAGCATCATCGGCATAGCGCAGATTAAAACCAGGTTAAACCCACTCTTCCTTCCCTGCTAACTGTTATGTTCTATATACAAAGTTAATTATTATTTAGAGACTGACCTATTTTGTGGAGGCACCAAGTAATGCAAAATGCAGTTTTAAATGGACCAATTTTAAAGAGTAGTGGATGGCAGTTGTTTGTAATGCCTTGGTAAGGCCACACTTGGAATACTGCATCCAGTTTTGGTCTCCACGATGTAAAAAAGATGTTGACACCCTAGAAAGAGTGCAGAGAAGAGGCTAAAACATATAAGGAACGGTTGCTGGAATTGGGGATGTTTAGTTTAATGAAGAGAAGGACGAGGGGTGACATGATAGCAGTCTTCCAGTATCTCAGGGGCTGCCACAAAGAAGAGGGAGTCAAGCTATTCCCCAAAGCACCTGAAGGCAGGACAAGAAGCAATGGATGGAAACTAATCAAGGAGAGAAGCAACCTAGAAGTGAGGAGAAATTTCCTGACAGAACAATTAACCAGTGGAACAACTTGCCTCCAGAAATTGTGAATACTTCAACACTGGAAGTTTTTAAGAAGAGATTGGACAACCATTTGTTTGAAATAGTATAGGGCAGAGGTCCCCAACCTTTTGGGCACCAAGGACCGGTTCCGTGGAGAGAGGTTTTTCCATGGACCAGAGGGGGCATGGTTTTGTGTGATGCCTCCATCCCGCGGATGGGGCTTTGCTTGTTTGTGTGGACCGGTTGCTGGCATGCCACGGCCCAATACTGGTCCACGGACCGGAGGTTGGGGACCCCTGGTATAGGGTTTTCTGCCAGAGCAGGGGGTTGGACTAGAAGACCTCTAAGGTCCCTTCCAATTCTCTTATTCTTTTATTCTTTTTATATTATTCAGTTTCTTTACATCACAGTAGATTACGTGAGACAGCAATATTTCACAAGGCGATGGATGCTTATGTGATCTTATACAGATGCGAACATGTTGGCTTGGACCTTGAAACTAACTGACAATGAAATGGCCTGTTTTGGATGGAAAAGTCCATGTCACAGAGAAACCCTGTTTGGCCAACTACATCTCCTTCCAGGCATGTCCACATAATTGAAGAGGGCAGCTACAATAGAGCAATCAAAGCTCTCCCTGTTTTATATGTCCATCACACATGTCATCTTGAATTTTTGGACGTGTCCTATGGACACCCCCAAGCTCTTCTCTGGGATTCAACATTCAATTAAACGTCCATCTCAGCTCTACCTTCGGAGCAGCAAATTTTGCTGAATCATCAGAGACTGACAGAATTACAAAACCTTTGGCTGCAGCATTGCAAGCGGCAAAATAACGCAAACTGCAATCAAATAAAGTAGCCACACCACAGGGCTCGGCGGTGGGTGGGCTTAGAACGGGATGCATTCAATGTATCCAGCACAATCCTTGAGAATGCAAAAAGAACAGTCTCCATTGCAGTATCCAACTTTGGAAAAAAACAAAAACCCGTAGCTTTAATTTTAAAAGCACAAGTTTCTAGTCCTTATGACTATGAAAGCTTGTTTCAATGCAGAAGTACTGAAACGGAAGAGAAATCGGTATCCAATCCTTAGGAACAGGGACTTTGGAATTCATGACACGCAAAGCCAATCTTGAATTAATGCACATTGAGGTATTTATTTACATATTTATTAGTAATTTTTTTATCCCGCCTTTATTATTTTGTAAATAACTCAAGGCGCCGAACACACACAATACTCCTTCCACCTCCTCTTATCCCCTCAACAACAACACTGTGAGGTGGGTTGGGCTGAGAGAGAGTGATTGGTCCAGAATTACCCAGCTGACATTCATGCCTATGGCAGGACTGGAACTCTCTGTCTCCTGGTGAATGGCTCAAAGGCACCCAGCCAGCTTTTATGCCTAAGGAGGGACTAGAACTCACAGTCTCCTGCTGATTGGCTCAAAGACACCCAGCTGGCTTTCATGTCTAAGGAGGGACTAGAACTACTGTCTTCTGCTGATTGGCTCAAAGTCACCCAGCTGGCTTTCATGCCTAAAGAGGGACTAGAACTCACTGTCTTCTGCTGATTGGCTCAAAGTCACCCAGCTGGCTTTCATGCCTAAGGGGGGACTAGAACTCACTGTCTTCTGCTGATTGGCTCAAAGAAACCCAGCTGGCTTTCATGTCTAAGGAGGGACTAGAACTCACTGTCTTCTGCTGATTGGCTCAAAGTCACCCAGCTGGCTTTCACGTCTAAAGGGGACTAGAACTCAGGTCTCCTGGTTTCTAGGTCTAGTGCAGGGGTAGGCAACCTTGGCTCTTTTATGACACGTGGACTTCAACTCCCAGAATTCCTGAGCTGGCTCCCAGAATTCCAGAATTCCATGAACTCCCAGAATTCATGCTGGCTCAGGAATTCTGGGAGTTGAAGTCCACGAGTCATAAAAGAGCCAAGGTTGCCTACCCCTGGGCTAGTGCCTTAACCATTTGGCCAAACTGGGTCTCTAGTATAGATTTTCAAAGAACCTAAAGTCATGGCTCATATACTTTTCTCCTCTGTCTATGTGGCAGCGACTCTGATCAATACCTATTATAGGAAACAATCCAGAAATATTTGAAATTCTTTTTTTTTCCTTCCAGGATGCAAAGAAATAAACGAGGTGAGTTCGATCAAAGGTGCTTAATGCCAGTCCAAAATCCCCTCAATTCTCATCTCCTAATTAAGATAAGAATGAAATCTTTCTCAAAGGGAAAGTCCACAAGACCGAAAAAGAAAAGAAAATATAGAAAAACAAGTTCTGCCTCTCCCATCCTGCATAATGAAAAAAAAAAAAAGAGGAAGAAATGGTTTCTCATATATCACAAAACAGACAAATTACAATTCGGGATTTAGGAGGTGACAAGATGACAAAAGCAAGCATCAAAATAAGAATTAGATGGGAAATTACCAAGTGAATAGATAGATAAAAATAGTCCCTTTTAATGTTTTCTTGGCCTGGCATTGAGTTGCAATACCTGTTTGTTTTGTTTTATGTTAAAAGCTGGTGTTATCACAGTCACTCAGCTTTTCAGTTTGGTTTTATAACATTTGTCCCTGAGTTTTGGGTTGTTGTTGTTGTTGTTTTTAAAAAAGATAAGATTTCTAGAAGAGGCTGCATGCTATTGAACATGAGCTTAATTAGGCTTGTTGACCCCCAAATGAGTTTGAGACGACAGCCCATCATTTAAGCTTATTTTCTCATTTACTTGCAGAATTAGGTGTCAACATAACTTCAAACTAGGAGAAAGGAATTGGGACTGGCAGAGATGTGTGAAGTACCAATAGAAGGGGATATTCGCAGCTCAGGGTTGAGCTGTGGGGTCCTTGGTGCTCTCGGAGCTTGGTGGTTTTCTTGCAGATGTTGCACTACCCAATGAGGTAACATCATCAGTGCTAGAAGGGAGTGGTGTTTGTTGAGAGGAGGAGGAGGAGGAAGAGGAGGAAGAGGAGGAGGAGGAGGAAGAGGAGAAGGAGGAGGAGGAGGAGGAGGACGACGACTGTGGGACTGTCTCAGAGCTTGGTGGTTTTCTTGCAGATGTTGCACTACCCAATGAGGTAACATCATCAGTGCTAGAAGGGAGTGGTGTTTGTTGAGAGGAGGAAGAGGAGGAGGAGAAGGAGGAGGAAGATTGTGGGACTGTCTCAGAGCTTGGTGGTTTTCTTGCAAACGTTTCACAGCACAACAAGGTTGCTGTTTTAACAGATATTTTAACAGATGTGGAGTCATAAAACAAGAAACAATGGGTGAAAACTAATTAAGGAGAGAAGCAACCTAGAACTAAGGAGAATCTTCCTAACAGTGAGAACAATTAACCAGTGGAAGGGCTTGCCTTCAGAAGTTGTGGATGCTCCATCATTGAAGGTTTTAAAGAAGAGGCTGGATACACATTTGTCTGAAATGGTATAGGGGGGCGGTGAGCAAACTTCACAACTTTTAGGACTTCATTCCAAGCAAAAACCACTAGATAACCAATGAAATAAGGAGGTAGGGAGTAAAGAGAAAGCAGAAAGCCGCTATTAAGATTGTTGGACGAGCAGGCACAAAAACAGCCAGGGAAGTGATTGAAGCCCTTTGTCAGTCAACAAAAATTTTTACCACCAGCTTATCAAGTACTTAGGAGGTGAGGGCTGGGCAGCAGAAGCAAACAACAGCCAACGACTTAATAGTCAGCTATCAACACCCCAATCAATATCTAAAAAGCCACATATAACAGGCGCCATATAAATACTAGAATAGAATAGAGCTGGAAGGGACCTTGGAGGTCTTCTAGTCCAGCCCCCTGCTCCAGCAGGAGAACCTATATCGTCTCAGACAGGTGGATGTCCAGTCTCTTCTTCTACACACACAATAGCTCAAAGCACACACTCTGCTAGAGAGAAGTTCCCTGAGGATGGGTATGAAAGCTTGGAAGACAAAAATCTCTGGTCCCGGTGAGCAACCCAGACTGGATCCTGCACCATTATCCTGGGACATGTATATTTGCCTTCATTTGAGAAAGAATTAAAACTCAGATGCAAAGTAGGAGGTGATGGAAGCATACCCAGGGTCAGCCACAAAGAATTTAAATGCCTATACACTAAACGCTCCAAATTTAGGGAACCAACAGGGTGAACTTGATATACTAGCACACAGGGGGAAATATGATATAGTTGCCATTGCAGAAACTTGGTGGGATGAAACTCATGACCGGGGTGAGCACTGCAGCTCTTCACGGTCAACGTGAACAGCTTTTTCGTGGCTTGGGAAGAGGGGAAGAGGTGGAAACTTAAAAAATAAGCAAATCGGCTAGATTCCGAGTCCTGTTCTCCTGAGTTTTTACAAACTGCAAGCCTGACGTTCTTGGTTTAAATCTCTCCTGGGATATTGACGCTTTTTAAAAAAGCCATGGAAAGAATTTAGGATGTGGGGGGGGGGGGGGCTTGGCTGTCTTGTTGGAGCCACGGATGATCAGAAGGGGTTTGGGAGAGAGGAAAAATTCAGATAATCACCCTCCTCCGATATGGAAATGGGCCAACATTATCCTAATCCTTTGGGGGAGGGGGAAACTTTGATCAAAGTACTATTACCAGAGATTATCCACTTCCAGAGCTGTGCGTAAAATGCAGACATTTCCTGTCCAATGCCACGTTAAAAATACACCCTCGCTCGGCCGGTATATTAAAATAAAAGGTCATGAAGATTCAGATAAGCTGGTGCAATGCAGCAATTCCTACCGAGAGCTTTTCTGATCTCTTCCTTCACCCCCATTCCCTGCCCCAGATCATGTTTATGAAAGATCCCAACTAACATGAGGTTAGGGGATTAGTGGGCCTCCTTCTGAATCTGTTCCATCCAGAATTTGGGTGTTTGTAGGCATAAAATCTGTACAGGGGGTCCTTGATTTAGCATCACAAGGGAGTCCACAATTTCCATTGCTAAGCAAGGGGGCTGTCAAGGGAGTTTTGCCCCATTTTTATGACTTTTTTTGTCACCGTTGTTAAGCGAATCATTGCAGTTCTTAAGTGCATTATGCGGCCCAAAGTCACCCAACTGCTTTTCATGCCTAAGCAGGACTAGAACTCACAGTCTCCTGGTGATTGGCCCAAAGTCACCCGGCCGGATTTCATGCCTAAGCAGGACTAGAACTCACGGTCTCCTGGTGATTGGCCCAAAGTCACCAGGACGGATTTCATGCCTAAGTAGTACTAGAACTCACGGTCTCCTGGTGATTGGCCCAAAGTCATCCGGCCGGATTTCATGTCTAGGCAGGACTAGAACTCACAGTCTCCTGGTGATTGGCCCAAAGTCACCTGGCTGGATTTCATGCTTAAGCAGGACTAGAACGCACAGTCTCCTGGTGATTGGCCCAAAGTCACCAGGCCAGATTTCATGCCTAAGCAGGACTAGAACTCACGGTCTCCTGGTGATTGGCCCAAAGGCACCCAGCCAGCTTTCATGCCTAAGCAGGACTAGAACTCAGGGTCTCCTGGTGATTGGCCCAAAGTCACCCAGGCAGATTTCATGCCTAAGCAGGACTAGAACTCACGGTCTCCTGGTGATTGGCCCAAAGTCATCCGGCCGGATTTCATGTCTAGGCAGGACTAGAACTCACAGTCTCCTGGTGATTGGCCCAAAGTCACCTGGCTGGATTTCATGCCTAAGCAGGACTAGAACTCACGGTCACCTGGTGATTGGCCCAAAGTCACCTGGCCAGATTTCATGCCTAAGCAGGACTAGAACTCACGGTCTCCTGGTGATTGGCCCAAAGTCACCCGGCCGGATTTCATGCCTAAGCAGGACTAGAACTCACGGTCTCCTGGTGATTGGCCCAAAGGCACCCAGCCAGCTTTCATGCCTAAGCAGGACTAGAACTCAGGGTCTCCTGGTGATTGGCCCAAAGTCACCCAGGCAGATTTCATGCCTAAGCAGGACTAGAACTCACGGTCTCCTGGTGATTGGCCCAAAGTCACCCGGCCAGCTTTCATGCCTAAGCAGGACTAGAACTCAGGGTCTCCTGGTGATTGGCCCAAAGTCACCCAGGCAGATTTCATGCCTAAGCAGGACTAGAACTCACGGTCTCCTGGTGATTGGCCCAAAGGCACCTGGCCAAATTTCATGCCTAAGCAGGACTAAAACTCACAGTCTCCTGGTGATTGGCCCAAAGTCACCCGGCCGGATTTCATGCCTAAGCAGGACTAAAACTCACAGTCTCCTGGTGATTGGCCCAAAGTCACCCGGCCGGATTTCATGCCTAAGCAGGACTAAAACTCACAGTCTCCTGGTGATTGGCCCAAAGTCACCCGGCCGGATTTCATGCCTAAGCAGGACTACAACTTACGGTCTCCTGGTTTCTAAAGCAGCACCTTCTTCCCCCCTGTAAGTTTTAAAGAAGCGATTGGACAACCATTTGTTTGAAATGGTATTGGGTTTCCTGCCTGAGTAGGGGGTTGGACTAGAAGACCTCCAAGGTCCCTTCCAGCTCTATTATTTTGTTCTGTTCTGTATCCAACTGGCTCTCCTTAACATTTTAAAATCCCCATTTTCTTTATTTGTCTTATATTCTTTTATTCTTTTTCCGTATTCTCTTATGGACTTGTTTATGCATTTTTCTTCAAAGGGCTAAAAAAAAAAATCCACCCAAATCAGTTCCATTACCTACATGGACCTCTTTGATCTATCTCATGGGCATATAAGTTAATGTTTCTCCCTTGCTTTGGCTGGCAGGGCACAGAGCGCGCCCATCCCTTTGCCTAACGCTCACGGCTTTGTCCTAAATTCCAATTCCATCTGCAAGTACAGATAAATCTGTGGCTTGCCTTCCAGGCCTCTCCTTTAGTCTCTTAACAGAGAACACAAGTGTGCATGTGAACAACAGGAACTCAACAGCCTGCAGGTAGTCCTCTACTTACAACCATTCCGTTCAGCGACCGTTCAACATCACAACGGCACTGGAAAAGCGGCTTATGGCCATTTTTCGCACTTAGGACCGCTGCAGCATCTTCGTGGTCACGTGATCAAAATTCAGAGGCTTCGCAACTGGCTCGTGTTAATGATGGGGGTCCTGTGATCCCCCTTTTGTGACCTTCTGACAAGCAGCCAAGGGGGAAGCCAGATTCACTTCGCGACCGGGTTACTAACTTAACTGTAGTGATTCGCTTAACAACGGTGGCAAGGAAAGTTGTAAAATGGAGCAAAACTCGCTTGACAACCGTCTTGCTTAGCAATGAAAAGGTTGGGCTCAATTGCGGTCGTAAGTCGAGGACTACCTGTATTCTGTAATCAAGGTTCTCCAACTGTCACCAATCAATTGTGCTGGGATTGGGGGAGTATATTAGCCAGATGGAAGGAATATTATCTATTTGGGGGAAGTTTGTGGTCCTAGGCATCTGATACAAGTCAAAATCAATCAATCAGTCAAACATTCAAAAATGTTATGTATGCGTTCTCTCTCTCTCTCTCTCTCTCTCTCTCCCTCCCTCCCTCCCTCCCTCCCTCCCTCTGCCTCTCTCTTTCTTTCTTTCTCTCTCTCTCTCTCTCTCTCTCTCTCTGTATAAATTCCCTTTTCACTCTTATGGTTGATTTGTGTCTTCTTCAATCTGGGATCCTCTAGCCGAGGTCTGGAAGTCTTAGGATTCTGCACAGGATCTTAGCTTTTCATAGTCCTGCCTTCTTCGGGATAAAGATCCCTGAGGTTGTCCCTGGGGGTTCTCCAGCTAGAAGTATAACAGAATAATAGAGTTGGAAGGGACCTTGGAGGTCTTCTAGTCCAACCCCCTGCTCAAGCAAGAAACCCTATAGCATTTCAGAAAAATGGTTGTCCAGTCTCTTCTTAAAAACTTCCAGTGTTGGAGCACCCATAACTTTTGGAGGTAACTCATTCCATTGATTAATTGTTCCCACTGTCAGGAAATTTCTCCTCAGTTCTAGGTTGCTTCCCTCCTTGATTAGTTTCCATCCGTTGTTTCTTGTCCTGCCTTCAGGTGCTTTGGAGAATAGCTTGATCCCCTTTGTGGTAGCCCCTTAAATATTGGAACCCTGCTATCATGTCATCCCTAGTCCTTCTCTCAGTTAGACTAGGCCCGTGGTGGCGAACCTATGGCACGCATGCCACAGGTGGCATGCAGAGCCCTCTCTGTGGGCACACGCACTGTCGCCCCAGTCCTAGGCCTTAGCTGGGTTTTATAAAACCTTTTCGCTTTAGGCCTCTGCCGCCGTGTGCAAAAAAAAAAAAGATTCAATCAATCAATCAATTTCAACTTCTCGCGGGGAAAAAAAAAGATCTCGCAAAGTTGGAATTGATTGATTGAACTTTTTAGTCCCACCCAGTCTGCCGTTACCACCGCAGCCATGCCCACCCAATGGGCCACGCCCTCCCAATGGGCCACACCCACCCAATGGGCCACGCCCACCCGGCACCCGATGATACATAAGTGGGTTTTGGATTGCAGTTTGGGCACTCGGTCTCTAAAAGGTTCGCCATCACTTGTCACTAGGCATACCCAATTCCTGCAACTGTTCTTCATATGTTTTATCCTCCAGCCCCCCAATCATCTTTGTTGCTCTTCTCTGCACTCTTTCTAGAGCCTTGACATCTGTTTTATATCATAGCAACCAAAACTGGATGCAGTATTCCAAGTGTGGCCTTACCAAGGCATTGTAAAGTGGTATTAACACTTCACGTGATCTCGATTCTATCCCCCTGTTAACACAGCCTAGGACTTGCTCATAATGCCTAAGAACAACTTAAAGAAACAGGACACTTTGTGAGTGAGCATCAGAGCAGGAGAAGAGAAACGGGAAAATGTGTCCTGAAACGAGATGCAGAGAAACAGGTTCGCAGGTTGCAAAATGGGGAATGGATCATTTTCGGAAACATGGTTAAAAGCTATTTTCAAAGTCCCTGTGGAAATCATGATGTATTTGCCCATCTTTTCAAGACCGGCGGGGGCATTATCCAATCAAAATATCTGCCAGAGTGTTGATAATATTCCTTTTTCTTCTATTCCTTGTAGAGGAAAGAACCCCTTCAGGCGATGGGTGCAGGAGTGAAGCAGAATCTTAGCTAGAGATAATTTTTTTAAAAAAAAAATATCTCTCTTTCTCTCTCTCTCTCTCTCTCCAAGGTGGCCAGTGGGAGGTGGCTGGCTTCTTAATTCTTCATTTGTATACATTGAAAGATAGAAATTAAATGCAAGAAGGTCAGTAGTGGACCAGGAAAAGATGTTTGGAAGACTGCCAAGCTTCCAACCAGATGCCAGACTGAAATATTTGCTGGGCTCCCTAAGAAAAGTCACTAGTATATAAAAAGAGAGCAAGTCCAACTCTCTTCTAGTACCGATGATGTTACCTAGTTAGGTAATGAGACGTCTGCAAGAAATCTATCAAGCTCAGAGAGGACCAAGGACCCCACAGTCGTCGTCCTCCTCCTCCTCCTCCTCCTCCTCCTCCTCCTCCTCTCCACAAGTCACACTCCCTTCTAGAACTGAGGATGTTACCTAGTTAGGGTCATGAAACGTCTACAAGAAAAACAACCAAGCTCAGAGAGGGACCAAGGACCCCACAGTCCTCCTCCTTCCTCCTCCTCCGTCCTCCTCTCTCTCCTCCTCCTCCCTCCTCATCTCTCTCTCTCTCTCTCTCTCTCTCTCTCTCTCTCAATGTCTTCTGTCTATCTTAAAATCTATATCTATCATATCTATATCTATGATTAATCTATTCTCTATATTATATCTATATCTATATCTATATCTATATCTTATCTATATCTATCTCTTATCCTATCTATATCTAATATCTATCTATCTATCTATCTATCTATCGATCGATCTATCTGATCTAGCGTATCTATTCTCTCTATCTATCTATCTATTATCTTATCTATCTATCTATCTATCTATCCATCCATCTATCTTCTAGCTACAGTATCTGTCCATCCGTCCGTCCGTCCGTCCGTCGTCCGTTCATCTAATCTGATCTATCTATCTATCTATCTATCTATCTATCTATCTATTCTATCTATCTATCTATCTATCTATCTATCTATCTATCTATCTATCTATCTATCTATCTATCTATCTATCTATCTATCTATCTATCTATCTATCTATCTATCTATCTATCTATCTATCTAAATTCAAATTAAATATTTATGCCACTCATTTTTCCCTATAAGGCAACTCTGGACTGCTTACAGGTTATATAACAAATAGAAAAATAATTAAAATATATTACAATATTAAAACTACACAGATTAAACAAAAAAAAACTATACAAAACACTGAGTCTACAGTTAAAAACAGCTTCACATTGCTTGCTGCTCACTCTGCCTAGCTTCTTGTGAACTGGGAGGATTTTGAGAATGAATTGCTGACCCACATGGCATCCAGAGTTTGCTGAAGCCTTCAGTTTATTGCAGGGGTCCCCAATCAGCATGGCTGGCTGAGGAATTCTGGGAGTTGACGTCCACAAGTCATAAAGTGGCCAAGATTGGGGATCTCTGGTTTATTGGATTATTATTTATGGATTCCTTTTATTTTCCATTAAATTTCTATCCGGTTCTTCACTGAGAAGTGAAGCCAAGATGTAGAGATACAGTAAACTAAAATTGCTTACAGCATTAAAAAAAAGTAAAAAAAAAAATCTAATTTATGGTGGCAAACTTCCTAAAATACCTCTATTTTTAAAATGGTAAAACATCATACAGTTTCATAACAAACAATGGAAACATACTAATATATTGTAGGTAGTCCTTGACTTATGACCAGAATTGAGCCCAAAATTTCTGTTGCTAAGCAAGACAGTTGTTAAGTGAGTTTTGCCCTATTTTATGACCTTTTTTACCAGAATTGTTAAGTGAATCATCGCAATTGTTAAATTAGTGACATGTATGTTAAGTGAATTTGGCTTCCCCATTGACTTTGCTTGTTAGAAGGTCGCAAAAGGCGATCACAGGACCCCGGGACACTGCAACCGTCATAAGTACAAGCCAGTTGCCAAGCGTCCGAATTTTGATCACGTGACCAGGGGGATGCTGCAACAATCGTAAATGTGAAAAATGGTCATGACTCACTATTTTCAGTGCTGCTATAACTTCAAATAGTCACTAAATGAATTGCTGTAACTTGAGGACTACCTGTATGTCAATAGTGAAATTGAAGGTACACAGCTAAGAGATGTACCTGGCTTGTCCATACAATATGTTTAACTTACCTATCAAATGTGTGCCTTGTTGCATTTGCACAATGCACTCAACTGTTGACTCCCAAAGATGCTTTTTCATGAGGTAACTGGACATTCCCCACCATCCATTCCCCACCATCCAGTCAGAGCTGAAGAAGCTTCTTGGATGAGAAGCGAAACGTCTTCAAAGAAAAACAAGAAAGTCCAGTTGCTTCGTGAAAAAGCATCTTTGGGATAACTATGACCTGGATGACAGAGAATCTCCATAGACATACAACTGTTGACTATACTCAAATGGGCTGGTTGTGTCCAACATGCCAATTATTCCCCAAACTAAGGTTTACCAAGACTCTATCCAAGTCTAGCATGTTGGGTGCTAAACAGTGAGGTTAATTCTCCAAAGCCCCTGAAGGCAGGACAAGAAGCAACGGATGGAAACTAATCAGGGAGAGAAGCAACCTAGAAGTGAGGAGAAACTTCCTGACAGTTAGAACAATTAACCAGTGGAACAACCTGCCTCCAGAAGCGGTGAATGCTCCAACCCTGGAAGTTTTTAAGAAGAGACTGGACAGCCATTTGTCCGAAATGGTATAGGGTTTCCTGCCTGAGCAGGAGGTTGGACTAGATGACCTCCAAGGTCCCTTCCAACTTTATTATTATTATTATTATTATTATTATTATTATTATTATTATTATTATTATTATTATTATTATTATTATTATTATTATTATTATTATTATTATTATCATCATCATCATCATCATCATCATCATCATCATCATCATCATCATCGTCATCGTCATCGTCATCGTCATCATCGTCATCATCTCTACCCACGGGGCATGTTGTATGAGCACAGCTGTTCTTAAGTTGACCTGATTCCATCTGTTGGGTAGAGCACAATCTTTGAATCTACAATTATTTCTGTTGGCTCATGGAAAGCTAAGCAGTTTTGAGACTTGGGGAGAAAATCGTGGTTCTCTCTCAGCCCATCTGATCAGGAGAGGCAGAAAATAGTAAAAACAAAAGCAAAAACAACCTTGCCCAAAGTATTCGTTCTTCGTTTCAGAAATCTGGATGCTTCAGATGCGCGACCATGAATTTAAAGACCGTTATTTACGTTACGGACTCCGTTGCCACAATATGATCATGATTTTAATAGCTCGGACATGTCAGTGGAGAATTATCCCACTAGCCTCTCTCCCTCCCCTCCCCACAACTTCCCCATCTCTAAAAAAAAAGTTCCCTCCCAACCCTTCTCTCTCTCATCTCTCTCTGGAGATGCTGACTCACGACTTTGCAATAAAAGACGGTCTGCAGTGCAGAAGCCCGAGCGACTCGCTCAGGGCGTTTTTCGAAATCTTCTCAAATGCAGGATCTGTTCAGACAAGATGGGAAGCAGGATCAGGAAGCGGAGTGTCCCAGTGGCAACAGGGAGCTGAGGCAGAAGAATGTTGTCTGACAGCGATCACTTTGGATTAATGGCAATGGTGGAACTTAAGGAGCTGAGTTGGCCCCTCTAAATTCCAGCTCCTTAGGCTTCTGAGGAGTTGGGTTGCATCCCTAACCAGAAATAACACAAGGACGCAAATTGGGAGCTCTCTCTCTCTCTCTCTCTGCCATCCCCTTGAGTAGAAGCATTTCATGGTGGAAAAGAACAGGTGGTCCTTGATTTATGGCCACCACTGAGCCCAACATTTCTATTGCTAAGCGAGGCAGTTCTTGAGTTTTGCTCCATTTTATGACCTTTCTTGCCACGGTTGTTAAGTGAATCTCTGCAGTTGTTAAGTTAGTACCACGGTTGTTAAGTGAATCTGGCTTTCCCACTGCTTGTCAGAAGGTCGCAAAAGGGGATCACATGACCCCGGGACACTGCGACCGTCATAAATATGAGTCGGTCATTCAGAGGCCAAGTGTCTAAATTTTGATGACGTAACCGTGGGGATGCTGCAATGATTGTAAGTGTGAAAAACGGTCATTTTTCAGCATTGTTGTCACTAACCTGTTGTAAGTCAAGGACTGCCTGTATAGCACTGGTGACACCATTTCAGAAATTACAGACTATACGGGCATTCGTTGTTAATTTTAAATATTATTTGTCAGGGTAGGCAACCTTGGCTCTTTTATGACTCGTGGACTTCAACTCCCAGAATTCCTGAGCCAGCCATGCTGAGGGGAAAGGGAGAGGTTTCCAAGCTGAGCCATGCTGGCTCAGGAATTCTGGGAGTTGAAGTCCACGAGTCATAAAAGAGCCAAGGTTGGGATTTCAAGTCTTCACTTAGTCATGTAAGCTTCCTGATTTTGGACCCCTTACCTGTGAGTTGGTGAGGTGGTGGTGGTGGTGAGGAATTGAAGCACTCCATTCATTTCCTTTCCCCTCTTGAAAAGATGTGGGGTATGAATCTGATGAAGAAATGAAGGAATGAAATGATAAAGGAATTCTCTGGATGAGCCAGCACAGCAATCCTAAAAACACAATGCGTTGGATGTGATAAAAGTGAATGGGTTTGTATTTTGGGACTTTCCTATACTGTAGGTGGTATGTGTGCATTTGTGTGTGTGTGAGAGAGAGAGAAAGAGAGAGGGGAAGGGAGGGAGGGAGGGAGAAACTTCCTGACAGTGGGAACAATTAACAAGTGGAACAGGTTGCCTTCAGAAGTTATGGGAGCTTCATTGCTGCAGGTTTTTAAGAACAACCACCATTTGTCTGAAATAGTACAAGGTTTCCTGCTTGAGAAGGGGGTTGGACTAGAAGACCTCCAAGGTCCCTTCCAACTCTATTCTGATTCTGACTCTCTTTACATTTTTAGAATGTCACTCCCAAGGCTTCCACTTCATGAGTTATCACTGTATTTTGGAACAGCTAGAAACCTGAATGGAGGTTTATGTTCCTTCTTAGGTAGTCCAGATCTCACAAAAAACAAACACTTTATTTGTGCAAAAAAAGGGGATGAAGAATTTACCTTGCCTGTCATGATCTCCATATTGGAAAATGCTCCCTTTCACCATTCCAAAATCTATTTTTGATTTAGAGGCTTTTAAAGGTGCCAGGTCATTAATACATATTCTTCAAGCCCTGATCCACAATCCATCAATTTTCATGAATTGCTTTAGAGCAGTGTGGTTCCTTGACCTTCTGTGGGGGGTTTTTTGTGTTGTTTTTTGTTTAAAATGCAAACATATTATGTACTTGTTTGGGTTTTTTTTTAACTTTTTAACTTTACTTTTTTCTTGACTTCAAGGATGGCTTTGGAATTTCAAGAGTACCGCCATATTATTTGCTGATTGTGGGCTCAAATTATTTACTTGGAATAAAAATATTGTATTTCTGGTGTTGAAGGAAAAGTCTTCATTGTGGTTCAATCCAAGCCGGGAATAAACAACATGGCAACTGCTTTAGAAAGAAGGTTGCAGTTTATTGAAGAGGAGAGCCAGACAGAAAGATGGCTCTGGAAGAAAAGAGTGAGAGCACATGTAGGGAGTGGGTTTTTATACCCTCTGGGGCTTTTGTTTGGAGTTGTTTCCTGTTCCTGTTTGAGGCTTTGTATTTCCTGTGTCATGTATTCTGACCTGTGTCCCTTTGGCATCTGTGGGTTAATCCTATTATGTCCTGTCTTAGAGTTTGGGTGGGGTATGTAGATTTTAGGTGTCTTTGTCTTCTTAATCTTCTAGCTGGGGGCCTCCAACCTTCCTGGATTATTTACATCTGCATTTCTACAGAGCTGATTTCTGCTTGAGAGAGGGAGACTTAGGGCTATTAAGAAAACTGGACATGTTTTCTGCCTCTTTAATATTTCCTTCTCGGGGGGGGGGGCTGACTTCCCACACTGGAATGTGAAAATTTCACTCTAGAACCACCATGGACTCAGGAGAGAAAGCAGAAGAGAAGCACCCCAACTATTTTCTTCATTTTGTCCTCCATCATTGTCCCTCCTCCCAACAGAGGAGAATTTATTAGACATCTCTTGAATTAGCAAAACATCCAGGACCTGTCAAAAGAATGAGGACATCTATGAAATCTCAACAATTACAGACAAATCTCCGAATTATCCTATTGCCGGAAGATTGACAGGTCAGCCACTGTCATAGAAGTGTCCACAGCAGACAAAGACCTTTTCTGGTGGACCTTCTTGGTGACTTTGTTTTCTTCTCTGCTGATGGTCTTAGTCCTACTGAATCAAGCCAGGGACACAATTCTACTATATTTCATTTCTTACAGTGGCCAACCAGATACCTCTAGATTAGAGGTAGTCCACAGCTTGTCTATGGAGGTTCTCAGTCATCCAGGTCAGATACCTCTAGATTAGAGGTAGTCCACAGCTTGTCTATGGAGGTTCTCAGTCATCCAGGTCAGATACCTCTAGATTAGAGGTAGTCCACAACTTGTCTATGGAGGTTCTCAGTCATCCAAGTCAGATACCTCTAGATTAGAGGTAGTCCATAACTTGTCTATGGAGGTTCTCAGTCATCCAGGTCAGATACCTCTAGATTAGAGGTAGTCCATAACTTGTCTATGGAGGTTCTCAGTCATCCAAGTCAGATACCTCTAGATTAGAGGTAGTCCACAACTTGTCTATGGAGGTTCTCAGTCATCCAGGTCATGGTTGTCCCAAAGATGTTTTGTCAAGAGGCAACTGGAATTTCTTTGTTTTTCCTTGAAGACGTTTCGCTTCTCATCCAAGAAGCCGGAGATGAAGAAGCTTCTTGGATGAGAAGTGAAACGTCTTCAAAGAAAAACAAGAAAGTCCAGTTGCCTTTTGAAAAAGCACCATTGGGATAGTCCTCAACTTATTATCATAACGGAGGCTGCCCATCATGGTTGTAACACATGATGGTTGTAAATCTGGTTATTCACACGACTGACTTCATTTTGCGACTTTTTTGCAGTGGAAGGCAAAAATCACAAAACTGTGTCCCACTTATTTTGGCCCTGTCTCGTGAAGGAAGTCACTGCAGAAAGCAATTAGGTTGGGAAAAGTTAGTGGTAAAAGGAAACCGCCAAAGAACACGGTGGCTGGACACCATCAAAGCTGACGCCAGCCAGAGCATAGATCAACTCAAAAAGGCAGTAAAACAGGGGTCTTCAAACTTGGCCCTTTTATGACTTGTGGACTTCAACTCCCAGAATTCCTCAGCCAGGCACGCGTGCCTGGCTGAGGAATTCTGGGAGTTGAAGTCCACAAGTCATAAAAGGGCCAAGTTTGAAGACCCCTGCAGTAAAAGATCGGAAGATGTGGAGAGATCTTGGGCCATAGAATCGCCAAGAGTTGGACATGACTGAATGGATAATAACGTCATCATTGTGGTCATAAAGCAAATCCATGGTCGTTAGGCAAACTGATGGCTTGCTGTGGGTGCGCTTTTGCCAAAAACTGGAAGTAAATGCTGGTTTTCAGCAAAACCATCATAAAACGTGGTCATGTGACTCTGGGACTCTGGGATGTTTGTAAATGGTCTTACATTTGGCACAATCACTCAACATCCAAATGGGGATGAGTTGTTCATTGGAACTTTGAATCTGGGTCATAAGTTATCCTCAGGGCGATCTGTCGTAACTTTGAACGATCACTAAGTGACCAAGCACAGATCACGTCATATTTATTGCTTTTATTACAGGTAGTCCTTGACTTACAACAGTTCGTTTAGTGACTCTTCCAAGTTGCAACGGCACTGAAAAAAGTGACCTATGATCGTTTTTCACACTTACGACCGTTGAAGCATCCCCACGGTCACGCGATCAAAATTCAGATGATTTGCAACTGACTCATATTTATGACGGCTGCAGTGTCCCGGGGGTCAAAGGATCATATTTTGTGACTTTCTGAGAAGTCACAAAATCTGGGGAAGCCAGATTCACTTAACAACCGTTATTAACTTAACAACTGCAGTGATTCACTTAACAACTGTGGCAAGAAAGGTCATAAAAGGGGGCAAAGCTCACTTAACAAATCTCTTGCTTAGCAACAGAAATTTTGGGCTCAATTGTGGTCGTAAGTCGAGGACTACCTGTAATTGTTGTATGCTGCCGAGAGTCGTTTTGTGTGAGATGGACCGCCATATGAATTTGATAAACAAGCAAACAATAAATCTTCCTGACTGATAGCCAAGATTGTCCTGTCAGGAAGCATCGGATTGCTTGTCTCAAACAATCTTTCACTTCTTTTACTCTGACTAATGTGTGCCTCTTTGAGACTCACGATGGTTGCAGAACAGAAGGCAAATACCACATAAATAAATATAGTCCCTGGACATGTAAACAAGATAAATAAAAGCATCTCCTCCACTATGCCCGCTTCCTATTCTATGTTATAGCCATTCAAAGCAAAAATCCTCCATCCCATGCGTGACTGCGGACTTTATACTTCATGATTAAAATTTACTTTATATGCTCTTCAGAATCTTTCAGGTATTTTAACCTGGTGGTTAAGGTATCCAGGCTAGAAACCGGGAGATAGTGAGATCTAGTCCCACCTTGGACATGAATCTGCATGCTCTTGGGCCAATCACTAGGAGACTGGGAGTTCTAGTCCTGCCTTAGCCATGAAAGCCAGCTAGGTGACCTTCTACCAATCTTTAGGAGACTGTAAGTTATAGTCCTGCTGGGTGACCTTGGGCAATCTCTAGGAGATGGTGAGTTCTAGTCCCACCTTGGACATGAATCTGCATGCTCTTGGGCCAATCACTAGGAGACTGCGAGTTCTACTCCTGCCTTAGCCATGAAAGCTAGCTAGGTGACCTTCTACCAATCTTTAAGAGACTGTAAGTTATAGTCCTGCTGGGTGTCCTTGGGCAATCTCTAGGAGATGGTGAGTTCTAGTCCCACCATAGCCATAAAAGCCAGCTCAGTGATTCTGGGCCAATCACCAGGCGATGGTGATTTCTAGTCCTGTCTTAGGCATGAAAGCCCGCTGGGTGACTTTAGGCCAGTCATTCTCTCTCTGCCCAACTTGCTACAAAGGGTTGTTGTTGGGAAAATAGAAGGAGGAAGGTGGTTTGGATATGTTCGCTGCTGTGGGTTATTTGCAAAAATAGTGAAGGCGGGATATAAACAAACATCCAAACAAATAAATATTTATGTACTCCAGGCTGAACAGTCCTACTTTTGCATTCAAGGCTTCCCTTTTCTAAGAGCTTGTTCTCCACCCAGCTAGATAAGATAAGATAAGATAACCTTTATTGTCATTTTTTTTACTGTGGGCACAACGGCACACATCAAAAATGAAATTTAGTTGCCCGCTCTCAAAGTGAAACACATACATGACACACACCTAAACATACTATGAACAACATATGTATAGACCCACACCCCTACATATACGTAGCAAATAAATATTAAATACTGTCCATCTTGAATATATAATGGAAGGAGGAAGCTTGAGAGTTCACAAGGTTAATGCTGTATGGAATGAAACTATGGCTGAATCTGGATGTTCTGCTGCGGATACCACAAAGCCCCCTCCTCCCAGAAGGTAACAAGGAAAACAGGTCGTGAAGAGGATGTGTAGTGTCCCAGATAATCTTACGGACCCTGCTCAAGCAACGCTTCTGTGCTATGTCCTGGATGGGAGGGAGGGAACTGCCAATGATCTTTTCGGCCATTCTCACCACTCTCTGCACCGCCTTCCTGTCTGAAGCAGGGATGCTTCCAAACCAGACTGTGATGCTGTATGACAGGATGCTCTCGATCGTCCCCCTGTAGAAAGTGGTCAGGACAGGAGAAGGAAGATGTGCTTTTCTGATGCGATGCAGAAAATGCAGGCACTGCTGTGCCCGCTTCACCAGTTTCTCGCTGTTGAGCGACCAAGTCAGCCTACTCGTCAGCTGCACACCCAGGAATTTGATGCTGGTAACCATCTTCACAGGTGAATCATTAATGCACAGAGAAGTGTGGCTGTGCCTGCCTTTTCTGAAACTAGAAGTGGTCATTCCCTTAAAGGAAATAATCTCCCCCCCCACACACACCCTGCTCCACCCCCCCCCCCAGCTCTGGAAATATATAGTCTAAACGGCTCTCATTCAATGCTCCCAACGGAGTGGTAGCCACCAGCACCTCAATTCCACAAAAGCATTGGCAATTACAGAGCTGAGCTGATATCTGACGGCAGGATGCAAAAATAAGCAACTTACATGTCCTCGCCCAGCTTTCCTGCCCCTTCCCTCTGCTTTATTTTAAATTTTTGGAAGGGCAGGTGCAGCGATCAGCTATTTCAGTTGCTCCAGTAACTGAAGGCTTGAGGGTGGCGATGATGGAGACAGATAGTAGCCTTCTCTGACATTGTCAGAAGAAATTAACAGCTTGACAGATGACACCCCAGTTTCAAGATTAATGCCAGGAGTTGCCTGAAGTGGGAAGAGAATCTTACCTGATGGTCTTCGGGGAATGCTAATGTCAGGGGTCTTCAAACTTGGCCCTTTTATGACTTGTGGACTTCAACTCCCAGAATTCCTCAGCCAGGCACGCATGCCTGGCTGAGGAATTCTGGGAGTTGAAGTCCACAAGTCATAAAAGGGCCAAGTTTGAAGACCCCTGCTAATGTGATTGGCACCTCACCTTCGCTTTGGAAGAATGGGACTACAAAACAAGGACTGGCTCCATTGCTGTGATTACAATGCCCTGTCTTGGCCCTGTCAACAGATCTTCTCACAGTTGTGAAGTGTGTATCCTCATTGTGTCAGGCTGATAGTCAAGGGCAATATTTGCTTGGGATCAGATTCTTTTCAACTGCTGCTCTTCACGAAGGAACCTTTCTAGAATTTACAACCAGCTCAGGGCTGCAGTCTGGAGAATTCTGGAAGGAACTGTAATATAGTTTGAAGGTTGTACAAGGATAGCCTGGGTTTATTTATGTATTTGTAATTCTGCCTTTATTACTTTTACAAATAACTCAAGGCGGCAAACATATCCAAGACATTTTCTTCCTCCTATTTTCCCCGCAACTACCACCCTGTGAGGTGGGTCGGGCTGAGAGAAAGTGATTAGCCCAAAGGCACCTAGCCAGCTTTCATGCCTAGGGAGGGACTAGAACTCACTGTCTCCTGGTGATTGGTTCAAAGTCACCCAGCTGGCTTTCATGCCTAAGGAGGGACTAGAACTCACAGTCTCCTGGTGATTGGCTCAAAGGCACCCAGCTGGTTTTCATGCCTAAGGAGGGATTAGAACTCACAGTCCCCAGATGATTGACTCAAAGTCAGCTTTCATGCCTAAGGAGGGACTAGATCTCACTGTCTCCTGGTGATTGGCTCAAAGTCACCCAGCCGGCTTTAATGCCTAAGGAGGGACTAGAACTCACTGTCTCCTGGTGATTGGCCCAAAGTCACCCAGCCAGCTTTCATGCCTAAGGAGGGACTAGAACCCACTGTCTTCTGCTGATTGGCTCAAAGTCACCCAGCTGTCTTTCATGCCTAAGGAAGGACTAGAACTCACTTTCTCCTGGTGACTGGCCCAAAGTCACCCAGCCAGCTTTCATGCCTAAGGAGGGACTAGAACTCATAGTCTCCTGATGATTGACTCAGTCAGCTTTCATGCCTAAGGAGGGACTAGATCTCACTGTCTCCTGGTGATTGGTTCAAAGTCACCCAGCTGGCTTTCATGCCTAAGGAGGGACTAGAACTCACAGTCTCCTGGTGATTGGCTCAAAGTCAGCTTTCATGCCTAAGGAGGGACTAGATCTCACTGTTTCCTGCTGATTGGCCCAAAATTATCCAGCTGACTTTCATGCCTATGGGGGACTAGAACTCACGGTCTTCTGGTTTCTAGGTGTGACGATGACTTGTCAGACATCAACACATCTTTAAAAAGGAAATTGCTCTGGCCTCTCTGGAAAACACCTTGAAAACACATTAGTTTCTTTAAACAAACTTTGCTGAAATAGCTTATATTCACTAAGGGGAGGATATTTTACTAATTTCTTTATTCCACAGACAATATGTGTTTTCTTTGTAATTAGCTCATATACCCTGACCTATGTATAGAATAGAATAGAGCTGGAAGGGACCTTGGAGGTCTTCTAGCCCAGCCTCCTGCTCGAGCGGGAGAACCTATACTATTTCAGACAAGTGACTGTCTAGCCTCTTCTTAAAAACCTCCAGTGATGGAGTGCCCACGATTTCTGAAGGCAAGCTGTATATAATTATAAAGTATAAATGCTTGCTGAAATATAGTACCTGATCCTTTCCCAGCCCTATGGGAGGAATCCACCTTTGTTTGGGTCCAATTAAATGTGTTACTTAAAGAGAATTAGGGTCTGCCAATTTGTCCACACTGCGCCCAACCTAGAGAGCGTGCATGACACCAGGAGACTTTTTCATCTTTGAGTCTCCACCTTCTTTACAAGTGAGAAAACCCACTCTCTTCTAGCACTGATGATGTTACCTAGTTTGGTCATGAAACATCTGGCAGGAAAGAACCAAGCTCAGACTTGAACATTGGGCTCTATCTAATAAAATGAAATTCAATGGTGAAAAAAGTAAGGTTCTACATTTAGGCAAGAAAAACCAAATGTACAGGTATAGTATAGGGGGTACCTTGCTCAATAGTAGTAACTGTGAGAGGGACCTCGGAGTCCTAGTGGACAATCACTTAAATATGAGCCAGCCGTGTGCTGCAGCTGCCAAAAAAGCCAACACAGTGCTAGGCTGCATTAACAGAGGGATAGAATCAAGATCACATGAAGTGTTAATACCACTTTACAATGCCTTGGTAAGGTCACACTTGGAATCTTGCATCCAGTTTTGGTCACCACGATGTAAAAAAGACATTGAGACTCTAGAAAGAGTACAGAGAAGGGCAACAAAGATGATTAGGGGACTGGAGGCTAAAACATATAAGGAACGGTTGCTGGAATTGGGTATGTCTAGTCTAATGAAGAGAAAGACCAAGGTGATGTGATAGCAGTCTTCCAATATCTCAGGGGCTGCCACAAAGAAGAGGGAGTCAAGCTATTCTCCAAACCACCTGAAGGCAGGACAAGAAGCAACGGATGGAAACCAACCAAAGAGAGAAGCAACCCAGAACTAAGGAGAAATTTTCTGACAGTTAGAACAATTAACCAGTGGAACAACCTGCCTCCAGAAGCTGTGAATGCTCCAACACTGGAAGTTTTCAAGAAGAGACTGGACAGCCATTTGTCTGAAATGGTATAGGGTTTCCTACCCGAGCAGGGGGTTGGACCAGATGGCCTCCAAGGTCCCTTCCAACTTTATTATTATTATTATTATAGAGCACCGAGGACCCCAGATATTATTATCTCCTATCCTTTGGCTGGAAAGGTTGGGTTTGAAGACTGGACAAGCAGAGGGATCTAATACAATTTGTCCCCCAACAAGTCCTTGCACTGGATCCCGATGGGGGTACAGGGGGAAGATCAAACATTATTTATGAACCCATCAGCAAAGCTGAGCCGCCAAAATTGCCAGAGGCTTCTCGTTTACAAGCTGAGTAAGGATGAGTCAGGTGTCCAGAAGGGCAAATCGTCTCTCCAACACCCAGAAATGTGTGTTTGCTGTGGGTTGAGTGATGCCATCCACTCAAATTAACGGAGAGGGATGTCCCTCCGACAAGAAATAGCGGGAGCCATTTAGGAAAACATCTCCAGTGGTGATTACTCACTAACCCCTACCCTGGTGGCCTCTGCGTGGGCAACAAAGCCTAATGACATTCTGCACACCCGCAGGATGATTTAGTGATCATGAATCACATCCTCCAAGGACAGGCAATGCCATTTGAGCAGAGAAATGGATCGGGGAAGGACAGGAAAGGGTTCTCTGGATCCCGCCGGAGAAGAGCTGCAGCTGGAGTCGATTTTTCAAGGGATGCTAAGCCAGTGATGTTACCTTTGATGTAAAAGGAGATGGCAGATGTTCCTTCAGGGGTAGAGAAGATGAATTGTCACCTTCTCCTTGCTGCTGGAGGAAAAGGGAAAGGAAGGCAATTATGGTTTTTTTTTTATCTTTCCGAGCTCAGACAGAAGCAGAAAAGGTAACAGATGGAGGAATCACCACGCAGAATACAGATGGTCCTCGACTTACAACAGTTTTAGCGACCGTTCAAAATTACAACGGCATTGAAAAAAGGGACTTAGGACCATTTTTTCATACTTATGACCGCTGCAGAACCCCATGGTTGGAGGTATCTAGTCCAAGCCTCCCTGCTCAAGCAGGAGATCCTATACCAGTGGTGGCGAACCTATGGCACGCGTGCCACAGGTGACACTCAGAGCCCTCTCTGTGGGCAATGTGTCAGAACCCATATCTATAACACAGGGTCCCCTTATTCTTTCCTTCTTTCTCTCTGCTTTTCTTCCTGACCCGAATTTCACTCTCTTCTCTTCCTGCGTTCTGCCATACTCCCAGGGGGGAGGGGGGAAGTGTTTGAGGGTTATTGCCTTGGTTTCCTCTATCACTACACTGTAACACTTTGCTTTCTGGCCACTACTTTCTGTGAACTTTCCCAGCCCTTAATGTCAGCTAGTAAAGGGAGGGGAAGAATGGAATGCAACCTCCGGCGACTGGTTTATCTCTGCGCTCTGAAGAGAAGGTGTGAAGAGCCGCCAAAACATCGCAGCTACAACTGGAGATGGCCTGATGTTATCTCCCTTTTCCCACAAGGAACTTAACACCTGGGGATTGGGCCATTTGAACTGACCGATGAACAATGGGGTGGGGTTTTGCTTGGGACACTTTTTACCTATTGATCTGAGCGGGAAATCCTCAGATCCTGTCTAGTATGCCTGCTATCAGCTTCTCCTAATAAAAGATCCTTTTGGAAGAAACTGCTTCCACGAGTTCTACTTTCTTGGGATGAGGTTTTGAAGTGGGCCCTGACAGCATGCGTGCTGTCGCCCAGCCCCGCCTACTCCTGTGGCCCCTTCCTCACCAGCAGCCCCCCTGGAGGAGAGTCACCCCCAGGCATGGCCCACACGGAGCAGCGCAGCCAAGGACATGGCAGCTGGGCAGCAGAGACAAGACTCCACCCTCGCGCCCCGTCGTGCACAGATGATGCTGCGGGGCGCGGGCGGAGGGCGTGACCGCCATGGCGCTGCAGGGCCGCCTGGGTGATCTGCTGCAGTGGGCCGTGGAGGTGGTGGATGGCCCTAAGGGCGAGGCAGGGGCAGGCCGGGCAGGGCAGGGGGCAGGGCGGGGCGGTTTTGAGCACTCAGTCTTGTTGAAGGAAAAGTCTTCATCGTGGTTCAGTCCAAGCTGGGAATAAACAACATGGCGACTGCTTTAGAAAGAAGGTTGCAGTTTATTGAAGAGGAGAGCCAGACAGAAAGATGGCTCTGGAAGAAAAGAGAGTGAGCACATGTAGGGAGTGGGTTTTTATACCCTCTGGAACCTTTTGTTTGGAGTTGTTCCTGTGGCATGAACTTTGACCTGAGTCTGAGTGTGCCTTTCTGGTATTCTGATGGTGGTGGGTTAATCCTATTATGTCCCAAGGGTCATATCCTGCTTCCCTGGGGCTGTGGCTGATGACTCTTAGATTTTTGGTGTTGATTCTAGGGATCTTTCTTCCTAATCCCAGTTTCCTGACCCCAGTCCTTCTGACAAGATTAACATCTGCATTTTGCAAACTTGGTTTCTGTTTGGGACAGAGAGACCTGGGGGGGGGGGCAGGGTTGGTTTCTGGTTTTAAAATCCTTTAGGGAAATATATTCTGCCCTTTTAAATATTTCCAAAAATATTTCTGTCTCGGGGGGGGGGGCTGACTTCCCACAGTCTCTAAAAGGTTTGCCATCACTGTCCTGTACCATTCTGGACAAATGGCTGTCCGATCTCTTCTTGAAAACTTCCAGTGACGAGGTAGAAGCAGAGAGAGGGAGGAGAAAAACTCCAAAGGTGTTAAGTTTGCTGGAGATCTGGGTTGCTTCCAATACATCAAGCAAGCATAGATGAGGAGCCGACACAAGGAGTATTCATCTTCCTTGTACAAGCAAGGAATAGCTCCTGACACCAGTCATCTGATAAATGGCTTTTATGCCATTGAAAGCGGCTAGACTTGACAAGGAATTATTACCTCTTAAGAAAACAGAGCTGGTGGACTAAAAAAGCTGGCAGGGAAACTACTGCTGCTTGGCACTTTCCTTTCGAGGTGCTACTCAACAGCAGACTGACCTGACACCAGGGGAAGAAGTTAAAAGAAAAAAAGGGGGGGGGGAAACCCTAAAAAAGCCAGCACATATTTCCAACTTGTACTCTATAAGCACTTAGAAGCTCCACGTGAGGTTCTCTGAAGAGATTACATTCTTCAAATTCATTTTTATGAGGGCTGTGCTTCGGAAGTGTGATCTGTTATCGCTTTTTCAACACCTAGGACAGGGGCAGGCAACCGTGGCTCTTTTATGACTCGTTGGACTTCAACTCCCAGAATTCCTCAGCCAGCATGGGGGAACTATGGCCCCTTCATGACTCGTGGACTTCAACTCCCAGAATTCCTGAGCCAGCATGGCTCAGCTTGGAAACCTCTCCCTTTTCCCTCAGCGTGGCTGGCTCAGGAATTCTGGGAGTTGAAGTCCACAAGTCATAAAAGAGCCAAGGTTGCCTACCCCTGACCTAGGACATGTATTTCTTTGAAAGGAAGGGATTCCAGGAGGCATCACCCGAGTCTTCAAGGGCTGAAGCCATAAATCATAGAGTTGGAAGCCTATCTGGACCCTCCAGTCCAATCTTTAGCTCAGTGTAGGAATCTGTGGGAAGTTTTATATCAACGTGTATACAGTATTATTCTTTATACTTTCCATCTTCTCTTAAAACATTAACAGAATCCACAATGGACTGAGAATCACTAGATGACTGACAGTCAAGCTGAAACTAGTCAAGTAAAAATAGCAAATGGGGGAGAATCTTTTACTCAAACTTCCTCAAACCCCCCAATAAGTTACCCAGACCTAATCCACATATCAAAGGAGAAGGTCTGTAAAGACTAATAGAGTTAATTAAAATGGTCTCGCAGTGGAACTGTGTGTTCACAAGAATAAACATCGTAGACGACACATGCCTACACACATCCGTGCCCCTCAAGGGTCACCCTAGAATCAGCACGTACATACTTCCACTCCCAGGACAAGCTCCCCTATAAAACAATGTCTCTGTACTCCATTTCTCTACAGCTGCTCCCCAAGGCAAACCTCTTTGCTTTGGGGAATAAATATTTCTCCTTTACTCATAGCTGTCTGGATTTCATTTTTATTTATTCTTGTGCAACCCTGGCCCAAGTTGGAATCCCAAATTATTTTTCTGACAAATCCAAACCAAAGCATCTTTAAGAGAGTGCAGAGTAGGCCTCTACTGAAACACGTCCATTAAGGCTGTTTGTGCCAAGAAAATCCAGATGTGGGTCACAACTTTGCAATTGACACCTCATTGTATTTGCACATACATTGATGTCACTCATGGCTAGGAAGGAGCAGGCGTCAGTTGACAGGTATGATCACCATTTGGCTCTTATTGACTCTTACCTGTGGATACTCCTAGAAACCAGGCTACTGTGAGCTCTAGTCCTGCCTTAGCCACCAAAGCCAGCTGGTGACTTTGGGCTGATCACCAGGAGACTGTGAGTTCTAGTCCCACCTTAGGCATGACAGCCGGCTGGGTGATTTGAGGCCAATTACCATGAGGCTGTGAATTCTAGTTGCACCTTAGGCTTGAAAGCCAGTCAGGTGACTTTGGACCAATCACCAGGAGACTGTGAGTTCTAGTTCCCCTTTAGGAATGAAAGCCGGCTGGATGATTTTGGGCCAATTACCAGGAGGCTGCGAGTTCTAGTTGTACCTTAGGCATGAAAGCCAGTCAGATGACTTTGGGCCAGTCATCAGGAGACTGTGAGTTCTAGTCCCACCTTAAGGCATGAAAGCCGGCTGGATGGTTTTGGGTCAATCACCAGGAGGCTGCGAGTTCTAGTTGCACCTTAGGCATGAAAGCCAGTCAGATGACTTTGGGTCAGTCATCAGGAGACTGTGAGTTCTAGTCCCACCTTAAGGCATGAAAGCCGGCTGGATGGTTTTGGGTCAATCACCAGGAGGCTGCGAGTTCTAGTTGCACCTTAGGCATGAAAGCCAGCTGGGTGACTTTGGGCCAGTCATCAGGAGACTGTGAGTTCTAGTCCCACCTTAAGGCATGAAAGCTGGCTGAATGATTTGGGGCACAATCACCAGGAGGCTGTTTGTTCTAGACATGAAAGTCAGCTATGTGACTTTGGACCAGTCACTCTCTCCCCCCCCCCCAGCCCACCTGGCAGGGTTGTTGTGGAGAAAATAAGAGGAGGAAGGAATATCAAGTTTTGATATCAGAATATCAAAACTCTGTTTTGAGGTTTTTTTATATAAAAATAATAAAAGCGGGATATAAATAATTTTTTTTAAAAAGGTTAGGGCTGTCTGCAAGGCTGCACCTACCATGCTGACTTTTTTCTGGACAAAAAACTCTCCCTTGTGGATAACCCTGTCACCCTCTGTAAGGTACCTTGTTTAAAAAAAACCCCTAAATTCTTTTTCCCAATGCTTGAATTATGCTCTTTGTTCAAGAGTGGGAGAAGGTTTTTGATTCTTTATGTCCCTGTTCAGTTTCCAGTTTTCATCATAATGTAACCCCTTCCCCCACCTCCAGGGCACAAACTAGGCCACATTAAGAAAAAAAAAAAAAGACATTTATTCCTTTCTGTTCCAATTTCAATAGGAGAATGGCAAAAGGCTTCCAGCGAAAGCCTGCCATTGTTAAAATGGCTGTAATTTGACATATTCTCTAACTTAGCCAAATTCAAGCTTTAAAGGGTGACCAGACAGGGCAAATAAACCAGGGCATTTATTACCTGCTTTTGTTAATAATAGTCACTTCAAAGTTTGACCCTGAAGGGTCTCTGAAGGGTCTCTCCTTGCATTGATCTCATTACGGGTTTGATCTCTTCCACAGGAAATAAACTTTGAGCCTTCACTGCAAGAAGATCGCTGATACTCTTTCGCTTTTGCACTGGTGTGCTTTCTGGTGAATTTCCTCCCATGGCTGGCATTTAATTTACAAAATCCCACAGATCAGGCTTGAATTCTTATTTCTCAAAAAGGACGAAAAAAGAAACGACAGGCAGTCCTCGGTTTACGACCACAGTCCAGCTCAACATTTCTGTTGGTAAGCAAGATCGTTCCCAAGTGACTTTCGCCCCATTTAGATGTCAGCCGTGTGATTCCAGCCAATTTTAAGCGTGCTGAAAACTTCGAGGGGGTAGAAATAGAAATTGTTAACCTATCACAGGCAGTCCTCAGCTGACGGCCACAATGGAGCTGAAAATTTCTGTTGTTAAACAAGACAGCAAAGTGAGTTTTGCCCAGTGGTGGGATTCGAATACGTGAACAACCGGTTCTCTGTGTGGATGCCGCTTCCGGAAGTCCATTCTGGGCCTGGGCAACAAAAAATTAGCTACCGGTTCTGTCGAACTGGTGCAAACCGGCTGAATCCCACCACTGGTTTTGCCCCATTTTATGATTTTTCCTGCCACAGTTGCTAAGTGAATCACTACAGTTGTTAAGTTAGTAACACGGTTGTTAAGTGAATTTGGCTTCCCCATTGACTTCGCTTGTCAGAAGGTCGCAAAAGAGGATCACATGACCTCGGGACACTGCAATCGTCATAACTATGAGTCAGGTGGATACATCTGCATGTTTTCTGGGGAGTAACATGGAAGTGACTAGTCGGTGGCTTCTTCAAGTGTGGTTTTTCCCCCCCAATTTCCAATATAATCCATAGCCTTGGGGGTTCCTGGTGGTCTACCGTCTGTGGTGGAATGTAGTCTGGATTCCTGGCGGAAGGGGGCTGCAGTCCTGAGGGCATAGGAAAATTTGGTCAGCAGGAAGAGAGTTAAAACGGTTTAATAATAATAATAATAATAAAGTTGGAAGGGACCTTGGAGGTCATCGAGTCCAACCCCCTGCTCAGGCAGGAAACCCTATACCATTTCAGACAAATGGCTGTCCAGTCTCTTCTTAAAAACTTCCAGTGTTGGAGCATTCACCGCTTCTGGAGGCAGGTTGTTCCACTGGTTAATTGTTCTAACTGTCAGGAAGTTTCTCCTCAGTTCCAGGTTGCTTCTCTCCTTGACTAGTTTCCATCCATTACTTCTTGTCCTGCCCTCAGGCGCCTTGGAGAATAGCTTGACTCCCTCTTCTTTGTGGCAACCCCTGAGATATTGGAATACTGCTATCATGTCACCCCTAGTCCTTCTTTTCATTAAACTAGACATACCCAATTCCAGCAAACGTTCTTGATATGCTTTGATATGTTTCTCCCTAGCTATTCCCAGAGGCTACCTATAGTTATGCTGATAGTTGCTTTAATCTGCCAAGATTCTGTCTAAAGGTAAAGAACAACAGGGGAAACTGTTCTTGCCTTGACACATTCAAGTCCCAACCAGTGGCAGTTCTTCTTAGCTTTATCCAAATCTACCATGGTTGGTAAAGTATAATCACCTGCAAAGAACATTTGTTCAAAGATCAAAGGCTGTAAAGGTAGGTGGGGAAGACCTTGGAAGATCCAGAAGTTGTGGGTGCTCCATCACCGGAGGTTTTTAAGAAGGGATAGGACAGCCATTTATCCAAAATGATGTAGGGCAGGGGTAGGCAACCTTGGCTCTTTTATGACTCGTGGACTTCAACTCCCAGAATTCCTGAGCCAGCCATGCTGAGGGAAAAGGGAGAGGTTTCCAAGCTGAGCCGGGCTGGCTCAGGAATTCTGGGAGTTGAAGTCCACGAGTCATAAAAGAGCCAAGGTTGCCTACCCCTGATGTAAGGTCTCCTGCTTCAGCCAGGAGTTGCACTAGAAGACCTCCAAGGTCCCTTCCAACTCTCTTATTCTGTAACTCTGTCAAGATGGGATGAAGGAACAGTCAGACAAGAGAAGACATAACCTGAAGCTGCATAATAGGCAGAGAAAGAAACTCAGACGGGACCTTTCCTGGTTTCTCAGTTTGTAAAAGAGACATTGGGAGATTTGTACTTTCAGACTTGCAAGATTCTGTTAATGCAGCCTCATAGTAAAGTAGGATTAGCTCATCTGGTCATGTTTCCTGCCTGGTCTGCTGGAGAAAGCTGACAAAGCCTGAACTCTTTTTTTTCTTTGTTTATTAGGTGTACAACTACCGCAAACGTACTCCTAAAATTTCAGCAGGAAAGTCCGAAAAGAATCAAGATGGCAGGCGAAACCAGGCAATTGAAGGCCTCGTTCCTTTTTATATGTGCGTCCTGTGAGGCAAAGTTGCACGTGGGAACCCGCACACCTTTCAGGTTTTGAAACCACCGTGCTGCCGGTTTCAGTAACTAGTAATAATAATAATAATAATAATAATAATAATAATAATAATAATAATAATAATAATAATAATAATAATAATAATAATAATAATAATAATAATAATAATAATAATAATAATAATAATAATAAAGTTGGAAGGGACCTTGGAGGTCATCGAGTTTAACCCCCTGCTCAGGCAGGAAACCCTACACCATTTCGGACAAATGGCTGTCCAGTCTCTTCTTAAAAAACTCCAGTGTTGGAGCATTCACTGCTTCTGGAGGCAGGTTGTTCCACTGGTTAATTGTTCTAACTGTCAGGAAGTTTCTCCTTATTTCTAGGTTGCTTCTCTCCTTGATGAGTTTCCATCCATTGCTTCTTGTCCTGTCTTCAGGCGCTTTGGAGAAGAGCTTGACTCCCTCTTCTTTGGGGCAGCCCCTGAGATATTGGAAGACTGCTATCATGTCCCCCCTCGTCCTTCTCTTCATTAAACTAGACACACCCAATTCTAGCAACCGGTCCTTATATGGCTGCTGTTTACTGTTTGACAGGGAACAAATCACATTCCCTTCTAGCACTGATAATGTTACCTAGTTGGATATTGAAATGTCTGCAAGAAAAAAAAACTAAGTTCAGAGAACACCAAGGACTCCTCAGACCTCCTCCTCCTCCTCCTCCTCCTCCTCTCCACAAACACCTTTGCCTTCTAGCACTGATGATGTTGCCTAGTCTGCAAGAAAACAACCAAGCTCAGAGAGCACCAAGGACCCATCATTGCAACCCTGAGCTACAAATATTCTCCTCTAAAGGTCATTTTCCTTATTACCCACCCAAGGGTAAAGGTTATGTGTATCAGTATACCAATTTATCTATCTGCATTCTGCAGTATATCTATCCCAGCATTAAAATAAGAACATTTACTCACTGGTTCAAGAAAGCCCATGTAATTGTGTAAAGTCAGGGTGCTTTGGAGAAGAGCTTGACTCCCTCTTCTTTGGGGCAGCCCCTGAGATATTGGAAGACTGCTATCATGTCCCCCCTCATCCTTCTCTTCGTTAAACTAGACATACCCAATTCCAGCAACCGTTCCTTGTATGTTTTAGAGTTCAGATTCTAACATAAAAGCTGTTGGAACTAAGGTGCTAGGCTGATTTACTTTGTTCCCACAGAACAGGTTGATTGCTAAAACATCAAAGAAAAGCCTACTGAGTGTCCACTTTGTAGTAGAGCTTGTTGCCTGGAGTTTTGCTTCCCGGAGTCCATGAGATGCCTATCAGCTCTTTTCAGCTCCTATATAACTCTTATCTCTTCCTCCAAACCTCTCTGTCTGAATGATTTATTACCTTCCCTCTCCCCCTTTTTTTTTTCGTTCCACCTTTCAGTGTGTATGTTTTTCCCTTAAGCTTTTCAAAGGCTGTTGCCACTTTTTGGCAACATCTCAATATTTTTCATTTTATAGCCCCCTTCCGGAGGCGACCCAGAATGGGCTTAAGATTGACTAATGGATTCCATAAAGAAGGAAGAAGAACAAGTCACTTTAAATGGATACTCGGATACTAAAAGTTACCTTCTTGTGAATTTCAAACTGGGTGTAGACCAGGTAGGTCTTCAGAGGGACCCTTCTTGACTCAGGGAGAACCAGCAAAGATTTTGAATTAAATAATTCATTATCTAAGCCTCCCACTTTCTTCTTGCTGCACTTTACATCAATATCCAATACATATATTATTTACTTATTATTATTAGACTTTTATCCCACTTTTATTACTTTGTAAGTAACTCAAGGTGATGAACATATATAATAGCCCATGCTTTCTCCTCATTTTGCCCACAACAAGAGCCCTGTGAGGTGGGTTGTGCTGAGAGACACTGATTGGCTTAAAGACAACTAGCTGCCTTTCATGCTTAAGGCTGGCTAGAACTCACAGTCTCTTGGTGTTTGGCTGAAAGTTACCCAGCTGGCTTTCATGCCTAAGGTGGGACTAGAACTCACAGTCTCCTGGTGGTTGGCCCAAAGTCACCCATCTGGCTTTCATGCTGAAGACAGGACTAGAACTCACAGTCCCCTGGTGGCTGGCCCAAAGTCACCCAGGCTGCTTTCATGTCTAAGGCGGGACTAGAACTCACAGTCCCCTGGTGGTTGGCCCAAAGTCACCCAGCTGGCTTTCATGCCGAAGACAGGACTAGAACTCACAGTCTCCTGGTGATTGGCTGAAAGTCACCCAGCTGGCTTTCATGCCTAAGGCAGGACTAGAACTCACTATCTCCCGGTTTGTGGCTTGGTGCCTTAACCACTAAACCAAAATGGCTCTCTCATGTAGATGATGTGATCATTTAGGTTTAATATTTCATATGGTTGGTGCATTACATTTATCCTCAGGAATGTTTATCACAACTTTCTTCCATTCTGGAAAATTTGCTATTTAAATTTTCAGAGCAGAAATTGCATATGCGTGTTTGCATAGGGGAGATAGAGAAACTGACAGTGATGGGAACTCATTTCAGAATTAACCACATCGCCAGGAGAACACCTTAGATAAACACATATCTCAAGAGAATCATATGGAGATCTGTTGGAATGTCATCAGTTCTAATAAATGAATGCAAACTCAGTAAATAATTGGTGTCAGGAGGCTGGGTTTCCATGACATCTTAAAGGCCTTGTCATTGGTTGAGAGTTTTTGGAAGAAAAAAAGTGGTTTTCTGTTTTATAAGAGAAATGACCCTCGTAGTAACTGATGGATATTATAGCTGAAAGCCTGCAGCTTCAATAAATTCTGAGGGGGGTTTTTTGTCACCATAATACTAAAATGACACTGAGACTCTGGAAAGAGTGCAGAGAAGAGCAACAAATATGAGTAGGGGGCTGGAGGCTAAAATATATGATGAACAGTTGCAGGAACTGGGTAGGTCTACTCTAATGAAGAGAAGCCTTGGGGGTGACATGATAGCAGTCTTCCAATATTTGAGGGGCTGTCACAGAGATAAGGGGGTCGACCTATTCCCCAAAGCACCTGAAGGCAGAACAAGAAGCAACGAATGGAAAATAATCAAGGAGAGAAGCAACCTAGAACAAAGGAGAAATTTCCTGACATTTAGAACAGTTAATCAGTTGCCTCCAGAAGTTGTGGGTGCTCCATCACTGGAGGTTTTCAAGAAGAGATTGGACATCCATTTGTCTGAAATGGTATAGGGTCTCCTGCCTGAGCGGGGGGTTGGACTAGAAGACCTCCAAGGTCCTTTCCGCACCTATTAGTGTAGGTTCTTCCTTTGGAAAGGATTGTGTGTGATTTCAAAGCTTATTGTTACTCAGCTGTATCCCTTCTTTTGTGTAAGCCTGGGGTTGCATGTCTGGAAAACCTCTGTGTGTCTTCGAGCTAGAAGTATTAAGGTCCTTGCTTGCACTTTTTAAGAGTCTCAAAAGGATGCAACACAGAAACCTTTTCCCCCCAAAGCTATGTTTGTTGAATCCCAAATGAGTTTTAAAGTAGATCCCCAAAAGAAATTACTTGAAGTGCTGTATGTGTTAGACAGACTTGATCCAACTGATCGTTCAGTCACTGTATCTGCCTTCTCTCCCTGGTCCCTTTCTACTTTTAAAACCACGGATTGTCTCTCAAATTCTTCCAAACCAGCAGGCAGTTCTCCTGGTGCCTGCAGTAGAGGAATCTCCTGAGACAGAAGCTGTGGGTGACGGTAGATGTTACCATGGGAGCCTCTCCCAATCATTGCTCCCATGCCAGAAAAAGCTCTTGCAGTTGCATTTTTGCCAAGTCCCAACCTCTTTTAAAAAGAAAGAGGGAAAAGGCTCAAGGGGTGCTTCTAGCAATCATTTTAATTCCTTTATGTGAGGTCCTTGGTGCTCTCTGAGCTTGCTTGTTTTCTTTCAGGCGTTTCATTACCATATTAGGTAACATCGTCAGTTCTAGAAAGGAGTGGGGTTTGCACCAATAATGTTATCTAATTTGGTAATGAAACGTCTGCAAAAAACTCACCAACTCAGAGAGCTCCAAGGACCCCACAGTTCCCCCCTCCTCCTCCTCCTTTCTAGCACTGATGATGTTACCTAGTTGGATAATGGAATGTCTGCAAGAAAACTGCCAAGCACAGAGAGCACCAAGGACCCCATAGTTCCTTCCTTCCTTCCTTCCTTCCTTCCTTCCTTCCTTCCTTCCTTCCTTCCTTCCTTCCTTCCTTCCTTCCTTCCTTCCTCCTTCCTTCCTCCCTCCCCCTCCTCCTCCTCCTCCTTTCTAGCACTGATGATGTTACCTAGTTGGATAATAAAATATCTGCAAGAAAACCGTCAAGCTCAGAGAGCACTAAGGGCCCCATAATCCTCATAATCCTCATTCTCCTCCTCTCAACAAACACCCCTCCCTTTTAGTACTGATGTTACCTAGCTGAATAATGAAATGTCTGCAAGAAAACCACCAAGCTCAGAGAGCACCAAGGATCCCACCCTTTTCTCCTCTCTGCAAACCCCACTCCCTTCTGGTACTGATGATGTTACATGTGCAAGAAAACAACCAAGCTCAGAGAGCACCAAGGACCCCACAATTGTCCTCCTCCTCCTCCTCCCCCCTCCCCCTCCTCTCCACACACACCCATCCCTTTTAGAACTGATGATGTTACCTAGCTGGGTAATAAAACATCTGCAAGAAAACCACCTAGCTCAGAGAACACCAAGGACTCCACAGTTCAACCCTGAGTTACAAATATTCTCTTCTATTGGTAAGTCCTTTATCACCATTGGCCATATGATCCCAATTTAGTAGTTCTGGGAGTTTTGAAGGATACAGAAGTTGTCAGTCAAATTATTCAATTCATCTGTAAGAGCTGAAGGAAGCTGGTTTTGGAATCTGAGTCTGGTGGCTTGCTTGTTTCATTACCCCACTAGTTAATACCACCAGTGTGAGGGAGTGTGGGGTTTGTTCTCTGTTTTATCTGGCCTGGGAATTCTTGGAAGCTTGGCATTCAGACAAATCATCCATCGACAGACACATAGAGATAAAGCGCATTTACACACCATTCAGTAGAGACAATAAAAAAAGATACAAAGGACACAAAAAAACCAGAACAACCCTCCTCAGCAGCCAACAATGAACTGCTAATTCCTGCTTATCACCAGACAAACAATCAAGCAGAAAACAATATCCTAATCAAGGAATTACCAAAGAGAAAACTATAACGTGACAACATGGGCAGGGAAAGCTGCTGAGTATAAGCAGAACAAGCCCCACACTCACACTGATGATACTATCTAGTTGGGTAACAAAACACCTGGAAGCAAACAACCAAGTTCAGAAAGCACCAAGGATTCCTGGTGTTCAGCCCTGAGCTACAAATATTCTTTTCTATTGGAGCTTCCTCTCTCTGGATTTGTAGCCACGATTCCGATGATAAGTTCTTGGAAACTCAAATGCTGACACATTATTAGGCTAAATCTCCAGCTCGCTTAATAGCCTTAAGATGTTTTAAGATTCTGCTAATGCATTGTGTTGGATCAGTAAATGCCAAAGTAATTAAGCCCTATCTATTGAGGGAACGGAGAGCTATGAAGCCTGAACATAAATAAAAATACGTAGATAATTTGCTGTCTTATATACAGCTTGCCCTTTGGATCGTACAACGGCGTGATTTTTCTTTCATCCTTCAAAGGAAGGAAAAGAGGAAAGAAAAGCAAGGCTATCGTGAAAAATACTCCTCTCTCTCTCTCTCTCTTTTTTTTTTAAAAAAAGCGTACTTATCGAAGTCTACAGGGAGCCCTTACTTGACAAGATAAAATCACGACTGAGTGGCTATGGAAAGAGCAGATAAGTCCAACATGACAAGGAGGACAAAACTCATTCCCTCGACGAAATAACTTTGTTGCATTAGCATTCTGTCGACATGGTGCCACCGAGCAAAACAAATCAGGGAAAAAAATAGGATTTCAGAAACGCCAGCTGAAATGATGAAGAGGAACAACCCGAGTAGAAATTCTTGCAAAGAATGAGTTGAGTTAACTGAGCCGGGAACTTCTCTGGATCAGTCCCTTTGAGGATGAAGGAATTCTGCCTAAGGGCATTTTCAAAAGGGAAAAAACAGAGTTATGGGATCTTCTTATTAAAAAGGCTGGGATTTAGGTTGATCTCCTTCCAAAGGGCACCCCTCCCCCCAGGGAACAGGAGGTGATGCGGCAGCACCAAATTGACCTAGTGGCAGGCTATCATTGCATTGCAGGCTGGAGAATTCTGGGAGTGCATGATGGCTGGGGGATTCTGGGAGTTGAAGTCCACACATCTTAAAACTGCCAGGGTTGAGAAACACCGCATGATATGTGATTTGCTCATCTTTTTCTTCTTATTTGTAAAAAAACAAATGAGCAGACAAATGGTGTAGTAGTTAAAGGCGCTGGCCTGGAAACCAGGAGGCTATAAGTTCTAGTCCCAATTTAGGCATGAAAGCCAGCTGAGTGACTTTGGGCCAATCACTAGGAGACTGTGAATTCTAGTCCCACCTTAGGCGTGAAAACCAGCTGGATGACTTTAGGCCAATCACCAGGAGACTATAAGTTCTAGTCCCAATTTAGGCATGAAAGCCAGCTGAGTGACTTTGGGCCAATCACTAGGAGACTGAGAGTTCTAGTCCCACCTTAGGCATGAAAGCCAGCTGGATGACACTATGCCAATCACCAGGAGACTGGGAGTTCTAGTCCCAATTTAGGCATGAAAGCCAGCTGGGTGATTTTGGGCCAATCACCAGGAGACTGTGAATTCTAGTCCCACCTTAAATATGATAGCTGGCTGGTGACTTTAGGCCAGTGCTTCTCTCTCAGCCCAACCATTCACAGGGTTGTTGCTTTGGGGAAAATAGGAAGAAGGAGTAGTAGTATGTTCACTGCCCTTTGTTACTTATAAACTAACAAAGGCAGGATAACCTATAGAGTAATAAGGGCCTGTTTTTCAAAATTATAAATGGAAATCAGTATAGGACTTCAGGGAGGCCAAAACCCCAGTTCACTTCTAGTCTTTTGCTGAAAGATAACAAAAAAAAAGGCTGAAATTATTTCATGGAAGATTATTCCAATATATGAATACTCTGGCAAGATTACTGTATGTCAGTCTTTCTCAACTTTGCCACTTGAAGATGTGTGGACCAACTCCCAGAATTCCCCAGCCAGCCTGGGTGACTAGGGAATTCTGGGAATTGAAGTCCACTCATCTTTAAGTTACGAAGGTAGAGAAACACTGCTGTACGCCAAAATGGAAAGATCTGACACCATTCTCTATGGAGGGACGGTTAGTGAAGCTGACAGATTTTATAAATTGATTTCTTTGATTAGCGAAAAGGCACTATCTCCATTTATTACTGACTGGAAGCCTCTGGTGGATTTTTGCGTAAAAAATGGGGAAAAAATGGACTTGTGATTTATGATTTGGAGGATTAGACAGGAGAGATTACAGGAAGAACAGTAATGATGCTGTAACTTTGGAGAGAAAGGTTAAAATATATCTGTACTTTATAACTGCTGTGAAGAATATCCGAAGCCATCTTTCTTTTCTGTTTTTCTTCCACTTTTTTTTTTCTTTTCATGCATGTTTTGCTTTTTCTTTGATTTCGTTCTGAGTTTTTCTGGGTGATGTCATTGTATCATCAGAAAGCCACCCATTCCATGGTCCTTCAGCTGGTTTGAGGCCTATGTCCCGGTTATCCACCCATGCTTAGCGTAATGTGTGAATTCATCCTTTAAAAAGGCAAAAGGGTGATTACTAACCACCAACTTGCAATAGGTTACTGTGTAGGAAGACTCCTTCCTTGCTTTGTTTCAAGGAAAGTCATGTTTGTGGCTTATTACTGTAGATCAGAGGCCTTCAAACTTGGCCCTTTTATGACTTGTGGACTTCAACTCCCAGAATTCCTCAGCCAGCGTGCCTGGCTGAGGAATTCTGGGAGTTGAAGTCCACAAGTCATAAAAGGGCCACGGTTGAAGACCCGTGCTGTAGATTTTGGAAAAAGTGCAGAGGAGAGCAACTCAGATGATTAAAGGCCTGGAGATTAAAACATATGAAGAACAGTTGCAGGAATTGGCTATGCTAATCTAGAGAAAAGAAGAATTAGGATATGACATGATAGCAATATTCCAGTATTTGAGGGGCTGCCACAGAGAAGAGGGGGTAAAAATTATAACTGCTACAGAAACAGCGAGAAGAATCTGGAAGGAGTAGTAGAAATTATTTATTTACAACGTTTTTCTCAGTGACTTTTCTTAAATAGGGTCCAATATACAAGTCTGTCAAGATCCTTTTGAATCTTGAGCCCGTCTTCTGGTATATTTATAATCCCTAACTTGGTGTCATCTGCAAAAACTCCCTTTTGTTCCCTCATCTAAATCACTCATGAAGATGTTGAAAAGCACTGTGCCTAGGAGAGGACCTTATTTTGTTTTATTTTTAATTCCTTTTTAAATTAATAAGGAAAAAGAACAAAAGAACAAAACCCAAAAATAATAGGGATAGTGATGCATACAGTGGCAAAGAGAAGACAAGAACACATAAAAACTGCTGTGACACACAAAAAAGTGAAAAAATATAACTGCACTGTTACAGCTGGGATAAATACAACTGGGAAACTGAGCATCCTAGAAGCCTGGTACTCAGACAAATTGGCCATCAACAGGCACACAGAGATAAACAACATCTACATACCATTCAAAAGAGGCAATAAAAAAGCTAAAAATGAGACAAAAGACCAAAACATCTCCTTGCCAGTAATTAACGCCCAAATAAGCAGAGATTAACACCAAGATTAATACTGGACCAACAATCAAGCAGTAAACAAATACTACAATCAAAGTACTACAAATTCAAACAAACAGCCCAACAATAAAGAATCTCATCAAGGAATCATCAGGAATACTCCCACCAACATGGACAGGGTAAACCACTTTTATATAAACAGAGAACAAACCCTCACTCCCTTTCCAGCCCTGATTGTGTTACCTAGTTGGGTAATGAAATGTCTTCAAGAAAGCAAGCAAGCTCAGAGAGTATCAAGGGCTCCATATATAACTGTACTAAATAAATGTAACTGTTTATTGATATAATGACATAGTGTATTGTTTGTGGCACCGCATTGCTTTGTTCCCTCCATATGTACAAAGATCCATTGAGGGTGACACTTCAGCTATAGTTGTTCAGCTAGCTATGAATCCATCTTGCTTCTCTGTTTCCATGTGACTATCATGCTTGGAGCTGATAAATATCAAAGACATCCTTAACACGAGTGGTGAGAGGTTTATCCATCATTAATACAAGCAGAGATAAATATAGCTGGCACGCATTTGTTCAAAACCATCACTTCCAGCAGCCATCATTTCTATTCATTTCTGTCCTACTGTTTTCCTATTAAGATATCCTCTTTTCTTAAGCCTCCTGAAAAAACAAAAAAAAATCAGACTGGATGCCTGCCAAATAAGCATGAATAAATAGAGGTTAGTAGAGCGAACAGGACAAAGGATACTTTTTGCTCATCTTTCCAGTATTCGCGAGAATGGCTTTCTTTTTTTCAGCAGAATATATCACTCTCCATTCAGCTAATGCTTCTTCCATATATAATGGCCCCCAAGGGCATTGCTTCTGCCAACCCTCACTGAGGTCATCGCTTGCAGGAATCTGATTGGCTCTCTCAAAGCTTAACATCATATTATTCCTGGAACGGTCCCTGATTTGGTGGGATCTATCCACACCAGAGCAACCTTGCCTTGGACAGTGAGATGGGTGAAGTACAAATGTAATCAATGAATAAATAAATACATTAAATAAAAAATTAAATAAAGAGTCACAGAGAGTAGGGGGTATACAAATGTGGGTAACTAAATACTCTCCCCCCAGGTTCCCCCAAATATCAGTAGGAACATGTAGAAAAATAGTCCAGGAAGGAAACCAACAAACTAAGAAAAGCTATAGAGCACATCCATGAACACCACCTAGCAGTAAGAAGGTATGATGAAAACTTAATTTTACGGTACATGGAGAGACTTAACCCTAGTTCCAACGGGGAAACAATGAACATTCTAGACCAAGCTAAATTGAAAAACTCTAGAGAATTCCTGGAAGCCTGAGACTCAGACAAATCAGCCATCAACAGGCACATAGAGATAAACAACATGTACACACCATTCAGAGGAGACAATCAAAAAGCTAGGAAGGAAACAAAAAGGCCCAATTGTCCCAAAGGTGCTTTTTCATGGGGCAACTGGACTCTCTTGTTTTTCTTTGAGGACGTTTCGCTTCTCATCCAAGAAGCTTCTTCAGCTCTGACCGGATGGTGGGGAATGGAAGGATTTATATTCCTTGCAGACAGCTGGTCATTCGCATTCTTTTAGAGCAGGGGTGTCAAACTGCCGGCCCATGGACCAGTTGCATCATGCGGAGGCCGCACCCACCCCAGCGAAAATGCAAAAAAAGTCACAATACGTCGCAACATGTCACGTGACGCGGCGAGTTTGACACCCGTGTTTTAGAGCATCATTGGGGCCACTTGGAAGTTTATCTGTGTCCTCAGGGTCACCTGAGTGGTGCAAATGGGTGTGGAGCCTTCTTGGAACTGCTGAAAGGACTGTGTTGTAAACTGTAGACTCTTGAAAAAGCACCTTTGGGACAACCGTGATCTGGATGCCTGAGAATCTCCATAGACAAAAAAGGCCCAAACACTTGCTTGTAAGCAATCAACACTTGCTAAGCAGAGATTAACAGCAAGATTAACATTAGACCAACAATCAAGAAGGAAACAATATCCCATTCTAGGAACTAGCAACTCAGACAGACAAGCTAATAGCAAACAACAGTGTAATTAAGGAATTACCAAGAAGGCACCCCACCAATGCTGACAGGGGAAGCCACTTATATATAAACAGAGAGCAAACCTTGCTTCTGTGTAGCACTCATGTTTTTACCTAGTTGGGTACTGAAATGTCTGCAAGAAAACAAGCTCAGAGAAAACCAAGGACTCTACAGTCCTTCTCCTCCACTCCACAAACACCCCTCCTTTCTAGGACTGATGATGTTACCTAGTTGGGTGCTGAAATGTCTGCAAGAAAACAAGCTCAGAGAAAACCAAGGACTCTACAGTCCTTCTCCTCCACTCCACAAACACCCCTCCTTTCTAGGACTGATGATGTTACCTAGTTGGGTGCTGAAATGTCTGCAAGAAAACAAGCTCAGAGAAAACCAAGGACTCTACAGTCCTTCTCCTCCACTCCACAAACACCCCTCCTTTCTAGGACTGATGATGTTACCTAGTTGGGTGCTGAAATGTTTGCAAAAAAAATAAAACCCAACGAAGCGCAGAGAGCACCAAGGGCCGCACAAAAAACTATTTCAAAAATTAGTGGATAGAAGATAGAATGTAACATCATGCAAGCAGGAAATCTTTTTTACTCATTTGCACTCCCATAAAAATCTGTTTGCCTGCTTTTGAAAAAGGGAGTTAATGATCCCATTCCAATAACAGGACTTCTGATCACAGAAGCACGTTATGATTCCCAGGCATGGTTCATACTGCTGCATAAAACTATAAGTGAAGTTTGCTTGGATTGGCTCAGCATGCAGTGTGGACACAGCTATTGTGACTTTCAAACTATGGTTTGTGCCTTGTTATGTTGATTGAACCCAGCCAATGGTGACTTATTTAGTAAACCAGGGCTAACCAAACTAGGGTTTGCATGACCGATAGATTCAAAATCGGAATCTTAAATGGCTGGATATTTTTTTTACAGGAGGGGTGTATTTGATTCCCCATTGTAATTGTCTATCCTTCTGACATACAGGTAGTCCTCAAGTTACAATCACAATTGAGCAATTTCTGTAGTTAAGTGAGACAGCTGTTAAGGCAGTTTTGCCTCCTTTTATTACCTTTCTTGCCCCAGCTGTTAAGTGAATCACTGCAGCTGTTAAGAACATGGTTGTTAAGTGAATCTGACTTCCCCATTGACTTTGCCTGTTAGAAGTCTGCAAAAGGGGATCACATGACCCCGGGACACTGCAACCGTCATAAATATGAGTCAGTTGCCAAGCGTCTGAATTTTGATCACGTGACCCTGAAGATTCTGCAACGGTTGTAAGTGTGAAAAAACGGTCCTAAGTCACTTTCTTCATTGCATTATAACTTCAAATGGTCACTAAACTAACTGTTGTAAGTTGAGAATTACCTGTAGTTATTTCAGAGTTGAAAATCAGAAATGTGGAATACTGATGTACTTTTAAAATGGGACTGTCATGGTTCCGACAGATGAAACTCTTCAAAGAACTTCGAGGCATTGTTTACCTTAAAGAATCTTTATCTGAGTAGCATAACATCGGCACTAACACAGTCGAAGCCAAAAACTGGATTCCCCTCCCCTGAGCACATAGTATCAAAGCACATTTCCCTCCTCCAATTAACAGTCATAAATCACATTCTCCAATTAGTTTGAAATGCAGGCTTTCCCTCCAGTTCTTCAACCCGCCATTTCTTATCATCTCTTATTTCATTAACCTTGGTTCTCACACCAAGTCCAGTATTATTATGTCTATCTAAACTCTCATGCACATTCCTCCCCCCCAGCATCATCTAACTCTAAAAGTAAAATATATGAAGAAAATGGTTGCATCTCTAACTGTTGTCAAAGCAAAAACATCCGATGTTAGCAGCGTTGACAGGGACAACTTGTCGAAGAGATTTCATGGGTGAAATGTCAATACAAGGAACCCTTGACTTACAACCATTCATTTAACAACTGTTTGATGTTAAAAACGACAGTGAAAAAAAGTGAATTACAACGAGTCTTAGCACTTACAACCATCACAGCATCCCCATGGTCACATGATCAGATTTTGGGTGCTTGGCAACCAGCATGTATTTACAATGGTTGTGTCAACACTGCGAACGAATTTGGCTGAAGCCATTTCCACTTCGTTTTCGGTTGCCACAGAATTGGGAGGGGTAAATGAGTGTTTTTTTTAGCTTAGTCAAAACAATAAATTGTTCTGTGGGAACCAAGGTCATTGCTGATTGCATCTGTTAGAAAGCCCTTAAAGTAGTTAATTGGGGAATGTGATTTATGACATATTCCTGGGGTGGGAAGTTCAACTTTGTAACATTGTAACCTTTGGGAGGGAACTTCAGTCTTGGTTTCGCTTTTGATCGTGCCGATACTATGTAGCCAAATAAATATGTTCTTTAAGGAAACTTTTTTGCCTTGGAGTTCTGTTTTACTGGTCTCCTCTATCGGAACCATGAGAGGTTGCAGCATCCCAAAGTCACACAATCACCATCTGAGACCTTCCCAGCTGGCTTCTGACAAGCAAAGTCAATGGGGGAAGCTGAGTTCACTTAATGACCATATGATTCTCTTAACAACTGCAGTGATTTGCTTAACAACCGTGGCAAAAATGGTCATAAAACTGGGCACAAGTCACTTAACAACCGCTTTGCTTAGCAACAAAAATTGTTATCTCGGCTATGGTCGTAAATCAAGGATAGCCAGTAGCTGATCTTCCAGCTGGTGTGTAAATTAAAGAGGTGGGTAAGAAGATGTAATAAGAATTGTACATCAATACAGGTAGTCCTCAACTTACAACAATTCATTTAGTGACTGTTTGAAGTCACAATGGCACTGGGAAAAGTGACTTATCACCATTTTTCACGCTTATGACTGTTGCAGCCTCCCCATGGTCACGTGACTTACATTCGGGTGGTTGACAACTGACTCACATTGCAGTGTCCCGGGGTCACGTGATCCCTTTTTGCGACCTTCTGACAAGGAAAGTCAATGGGGAAGCCAGATTCACTTAACAACCGTGTGACTAATTTAGCAACTGCAGTGACTCACTTAACAAACGTGGCAAAGAAAAGTCATAAAATGGGGCAAAACTTAGCAACATAAATTCTGGACTTAATTGTGGTCGTAAGTTGAGGACTACCTGTATGGGATTCCTTTCTTACTATTCTTCTCACTTTCCGCCCACACGAAAAAGCTACTATAAAGCTTTGCAAGGCTGTATCAACTGTGGACCAGGTGGGGGAAAGTTTTTCTGCAGATTTCACAGGGAGTTGCTGCTAATTAAATTTGTTGTTGTTGTTGTTGTTAGATGCGAAGTTGTGTCCGACCCATTGCGACCTCATGGACAACATTCCTCCTGGCCTTCCTGTCCTCTACCATCTTCTGGAGTCCATTTAAGCTCACGCCTACTGCTTCAGTGACTCCATCCAGCCACCTCATTCTCTGTCGTCCCCTTCTTCTCTTGCCCTCAATCTTTCCCAGCATCAGGCTCTTCTCCAGTGAGTCCTTCCTTTTGCTAATTAAATAGGAAAAACAAATAACAGCTGCGATGAAACAAACCAAGAGCCTCAAGTCAGAAAGAATTGTCTTGCCTCACCTTCAAATGTCTTTCCGTTGTCCTTCCTGATGTCCAGGTAGGTATTTCCGATGATGCAGCAGTGGCAATAACAGGTAAGGGATTTTAAATAAGGGACAGGAGAAAGAATCCTTTGTTGTCGTTTGCATGGCTTTGAAAGCTGACTCTACATCCATCAAAATTCTGAGGTGGCCAGTTTTAAGATGGTTCTCAATACTCTGTTGAAAGAAAAATCTTCATCAGGGTCCAGTCCAAGCCGGGAATAAAGAACATGGAGACTGCTTTAGAAAGAAGGTGGCAGTTTATTGAAGAGCAGAGCCAGACAGAAAGATGGCTGTGGGGGAAAAAAAAAGAGTGACCACATGTAGCAGGGAGTGGGTTTTTATACCTTCTGGGGCTCATGAGGTTGTTTCCTGTTCCTTTTTGAGGCTTGTATTTCCTGTGTCATGTACTTTGACCTGAGTCTTGGTATTCTGATGGTGGTGGGTTAATCCTATTATGTCCCAAAGGTCATCTCCTGCTTCCCTGGGTGTGTGGTTGATGACTGTTGGATTTTTGGTGTGAGGGATTGTTGATTCTATGGATCTTTCTTTCTAATCCCAGCTTCCTGACTCCAATCTTTCTTACAAGTTATCACATTTGCATTTCTGCAGACCTGGTTTCTGTCTAGGGCAGAGAGACTTGGGGTGTGTGTGTGTGTGGTTGGTTTCTGCCTTTAAAATCCTTTGGGGAAATATATTCTGCCTTTTTAATATTTCCCAAAATATTTCTTTCTCTGGATTCTTCCCACAACTCCAGTGATTATTTGCATTGTTTATTCATATCCTGCCTTTACTTTTTTAAAAATAAATAACTCAAAGTGGCAAACATATCTAATACTCCTTCCTCCTCTGATTTTTTCCCATAACAACAACCCTGTGAGGTTGGTTGAGGTTAGAGAAAGTGAGTGGCCCATAGTCACACAGCCGGCTTTCATGCCTAAGGTGGGACTAGAATTCAGAGTCTCCTGGTGATTGGCCCAAAGCCACCTAGCTGGCTTTATATGCCTAAGGCAGGACTAGAATTTATTGTTGCCTGGCGATCAGCTCAAAGAAACCCAGCTGGCTTTCAGTCTTAAGTCAGGACTAGAACTCACCGTTTCCTGGTGATTGGCCCCAAATCACCCAACTGCCTTTCATGCCTTTCATGCCTAAGGCAGGACTAGAACTCTCCGTCTCCTGGTGACTGACCCAAAGTCACCTAACTGCCTTTCATGCCTACTGTAAGGCAGGACTAGAACTCTCAGTCTCCTGGTGATTGGACCCAAATCACCCAACTGCCTTTCATGCCTAAGGCAGGACTAGAACTCTCAGTCTCCTGGTGACTGAACCAAAGTCACCTAACTGCCTTTCATGCCTACTGTAAGGCAGGACTAGAACTCTCAGTCTCCTGGTGATTGGCCCCAAATCACCCAATTGCCTTTCATGCCTAGAACTCTCAGTCTCCTGATGATGGGCCCAAAGTCACCCAGCCAGCCTACATAGCTAAGGCAGGACTAGAATTCACAGTAATAAAATTAATTACTAATTAATTATGACCACCCAATTCACTCATGGTGACTCCGGGCAGCTTCCAGAAATAAAACCCCAAATAATAATTAAAAAAAATCCAATGAACTCCCACCCTCTCTGGTGACAGCAATCAAATCAACCACTTGATGGGCTCCATATCACTCTGGGGTCTCCAGGCCCATTGACAGAATTATGTTTTCAGAACTTTTCAAAACAGGGCCAATTTTATCTCTGAAGGGTGGATGTTCCTACATGCCTTGCCTCCCGCTTTGGTGGGTCTGGTAAGATATTTCCACAAAAATAAGACCCAACCGGAAAATAACCCCACGATGCTCGTAATATAAGCCCCACCCCCCAAAATAAGCCCCAGTTAAGACTGTCAGCCAGATGGATGCGTTTAGTCAAGCTATTCTCTAAAGCCCCTGAAGGCAGGACAAGAAGCAATGGATGGAAACTAATCAAGGAGAGAAGCAACCTAGAACTAAGGAGAAACTTCCTGACAGTTAGAACAATTAATCAGTGGAACAACCTGCCTCTGGAAGTTTTTAAGAAGAGACTGGACAGCCATTTCTCTGAAATGGTATAGGGTTTCCTGCCTGAGCAGGGGGTTGGACTAGATGACCTCCAAGGTCCCTTCCAACTATTATTATTATTATTATTATTATTATTATTATTATTATTATTATTATTATTGTTATTGTTATTGTTATTGTTATTGTTATTGTTGTTGTTGTTGTTGTTTGTTTGTTATTGTTATTGTTGTTGTTGTTGTTGTTGTTATTGTTATTGTTATTGTTATTGTTATTGTTATTAATATTGTTACATAAGCCCTAACCAGCAAATAAGCCCTAATGTGTCTTTTGGAGCAAAAATTAATATAAAACCCGGTCTTATTTTCAGGGAAACACGGTAGATGTAACTGGGAAAAGCTGGTCCTTCAAATAACCTGGCCCCAGACCATGTGGAGCTTTGAAGGTGACCACCGGCACCTTCAATTGGAGCCAGAACGAAATTAGCAACCAAAGGAGCTCAAGAACAGGATGCAGACAGACTCATTCATGATATCCTATAAAGCGGAATCTGCATCCTACCTTTGTAACGGCATCACCTTAAAACCGCACATAATTTGTCTCTCGTTTTAGGAATAACGGGAGTCAGCTATTAGCAAAGGGATGCTGATATTAAGATGCTAGACTAGCCACCTTGGCTGTAATTGAAGTTCATTGACCCAGGTGTCCTTTGGTCCAGTTTAATTGCAGAAGAACAGATCTCTTGCAATGTGCAAAGGTGGAAATTTAGAAGGCTGGCGGAGGTCTTGCTGACTCTCAAGTCAATCACACGATCGGATAAACTGAGATGTCACCTTTAAACTGGAGGGGGGAAGAAAAAACAGTTTTCCTTGATGTGTGAATGCTCCCACTTGAGGTTTCTCCTACAATTAATAATAATTATTAATAATTAATAATTAATTAGAACAATTAATCAGTGGAAAATCTTGCCTCCAGAGGTTGTGGGTGCTCCAACACTGGAGGTTTTTAAGGTGACAACCATTTGTCTGAAATGTTATAGGTTTTCCAGCTTGAGCAGGGGGATTGGACTAGATCACGGGTAGGCAACCTTGGCTCTTTTATGACTCGTGGACTTCAACTCCCAGAATTTCTGAAATGGTATAGGACAGGCCAGGGGTTTTCAAACTTGGTCCTTTTATGACTTGTGGACTTCAACTCTTGAGGAATTCTGGGAGTTGAAGTCCACGAGTCATAAAAGAGCCAAGGTTGCCTACCCCTGGACTAGATGGTCCCTTCCAACTCTATTATGTTATTCTGCTATTCTGTTATTCCGTTAAGCCGTTATTCTGCTATTCTTTTATTCTGTTAATCCGTTATTCCATTAATCTGTTATTCTATTATTCTGTTAATCTGTTATTCTATTAATCTGTTATTAACTTATTCTGCTATTCTGCTTTCTGTTAATGTGTTCATCTGTTAATCTGTTACAAACTGAGGTTATAAAAGACTTTGCATATCGTATGAATCCAGCTGGCCTTCCTGAATCTCCAAATCAAAGCTTTGCAATGCTTCAGAAGTAATTGGGGAACCTCACTCCAACCTAACTATGGATTCTGCATTTAAGGAACATCAAATCTGACTACGTCTGGGTTGTCTTCTCTGTAAATTCAGCGATTTGTTCTGCAGCAGCTTGCAATTACAAATAAAACATGAGCGGCATGATTGTTGTAGGCCGTTTCCCCAAGATATATGCAAAGCTGTATTGCAGCTTCTTTTTGAGAATGCACATATTTGCATGCAAGTTTTGCATGCAATAATTGCACCACCAAATTTAGGAAGCTCAACAATCTGAAGGAAAACTGGATTTCGGTCCACAGAATGTGCAAGTTATCAATTTCTGGTGACATGTAGCCAAAAGGATCTTGTCCCCATTACTGTGCCCTCAATCTATTTTGGGTATTTTCTGGGTAATCAACACCCAAACTAGAAACATATCCTTCCTGTTATGTCCTCACCATCATGTCCTCCTCTTCCTCCTCCCCCCCCTCCTCCTCCTTATCATCATTTTGGTTGTATAAAGAGAGGTGTAGAATCAAAATCATGTGAAGTATTAGTACTGCTTTATAAAACTTTAGTAAGACCACACCTGGAATACTGTATCCAGTTTTGGTTACACAATGTAAAAAAGGTCGTTGAGACTTTGGAAAAAGTGCAGAGAAGAGCAACAAAGATGATGATTAAAGGCCTGAAGACTAAAACGTATGAAGAACGGTTGCAGGAATTGAGTATGTCTAATTTAAGGAAAAGAAGGACTAGGGGTGACATGATAACAGTGGGCTATTTGAGGGGCTACCTCAAAGAAGAGGGTGGTCAACTTATTTTCCAAAGCACCAGAAGGCAAGACAAGAAAAAATGGATGGAAACTAATCAAGGAGAGAAGCAACCTGGAACTCAGGAAAAAATTCCTAACAGTGAGAACAATCAACCAGTGGAACTGAACTGCCTTCAGAAGTTGTGGGTGCTTCATCACTGGAGGCTTTTAAGAAAAGACTGGACAGCCACTTGTCTGAAATGGTACAGGGTCTCCTGCTTGAGCAGGGAGCTGGATTAGAAGACCTCCAAGGTCCCTTGCAGGTGTATTTTATTCTAACATCTGCTAAGGTTGGGACACCTGTAGGATACACATCACATCTCGTCCTTCTGAGTGCTTTTATGATTGTTCTGAACTTCATATATATCATTTTGTTTGTTTAGATTTATGGACATAGGAATATCTTCCACTTTTAGGGTTTCCGATCCTCCACGGTGCAATAAATCAGAAAGGAAACAGTGCTTTTGTAAGATTACTAAATATCCAGCTAACACAAATCTTCTAGTCAGCCAATTGCTCTCCCGATGCTCATAATTCACTCCTAATAAAAATGCTTCTTCAGCAATCCAGTTCTCTTTTTATGATGCCCCATGACTTGTAATTTGCTTCTGAAGGTCAGTGGGCCAGTGAGTTACAGCCAGCCAAGAGAGGGGAGGAGGAAAAGATGAGGGACACTGCCCAGTTTCGTTGGTGTGGTTGAAATCCAGTTTAGAGAAGGGAACAAAGACAAATGGAAGTTACTGTGTAAGGAAAAAGGTCTAGCCAACACTCAAAAATTATAGCAATAGTAATAGCGTTTAATCTTATATGCTGCCCCATAGTGCTTTTACAGCACTCTCTAAGCGGTTTACAAAGTCAGCATCTTGCCCACAACAATCTGGGTCCTCATTTTACTGACCTTGGAAGGATGGAGAAGGCTGAGTCAACCTTGAACTGGTCAGGATCGAACTCCTGGCTATAGGCAGTTATCCTGCAATACTGCTGTGCCACCACGGCAGTTATCCTGCAATACCACTGTGCCACCACGGCTCTTATTGCAAAAACTATGGCCCAGACTGAATGTTATTTTCAAGAGGGTTAAGCTATACTATGAACATCTAATGCCAGGCTGAAAACAGTCCTTCTTTCCTTCTTTCGCAGCTCCTATAAACACCAACTTTCATCAGCTTCCATCCCCTATTTTCTTACTAATGTATAAATAGTCCTCGAGTTATGACCGTAATGGAGCCTGCCCATCATGGTTGTAATTTGTGACATGGGTAAAGTGGGCCAGTCATGTGACAGACCTGATTTTTATGACCCTTTTTGCCGTGGTTGTTAAGTGACTCACTGCAGCCATTAAGCGAACACCAGGGTTGTGGAATGAATCCCTTGGTGGTTGAGCGAATGCTGCAGTTGTTAAGCAGATGTCGGGGCTGTTGAACAAACCAAAGGTTTGAAATAATAGGAAATGTTTGTAGCTTAGGTTTTAGATTTTGGCTGTGGTTTGTTCTCCAAGCTTATTTTAATATAATTCCTGAACGTTTTGTTACCAAACGAAGTAACATCAGCAGCAGGATTTTCTCCTCATAAGAAACCAGACCATTTGAAGTGCCAATCAACAAGAGAACCAATCAGCTGCTCAGAATTCAAATATAGCTCCAAACAACTGACCACACCGGCACACAAGACGCTTATGAGGTAAAGAGAATAGGAGAAGAATATCCTGATGATGATGTTATCTAGTTTGGTAACGAAACGTTCAGGAATTATATTAAAACAAGCTTGGAGAACGAACCACACTCAAAATCTAAAACCCAAGCTACAAATATTTCCTATTATTTCAAAGTTATATGGGCGTAAACTTACTGAGACCTGATTTGCCACCAGAGGAGCAATTAACAGACCATTCAAAGTGCCAATCAACAAGAGAACCAATCAGCTGCTCGGAATTCAAATATAGCTCCAAACAACTGACCACACTGGCACACAAGACACTTATGAGGTAGAGAATAGGAGAAGAACATCCTGATGATGATGTTATCTAGTTTGGTAACGAAATGTTCAGGAATTATGTTAAAACAAGCTTGGCGAACCAACCACAGCCAAAATTTAAAACCCAAGCTACAAATATTTCCTATTATTTCAAAGTTATATGGGCGTAAACTTATTGAGACCTGATTTGCCACCAAAGGAGCAGTTAACAGGCCATTCAAAGTGCCAATCAACAAGAGAACCAATCAGCTGCTCAGAATTCAAATATAGCTCCAAACAACTGACCACACCGGCACACAAGACGCTTATGAGGTAAAGAGAATAGGAGAAGAATATCCTGATGATGATGTTATCTAGTTTGGTAACAAAACGTTCAGGAATTATGTTAAAACAAGCTTGGAGAACGAACCACACTCAAAATCTAAAACCCAAGCTACAAATATTTCCTATTATTTCAAAGTTATATGGGCGTAAACTTATTGAGACCTGATTTGCCACCAGAGGAGCAATTAAGAGACCATTCAAAGTGCCAATCAACAAGAGAACCAATCAGCTGCTCGGAATTCAAATATAGCTCCAAACAACTGACCACACCGGCACACAAGACACTTATGAGGTAAAGAGAACATCCTGATGATGACGTTATCTAGTTTGGTAATGAAACATTCAGGAATTATGTTAAAAAAAGCTTGGTGAACAAACCACAGCCCAAAACTAAAGGTTTGCTACAGGCATGGTGTTGCCGAAAGGCAAAAGAATATGCCATTTTTCAGTAAAACCATCACAAAAACATGGTCACAGGACTGAGGGATGCTGCAAATAGCCATAAATAGGCCTGGATGTCGAATACATAAATGTTGGTCATGAAACAGGCAGGGAGACTGTCAAAACTTTGAATCCGAGTCGTAAGTGTCCCCCAGTTAGGTCAGTCAGAACTTTGCATAGTCGCTAAGTCAATGGTCGTAACTTGAGGAGTACCTGTATCTTTATCTCTCATAATACAAATCCTAGTTTCATTTTCATTGTCAAAGGGATTTTCCAGTGTATTTCACTGCAACCCATAAAAGAGTCCAAAAAAAAGCTATGTTATCTTTCCGTTCAGAATCTCCAAGAATCTAGCAATCACACCCATTTTCAGCCCTGACTCCAAAGTGATCTAACCCTAACCCTAACCCCAGTTTCATTTTCATTGTCAAAGGGATTTTCCCATGTATTTCACTTCAGCCACAAAGAGTCTGAACGAAAAGATTTATGTTCTCTTTGCTTTGAGAATCTCCAAGAAACAATCCCTAATACCATTTTTCAGCTGTGTCCCCAAAGCGATCTAACCCTAACCCTAGCCCTAACCCAAACACTATTTTCATTTTCACTGTCAATGTGATTTCCCCACTGCGGCACTGAAAAGAATCCAAACGAAAACCTGTTATGTTGTCTTTCCTTTGAGAAACTCCTAGAATCAAGACATAAGGTTTGACTCCAAAGTGATCGAACCCTAACCCTAACCTGACTTCTAACCCTAACCCCAGTTTCATTTTCATTGTCAATGGGATTTTCCCATGTATTTCACTGCGGCCCACAAAAAAGACTAAAGAAAAAGCTGAAAAGTTCGCTTTCCTTTGAGAACCTACGAGAACCTAGCCCCCACACCAGTTTTCATCACTCACTTCAAAGTGACCTAACCCTAACCCTGACCCTGTTTTCATTTTAATTATCAATGGATTTTCCCATGTATTTCACTGCGGCCCTAAAAAAGTGTCCGAACGAAAAGCTCTTATGTTCCCTTTGCTATGAGAACCTCCTAGAACCTATCCCTCACACCAGTTTTCAGCACTGACTTCAAAGAGAACCAACCATAACCCTAAGCCTAGCCCTAGCCCTACCCGTAGTTTCATTCTCTTTGTCAATCGGATTTTCCCATGTATTTCACTAACCCTAACCCTAACCCTAAACCTCACAAGAGTCCGAACAAAAAGCTTATATGTTCTCTTTGCTTTGAGAAACTCCTAGAACCTAGCCATCACACCACATTTCAGTTTTGACTCCAAAATGATCTAATCCTAACCCTGGTTTCATTTTCATTGTCAATGGGATTTTACCATGCATTTCACTAAGGCACACAAAAGAGTCCAAACAAAAAGCTGATGTATTCTCTTTAGTTTGAGAACCTCCTAGAATCAAGCCGTTACACCATTTTTCACCTAACCCTAACCCAAGTTCGAACACTAACCCTAGTTTCATTTGCGTTGTCAATGGGATTTTCCCATGTAGTTCACAACGGCCCACAAAAGAAACCGAAGAAAATGCTATTATGTTCTCATTTTAATGGTCAATAGGATTTTCACATGTATTTCACTACGGCACTCAAAAGTGTCTGAACGAAAAGCTTTTATATGCGGTCCTGAAAAAGGTCCGAACAAAAAGCTGTTATTTTGTCTTTCCTTTCACAACCTTTTTTTTTATTCTTTTAACCATATTGTATGGAAAAATATGTAATATCGAAAAAGTAAATGGAGAATTTTCCTTCCCCCCTCCCCCCGATTTGATGTCAGTTACTTAGTTTATTATTTATGTTATTTCAGGTGTCTTAGTAAGATTGCTCCTACTAACCGGTAGAGGTGAAATTCTTGGTTTAATAAAGGGAAGGAATGTCCAGGAACTGGAGAGAGGAAATAATATAAGTGTAATTATGATTACACTGCAACTGTAAAGATGAGCAGAATTTGAACAAGCAGACGAGATTTGGTTAATTGAACAGAATGGCAGAGTTGAAAAGGACCTTGGAGGCCTTCTTTTCTAACCCTTTGCTCAATCAGGAAACCCTGTACCATTCCAGAAAAATGGTTGTCCAATCTCTTCTGTAAAACCTCCAGTGCTGGAGCATTCACAACTTCTGAAAGCAAGCCATTCCACTGGTTTTTGTTCCCCCCCCCCTTAGTGTTAGGTTGTTTCTCTCCTTGTTTAGTTTCCATCCGTTGTTTCTTGTCTTGCCTTCTGGTGCTTTTCACAGTTCAGAAATTGGTGTGGCTGAGTGTCACGGTATGCGGCAATGAAACTGGGGGATGGGAGGAAGAATGGCTGCCTAGGGAACTCAGAAAGGACCATTCCACTGATGGATCACCCACAACTTCTGGAAGCAAGTCGTTCCACTGATTAATTGTTCTTCGTGTCAGGAAATTTCTCCTTAGTTCTAGGTTGCTTCTCTCCTTGATTAGTTTCCATCCGTTGCTTCTTGTCCTGCCTTCAGGTGCTTTGGAGAATAGCTTGACTCCCTCTTCTTTGGGGCAGCCCTCAAATAGCCAATTGCTATCATGTCACCCCTAGTCCTTCTCTTCATTTAACTAGGCATACCCAATTCTGCAACTGTTCTTCATATGTTTTAGTCTCCCGGCCCTTAATCATCTTAGTTGCTCTTCTCTGCATTCTTTCTAGAGTCTCAACTTTTTTTTATATTGTGGGGACCAATTTAATTAGAGATCAATAGAAATATTTAGAAGCCATTCACCAAGAATGAAGCCTCAAACTGGGCTCTTATGAAGGTCATTTTTGAAAGAAATGACCAATTTCTGAACTGTGAAAAGCACCAGAAGGCAAGACAAGAAACAATGGATGGAAACTAAACAAGGAGAGAAACAACCAACACTAAGGGGGGGGAAAGCATCTTTTTAAAGCATCTTTCCCCCCAGTCTCTTCAAGTGCTGGTATGTTTTGCTTTTTCAGGCAAGTTAATGCACATTTGCAAAATCTAAAAAGCTGAGTGGCAATGGAACAAAAGCTCTCAGGAATAGAAAGCAGGTAACTGAAAAATAGGTTAACGCTGTCCACGCTCAGCTTCTTTTTAAACATTAATTTGCTCTTGATTAAGATCTTTCTTCCCACCCACCCACCCACCCCCTGAATCTTTTGTCCATTTGTTGTTTCTCAAAATAAATTCAACACAGTTCAAATCCTAAATGGGAAGGGACGACATCTCCTACCATGGAATAGAAAGAAAAGAACAAGAAAGAAAGAAAGAAAGAAAGAAAGAAAGAAAGAAAGAAAGAAAGAAAGAAAGAAAGAAAGAAAGAAAGAAAGAAAGAAAGAAAGAAAGAAAGAAAGAACTGATTGATTAAAACTGAGTCTGTTTCTTCTCTGGTAGGAAAAAGCTGAAACCACAAATTTACAGAGAAATCATTAAGCTGACCGTTCCAGGCATAGATTAACCTCTGGCCATGTTCACACATAACAGGATGAATCAATGATTAAGGCAAAGATTTAAGAGATGTATTTACTTCAGAGGTGTCCAACCATGGCAACTTTAAGACCTGTGGATTTCAGTTCCCAGAATCGCCTAATGATATCAGTCATGATCTTCCAATGCACCATTGTTGCTATTTTGTCATGCCATTGTTTGTAGTCAGTCTGTGTGATCTTCTTGCAGCAGCTAACTAGGTGATCCATTGTTTATTCAGTTTCTTTACAGAGGTGACACTTGCTTCTCCTCCTCCTCCTCCTCCTCTTCCTCTTGTTTTCTTATTCTTATATTTATTTGCTGCCTATAGGGCTACTCTAGGCACCTTACGACAATAAAAAAAACGAAGAAATAAAAAGAAAGTCTAAACAAAGCAAGAGTAAAATAATAGAACAATAAAATAAAATAATGGAACAATGAAATAAGCAAAGGAAACAAAAACAGAGAAATCAGTAGGACCGGTTAAAAACAGATGGGCGAGTGGTGAGCAGAGAGCAACTGGGGGGGCGGGAATCTGCTGTCAATCTAGCAGCCCCCTCCAGAGTAGAACTCTCCCATCAGATCCCATTATCCCTGTTATCCCTTCCCTACCAGTTGGATTGGAATTCTGGAAGGTGGAATGGGAATAAATGTAATGAAAGCTAGTCCGTAAGTGGTTTAATTTTCCCATTGTGAGATCTAAGGCACAGTTTGCAAGTCAGAACAACAGTAACAAACAAACAAACACAAAAAATCTCACGCTTGGCTCTTCCCATCTTTTAATTGCTTCTGTGCTGACAGCACTTTTATTGCCAGTTGTAATGCTGACTCTACAAACAAGAGCAAAGAAGGGCTGTAATGGCAGTTTAATTGAGAATTTGTCCCGATGTTCCATGCATGACACTTCTAAAGGGGATTGTTCTTCCTTCCTCTTGTTATGGCAGGATTCCACAGCCTGAGGATGTTTGGTGTGGGTTGAATGCCATGTGTGCGTGGCTGACAGTCAGATAATCTCTTCTTCAGTTTTCCTTCATTCCTAGCTCTTGAGCGGGAAAGGATAAGATGATGGCTGAAAGGCAACTTCTCTTGTCCCAACTGGGCTCGCTCGCTTGCTTTTCAAAGGCCTTCAAATCCCTTTCAGCTGCAGCTCTTGGAACATTTCAAGAAGCATAAGAAACTGCAAGGTTTTGTTGCTTACCTACAAACCAAATAGAGAGATCGTATCCGACAGCCTTGCAGTCCGTCCAGAAGTACGAACTCTAAGATTACATTATTTATTAGATTTTTATCCTAACCTTATTACTTTATAAGTAATTCAAGGTGGTGAACATACATAATGCTCTTTCTGTCTCCTATTTTCCCCACAACAACCCTGTGAGGTGGGGCTGGGCTGAGAGAGAGAGGGACTGGCTCAAAGTTCAGCTGGCTTTCATGCCCAAGGCGGAACTAGACCTCACAGTCTCCTGGTGATCAGCCCAAAGTCACCCAGCTGGCTTTCATGCTTGATAGGACTAGTACTCACAATCTCCTGTTGATTGGTCCAAAGTCACCCAGCTTTCATGCCTAAGGTGGGACTAGAATTACCATGTCCTGGTGATTGGCTCAAAGTCACCCAGCTGACTTTCATGCCTAAGGGAAGACTAGAACTCACCACCTCCTGGTGATTGGCTCAAAGTCACCCAGCTGGCTTTCATACCTAAGGGAGGACTAGAATTCCCAGTCTCCTGGTGATTGGCCCAAATTCACACAGTTGTCTTTCATGCCTAAAGAAGACTAGAACTCACCATCTCCTGGTGATTGGTCCAAAGTCACCCAGCTGGCTTTCATGCCTAAGGCGGGACTAGAATTATCATCTCCTGGAGATTAGCTCAAAGTCACTCAACTGACTTTCATACCTAAGGGAGGACTAGAATTCCCAGTCTCCTGGTGACTGGCTCAAAGTCACTCAGCTGACTTTCATGCCTAAAATGGGACTAGGACGCACAATCTCACATTAACAGAATCTGAAAGCATATCTCTCCCCCACGCTTTAGAGTCCAAGAGACTAGGGAGGGTCTGAGGTATTTGCCAGTACCTCTTCCCTTCTCTGGGCTCAGCAGCCTCTTATCTCTCCTTCCATCTAAGCTGCAGCTCTCCCTCCTATCTCCAATTCCCACATACCATTATAGTGTGGGAGGAAAGATAGAGCTACTCTATCTGGGCTGACAAACTCTGGAGCGCAATTCAATGGACGATGAGATAGAGACAGATAGCGAGTTGTCCACCATCTAGTAGATGCCCAGAGTTTGCCAGCCCAGATACGGAAACCATAATGAAAGGAGAAGGTCTGGAAAGGAAATCAGGCTTTTAACCATTGGAATCAGGGGCTGGAATGAATGAATGAATGAATGAATGAATGAATGAATGAATGAATGAATGAATGAATGAATGAATGAATGAATGAATGAATGAATGAATGGATATATAACTGCAGATAGCCAGACAGCTCCTGTGACTCAGCAGCAGTTTCAGATTGCAGGAAAAGTTGACCATGGCAGGGAGATTTGAAAAATGGCACGTGATAAGATCTGGGCAGTCCTTAGATGGATTGGGGCCATATCTTCCGAGGGACAACCGATGGTTTTCTCTAGCTCGGTTCAGGAGTTCAATAGAGTCAGCAGTTCTGAGTTGCAAAGATCCAGTCGCCAGATCAAAGAGTTTGAGAACATCTATTGATTGCAAGTAGTTCTTGACTTACAACCGCAATTGTGCCTGGTAATTATAGGTCCTGGGGGTGATAAAGCGGGTCATCCTATGACCGACCCAATTTTATTAATCTTTTTGCTGGCAGTTGCTAAGCGAATGCAGTGATAATTCAGCGAATGTGATGGCTGCTAAGTGAATCCACCGTTCACTTTGGGCCCTTTTTCTGTCAGTTTCCAGCAAAAACGTCCTAAATTGTGGTCGTTCAAATGGCCGTAAAAGCGGGCCAGTTGCCCAGTCCTCACAATGCAAGTTACATGAGTGCAGGGGTGGTGGGGATGAGGGTGACCATCAGAACTTTGGCATTGGGTCATAAGTAGTTTTGGGGGTAATTTCAAACGGTCGCTAAGCATGCATGAATTTTTGTAGCTCCAGATAATAGCTACTCTTCAAGGCAAATTTAAGAGTCCCGTTTAGAAGGGGACCACCATTATTTCATGAGACTAGCTCACTGTGTACAAGGAGTCCTTGACATACGACCACAACTAGGCCCAAAATTTCCATTGCTAAGCAAGTGAGTTTTGCCCTATTTTACAACCTTTCTTGCCACAGCTGTTAAGTGAATCACTGCAGTTGTTACATTAGTAACACGGTTATTAAATTAATCTGACTTCTCCATTGACTTTGCTTGTCAGGAGGTCGCAGAAAGTGATCCCATGACCCCGGGACACTGCAACCGTCATAAGTATGAGTCAGTTGCCAGGCACCTGAATTTTGATCATGTGACCATGGGGATGCCGCAACGGTTATTAAGTGGGAAAACGGTCATAAATCACTTTTTTTCAGTGCCATTGTAACTTTGGCCACTAAATGAACTGTTGTAAGTTGAGGACTGCCTGCATTTCATTTGCTGATTGCCCCAGTTAGGGACTTTATAGCGCAACTTGGATAAATACATGCCGGTTGCCAATTTGGTCACGTGATCACAAGGATGCTGCAATAGTCCTAAGCATGAAAACTGGTCATGTCACTATTTTCAGTGCCGTTGTATCTACGAATGGACACTAAATGAATGGTTGTACATTGAGGACTACCTGTATACGTTATAGCCTAAAAAAAGCTTCCTATAAGGAGGACTGGATCCAGAGTCTGAATTTAACCCTGGCTCCAGTTTTTCTTCCAGTGAGACAATTGAAGCAGTCCTACCCCATAATGGAATCCACCAGAGGCATCCATAAAAATCCCATGCTTTGGTCATAATCCTTTGTCTAATGAGCTAAACAATCTGCAACTTAAGATGATCACAGTCTGCAGGGGCCCCTCAAAATTTCACTTTTTCCCCGTTGGTTACAGTTTCGTTATAATTTCCCATATGAAAGTAAATTAAGCCCTCCCGTATGGCTCATATGATGCTCATTAACTGGTTATGCTTTTGGCTGCATTCCTGCTCAACGGTGGAAATCCCAATCTTTGTTTGTACATGTGACAAGGTCACTAATACCCACCATGAAAGAATGGATGGCAATCTTGATGGCTTTAATTAAAGAAAATAATTTATCTATTACAGAATAACAGACTTGGAAGGGACCTTGAAGGTCTTCTAGTCCAACCCCCTGCTCAAGCAGGAGACCCTATGTCATTTCAGACAAATGGTTGTCCAATCTCTTCTTAAAACCCTCCAGTATTGGAACACCCACAACGTCTGGAGGCAAGTCGTTCCACTAATTGTTCTCACGGTCAGGAAATTTCTCCTTAGTTCTAGGTTGCTTCTCTCCTTGATTAGTTTCCATCCGTTGCTTCTTGACCTGCCTTCAGGTGCTTTGGAGAATAGGTTGACCCCCTCTTCCTTGTGGCAGCCCCTTAGATATTGGAAGCCTGCTATCATGTCCCCTAGTGACTAGTCCTTCTTTTCATTAAACTAGACATACCCAATTCCTGCAACTGTTCTTCATATATTTTAGCCTCCAATCCCCTAATCATCTTGGTTGCTCGTCTCTGCACTCTTTCTAGAGTCTCAACCTCTTTTAAATATAGTTTGTTTCCATTTGGAAACCACTTCTGTACTTTATGCTCAAAATTGTAAAAAACAACAAGTTTTATTTTAGGTTTTGATAACCAGGATGACTTTATTGTTATAGAAATGACTTGAAAAATTTAGAAACGTAAAGTAAAAGGTTGAGGTTGCAACTTTGTTTTGTGTCCTGCTGCACTGGAAAAAAAATTGAAAATCATTTTTTTCTTTTTGCACTATTCTTCTTTTCTCTATAACTCTCCCACGGTTTGTTTTTATTTGTATGTTATCTTATAACAAACGGTAATGTTGAAAGAAAAATCAGGTCCACTTCCAAGCCAGGAGTAAGACACTGGAAATAAAATGGAGGCTAAGATGCTGCAAATAAAATGGAGGCTGCTTAGGAAAGAAGGTTTCTGTTTATTGATGAGCAGAACCAGCAACAGCATGCAGTTCTGGGACAGCTGACAAAATGGAGTTGAGAGTGGGTGGGTTTTTATACCTTCTTTGGCCTTTGTATTTGAGATGCCTGTTCCTGTGCAAGAACATGTCCTTTAATATTCTGTTGCCAGATTCCCATGGGGTCATGTAGGGGTCATGGCTGGCTCTATAGGCAAAAGGGGAAATGTAAATCCTAGGTGTTTGTCTGAGCTAATCTTGTCAGCTTTTGCCTTGCCTAATTGTGTTGCTTATCTGGAGTCTCTGTTTGCTCTTTGCTTTCTGAATAGAGTGAGCCAATCTTTCTGAATGGAGACAAAATCTCCATTTCTAAAGACTTCAAGCTCTTCAGGTTTCCTGTAGCAGGAAGACTGGGGCAGCTTTCTGCCTTTGTTAAGATTTTTTTCCATTTCTCCTTTATCTATATTGCTGGCCTTTATCTACAGACCCCACACACCCTGGACATAATCTATTTCAACTTCTCCCCTCAACTGTCTGCCCACTACAGGGCTTTGCATACCAAAACAACTAGACACAAAAATAGCTTCTTCCCCTGCGCCATCACTCTGCTAAACACCTAACTCTCCACCACTGTCTTATACCTAAAGATATTTTTCCATGTAGTAGGCTGTATTGCTATTATCCTTCTCATCTTGTCATCTTCTCATCTTCCTCACTTCTCACCTTTCCTACTATCTTCTCCTGCTGGTATATTATGATTTATTGATTGTTGTTTGTATCTTACGATGTATGATTGTGTATTATGATTTATGATCCGTGACGTCACTTTGTTGTTTGTTTGTACACTGAGAGCTCGTGCACAAATTCCTCGTGCGTCCAATCACACTTGGCCAATAGAGAATTCTATTCTTTATTATTTGTACAAGTAACTCAAGACCGAGAACATACCTAATACTCCTTCCTCTTCCAATTTTCCCCACAACAACAATTCGGTGGGGTGGGCCCTCTACCATTCTGGACAGCCATTTGTCCAGAATGGTGTAGGGTCTCCTGCTTGAGCAGGGGGTTGGACTAGAAGACTCCCAAGGTCCCTTCCAACTCTGTTATTCTGTATTTTATATAGAAGTTAGGTAGCTTTTATCTTGAAGCTTGACTTGAAGGTCTACCAGGCAAGACCCTCTTTGCCCATTTTTTTTAACTTCTTCCCCTGCTCCGTGTCCTGTTCTCAGAATTATAGGCCAAGAAAAGATGACCCTTTCGGCTAGTTGCACTCTTCAAAACCCATTTGGATGGCTATTGTCCTTTTCTCTGTTCTGAACACATTCGGATCTTTGTGTGCTTTTGTCTTGTGTCATTGTATCCTTTCCCATTTGCCAACTTCCTTTCTGAATTCAGAGGGTCAAGGCTGAACACAGCAGTCCAAATTGATGAAGTTAGTGATGTTCCTTGCTTGTTGCTAGGATGTGAAGGCACAGTCTTTGTTCTTGTTTCCTAGCAATGATCATGCTGGAGTCTAGCATTGCTTTGGGGGTCTTAACAGCAATGCCACGTTGGGTAGATTTCTTTCAGCTCAAATATCTGTTGCTCCACAGAACGATTTGCTGTGTCCTTCCTGGAAACAGTTGGCTTCTCACAAGGGAGATTATTGCAAGCTGCAGAGCAATTTATACCTTGTCAAAACGATTAGAATGTCAAAAAGAAATCGTTTGGCAGGTTTTGTGCTAAGCACAATTGGATTTTTAATATGCAACTACCCCAGCCTTGCAGTGCGTAAAGGGAAGTTGATTCAGACCAAATACTGATTTTTTTTTTCCTCACGTGAACAAGTCAATGCACAGATATGCATTGGCTGAACATTCCCAGGGACAGTGAATTTTTAGAAAAAACAATTTCAATAAAGATCATCCTGTTGTATACAAATAGAGGAAATGCAGCATAACTTGTTAAGTAGAAAATAATCATAAAGGGTGGCTGAATTATGATTACCTAATGCTCGAATCTCTGGATTAAAAAAAAAGGAATCAGTTTGCTATTTAGACAGGAACAGAATGCAGATTTCACCGTAATCCTGGGAATTTTGCTGCTCTTAACTGAAGTCCCATTGATACGTAGTTCCCAGGTAGAATCATAGAATCCTACGGTTGAAAAGGACCTTGGTGGTCTTCTAGTCCAGCCCCCTGCCCAATGCAGGAGTCATTATACCATCCTGGACAAATGGACAAATCTTTTCTTGAAAATCTCCAGCAATGGCGCACCAACAATCTGGGAGGCTAGCTATTCCATTGATTAATTTTTCTCACTGACAGGAAAGAAGGACTAGGGGTGACATGATAGCAGTATTCCAGTATTTGAGGGGCTGCCACAAAGAAAGGGGGGGGTCAACTTATTTTCCAAAGCACCAGAAGGCAAGAGAAGAAACAATGGATGGAGAGAAGCAACCTGGAATTAAGGAGAAACTTCCAAACAGTGAGGACAAATAACCAGTGGAATAGCTTGCCTCCAGAAGTTGTGGGTGCTTCATCACTGGAGGTTTTTAAGAAGAGATTGGACAGCCACCTATCTGAAATGTGGTATAGGGTCTCCTGCTTGAGCAGGGGCTTGGACTAGAAGACCATCCAAGGTCCCTTCCAGCTCTATTCTGACTGAATTGAATATTCCCAAGCCTTTAGCATACTATTAAAATGCAGCTGAAGCTGAATGCAACACACACATCGTACATTATGGCCAGCAGATGCTTCTCAGGCATTGGAGAAACAGAAAAAGAGTTGGACTGAACAGCTTGTAAAACAGCAGGGAAAATAAACAATTTGCAAAAGAGAAGCAACCCTGGGCTTAATCAATCCCTCCCCCTGTTTCTTTTCTCTCTCTGCAACCTGCTCTGCCCCATTGCTTTTTTCTCAGCCTGGGGTGTGGAAGCATCATCACTAGCAAAATGCCTGGGGCAGAAGAAATCAGGGCGATGAAAAATCCAACATCTGGAAGAAATCAAGGAGAAGAAAAACCCAACATCTGTAATAAAGCATGGATGTGTGAAGGAAAGTAGGAGCAGTCAAGACGATGAAGCTTTTCAGATCTCCGGAACATCAGTCAAGTTATTCTAAAAACCAAGAGTAAGGAGTCCCAATGGTGCTTCCCCCCCCCAAAAGGCAACTAGAATTTCTTGTTTTTTTCCTTTGGAAATATTTTGCTTCTCATCTAAGAAGCTTATTCACTTATAACTCAGTTACTAACCCATTCTTTTGTTCAAACTGAAGAAGCTTCTTGACAAGAAACAACAGATGGAAACTAATCAAGGAGAGAAGCAACCTAGAATTAAGTAGACACTTCCTAACAGTGAGAACAATTAACCAGTGGAACAGTTTTGCCTTCAGAAGTTGTGGGGGTTTTGAAGAAGAGACTGGACATCCAATTGTCTGAAATGGTTTAGACTCTCCTGCTCGAGCAGGGGGTTGGACTAGATGACCTCCAAGGTCCCTTCCAATGCTATTATTCTATGAAAAGCAAAACGTTTTCAAAGGGAAAAAAAAACCCAAGAAAGTTCAGCTGTCTTTTGGGAAAAAAACCGGTCAAGTGCAGAAAATCAGATGTCTTGGCAGTTCAAATAAATATATAGGTTTATTACAAGCTGAAGCTCTCTCTACAAGAATCTGAATGACTAACGGTCCAAGCAAACTGGTGGTAGATAAGAGTCAATGGAATTCAAGGTGGGCTGGACGTAGATCTCTTGTGGGCGCGCAGGGACTTGAGACTGATGAGGTGTTTGACCCCTTCCTCAGGCTCAGCCTGGTCATCTCCTACAAAAGCACCTTTGGGACAACCATGACCTGGATGATTGAGAATCTCCGTAGACAAGAGGCAGGAGAAAAACAACACCGTCCCCAAAATCAGGCCAGATGGTTCAACCATGAGGGAGATGATTGACTCAACGTGTCATAATGTTGTTCAGGGTCAGGTTACGTCAACAACGTAAGGGCAGAAAATTTGGAAAAGGTAAAAGCTTCAGAGTCTCCTATCTGTTCTGCCTTCAGCAAAACCCATAAATCTCTGGCCTGATGGAAAGTAGGGGGGGGGGGAAGCAACAATACAGCCCTAGACCAGCAAAGCCAAAAGAGAAATTGCTTCATGGTCTTGTGATTTTATCATTGCTAGTTTGAAACCTGAGTTTCCCTTTGGAAATATAAGTCCTCAACTTATGACTTAGTGACTGTTAGAAGTTATAACTAACCTGAAAAAGGGGAGTTATGACATGTTTCCAGAGTTCTAACGGTCAGCCCTACCCCTCGGTGGTCATGTGCCTGCACTTCAGGTATCCAGCAACTATCTATCTATCTATCTATCTATCTATCTATCTATCTATCTATCTATCTATCTATCTATCTATCTATCTATCTATCTATCTATCTATCTATCTATCTTCTATCTATCTATCTATCTATCTATCTTCTATCTATCTATCTATCTATCTATCTATCTATCTATCTATCTATCTATCTATCTATCTTCTATCTATCTATCTCTATCATCTATCTATCTATCTATCTATCTATCTATCTATCTATCTCTATCTATCTATCTATCTATCTATCTATCTATCTATCTATCTATCTATCTATCTATCTTCTATCTATCTATCTATCTATCTATCTATCTATCTATCTATCTATCTATCTATCTATCTATCTATCTATCTATCTATCTATCTATCTATCTATCTATCTATCTATCTATCTATCATCTCTGTCTGTTTATTTATTTATTAAATTTGTTCACTGCCCACCTCACCACAAGGTGACTCAGGACAGCTTACAATGTTAAAAAGAATAAAACAATACAACATGTGTACTGTTAGAATACTAATGATCAGCTATAAGTAAAAGATGGGGAGGGAGGGAGGGAATAGGATGAACAGGAGGAGGGGATCTGTTATTAATCTATCAATCTTTTGCAGTGTCCTGCAGTCACGTGACTGCATTTTATGACAGTTTTGGCGAAAACAGGCACTGCTGGTTTTCAGCAAAACCATGCTGTTTCAACTTCTTCCCTCAAGATGACGCTATAGGGCATTGCACGCCAAAACAACTAGACACAGATTTTTTTCCCTCTTGCCATCAAGGTGCTAACCAACTAATTCCCACAATTAGCTCTTGTTGATTGCTTTTATTTAATATTTTATGACTATCGGTGTTGTATCTTATGACTTATGATGATTATATTATGATTATGATCATGATTTATTGCTAGTTGCTCATATGTACACTGAAAGCTTATGCACTGGAGATAAATTCCTTGTATGTGTCCAATCACACTTGGCCAATAAAGAATTCTATTCTATTCTGTTCTGTTCTGTTCTGTTCTGTTCTGTTCTATTCTATTCTATTCCATTCTATTCCATTCTATTCCATTCCATTCCATTCCATTCCATTCCATTCCATTAGCAAACCATTGTTTCGCTTAATGACTGCGGTGTTCACTTAACTACTGCCACAAAATAAGGTTGCAAAATCAGGTCAGTCACATGATTGACTTTATACTGAATTCACATAACCTTGCGTCTCATTGGGCAGCTTCCAAATTAAAAAACCGAAAACAAGTGCAAGCAATAACCAAAAGCATAATCACAAAAATCATTTAAAAACACGAAAAGCAATAAGGATGATTAAAGTCATAAAAATAGCTGTTTCAAGATACTTTTGTATCAGAAGTGGTACAAAAATCTATTTGGTTGTCATCACCAACATCTTAGTTAAGCCTTGTGACCTTAGTGAAAATCCCGTGTCTCCCTTCTGACAAAATTTTCCTGAGATTTTGATCAAACGTTCCCAACACTCATTAGAAATAAGGTCAATAGTTATGTTTAAAGGATTCCCAGCATTTGTGGAGATTTGATCAGGGAGAACATTTTCCAAAACAATAATTAAAAAAATGAATAGATCTAACTAAGCCCACAGTGATGAATTAGCAACAAATCCCCCAAATGGATCTTGTTGCCAAACTGAATACATTTAGAGCCCTCTTTGTCCACCTCTTTTCTTTTACAACAGAACTGATGCCCAAGGCTTTTATAATTAGAAACAGGGAAAATAAAAGAAGGAAAGCAAAGAAAATAGCTTTCTGCATTTAAGGCAGAGGCAATATTTTCCCAGCTGGAAGGCTGCGGTTTTCCATTAAGAAATCATTAGTAAACCTGATTCTTAAGGATTCATTTATTTATTCAGTGTACATGCTTCCCCATCTTACTCCGCAAAGAGATTCTTAATTTTTGTTATTTTTAAATAACAAAAAAGAGAAATGAAATGAAACATAAAGATACTTACGATACGAATGTATACATTGTAAAAAAATGCATAAAAAGTGCTTTTTAAAAAAGTAGTGGAAAAAAATACAGCAGGAAAAAGAAAAAAAAAGTTTTGAAAAAGAACATTTGCCCTTCATTTATTCTCATTCCAGAGTTGCTCCACTGTTACTTGAAGAACTCTTTCTTTCTTTCTTTCTTTCTTTCTTTCTTTCTCTTTCTTTCTTTCTTCCTTCCTTCCTTCCTTCCTTCCTTCCTTCCTTCCTTCCTTCCTTCCTTCCTTCCTTTCTTTCTTTCTTTCTTTCTTTCTTTCTTTCTTTCTTTCTTTCTTTCTTTCTTTCTTTCTTTCTTTCTTTCTTTCTTTCTTTCTTTCCATGGTGGCACAGTGGTTAGAATGCAGTACTGCAGGCTTACTCATTGCTCACTACCAGCAGTTCGATCCTGACTGACTCAAGGTTGACTCAGCCTTCCATCCTTCCAAGGCTGGTAAAATGAGGACTCAGATTGTTGGGGGCAATAGGCTGACACTGTAAAAACCACTTAGAGAGGGCTATAAATCACTGTGAAGCGGTATATAAGTGTAATTTACTAGTGCTGTTGCTTTCTTTTTTTCCCCACAAAGGGGGAAATTGTCATTTGCAGAAGAAACAGCTGCATTCAGAGATTGGCTTCATGTCTTCTCTCTGAAGGAGCAGCAAATAGAAACACGTATCCATCACCTGAAAGTGCCAAAGTTTTATACCTTTTGCTCAACAGGTGGGCTGGCCCAGGAAGAGAAAACATTATCCCATCAGAAGCTGCTGGAGAGACAGATGGCAATTAATCTCCTTGCACTAATTATTTAATAACAGCCAGACCATGAACCAGTGGGAGAATGTCTGTAGCCCCAAGGTTTAAATAACACAGAAAAGAAAAAATAATCCACACTATTAGACAACACATTCCCTACTCTTGCGATATTTCCTCCTATCGAGTTAGGAATTAGGCAATGCTGATGTGCTCGTGATAGGCTTAACAGGCTTAAAAATATCAGTGATTACTGAAGTCCCTTAAAGGCAACAGATAATCCTCTTCTTACAACCATTTATTTACTGACCATTGGAAGTTACAACAGCACTGAAAAAAGTAACTTATGACTGTTTTTCACACTTATGACTCTTGCAGTATCCCCATGGTCACATGATCAAAATTCGGATGCTTGGCAACTGGTTCATATTTATGACAGTGGCAGTGTCCCCGGGGTCATGTGACTCCCTTTTGCGACCTTCTGACAAGTAAAATCAATGGGGAAGCCAGATTCACTTAACAACCCCGTTACTCCTAAGAACGTCTTTAGCATCCTATCTATCCTTGATATTTAGAATAGAATAGAATAACAGAGTTGGAAGGGACCTTGGAGGTCTTCTAGTCCAACCCCCTGCTCAGGCAGGTAGCCCTATACCATTTCGGACAAATGGCTGTCCAGTCTCTTCTTAAAAACTTCCAGTGTTGGAGCATTCACCGCTTCTGGAGGCAGGTTGTTCCACTGGTTAATTGTTCTAATTGTCAGGAAGTTTCTCCTTAGTTCCAGGTTGCTTCTCTCCTTGATTAGTTTCCATCCATTGCTTCTTGTCCTGCCTTCAGGCGCTTTGGAGAATAGCTTGACTCCCTTTTCTTTGTGGCAACCCCTGAGATCACCTACAGTGTTTCACTGAATGACTGGCAAGAAAGGTTGTAAAATGGGGCAAAACTCACCTGGCAGCTGTCTCACTTAGCAACGGAAATTATGGGTCCAATTGTGCCTGTAAGTCGAGGACTAACTGTAGCACTTCTAATAAAGAGGAACTGTAATGGCTGGTTCCCAGATGGTAGAACAGTGTTTTCCAAATTTGGCAACTTTTAAGATGGGTGGATTTCAATTCCCCAAACTCATCAGCCAGCATGCTGGCTGTGCAATTTCTAGAAGCTGAAGTCTGGCACTTGAAATCCACCCACCTTAAAGATGCCAAAATTTGAAAAACACTGTTCTACCGAGCTGGGAACTGGCCATTACGGTTCCTCTTTATTAAAACTGTTACTGAAATTTATCCCAGATGGATTGAGATGGTTCATTTGTTCAGGGTAGGCCTCATATTTCAACTGTTATTTTTTTCTTCCAGCAGATAACATAAAGCAATATTCTGCAGATGTGTTTGTATCCCTCAAGCACATGCCAAAGTAAATCGCCTGTGTTTCTTTTTCATATTGAGCATCTTGCGGTTTTGAAATGTGCAGGGAATTCTGACTGATCTCCGAGAAGCTGCACAAACTTGTGCACTACTAGCAAACACCAAAAAACGTTCCCAGCTCGTTGTTAAATATAATCAAATATTCAAATTTTGCAGGGCATGGAAGCCATCAAATATTGCCAAAGGCGAACAATGCAAGCCAAATGTTGCTCAGAACACAAATTTCAAATATGGAGCTGAAATGTTTACCTGTTTATTGATTATGAATGTTTCTTTTTTTTCCCCCTGTTTTGTCATCTCTCACTTTTATTTGTTGTTGCATTATATTATAAATTTCCTTGGCAAAGAGGCAGCTATAGTTGCAATAAATCATTTAGCCAGTAAATACAATACATCCATCCATATGCTGTACAAGTTACATAAAATATGTTTTAAAAAGAAAATAGAATTTTAATTATTTCCTTCTTGAAAGGGAAAGTGCCTACTTATTCAAAATATTTTCTCTCTCTTAGGAATGTGTAATTGTAGGGTTATGTTTGTTATTTCTCCATATTTTGCTCAGAAGATTCAATTTTTGATCCATATCCAGTATGTAATTTTCTTTTCTTTTTTTTTTAAAGAAAATTTTATTGATTTTCTAGTTTTACATTTAAATATTTGAAAAGCAATGTGGCGGCTGAGTTGGTCAATAATTCAATAACATACAAATATATTTAGTACAGATCTCAAACTATGATTATGAATGTTTCTGTGCAGATTCAATCACTTGACTTTAAGAGGTATGTACAAAAAGGGCTGTTTTCCACTGAACTTCCAGGATTGGAACATTCTGGAAAACTCTGGAATATTCCTTTCTTGTTTTTTCTTCTTCTTTAAAATGGTTTCCCATCTCATCCACGAAGCTTCTTCAGTTCTTCAGAAAAACTGAAGCTTCTTGGATGAGAAGCGAAACATTTTCAAACAAAGTCCACTTTCCTTTTGGAAAAAGCACCTTTGGGATAACCATGATCTGGATGATCGAGAATCTCCATAGACATCAGGAATATTCTGTTTCCTTCCCACATATCATCGATCTGATTGTTCTCAAAATCTGGAAACTAAACTTTCAGAAAACTACCCAATCACCTCCAGAAGAGCCCATCGGTGTAATCTGAAGGACAAATGGAATGTTCTAGAATTCTCCAGAAACTTCCATTCTCACGTTGAGGTGTTTTGCACATAAGAACCACCAGGTATTATCTTGATGGGCTGTCTGCTAAAACTAAGCAAGGCTATGGCATGCACTTGAAAGAAAATTGAGATGCCTGTATTTGTGGAGTCTATCTGGCAAGAACAAAGAATATTTATTCACAGAGAATATGTAAGACTTCTAGGTCAGGGGTGTCAAATTGCCGGTCTGCGGGCCGGTTTCATCATACCAAAGCCACGCCCACTCCATTGCCGGCAATGCAAAAAGAGTCGCGATACTTCGCGACACGTCACGTGACGTGGCGAGTTTGACACCCGTGTTCTAGTTGGCTAGAGGACTGATAACAGTAAGACATTCTGTAGACCTCAGCTAGAAGTTAGGAATAGAGATGGCCTGGAGCAAATAGAAGGTATATGAGATTACTCTCGGAGCATTCATTAGCCAAGATTTAGGGATAGGGATGTCTAGAGACAAATTGTTAGATCATTACTAATGTATTTATTACTGTAGATGATATTTCTTATATATCCTGCCTTGTCCCCTTCTTGGAAGAAAAGTCTTCATCATGGTTCATCCAAGCTGGGAATAAACATGGCAACTGCTTTGGGAAGAAGGTTGTAGTTTATTGGAGAGGAGAGCCAGACAGAAAGACGGCTCTGGCAGAAAAGAGAGCGAACACATGTAGGGAGTGGGTTTTTATACCCTCTGGAGCCTTTTGTTTGTGGAGTTGTTCCTGTGGCATGAACTTTGACCTGAGTCTGAGTGTGCCTTTCTGGTATTCTGATGGTGATGGGTTAATCTTATTATGTCCAAAGATCATATCCTGCTTCCCTGGGGCTGATGACTCTTAGAGTTTGGATGGGGTATGTAGATTTTAGGTCTTTGTCTTCTTAATCTCCTAGCTCCCTGGATTTACATCTGTATCTCTAGAGCTGGTTTCTGCTTGGGGAAGGGAGACCTGGGGCTATTAAGAAAACTGGGCATGCTTTCCTGCCTCTTCAAGATCCTGAGGAAATATATTTTTCTGCCCTTTTAATATTTCCTTCTCTGGGGGGCTGACTTCTCACACCACCTTCTGCTTTAGTGAAATTGTATAAAGCTTTCTTAATCCTTAGTCCTGGCATTCTGCTGGCTGGGGCCCCTTTTGCTGGAGCGCAACAGGAAGGAAACAAAAGGAAACAAAACCTGCACCTGGTGACTGGTGTTCTTTATTGGCTTCCGGCTCAGACCCGAATGGGGGACAGCCATCTTATGAAAGTTCAGCACTAAAAACCCGCAGAGAGAAATTTGGAAAAGCAAGGTTAAATATAGCAGTTCTCTATCTGTATTCCCATGACACCCTTAGCCAAATCCAGTAAAGATTTTGGCTGGTGAATTCTGGGAGTTGAAGTCTATACCTTTTAAAGTTGCTAAGGTTGAGAAATATTGATTATGGCTATAGTAACAGAAACTTGAAAAGCCTCACTTTTCTATCCCAGGGGCATCAATCTAAGCTTCTTTTAAAGGTTGTTTTCTTTTCTTGGCCTTCAATCATGTTTAACTAGTGGTCTCTGCATATCTTCTTCAAGGTCATCTCTGTAGTTTTCTCCAGGTGTATTTTTTTTTTTTTTAAATATATTTTATTAGATTTTTATAGGGGTAAAAGGGTTACATCAGTGCTTAGGAACCACCGTGGAGGTGGGTGTATTGAACATCCAAAAAAAAGAAAAACAATCACAAATATATAGCCCAAATCAATTCATTTAAAATTCCCTCTCTAATTCCCTCATTTAGTCTTGCATATTCAAATTAATACATTTCTATATAAGCTTCAAACAATCCTATCAAATATCACTCACATTTCAATTCTAAAGATCCAGGTCCTGTTTTTAAGCTTTACTAACTTACAATTACCATATTCCAATTGGCCTTAGATAGACATATTATTAACACTTCGGGTGTCCTTTTTTTTTTACATAGTAATTATATCTGGTATATTATTCCCGCAGTAATATTCTTATATTTTCTTCATTAATACCATTTCTTCTCTTGTCACCCATCCCTCTTATTCTCCTTCTATTTCAAAATAATTATCTTAAAGTAAAAATATCAAACCAACAAATAGATTTCTATCTAATTTAAGTATATATTCTATCAATTCATCTATATCTATGAAAATCTTTTTAAACCAGTAAATAAAGTTTACCTCTCCAGTAATTATCATATCTAAAACAAAGTATTGTTACAAAGGGTATCCTCTTAGAAATTTCACGTGCTCCATTAGTTATTAACTCAGTCAAAAAATCAAAGCCTTTTTAAACCCATTAAATAAAACTTTAAAATACATTTTTAAATCTAACTCTAGGTTTCTTTCTGTGCCATAACGGTTTCCATAATAAAATTCCTGCATCATCAAACCACAATATTAAAAGGTCCATATTCTTTAACGCTTCAAATTGGTCAAAGTTCTCTTTCCTTTCTTCTAGTAGCCTTTGGATGGTAAAAGCCGTTTTATTCCATGTTATATTTGCCAGTTGTTTATCCACCTTATCACAATTTTCAATAACTTGTATCTGAGTGTCAGTCTCTGTTGATGTTAATGCTTCAGACATCTCCGTTAAAGTTATTTTTTGATCGTCAGGCTTCTCCATAGATTGCGTTTGGAGTTGTATAAAGTTAATTTGTTCTTTGGTTTCCATAGTTTCTCTCAGTGTAGTTTCATAGTTGAGTTGTTGACGTGGTTCCTCTTTAGGTTGTACATATTGTTCACTAATCTCTTTGGCACCAATCTGCTTCTTCTGCGCTGTCTTTCGGTCTATAATTTGATCTGTCAGAGTTTGAAAGTAAGAGTTCATATCCTCTGTGGCTTCCAGAATTTTTTCCAATATGAGCTCATAGTCCAGCTGTGTGTTAGGTTCCATATCAGTAGTAGAAAGATTTTTTAATCTTTTAGAGAAGGTTCTATTTCGTAGAAATCAAACAAATGTTCACCTCCAATTTTCAATAGACCAGATCACCACACAGCTGTTTCAGTTATCTTATGCTTATCATCTTTTGAAGGTCAAAGCCATCCCCAGCCATAAAAAAATATACAGTTGCAGTACCACTTTTCATCACAAGATGTCCTCAGCAGACCATAAAATCTTTTTTTTCTTTCCAAATTAATAGATTTTTTATTTTTCGTGTTGAAAAAGATGAAGAAAGGCCTCTCCAAAGTAATAGATGCGTAGTTATAACAATAATAATCAAGAATAAAATGTTTTCAGGTCCCCTCAGTATTCCAAAATTTAAATAGTCCATAAAAATTAACTGGTTTTTTTTTTTTTTTCCCAAAGCTGTTTTTCCCGAATGCCCAAACGCTGCTCCCTCACAGCAGGGAAGTAATTCAAGCACAAAAGCTTTTGACAGGAGAGTAATTAGGGAAAAAAGGGGTAGGAAAGGTCTCACCCGGATTCTCCACGGGGGTTCTTTACGCTTAGTTGTTCTTCTGGCTTTCAGCTGGTGCGGCGAAGTGATCGTCCATTTTGCTGGCCGATCTTTCCTCTGACAGCCCTAAGGAGATAGCTCGAACTAAGGAGAGCTGCCGCCCTTCCCCAGTCAAGCAGGGGCCTCCTCAAGCGGTGGTCGCCTCTACGGGGCGACTTTCAACCCGGTTAAGGGTCTACCGGCGGAGGGAAAGCAGCCGGTAGGAGAGACGGCTCTCTCCGTGCGACTGCGCGTGCCGCGATCCGAAACCGGAAGCCTGGTGTATTTATTTTTGATGTTCCTTCTTAAGCCTGATGTTACATTTGTAGTTTCCAATAGAATTGACTACATTAGTAGGTGTTTGCCCCTAGCCACTGATTCCCCATCGCACTCCAAGCTAAGCAAGGTTGATTGATACTTGCAAGCAGACCACCGAACAATACCAGGACTGAATTCTAGAGTAGATATGGAGGCTCCAAATCAAGAATGACACGTGCTCTTTATTGTTTCACCCTGTAGGAAGTCAGCACCCACCCTCCCAAATGAAATATTTGGGGGAATATTAAAAGAGGCAGGACAGAATATTTCCCCTGAAGGCAAAATGGAGAAAAAAATCTTAACAAAAGCAAAAAGCTGCCCCAGCCTTCCTGCTATAGGGAAAAAGCCTCAAGCAAAAAAAGTCAGTCATTAGGAGATTTTGAATCAGAAAGACTGGGCCAATCTATTCATAAACAAAACACCTTCAGCCCCCACAGCTGATGGGATTAAGAATTTACATTCCTCCAATAATAATATTATGTGGGACTTTCGAATACACACAGATCGCCATTTGGAACACAACATGCCAGATATCGCAGTTGTAGAGAACCAAAGCGTACAGCTGATTGATATCGCTGTACCAGGAGATGCCAGAGTCGAAGAAAAAGAACTGGAAAAAATTACGAAATATCGCGACCTGACCATCGAAACTGCGCGATTATGAATGAAACGTGTAACAGTGATACCCATTGTCATCGGGGCACTGGGAACTATGTCCAAAAACTTTGCAAAATATTTCAAGAAACTGCAGCTTCCTGCCATAACTCCAGCAATGCTACAAAAAACTGCGCTACTTGGAACATCTTATGTTTTAAGGAGGTACCGGGTTGACACCTAAGGATACTGGCAGCAACCTGTGTCAACCATCAGCGCCAGTCAATTTGAATGTTCAGTTGACTGAGGTTCACATCTAATGAATAATAACAATAACAATAAAGTTGGAAGGGACCTTGGAGGTCATCGAGTCCAACCCCCTGCTCAGGCAGGAAACCCTATATATCATTTCAGACAAGTGGCTGTCCAGTCTCTTCTTAAAAACTTCCAGTGTTGGAGCATTCACAACTTCTGGAGGCAGGTTGTTCCACTGATTAATTGTTCTAACTGTCAGAAAATTTCTCCTTAGTTCTAGGTTGCTTCTCTCCTTGATTAGTTTCCATCTGTTGCTTCTTGTCCTGCCTTCAGGTGCATTGACACAAGGCTCATTACATTGCACAACCCCCTGGAACATCTCAATCAGAAGGTATAAAAACCCACCTACTCTCAACTCCATTGGTCAGCTGTCCCAGAACTACATGCTGCTGCTGATTCTGCTCATCAATAAACAGAAACTTTCTTTCAAAAGCAGCCTCCATTTTATTCCCAGCTTGGAACTGGACCTGGTTTTTCTTCCAACAACACCAATTAACAAAATCTTGCTGGGCTGAGGACTCTGCTATCAGCATCTACAATATACTTAGGGGACTATTGGGGAAATGCCATTTTTAATGCTCTGATCCACCTTGAATTGCACCCGGAAGCAAATCGGCAACCAATGCAGCTCCCGCAGGAGAGGTGACCCATGCGCACACTGAGGTCTGCACAAAAACCATGCGGGCCGCTCCATTTTGCACCAACTGGAGCTTTTGGATGCTTTTCAGGGGCAGCTCCCTATGCAACCATCGTAAATACAGGCTGATTGACAAGTGTCTGAATTTTGATCACACGACCAATGGGAATTCTGCAACAGTTGTAAGTGCGAGGACCTGTTGCCAGTCCCTTTTTTCAGTTGGAACTTCAAGCAGTCACCAGATGAATGGTTGTAAGCCAAGGACTAAATGTAATCCAATGTTGATTTGGTAGCGTCAGTGTGCATTTGCATTGAAAATGCAATGATTAATGCTCTTTGGGTTTGCTGAGTTTTGAAGAATCTGGGTCTGTCTGCAAGCATTCTTTGCATGTTTTTAGAGTGTTGTTGTGATGTTAATTCATTTGTGCAATTAAGAAGAACCAGCAACAGTTACTCCCTCCAAACAAAGCTTCAGCGAAGAACAGCAGAGATAGATACTTTAAACAGGCCGATCTATTGCTTGATCTTGTTAATTAATTGAAGTGTCAGTGCCTATGGAAAAATTGACCCAGGAAATTCATTCTTTCTTTCTTTCTTTCTTTCTTTCTTTCTTTCTTTCTTTCTTTCTTTCTTTCTTTCTTTCTTTCTTTCTTTCTTTCTTTCTTTCTTTCTTTCTTTCTTTCTTTCTTTCTTTCTTTCTTTCTTTCTTTCTTTCTTTCTTTAAGTCAAACACGAAGAAAACCTTAGTTGTGCTAATTAAAGGGTGTGTTACAGAGATTAGCTGCGGTCTTTTCAATTGTTTCAATTGAAAATAGAATAGAATAGAACAGAACAGAATAGAATAGAATAGAATAGAATAGAATAGAATAGAATAGAATAGAATAGAATAGAATAGAATAGAATAGAATAGAAGCTGGAAGGGACCTTGGAGGTCTTCTAGTCCAGCCCCCTGCTCAAGCAGAAGAACCTATACGTCTCAGACAAGTGAATGTCTGGTCTCTTCTTACAAATCTCCAGTGATGGAGTGCTGGACATTTTTAAAAAGAGACTAGACAATCACCTGTCTGAGATGGTCTAGGTTCTCCTGCTTGAGCAGGGGGCTGGACTAGAAGACCTCCAAGATTCCTTCCAGCTCTATTCTATTAGTGGTTCTCTTTTCAGTCCAGCCCCCTGCTCAAGCAGGAGAACTTATACCATCTCAGACAGATGATTGTCTAGTCTCTTCTTAAAAGAAGGACTAGGGATGACATGATAGCAGTGTTCCAATATTTGAGGGGCTGCCACATAGAAGAGGGGATCCAACTATTCTCCAAAGGACCTGAAGGCAGGACAAGAAGCAACGGATGGAAACTAATCAAGGAGAGAAGCAACCTAGAACTAAGGAGAAATTTCCTGACAATGAGAACAATTCATCAGTGGAACGACTTGCCTCCACAAGTTATGGATGCTCCACAACAGGAGGCTTTTAAGAAGAGACTGGACAGCCCCTTGTCTGAAATGGTATAGGGTTTCCTGCTTGAGCAGGGGGTTGGTCTAGAAAACCTTTTGTGTTAATAATGATGAGAAACAATGATAAAGATTTAAATGCATGGAGAGAAAAAAAGTAAAAAACTACTCGGGTGGGGTATGATGCTTATATGATACAAGTACATACTTTAAAGCTAACTGTCATAATCACGTCATCTCAAAAAGGGGTAGAGGACCTCCAAGGTCCCTTCCAACTCTGTTATTCTGTTACTGTAATGTGTTAGCTCAGCAAGATGCCAATCAACATTTCACTTCAGGTTTTGGAATGTGGCATCAACTACTTGCATGGTTGAGCAAGTCAAGGTCCCCATTTCAAACTAAGCACAATCAATTATTCCATAATTTTGCAACCAGAATATTAACTTTTCCAACTGCCAACTGGCCTTTTAACAGCGAGGCATAAACAGGTTATATTAAGAATCTGAGAAATGATAAATCTCCAGTCACCTCTGACTCCTGGTACCTTCAGGCTTGTCCATGTAGGGTAGAATCAATCCACCTAATATATATGCTAACCAGAGAGATCTGATAGTAATCCCCTATTCTTGATGTTAAGGATGCAGGGCTCCAGGGTTTTGCTGTAGCATCAATATTGCAGAATAGCCACTCCTTAAGGCAAAGTTAGAGTCTACCTAATGATCATCCAGGAATTAATAAAAGCAGAATTTGCCTGGAATGTGTTTGGAGAAGGGAAAGGGTGACCTATGGATGCAATCTTGGTGTAGTGTTGTTTCAGATTTCAGATTTTCTTATTGTATTGAAATTGTGAATAACTGAGCTCCTGAAATCAATCAATCAATCAATCAATCAATCAATCAATCAATCAATCAATCAATCAATCAATCAGTTTAATGGTTAAGACACCAGCCTAGAAACCAAGAGACTGTGGTCTAGTCCTGCCTCAGGCATGAAAGCCAGCTGGGTGACTTTGGACCAATCACCAAGAGACAGTGAGTTCTAGTCCCGCCTCAGGCATGAAAGCCAGCTGGGTGACTTTGGACCAATCACCAAGAGACAGTGAGTTCTAGTCCCGCCTCAGGCATGAAAGCCAGCTGGGTGACTTTGGACCAATCACCAAGAGACAGTGAGTTCTAATCCCACCTTAGGGATGAAAGCCACCTACAAATAATGCATGGTCATTAACCTAAATCATTTCCAGAATCCTCTCCAAGGCAATCCAATTATATGTCTTTTTTTCTATTTTAACAGATGCAATTAACTGTACAATTAACTCTGATGTTGTTGTTTTTTAGACAATTAAATGCACGTTTAGCTGAGAAAACAAAATGTTGATGTCCGATGCAGTGAGAAGATGACAAGGGGGACCCTCAAATGAAATTTTCTGCCGTCTAAGACATCTCAACTCTTTAAAAAGACCTGCTTTTGTGGACAGGGCTGCTGCTGTCATAGTTGTAAGTGTAACATGGAGCTTGGGTTTGAGTCTGCTCTTCAGCAAACCATAACAGAAACAAATAATAGAATAACAGAGTTGGAAGGGAACTTAGAAGTCCCTTAGGCCTGAAAGCCGGCTGATTGACTTTGGGCCAATCACCAGGAGACTGTGAGTTCTAATCCTGCCTTAGGCACCAAAGCCATCTGGGTGACTTTGGGCCAGTCCCTCTCTTTTAGCCCAACCCACCTCACAGAGTTGTCGCTGAGGGAAAATAGGAGAAAGAAAGAGCATTAGTATGTTCACCACCTTGAGTTATTTATAAAAATAATAAAAAAAAATCTAATAACTTTTGGCTCCAGTTACTCATGATGCTTAGTTTTTTAACAGAATAACAGAGTTGGAATCGACCTTGGAGGTCTTCTAGTCCACTCCCCTTGCTCAAGCAGGAGACCCTATACCAGCGGTCTTCAAACTTGGCCCTTTTATGACTTGTGGACTTCAACTCCCAGAATTCCTCAGCCAGGCACGCTGAGGAGTTGAAGTCCACAAGTCATAAAAGGGCCAAGTTTGAAGACCCCTGATCAAATCCAATGGGGGAAGCCAGATTTGCTTAACAATTGCGTGCTTCCCTCAGTGACTGTGGTGATTTGAAGACCCCTGCTTTACACAAATAACAGGTAGTTTTCGATTTAGGTTTAGGTCATGAAAACTCCTCCACAGTAAGTCTACAAGTTGATCAAGCGCTTCTAACTCTTGGCTCTGTTTGCTGCAACACAAATATTTTGCTGTTCTGAAAATCCTACTTGGCATTTAATTGCTTAACAGCTGTCTCTCTCCCCAGGTTAAGTTGGCCCACAGAGACATCGTAAACAAAGCTTTCATGGACAACCAAACAGATCAGGTCAGCAAATTGGTGCCGGTTAGCTTTGTATTTTGGGGGAGGTGGGAGTAGAGAAGCAACCTATTGAATCTTTGTAATTGTTTGGCAACAACAAATGATGATTAGAGTTGAATTCCATAGAGGTTACGGCAGCAGGAATGTCCTTAATCTCTAATTAAAAGGTAAATTACCTTCTATGAGGTTGAAGTGGAGATTATTGTCTCTCACTTCTTACAGGATGTGATCCTGCGGTAAGATTTGAAGTTGGGTGATTCTGTATTCTGGTTTTGCTGCCAAAGAATGTAGGGAAAAGAGCTTTTTAAACTGTCTGAAATAAAGCAACATTGGAATAGCACTGTACGTTTGCTGGGACTTTGGAAAAGGCTTCAGATCAATGAGTTCTATGCCAGAAAATTCTTTGTAGGCAATAGAAAGAGAAGATGACAGAATCTAGGTTCAGTCTAGAAGAATTTCTGTTTTTATCTGGCACGAAGAATAGAATAGAATAGAATAGAATAGAATAGAATAGAATAGAATAGAATAGAATAGAATAATAATGGAATGGAATGGAATGGAATGGAATAGAATATGGAATGGAATGGAATGGAATGGAATAGAATAGAATAGAATAGAATAGAATAGAATAGAATAGAATAGAATAGAATAGAATAGAATAGAATAGAATAGAATAGAATAGAATAGAATGGAATGGAATGGAATGGAATAGAATGGAATAGAATAGAATAGAATAGAATAGAATAGAATAGAATAGAATAGAATAGAATAGAATAGAATAGAATAGAATAGAATAGAATAGATGGATGGAATGGAATGGAATGGAATGGAATGGAATGGAATGGAATGGAATGGAATGGAATGGAATAGAATAGAATAGAATAGAATCTGGAAGGGACCTTGGAGGTCTTCTAGTCCAGCCCCCTGCTCAAGCAGGAGAACCTATACCATCTCAGACAGGTGAATGTCTAGTCTCTTCTTAAAAATCTCCAGTGATGGAGCGTCTACGATTTCTGGAATAAGCTGTTCCACTGGTTAATTGTCCTCACTGTCAGGAAGTTTCTGCTTAATTCCAGGTTGCTTCTCTCTTTGATCAGTTTCCAACCATTGTTTCTCGTCCTGCCCTCTGGTGCTTTGGTGAATAACGTGACCCCCTATTCTTTGTGGCAGCCCCTCAAATACTGGAATACTATCATGTCTCCCCTATCTCTTCTTTTCTTTAGACTAGTCAAACCCAAGTCCCGCAGCCGTTCTTCATATGTTTTAGTATCCAGGCCTTTAATCATCTTAGTTGCTCTTCTCTTAATTTTCTCCAAACTCTCAACATCTTTTTTGTGATATGGTCACCAAAATTGGCTGCAGTATTCCAGGTGTGGTCTTACTAGGGCTTCATAAAGCGGTACTAATAAAAAGTGCATCCTCGTTATGTTTAAACCATTTCAAGAATCCTCTGCAACTCAATCCAATAATATGGTTTTTTCTATTTTAATCAATACAATTTTAGCATGCTGTACAGTTAATTCTGATATTGATATGATTTTTTTAGACAATTAAACGAAAGTTTAGCTGAGAAAACTATTGATGTCTGATGCAATGAAAAGATGACAAAGAAGTCCCTCAAATGAACTTTCTGACTTTTAGGACATCTCAACTCTTTTAAAAAAAATCTTGCTTTTGTTGATAGGGCTGCTTTCATAGTTGTAAGTGTAACATGTAGCTTGGCTTTGAGTCTCCCTTCAAGGCTCTGCTCCTCAGCAAACCATAACAGAAGCAGATAACAGAAAAATAGAGTTGGAAGGGACCTTGGAGGTCTTCTAGTCCAACCCCTGCTCAAGTAGAAAACCTTATACCATCTCAGACAAATGGCCTTCCAATCTCTTCTTTCTTTTTTATAAATATTTTATTAATTTTCTATTTTTACAAACAAGTGCTTAATAGACAACATGTTGACTGGGTCCATTAGTAATTCCGTGGTACATATAAGCTTCTTTAAACTAAATCCAATATTACCCCATCCAATACATCCTCTCTTCTTCCAGTAATAAACATTTTTTCACCTTAAGCAAATACAATTCTTATTGTTGTTAATAGATATACAGTTAAATATCAGCATTTATCACAGTTTTCTAATGGTATCAATGATATCAATTTGAAATATCTTTTCTAACCAAAACATATCTTAATTGCATTTGCACTCAGTATCCATTTATTCAGTCAGTATCCTATTTTCGCTTTTTTTTTTCAGTTTTAATTTCCCATCCATATTCAAAATATCCCAATCATTTATCATTTCAAAACAAGTTATATTTGGGTAACCAAAAGCTTCCCTTATTCAATCGCTTCTTAATCTCCAGTACTGGAACACCCACAACTTCTGGAGGCAAGTCGTTCCACTGGTTAATTGTTCCCAGTGACAGGAAATTTCTCCTTAGTTCTAGGTTGCTTCTCTCCTTGATCAGTTTCCATCCGTTGTTTCTTGTCCTGCCTTCAGGCACTTTGGAGAATAGTTTGACCCCCCCTCTTCTTTGTGGCAGCCCCCTAGATATTGGAAGGCTGCTATCATGTCACCCATAGTCCTTCTTTTCATTAGACTAGACATACCCTGCAATTGTTCTTCATATGTTTTAGCTTCCAGTCCCCTAATCATCTTTGTTGCTCTTCTCTCCACTCTTTTTAGGGTCTCAACATCTGTTTTTTAGCTCCGCTCCCTGCTCCTGATGGTCCTCCAAGTCCTCGCCTTTAATAGCCATCTGTGAAACAGATCCGAAATCCCTGCGTCTGAATAAATAAGTGTCAAACCTTAGTCAGCTGATCCCTTCCTGATTTCTTTTGCGAAGGAACTGGAAATCATTTGTCCTTTTGTAAGGCAAGGACGTGGGCTGAATTTAGCTCTTTACGAAGCTTCGCAATGAAACCTAAGACCCCCTTGGAGAGAGAGTTTTCTTTTATTGAGTTCCAAAACCCATCAGCTGGGATCTCCTGGGACAGGAAGTTAAATGGATCTATCCCACTTGTTTGTTTCTCTTCTCTCCGTTGGTTGGAACAATGGCAAATATTAATACAATTATCTTTAGCCTTCGGGCATCTCTATCTTTTTCATCCATGGTGTACAGGTAGCTCACAAATTACAACCACCCCTTTTGCAACCATTCAAAGTTACGACGACATTGAGAAAAGTGAGTTACCTTACCGGCATTCGCACTTACGACCGTTGCAGCATCCCCACGGCCATGTGATCAAAATCCAGACACTGGGCAACAGGGATGTATTTATGATGGTTCCAGCATCCCTGGGGGTGGGTCATATGACTGCCATAATGTGACCTTTCCAGCTGATTTTGGACAAGCACAATCAATGGGGGAAGCTGGATTTGCTTAATGATCCTACGATTCAATTAACAACTGCAGTGATTGGCTTACCAACCAAAGCAAAATTGGTCGTAAAATCAGACACAACTCACTTAAGGACTTCCTTACTTAGCAATAAGTCTGGTCCCAGTTGTGGGTGTAAGTGAAGGACTACCTGTATATCGGGCTCTCCCAACCTTGGCAACTTAAAAGACATGTGGACTTCAACTCCCAGAATTCCCAGCAGCCATGCATGCATGGTTGGCTGGGGAATTCTGGGTGTTGAAGTCCATATGTCTTCAAGTTGCCAAGGTTGGGAAACCCTGGTGTATATGACTGTCTTTTTTCTTTTCTTATCTTTAGAAGCATCCTTTTGCATCATGTCCTCCCCATCACTTGATTTCTGTGAATAATCAAGACAAAATCAAGTTTTAATTAATGAGAAAAAAAAAGAACTTCTGAAATGATCCTAAGAACTAGAAGGGAGTGTGAGCAGAAATGGGAAGGACTGTGAAGATTTGTTTTGTTTTGCAGAAAAAAAAACCCAAATTAAAAAGGTACACAATTACTCGTTTAACAGTGGTTATTTACAAAATGGCCTCTAGACGGGCCAGGGGATTAATTAGCTGATTCTTGTGGGCTTTTTAAAAATCCCCTATTGACTTTTTTTCAAATCAAGCTCAATGTGTTCAGGTATTGTAACTCAATTGTGCTTCCAATTAAAGTGGTGACTTTTGATGGATATTTTAAACCCTGTTATGGTTATAAGTCAAAAACTACTTGTATTCATTTTTGCCCACTGCTCAAGCTTTTCTAGATTTCTCCCTCAACTTTCTCTCTTTCATATAGAACCTTGCTGTAATGGTCAGTAGGAACAACCTTGAAGAACATGAAGAGTTGCAATCAAAACAATGGTCAGATAAAAGAAACCTGAATCTGGGCCAGAAATGTAGTTTGAGAAAGTGTCTCGGACGTAGAACATAGAATAATGGAACGGAAAGGGACCTTGGAGGTCTTCTAGTCCAAGCAGGAAATCTATACCATTCCAGAAAAATGGCTGTCCAGTCTCTTCTTAAAAGCCTCCAGTGATGCAGCACCCACAACTTCTGGAGGCAAGCCGTTCCACTGATTAGTTGCTGATTACTGGTTAATTGTTAATTACTGGTTAATTATTAATAGCACGGCACTCCCTATCCTTCTCATGGAGATAAAGGGAAGGAGGGGGGAAGCGTATTTAGACTTGCAAGATTCTGTTATTGTAACTTTATAATAAAAGTAGTGTGGGAAGAAATTGTCTTCATCCTGGTTCATCCAAGCCGGGAATAAATAAAACAACATGGCGACTGCTTTGGGAAGAAGGTTACAGTTTATTGAAGAGCCAGAAAGATGGTTCTTGCAGGAAGGAGAGAAATCAAGGAAGAAGGGCTGAGCACATGTGGAGTAGGTTTTTATACCCTCTGAAAGCCTTTTGTTTGGAAGTTTCCTGTTCCTGTGGCATGAACGTGGAGGCTATTTCCTGTGTCACGTATTCTGACCTCCTGAGTTCAGGTGTGCCTCTCTGGTATTCTTGATGATCCTATTATGTCCTGTCACAGGTGGGGTATGCAGATTTTAGGTCTTTTGTCTTCTTGATTTCCTAGCTGGCTCCAGCTTTCTGATGGTTACATCTGCATTTGTATAGGGCTGGCTCCTATTTGGGACAGAGAGATTTGGGGGCAGGGTTGGTTTCTGCTTTTAAAAATCCTTTTGAGGAAATATATTTTTCTGCCCTTTTAATATTTCCTTCTCTGAGGGGCTGACTTCCCACAGTAGAATGGACACTCATAACTCTGGCTCTCTATTCTGGTATACCTTGAAGGGCTGACAGCTATTTCTCCCATTTGTCCAGGATGGTGTCAGAAGAATAATCTGGGGTTCCATCTCAGGCCGGCATTGTGCAAAGATAAAATGAAATCCAAACAGCTGTGAGGAAAGGAGAAATATTTATTCCCCAAAGCAAAGTGTTTTGCTTTGGGGGCAGCTGCAGAGAAATGGGGTACAGAGACATTGTTTTATAGGGGAGCTTGTCCAAGGTGTGGAAGTATGTATGTGCTGATTCTAGGGTGACACTTGAGGAGCGTGGGTGTATGATGTTTATTCTTATGAACATGCAGTTCTGCTGGGAGACAGGTTTAATTAACTCCATTTGTGTTTACAGACCTTCCCCTTTGATATGTGAATTAGGTCTGAGTAATTTATTTGGGGGTTTAAGGAAATTTGAGTAAAAGATTTTCCCCCATTTGCTATTTTCACTTTATTAACTTAGTTTCAGCTTGACTGTCAATTATTTAGTAGACACTCTGATTCTCAGTCCATTGTGGATTCTGTTAATATTTAAGGGAAAATGGAGACAGTATAAGGAATAAAATACATTTTCATATAAAACTTCCCAAAATGGTATAAGGGTTCCTGCCTTGGAAGGTTGCATCAGAAGACCTAAAACAGCCCTGTGATTCTATGATTCTAGAAGATGTTGACACCTATTATTATACCAACCTCCATTTTTACTGGCACTGATATAGGTAGACCCACATGTTACGTTTGAATAGTCAGGATTTTAGTCATTTGGAATTTAACACAGTTTAGTCTTGAAACATGGAGGATCCATAAAACTAGCATGACTAATAATCCAGGTTTAATAATTGCTTCATGACTAATTATTTCTCCAAGCCATTGCTGCATGATTTCCAAGTCTTATTCCATTGAGGCAATCTCATCAAAGGAAAAAGCTGTACTGCTCTATTTTTTTTTTTTAATTTTACTCTTAGGAATATTTTTGTTTAGCACCTCATAAATAAACTGTTTGGGATTGGAGATTTACTTTTTTTTTTGGAATTGTTTCAGAGGGCCAAAAAAAGCTATGCCGCAGTGGATACATGCTTGAAAATTCACAATTAGCGCTTTTTGCTTGGAGGGAACCTTTGCCACATCCCAAGGAGATAGTTTTGGCGAACAAATGTGCTTTCTGCCTGAATAAATATTTATCGGTCCCACCGTTCTGTCTAATATTTCCTTATTAATGCTCTCCCCTTAAGTGGTTTTGCTGCACCAAGCAGGTCTAGGGGTGCTGCATCGGCCGGCGGAAGCCAGCAGAATAATCGCACCCAGCCGTGTCTTTGTAGTTTTGGCTGTAAGGCTGTGAGAATCGGCAGTTTTGCAGACATCCAGACCCATTAAATAAACAACTGTATCACAATGGGACTTGCAGCATTGGAAAGTGTTCTATAAATACCCAGGCAACTAGATGCAAAGCTAGCGGACTTGTGTGGAAAATGGTTGCAGATGAGTGTTAGCAACAGGGGGAGACAACCCAGAGCCCATAGGCTGTAATATATGCTGCAGACATCTCTTTCAATGCCTGCCAAGTTCCTTGCTTCACTTGGCTTTTCAGAAAACATTCTTGGAAAAATAAAAGAGGAGCTCGACCTGTGGAAAGACAAAGAACTAGACTCGTAAGTCATTAATTTACAGCAATGCCCTTGGAATCCATTTGGTGGGAGCAATTATCCAGAGAAGTCACAAGTTTCCCTCTGTCATGGAAAAACCCAATGAAAAAGACAAGAGACAGCAGCACAAAACAATAATTCTTACTTTAAGATTCAGAGGTTTATTTTGCTAATAATTTGGAACATAGCAAGCATAATAACACAACATCACTTACATTAATAACCCATTGCAATGAGGACCATATGGCATAGCAAATTCCAAAAGGACAGCTATAGGCCAATGGCAAATCAATCAGGTCCAGACCCAACTCTTTATACTCTTTCTCGTTCTAAGACTGTAGTCAGATGGTCTGCTGACTTCCTGCTGACCTTCTGCTGAACATAACTTTCCACATATACCCGTGTACGTTGGAACCCACATCCATCAACTACTTTCAGTTCCTCTTTTCCCACGATGACAATACTCATGTTCCAAATATACACAGAACTACCTACTTTGCAATTTCATATTGCACAAAGCTCAGCAAATTACAAATAGTATGTCCTTAATGAGAAACAGCATAAAGTTCAAGTTAAAGCTTCAAATCACTTCTGTGGGGGCCTATTTCAGGTTTGTTCTAGCCCTATCTTATTATATGAGAAGGGGGCTATATTTTCATCGCCCACACCTCCTTGGTATGTATTCAAGTGGAGGCTACACAACTCTCAGTCTAGGACAGGGGTAGGCAACCTTGGCTCTTTTATGACTCATGGACTTCAACTCCCAGAATTCCTGAGCCAGGAATTCTGGGAGTTGAAGTCCACGAGTCATAAAAGAGCCAAGGTTGCCTACCCCTGGTCTAGGAAGTCAAAATTTAGATTCCTTAGATAGACTGCAACTTTAAGAAGTGTGGACTTCAACTCCCAGAATTCCCTGGGAAATACAGGCAGTCCTCAACTTACAACAGTTTGTTTAGTGACCATTCAAAGTTGCAACGGCACTGAGAAATGTGACTCGTGACCATTTTTCAGAGTTACGACTTTTGCAGCATCCCCATGGTGAGGTGACCAGAATTCAGACGCTTGGCAACTGGTTTCTATGTGTGATCGTTGCTGTGTCCCAAGGTCACGTGATCAGCTTTTGCGACCTTCTGACAAGCAAAGTCAAAGGGGGAAGCCAGATTCACTTAACAACCTTGTTATTAACTTAACCACTGCAACGGTTCATTTAACCACTGTGGCAAGAAAGATCATGAAATGGAGCAAATTTCATTTGACAAATGTCTCACTTGAACAACAGAAATTTTGGGCTCAATTGTGGTGGTAAGTCGAGGACTACCAGGAATTCTGGGAGTTGAAGTCCATACATCTTAAAGTCGCTGAAGTTGAGAAATATTAGACTAGAGCAGGGGTGTCAAACTGCCGGCCCGCGGGCCAGATGCGTCATCCGGAAGCCGCGCCCACCCCATTGCCGGCAATGGCGAAACCGTCCCGATACGTTGCACGACGTCACGTGACGTCGCGAGTTTGACACTCCTAGACTAGAGGGTTCAACACAATGGCTCCTTCCAGCTCCTCAGAACTACAACTCCCAGTAAATTGCAAGGGGGTTTGATCAGGGAAGACTGGGAGCTAAATTATTCTGGCAGATCTATCTACAATGAAGCAGTTGTGATTCCTGTGTCAATCTATACCAGTGTATCATGTGATCTCTCTCTCTCTCTCTCTCTCTCTCTCTCTCTCTCTCTCTCTCTCTCTCTCTCTCATCTAATAATAATATAATAATAAAAGCAAAGACAGATAGGCTGAAAAGTAGTTTTTATCCCAGAGCTGTGACCATATTAAATACTACTGTATAGTGCAACATTGGAGTGCAATATTAGGGGGCAGCACAATGGTGAATAGAATGTGAAGGATGTGTGTATATAATGTATGTTCTTATTTGTGGTTTTTACTTGGGTGTAGTGTGCACTGTGGACAGCACTTAATTTTGTTGTGAGTTACACAGTGACAATAAAGATATTCTATTCTATTCTATTCTACTCTACTCTACTCTACTCTACTCTACTCTACTCTACTCTACTCTACTCTACTCTACTCTACTCTACTCTACTCTACTCTACTCTACTCTATTCTATTCTATTCTATTCTATTCTATTCTATTCTATTCTATTCTATTCTCTCATGGAGAAGTCAGATTCACTTAACACTGTGTTACTAACTTAACAACTGTGGCTAGAAAGATAGTAAAATTGGGGAAAACACACTTGCTTAGCAACAAAAAATTTGGACTCAATTCTTGTCGTAAGGCAAGGTCTACCTGTACATAAAGGCCCTCCATTATTTTCTGGGGATTCTTAACCTCCTTAACAACTTCTTTCATTTCATTCCACAGTTCCTTTGGTTCTCCATCAATAAGGTTCAGGACTTCAAAGCAATTCCAGATGTTTTCCTTGAAAACAGAATTGTTGTTACTTGGATGGAATTCCAGATGTTGGACTATTGTGAACCCTCTTTATTCTTGTCTGATACTTAGGAATCTGCCCAGATGAAAATCTTCTTCAATTATGAGCAAACAGTGGAATTTGCCACAATAAATGGGAATTAACCAAGCAACTTGAAACTGCCCATGACTCCTAGTCAGGATGACAGTTATATCATTATAGGCACGTCTCTGAATATAGATGCATAATGTCCCGCTTGAGTGCTTCCCATAATTATGTGGTGTGCCATTATGGGAGATGGATTGCTGGGCCCAATGGGTAGCTGGGAGAGCTGTAGTCCAAATATACTGGAAAATTTACAAGTATGGGAAGACTGCAAGAGTATTTTGTGGCTCACACATTATTAAGAAGAATAGAATAGAGCTGGAAGGGACCTTGGAGGTCTTCTAGTCCAGCCCCCCACTTAAGCAGGAGAACCTATACAATCTCAGACAAGTGACTGTCTAGCCCAGGGGTAGGCAACCTTGGCTCTTTTATGACTCGTGGACTTCAACTCCCGGGAATTCCTGAGCCAGCCATGCTGAGGGGAAAAGGAGAGGTTTCCAAGCTGAGCCAAGCTGGCTCAGGAATTCTGGGAGTTGAAGTCCACAAGTCATAAAAGAGCCAAGATTACCTACCCTGGTCTAGCCTCTTTAAAATCTCCAGTGATGAAGCACCCACAATTTCTGGAGGCAAGCTGTTATCACAAATCTACTCTGAAGGGGAAAAAAAAGGAATAAGATAACAACCAGAAGACAGTGCATGTTCATGCATGTTAATCCACCCTCTGTTTAACCATAGTTATTTGAAGGAACCACAGTTTGGTGGTTTTTTTAGACAGATAGTCCTTGACTTACAATCATTTGTTTAGTGACCATTCAAAACTACAATGGCATTGGAAAAGTGACTTATGACCATTTTTCACATTTACAACCATTGCAGCATCCCCGTGGTCATGTGATCAAAATTCAGACGCTTGGTAACTGACTCATACTTATGACGGTTGCAGTGTCCCGGGCTCACGTGATCAATTTTTGCAACCTTCTGACAAGCAAAGTCAATGGGGAAGCCAGAGTCACTTAGCAAGCGTGTTACTCACTTAACCATTGCAGTGATTCCCTTAACAGCTGTGGCAAGAATGGTCGCAAAATGGGACAAAACTCACTTAAACCACTGTCTCGCTTAGCAGTGGACATTTTGGACTCAATTGTTGTAAAAGTGGAGTCAGAAGAAAAGCTTGGAATGGAAAAACTCACCACAGCCAACTCACCATGGCCAACTTGCAGCGGGACAGCCCGCCATGGAACAATTCAACAATGCAATTTAATTATTTAAAATAATTTTAAAAATAACTTTAATTTTTGTCCTTTGCATTTCATTTTGTTCCTCCTTTGGCATCCTTTCTTTAATGATTAAATTCCACCATTTCTCCAATATTAGCGTGACTCTTGTTCCGTGGCAAATTGTCCCGCAGTTGGCTGCGGTGAGTTGTCCTAGACCCGCAAGAGCTTTGCTGTTTTCAGCGTGAAGGGGTAGGAGAGGGAGTGCAAGAATCTGGGGGTGGAGTTAAAGGAGGGAATCAGACTAGAATCCTTAGGTAGTCACAAGTGAACTAACTCCAACCTCCCTTGAATTCTGTTGACCCTTATCTAACTCCTAGCAGATGCTAACTGTTAGTTGAGAAGATTCCTATGCATAGGCGTGAGTAGCAATACATCAGTTTAATTGAACCATGTGTGGACCAGGTCTTTTGCGCTGACAGAAGAATGCCAATGCAAATTGCAACTGATGCTTTTATGCTTGGACTTTTGTCCTAGATCTGCTCCTGGACTGGAAAGCTATGGCCAAATTGCACTCTTTGGGTCTCTCTCCTACTGCAATTCCCTCTCCTCTAACTTGCTGGTGTTTGTCCTCTTTGCTACCCCTCCTGATTGCTTCAGCAAGTAGGTCTCCGTTCCTCAAGTCAAGGACTACCTTTACAGCCTACTCAATTTTTATGAAGATTTGCATGTCTTGTTCCATCCTGCACACTTTTGGCCCTTCACCTTGTTGGTCAATGAGGTCCTGTATCTGAGACAGTGCTCCCCAGATGCGTTGGACTACAATACCCCTTATCCTTGATCTTCAGCCATGCTGGCCAAGAATGATGGTAACTGGATTCCTGTAGCGAATCAGGAGCCATTCTAATAACACTGGGGACCTGCACTTTCACGCAAAGGCAAATTTTCATGCCATCAGGAATCGGAGTCTCCAATTAACAGGAAAGGATTTTCCTTGTGCCTCTGGGTGCCAGAAGGGAATTACAAAGGGAAAGAGAGAGGGAAAAAAAAAAAGGAAATTACAATTTTGGGCGGTGATTAACAGGGAACAATCAGTGGATGATCTATGAAGTGCGACAAAGTCATGATGGATCACGGTGGAGAGCTGATCCTTCCCTCATTTATTAATTTGTGATAAATTATGCCCCAAAGATTTGACGCCAATTGTCCAATTGCAGGATATTTAGTCATTCTTCACAAGGTGAAAAATTAATTTTTCAGTCGAGATGCTCTAATGTAAATGCGTCACACTCCTGGTAATATTTTTTTCTTCCACCCTTATGATCTGATTGTCGTAATTAAAAGGTTTCAATAAATGATGAGGCATTAAAGAGACTGAAATGCGTTGCTCTCTCCCGATCCCCTCTAAGCTGGTTATTCGGAAAAGTTGGGTCTATGATAAAATATCCTAATAAGTTTGGGTAAGAAAAGAACACATTTTCAATCCTGGTTGATCCAGAAAGCTTAAATTTGAACAACTGAGTTTCCTCCTATGTCTTCTCAAGCCACAGAAGCTGTCGTCCAAGATTCCTGCCTAAGTTTAATTGAATTTCACCCAAAGCAATTTTTCTTTAAAAAAAAAAAGACTTTAGCTCAGTCTGCCTGCTCCTGGTTGCATTAACTTTATCGCATGCAAAATTCAAATGTTTGCTTTTTCGCATATGGTCAAGATAAGAACCGATTCTAAGGACGCCATTCTGGTGATGTCAATGAATTCAAGAGGTGGGAAGAAAAATATACAGGAGTCCTCAACTTATGACCACAACTGAAACCAGAATTTCTGTTGCTAAGCAAGACAGTTGTTAAGTGAATCGTACCCAAGTTTACGACCTTTTTTTTTACTGTGGTTGTTAAGTGAATCACTGCAGTTGTTAAGCAAATCTGGGTCATGTGATCCCCTTTTGCGACCTTCTGACAAGCAAAGTCAACGGGGAAGCCGGATTCTCTTAACAACCGTGTTACTAAGTTAAGAATTGCAGTGATTCACTTAACAACTATGTCAAGGAAGGTCATAAAATGGGGCAAAACTCATTTAACAACCGTCTCACTTAGCCACCGAAATTTGAGGTTCAGTTGTGGTCATAACTCAAGGACTTACCTGTGTTGGTTTTATTTTTCCTCCATACCACCATATTTATTTTGCCTTATCCAGAATATCACAAGACGAAAAATGGGGAAAAAAATTGTGACAGTGATATAGGATGCAAAGAGAACGAAAGAAAGCTGGGATGCTCAAATGAGCACAATTTCTGAGTCCTTTTGCCATCAGAAATCTTAGCGAAGAGCAAGCACTTGAATATTACTCAAAGCAAGCCTGGCAAGAAAGAAAATAAATCATAATAAGCTCTGGGGAAAAAAAACAGACTGGGCCTGACTTCTTGAAAATCTTTATTGAATTCTTCCCATGGTCTGTTTGCTACCAGAGTCTCTAAGAAGAAGTAAATAGAATTTACCCAGTGAATTGCTGGGTAAATATAATACAGGACCATGTTACATCCTTGACTGAGCACAGTTTCCTACAAGCCTGACTGACTCTTTTATCAAGCAAACCTCACAAGAAATTCCCACCCTGCAATCTTTGCTGTTCCTCACAAATTAGTGGTCAGCCGGAAAGCCGCTTCTGCAAGTGACAAATGAGGTTGTGCTAAAATTTGATAAGAAACGAACTGACCAGCTCTTTTGAAAATGACACTTTCATGTTTTGCGAATACTACCTTTCCATCTGCCTGCCCCTGAAGACTTTCAAAATGCATGTAGCTTTTCGCAAAACAAGCTCCCAAAGTCTTTTCCAAACGAGATGAGAGAAAAAAGTTGCTTCTGAAATTCACTCCATCCCTTTAACCAGCAGTGGCCCTAGGAGATATCTGGGTTGACTTAGAATACTGCATCCAGTTTTGGTCCCCATGTTACGCAAAAGTTGTTGAGACTCTGGAAAGAGCACAGAGAAGAGCAACAAAGATAATTAGGGGACTGGAGGCTAAAACATGTGAACAATGGTTGCAGGAATTGGGTATGGCTAGTTTAATGAAGAGAAGGACGAGGGGGGACATGATAGCAGTGTTCCAATATCTCAGGGGCTGCCACAAAGAAGAGGGAGTCAAGCTATTCTCCAAAGCACCTGAAGGCAGGACAAGAAGCAACGGATGGAACCTAGACATTCACCTGTCTGAAATGGTATAGGTTCTCCTGCTTGAGCAGGGGGCTGGACTAGAAGACCTCCCAGGTCCCTTCCAGCTCTATTCTATTCTAATCAAGGAGAGAAGCAACCGAGAACTTTTTCTGATAGTTACAACAATTAATCAGTGGAATAACTTGCCTCCAGAAGTTGTGGGTGCTCCAACTCTGTAGGTTCTTAAGAAGAGATTGGACAGCCATTTGTGTCTGAAATAGCATAGGCCAGGGTTTCCTGATTGTGCAGGGGGTTGGACTAAAAGACCTCCAAGGTCCCTTCCAACTCTGTTATTCTGTTGCTCTGTTTTCTTTGTAATAAAATAATGCTTTATGCACCCCTTTGCGTTTCTGTGTTGCGATAGATGGGTTGCATTTATGTGCATCTACATGTATCGGGAAACATAGGGTGGGTTGCACGCACACAGCTCTGGGTCATGTGACTTGGGAGGAAGAGAGAAGAAAGCTTAGAATGGAGCAATCAGCAGCATCTGAAGCCATTGCCCAGTTGTCTCTCCCATACGATCATACCACGGAACCAATTTGATCCCAGTCTGTTCAATTTCCAGACATTTATCCTGCTGATGGATAGACCAAGAGTCTGAATCCTTGACCTTATTTCTTTCTAAGAACCTGATGAGAATCTTATTTCCACAGGTTGTTCTCGGCTTATGACTGGCTGCTTAGCAACTATTCAAGGTTACGAACAACCTTTCTGAGAGTACATACAACCCAGATTCAAAGTTCTGACGGTCATCCCTCCCTCCCCCATGGTCACACATAACCACACTTCATGCTCTCAGCAGCCAGCCCATTTGCAGTGTCCCACAATCATGTGACTGTGATTGATTGATTGATTGATTGATTAAATCTCCCCTATAAGGTGACTCTGGGTGGCTTACAAAACAAGTGAAAAAAATAAAATATTTTAAGTTTTGCCGAAAAGCAGCATTTATTTCCAGTTTTCAGCAAAACCATAAAACAACTGCAGTAGTCATTTTATGACAGCTAAGCGTTTGCTTAATGACTGCTGCTGCTGCTGCTGCAAAAAAAAAAAGGTTATAAAATCTGGTCCACCATAGGGATGGCCTGATTTAGGGCCATCATGAGTTATCATGAGGCTCCATTACGGTTGTAATGTGAGGACTTCCTCTACTCCAAATAGGTAAATTAGATTGATTTTAAGTTACAATTCTGAACTGTGTTGAAAGGAGATTTAAAAAAAAAAAAAAAAAAACACCTAAAAGGAGGAGGGGCAGATACTTTATCGATCAAATCAGGGATTGTCTACTGGATTTCAAGAACAGAAAATTCTATTGGCTCTTTGGCTACTAATGATGATTGAGGACCACTTGCAGCATTAGCTGTAAGTCCCATTCTCCTCCCCCTCCCCATATAAATCAGAAAGCTGTAGTAGATATCCCAGCGTTCCTCAACTTTTCAGTAAAGTTCCTTGTTAGGTTTCTCAGCTCCCTCAAATAAATCAATAGTGTTTAGGGTTGAACGGTAAAATGAGTTTTAGGTTAATGATGTTTTGATCAGCCTGCAAAGAGATCAACCTTTGTCTTGGCAACATAGATTAGACCACAGTATCCATAAGCAGCTAAAGTGACATGAATTTTTGCATTATTTCTTATTTTCAATAAGCCCTGGACCTTGGTTCAATCAAACCATGACCTTCACCCTTGGCAATGTGAAGGATAAAAATTCAGGGTAATCGTATTCCTTCGGACCTAATACAGCTGATTTACACATCTGTTTTATTGATTGGGGAGGACACTCGGGGATCATTAGGGAAATTATCATTTTTCACTCTAAATTTTTCAGTAAGGTTTTCTTTGTTGAGAACCTGGCTTACAGGAGCCCAGAGTTTATGCTGTATGTGTCGGACATAAGCTATAATGAGACTAAATCTTAGCTTTCCTCCTGAACTAGTTACCAAAATATTTGTAAAAATTGTATCATGATCATGTGTTAGAAGAATCATTAGAGACTCCATGAGCCCAGGTGGCACAAGAACAGATCAAAAATGAAATCCAGATACACTGTGAGAAAGGAGATTCATTTTATTCCCAAGAACAAAGAGATTTGTTTTTGAGGGCAACTACAGAGGAAATGGAGTCCAGAGATTTAGTTTTATAGGAGGGCCAGTACTTGGTGTGAACTTGGGGGTGTGGTTTGGATACAAGCTGGTTTCAACATGTGTCCTTCCTGTGTAGATGTGCAGTTCGGGATGCTCCTAATTTGGGCTTTGGTCCTGAAGTGCGTGTGAAATCCAGAAAGGAAGATCACTCTGAGATATGTAGATTCCACCTCTACTGTCTCCCTTTATTCCAGGGGGGATTCCAGTTCTTTGAAGGGGCCAGTGAGATGTTAGTCTAAGTGTTAGGATTGTATGTTTATTCTAAGGCTGGTTGGCAGTTGAGTTTCTAAAAAAGGAGAGGTCCTGTCAGAGATCTTTTAACTTTTAACAAAAGAAGTAACAATTATTAATAATGAGCGTCTGGTTCTGACCTTTTGGATAATGTTGCTTTCATCCCTATCTACATCTTTCCATTATGCTTTACCAGTGTTTTTCAACCTTGGCAACTTTAAGATGAGTGGACTTCAACTCCCAGAATTCCCCAGCCAGCAAAGCTTTGCAAAGCTGCCTGGAGAATTCTGGGAGTTAAAGTCCACCTGTCATGGTTCCGACAGATGAAACTCTTCAAAAGAACTTCGAGGCATTGTTTACCTTAAAGAATCTTTTATTTGAGTAGCATAACATCGGCAGTGCATAATCGAAGCCAAAAACTGAATTCCCCTCTCCTGGGCACATAGTATCAAAGCACAATTCCCTCCTCAAATTAACAGTCATAAATCACATTCCTCAATTAGCTTGAATCGCGGGCTTCCTCTCCAGCTCTCTAGCCCGCCAATTCTTTATCGACTCTGAGTTCAATAACCTTGATTCTCACGCTAGGTTTAGTGTTGTTATGTCTAGCTAAACTCTCATTCACATCCCCCCTCCCAGCATCATCTAACTCTAAAAGCAAAAGCAAAAAGATGGCTACATTTCCATCTGTTGTCAATGCAAAACATCCGATGTTAGCAAGGTTGACACCACCTATCTTAAAATTGCCAAGGTTGAGAAACACTGCTTTAGGCTATCTCCTTAATGTCCATTTTTAGTTAGAATTTAGCCTAAATTCTACATACACTCCATACATATTTATCTGATTTTACCATGACTTCTCCAATTTCTTCAACTTCATAAAGTTTTCAAAACTTGTTTAAATTCTAGTGCACTATATCTTTCCCCTTTCCCCAATATTGTAAATTGTAAATAGTTCTGGTATTCACTGAAGGAAGCAGGGATTTTTGAAGATTCGTTCATTTAAAGTTTTTCCCGCCCACTCCAATCTGTAGACTTTGGACAGCATACAATTGAGCAAAAATATATAAGAACAAAATAAAATTAGAGACAGTATATATACAGGTTGTAACGTATTGCTTTCATGTGGCTCTCAAAAATTGGAAGCTGTTTTAAATTGACATTTTAAAAAATCGATTCCTTTTGCAAGAGAGAAAATTTCACCTTTGGCTGCATTCCTGCAAAAATCCTTAACACTGAATGAACCTACTGTATATTGTCAGTTCATATGATAAACTGAAATAGGAGCGAACCAAATGGTCCCAGTTTTAGCAACATATAAGCTACAAAGCTCCAATCAAAACAAGCCTAATCAATCATTAACTAAAGACTCTCTAGGCCTTAACTGACCTGATTTAGCACATTGTATAAACATATAGGCAGTCTTTGACTTACGACTAGTTGCTTAGCGACTGTTTGAAGTTACAATGGACCTGTCATGGTTCCGACAGATGATACTCTTCAAAGAACTTCGAGGCATTGTTTACCTTAAAGAATCTTTATTCAAGTAGCATGGCATCCACACGTACATAGTCGAAGCCAAAATCTGAATTCCCCTCCCCTAAACACATAGTATCAAAGCAGAATTCCCTCCTCCAATTAACGGTCATAAATCACATTCTCCAATTAGTTTGAAATGCAGACCTTCCCTCCAGTTCTCTAACCCGCCATTTCTTATCATCTCTTATTTCAAACAACCTTGAAGAATACTCTACTGTCATGTTGTTATGTCTAACTAATCCCCATACACATTCTTCCCCCTCCCCCCCCCAGCATCATCTAATTCTATCTCTAAAAGTAACACACAGGTTACAGAGAAAATGGTTGCATCTTCATACATTGTCAAAGCAAGAACATCTGACGTTAGCAGCATTGACAGGACCAAATAAATGGTACTTTCCACCCAGTTCCAAGATTGTGACTGCCACCTGGGGTCACATGACTGCGTTTCAGGTGTTCAACAGCCAACCTGCATTTATGGCTTTTTGTAGCATCCTGTGGTCATGTGACCATTATTTATCATTTTGCTGAAAACCGGCGTTTACGTCTGGTTTTTGCCAAACCCAGCCCATAGCAAACAATGGGTTCACTTAATGACCACTGTGTTCACTTAACAACTGCTGCACAAAAGGTTGTAAAAATGGCTCTGGTCATGTGGTGATGGGCTTTGCAACCCCCACAATTGGTCCATTGTGGTCATAAACAGGGCTACCTGTAGCCGAGATTGCTAAATTCTGAACTTTGCAACAAATGCTTTTGATTTTCAGTGCTCTGGGAAACTTAATAGGAACCAGTTTGTTGTTTGAGATTTCAGCACGAATGCAGATCGGGAGGCTTCTAAGAATTCCTCCAGGCTTGTGGTGGGATAGAAGTAAACAGATACATAATAAATAAATAATAAACATGGAGACATGTTGCAGGTAGATTTCTCTCACCAACATCCAATATTCAACCCAAGAATTTGCAGAAACATTTCAAGAGAATCTAGAACCTAGAATAATATGATTGGAAGGGACCCTGGAAGATCTTCTAGTCCAGGGGTCTTCAAACTTGGCCCTTTTATGACTTGTGGACTTCAACTCTCAGAATTCCTCAGCCAGGCATGCTGGCTGAGGAATTCTGGGAGTTGAAGTCCACAAGTCATAAAAGGGCCAGGTTTGAAGACCCCTGTTCTAGTCCAAATCCCTGCTCAAGCAGGAGACTCTATACCATTCCAGACATTTTCTCTTCCTGAAAACCTGCAGTGTTGGAGCACCCACAAATTCTGGAGGCAGGTTGTTCCACTGATTAATTGTTCTAACTGTCAGGAAATTTCTCCTTAGTTCCAGGTTGCTTCTCTCCTTGATTAGTTTCCATCCGTTGCTTCTTGTCCTGCCTTCAGGTGCTTTGGAGAATAGCTTGACTCCCTCTTCTTTGTGGCAACCCCTGAGATATTGGAACACTGCTATCATGTCCCCCCTCGTCCTTCTGTTCATTAAACTAGACATAACCAATCCATGCAACCTTTCTTCATATGTTTTCATAGTGTGGGAAGTCAGCCCCCCACAGAAGGAAATATTAAAAGGGCAGGAAAATATATTTCCTCAAAGGATCTTAAAGAGGCAGAAAAGCATGCCCAGTTTTTCTTAATAGCCCCAGGTCTCCCTCCCCCAAGCAGAAACCAGCTCTGTAGAAATGCAGATGGAGGCCCCAGCTAGAAGATCAAGAAGACAAAAACACCTAAAATCTACATACCCCACCCAAACTCTAAGACAGGACATAAAAGGATTAACTCACAGATGCCAAAGGGCACATTCAGACTCAGGTCAAAGTTCATGCCACAGGAACAACTCCACAAACAAAAGGCTCCAGAGGGTATAAAAACCCACTCCCTACATGTGTTCGCTCTCTTTTCTGCCAGAGCCAGCTTTCTGTCTGGCTCTCCTCTTCAATAAACTGCAACCTTCTTTCTAAAGCAGTCGCCATGTTGTTTATCCCCAGCTTGGACTGAACCATGATGAAGACTTTTCCTTCAACAATAGGAAGAATGTTTTTCACCTTCATATGTTCACATGCCACCTCTAGTCCATCTCTTTGATAGACTAGACATGCTCAATTCCTCTATCCTCTCTCCCCCTCCCCCCGGATTTCTGGAGAAACTTAATGCTTTCAAAAGTGTGTATCTGAAGGAGAAAATCCACTGTGAATTCTAACCCACTGAGATGTTCTGTTGAAATTAGTCTTCAGTCTATACATGGGGAATCCTTTGGGAACGGTGAAGCAGAAGAGACAAGGCGAAATTATTTTGAAAGGTCATTGCAAGGTATAAAATCACTGTGGTAAAATATGTTCTTTCAGCCGCAGGTCCCCACCCAGCCACCATCGAATGCAAATGTTGTGGGTCAAGAGGGAAAAAGCAAAGAGAGATTAAATCCATCCCTTCTGCAAGTGACAAGCCCATGATGGAGGTTTTTACAGAGGGGGGGAGGGGGTCCCCATTTTTTAATCAGAATTATTTATAGGATTAACCCCACACCGAACCTGTGAACTCCAGATTTATTAAGCATGAGTCATGTGTGTCTCTGTTGTGTGGACGTGTGTGTGTTTGGGAACTAGGTGGAGCACAACAGCACTTCTGGGGCTCGGGAAGAAATAAGGTGGTCTAGTGCAGGGGTCTTCAAACTTGCCCCTTTTATGACTTGTGGACTTCAACTCCCAGAATTCCTCAGCCAGGCACTGAAGTACTGAAGTCCATTCTTAAAATGGTTGAGGTTGAGAAACACTGGGTTAGATTACCTATCCCACTTAGTGACTTCATACAGTGGGAGATTTTTAAGAGGAGACTGGACATTCACCTGTCTGAGACAGCATAGGTTCTCCTGCTTGAGCAGGGGGCTGGACTAGAAGACCTCCAAGGTCCCTTCCAGCTCTATTCTATTCTAAAAAAACACCACTTTGGACTCTTCCAAGAACAAACGTCTGTGCCAACGTGGAACGAGTAGTTATTGGTTGGTCTGATGCATTGATTATGTGTCATCAAGTCCATATCAACTCTTAATGACCAGTGACTTAATGCATCCGACTCGCCACAACAAACCTGTCGCAGCCAATTCACAACGGCCAACTCGCCGCAGCCAACTCACCACAACCAACTTGCTATGGCTAACTTCCTGCATTACACTACTAGCGAAGAAATGGTGGAATAGAAGCGTTAAAGAAAGGATGCAAAAGGAGGGACAGAATGAAATGAGAACGACAAAAATTAAAATAACGTCCTAATTATTTTAAATAATTAAATTGAATTGTTGAGTTGTTGAATTGCCCGGTGGCGAGTTGCCCATGGTGAGTTGCCCGTGGGTGAGTTGTCCCATTCTGCAAGTGAGGGTTCCTGGCAGATAACAACACAACTGTGTGAATGTGTAGAGGCCCAGAGTCTTTTTCTTGGCCTGTCGATTGTCGAATGCATGCGAAAATGATGCATTTCTTCTAAAGCCCAAGAGGGGGCCTTATTTGGGCAGTTTAAGGTTTGTGTCAACGCTGCTAACATCGGATGTTTTGCTTTGACAACAGTTAGAGATGCAACCATTTTCTTCTTATGTTTTACTTTTAGAGTTAAATATGCTGGGGGGGGGAGAATATGCATGAGAGTTTAGATAGTCATAATAATACTGGACTAGTGTGAGAACCAAGGTTATTGAAATAAGAGATGATAAGAATTGGCGGGCTGGAGAACTGGAGGGGAAGCCTGCATTTCAAACTAATTGGAGAATGTGATTTATGACTGTTAATTGGAGGAGGGAATTGTGCTTTGATACTATGTGCTCAGGGGAGGGGAATCCAGTTTTTGGCTTCGACTGTGTTAGTGCCGATGCTATGCTGCTCGAATAAAGATTCTTTGAGGTAAAAAAATGCCTCGAAGTTCTTTGAAGAGTTTCATCTGTCGGAACCATGACAGTTTGATCTGGACCTGAAATAAATAAACAAATCCTGAGCAAAGACTTGGACCTGTCCTTTTAGATTGTTCTACGGACTTTGGAGAACCAGCTCCCAAGAAAAAAAAGATTGTAAACGGGTTATCTTTCTCTGGAACAGTAGCAGAACAAAGGCAGAGCAGAAATGTGAGCAGGGTTTGGGGAGGGAAGGGGGTCTTTTGAGGAGATCGGAATGGCGTTCCAGAGACCAGAATACCAGAAACTCAAATAATGTGTGTGGTTTGCCAATTTTTCCAGAGGGAATATAACGAGAGATGTTTGTCTGCTTTTAGAGTGATGAAAGATCCAGTAATGGCAACAATAACTGCTTCCATTTCTTGTGGAACTGCCAAAGGCATTTTGTTCCCCCCCCCCTTTTTTTTTTCCTGATGGAGAAAACGTCAGATCCACTCCTGAAGAATGAGTTTACAATTAGCCTTATTGACTAAACAAAAGGTTCCCTCACGAACGGCAGTTCTTAAGAATGCTATTTATATTTATTATATTTATAATGTGTTTATAATATTATATACCCATATACGTATGAATGTATATTTATATTATGTAAATATAATTTGATATATTTGGTGTTGTGGTAAATCTGGGAACCACAATGTTACAATAATATTCATTCCAAATTGACCTTCATAATTCAGTCCAGCGGATTGATTCATTATTCATAAATTAATAATTTGATTGACATCTTCATAAGCGATTGAGATGAGGGGATAGAAGGGGAACTCGTCAGATTTGCAGAAGACACCAAGCTGAGGGGGAATAGCCAACACTCCAGAAAATAGGCTCAAGATACAAAAGGATCTTGACAGACTTGATATCTGGAGCTTATCTAACAAATTGCAATTCAGTGGTGAGAAAAGTAACTCTATAAATCATTTAAATAAACAAATAAATAAATAGCAAAAAAAATAATAATGCTCAAAAGACATGAATGGCAAGCCTTCCATACTTCAGAACAACAAAATAACAGAGTTGAAAGGGACCTGGGAGGTCATCTAGTCCAACCCCCTGCTCAGGCAGGAAACCCAATACCATTTCAGACAAATGGCTGTCCAGTCTCTTCTTAAAAACTTCCAGTGTTGGAGCATTCACAACTTCTGGAGGCAAGTTGTTCCACCGATGGATGGTTCTAACTGTCAGGAAGTTTCTCTTTAATTCCAGGTTGTTTCTCTCCTTAATTAATTTAGAATAAAATAGAGCTGGAAGGGACCTTGGAGGTCTTCTAGTCCAGCCCCCTGCTCAAGCAGGAGAACCTATACCAGGGGTCTTCAAACCTGGCCCTTTTATGACTTGTGGACTTCAACTCCCAGAATTCCTCAGCCAGCGTGTCTGGCTGAGGAATTCTGGGAGTTGAAGTCCACAAGTCATAAAAGGACCAAGTTTGAAAACCCCTGACCTGTCCTATACCATTTCAGACGTGACCGTCTAGTCTCTTCTTAAAAACTTCCAGTGTTGGAGCATTCACCACTTCTGGAGGCAGGTTGTTCCACTGGTTAATTGTTCTAACTGTCAGGAAGTTTCTCCTCAGTTCTAGGTTGCTTCTCTCCTTGATTAACTTCCATCCATTGCTTCTTGTCCTGCCTTCAGGTGCTTTGGAGAATAAGTTGAACCCCTATAACCAGCCCACTGGGAGCCAATATATGTAGTCCTTGACTTACAACAGGATGCTTAGTGACTGCTAATGTGAACACCCCAAAAGCTACTTATGACCAGTTCTTGAAGTTAATGGCCACAGCAGTGCCCCTGGGGTCATTTGCCCTTATGACCAACTGCAAGAATTCTGCAGTGTCCTTCCGGCCACTGCAAATCTCAGATTAGGGAAGGAGGACAGACCGCTGTGTTGCTGGGCCCCATGGCATGATCCTAGAAATAGCTGCCATTTTCTGAGCAGCTGCATTGAAATGTGAGCTGCAGGTTTCTGGACTGGTGAAGCTTCGGAGTGGTCTTCAAGGGTAGCCCCATGTGAAGCACATTGCAGTAGTCCAGACCGGAATGAAGTTGAGGCTCCTTTTCACGTAATTTAAGCAACTGAAGACAAATCCGTTGCACTGTGGCAACAGTGGCAACCTTTGAGCCCTAGATCCAAAAGCACTATAGGTGGTTCTCGACTTACAACGATTCATTTAGCGACCTTTCAAACTTACAACGGCACCGAAAGAAGTGACCTGTGACCGTTTTTCACACTTACGACCGTCACTGCATCCGCATGGGCACAGGATCAGAATTCGGATGCTTGGCAACTGACTCACATTTATGACGGTTGCATCATGTGATCCGCTTTTGTGACCCTTCTGGCCAGCAATGTCCAGGTGGAAGCCAGATTCACTTAACAACCGTATTCCTAACTTAACAACTGCAGTGACTCCCTTAACAACGGTGGCAAGAAAAGTCGTAAAACGGGGCAAAACTCACTTAACCGCTGTCTCGCTTAGCTACAGAAATTTTGGGCTCCATTGTGGTCATAAGTTGAGGACTGCCTGTAAATTCTTAAGGAGACACCCATCTTCCAATCCCTTTCCCTTGTAGAGTCGCATAAGATTTGTCCTGTTGTTGTGAATGCCACTGACACATTTCTCGAATCAATGGTGCAGAGGAACCCATTGGAACGAAAGGAAGAACTTCTCAATTAACCTGGAGGTTAAGCTTAATAGTGTTAATAATAACCAGCATTGAGTTATATACAGATTTGCTCGTACGTGACAGTTCTGGTGCTACTGAGTTAAAAAAAAGGAAAGAAAACTATTCATTTTTTGGGGGGGACTGGATATTTTTTTTTAATTGGAAAGAATTTGAGGAATGGGGGAGATGAAAAATATAGGAGGCTTCTCGATCGAGTTTGTGCAGTGTGTAGATATAATACACTTGAAAAACACAATAAATAAAGACCTTAAACTAAATGATATGGTTGGATCCACTATCAAATTCTCCCCAGACATGTGCCCTCCATAAGGATATGTAAAAATGACCTTGGGAGGCAGGTAAAACTACTACAGTTAGTCCTGGATTTAGTTCAACAACTTTTGTGTGTCTAATGCAGGGCTCTTCAAACCTGGCCCTTTTATGACTTGTGGACTTCAACACCCAGAATCCCTCAGCCAGCTTGCCTGGCTAAGGAATTCTGGGAGTTGAAGTCCACAAGTCATAAAAGGGCCAAGTTTGAAGACCCCTGGTCTAATGCAAGCAGAGTTTTGATGACATCATTGTGGCCACCATCTTGAAATTTTGGACCATATCCCGCAGAAACTCCCAGAATTCATGAATATTTATGACCCCTATAATGTCCCACCCCTTCGAGGTGGGATGGGGTCTTCACAGGGAAAGGGGTGTCCAATAGCCACAATTCAACCTAGAAGATGGCTACATAAGCATTGTTATAAGCTTAGGAATGGTGCCATCTTTAAGCCTTGAATAATCAAAGGCTGATCGAAAAAGGGAATAATGGTCCTGGTGCAGAGATTGTACTGCATCTTTTTTTTTTTTTTAAGAAAAAAGTTTTTAAGAAAAAAAGTCCGTTATAGCTGTGTGTATGTGGCTGATTTAAACATGTTAGGTGAAAATCTGTGGTTGTATTTGAACAGTGTACGCTTAGTGAGTGTTACCCTAGATCAGTGTTTCTCAAGTTGGCCTTGTGAAGATGTGTGGACTTCAACTCCCAGAATTCTCCAGCCATCATGGCTAGTTGGGGAATTCTGGGAGTTGAAGTCCACACTTCTTCAAGTGGCCAGGATTGAGAAACACTGCCCTAAATTAATGGGAAGGGAAGGTCAATTCAGTTTTTTTTTATTAGCATACTTTCAGGGTAACTGTGTAAACCCAGAACACAGTAATCAGGTAAAGTATTATGTGAATGCAGCTGCTGGAATGGGGCCAAGGTTTCAAAAAAAAAAAAGATACACATAAATATTATATTCAGGTGAGCTTTACTCCTGGATGCATCCTCATTGGTTTATTGTCCAAACTATGAAAGTGTTTGATTTGTCATTGCCCTGGGATTACCTCTTGGTCTCTCATCCAGATACTCACCAGCATTAAGTCTGTTTAGCTAAGGATTGCATAAATCCTGCCAGGTTTTGTAGTGTGTAGTAAATCTGGGAGGGGGGGGAAGACAGTGTACCCCTCTCACACCTCTCCTCCAGTGTAGTTTTCCAAACATCCTACCTCAGTCACAGGAATGTGGGACCCCAAATCCCATTACTCTCACCCACCCAGATGGGGATGATGGGAGTTGCAGTTGCTCTTCCCCACAGGGAGAAGGCTGCTTTGACAAAGCCTGCCATGATCTCTTCCTTCTCTCTCTCTCTCTCTCCCTTCTCCTTCTCTCCTTTTGCTCTCCTCCTCCTCTTCCTCTCCTTCTTCTTCCCTTTCTCATTCTCCTCCTTCTTCTTTCTCTTCTCCTTCTTCTCTTTTTCCTCTCCTTCTCCTTCTTCCCCCTTTCCTCCTCCTCCTCCTCTTCTGTTTCTCCTTTTTTGTCCCCCTCTTCTTCTTCTTCTTCTTCTTCTTCTTCTTCTTCTTCTTCTTCTTCTTCTTCTTCTTCTTCTTCTTCTTCTTCTTCTTCTTCTTCTTCTTCTTCTTCTTCTTCTTCTTCTTCTTCTCCTTCTCCTTCTTCTTCTTCTCCTTTTCTCTTCTTCTTCTTCTTCTTCTTCTTCTTCTTCTTCTTCTTCTTCTTCTTCTTCTTCTTCTTCTTCTTCTTCTTCTTCTTCTTCTTCTTCTTCTTCTTCTTCTTCTCCTTCTTCTTCTTCTCCTTCTCCTTCTCCTTCTTCTTCTTCTCCTTCTCCTTCTTCTCCTCCTCCTTCTCCTTCTCTTTCTTCTTCTTCTTCTTCTTCTTCTTCTTCTTCTTCTTCTTCTTCTTCTTCTTCTTCTTCTTCTTCTTCTTCTTCTTCTTCTTCTTCTTCTTCTCCTTCTCCTTCTCCTTCTTCTCCTTCTCTTCTGCTTCTCTTTTTCCTCTCTTTCTTCTTCCACCCTTTCCTTCTCCTCCTCCTCTTCTGCTTCTTTTTTGTCCCCCTCTTCTTCTCCTCTTCTTCTCCTTCTCCTCCTTTTCTTTCTCCTCCTCTCCTTCTCTTTCTCTTCCTCCTCCTCCTCCTCCTCTTTTTCTCTTCTTCTCCTCTACTTCCCCTTCTTCTCTTTCACACCTTTCTCCGACTCCTCCGTCTCCGTCTCCTTCCCTCCGCCCCCTCGCCCGGCAGAGGGTCGGTCCCGCCAGGCGAGATGCGCAGCCAGACCACCCCCCCACCCCCGCCACACACACACATACACACACTCCCGCCCTGTCCCGCTCCTCGCCCGCAGCTCCGGCCCGGCTTTTCGCTTCGCCCGGACGCACTTCCGAGACTCCGGCGGAGAGAGCGAGAGCCGCAGAAACCCCCCGCAGCGCCCGGCGGCTCCCCACAGCTCTGCGCAGCCCCGCCGCCGAGCCCCGCCGCTCCTCTCTGGCTGGGCGGTCGGAGCCCTCCGAAGAAGTCCCCGCCGGGCGCGCCCCTCCGCCCGCCCTGCCTCCCGCCCTCCGGAGCAAGAGGCTTCGGCAGCGGCGGCGGCGGCGCAAGCAGGCGATCCCGGCGTCGGGCTGTCGGTCGGTGGGTCGGGCAGGCGAGGATGCTCCGGGATCGCGGCAAGAGGAGGGCGCGGCGAGCCACGCCGGCGCTCCGGGACCTGCTGCGTTGACGCGGGCCGGGAGGCATGGCTCGGCGTCGGGGGCGCTCCCCGATGGGATTCCTCGCGAGTCAGGAGCCGCTCCTGTTACTGCTTTGCGCAAACTTCTTCCCCGGTAAGAAGGGGCGGCGTGGAAGTGTGTGTGTGTGTGTGTGGGGGTGAAATCTCCCTCTCCTGGTTCTTCTTCTCCCCCCCTCCCGCCCCCGTGTCCTAACATTCGTGTTGGGAGCGTTCACACAACCCGCGCGGCGCGCCGGCCGAGGGGTGAGGTGTGTGGGGGGGCGGCTTGGAACAAAACGGAGTCCCGCGGGATGGATGTGTTTTTTTTATTATCAAGGTTAAAACGTCCAAGCTTGTGTGACTTGGAGTCGCTAGGGGTGTTAGAAGCGAGCCCGGGGCAAGCGCGCCGTGTGAACATACAACGATGATAAAACAGGTTAAAAATGGTGTCTGGCGCTGTCCAAGGTCCCCGGGCACTAAAAAACGGTGCTTTGCTGCTTATTTCTCTCCTCCTCCCTTATCCAGCCTCCCCCATCCCTGTTGGGATCATAACGACAGCCCTGCGAGGTGGGCTGGCTGGAGAGAGAGAGAGAGAGAGAGAGAGAAGACTGAGCCAAGGTCATCCCAGCTGCTCATCAAGAAACCAGAACTAGGTTCTCTCCGGGTTCGTGAAGATGATGATGCGTCTCACCTCATGCGTGCAGGGCTTTTCCTGAAGGAAAACAGTGTTCCCTGCAAGGGGAGGGGGGGGATTCCCATTTTTATCCTCGCAGAGCCCTTAAGAGGAAGATCCGGAGATCCAGTGGCTCAGCCAAGGACATCCTGTAGCTCCGTATCCTAGCAAGGCATTTAGGAGGGAAGGTTCTCCCCCGTTCACACCCGGCAGCCCTGCTTCATTCGGCATAACCAGAAGGACTTTCCATGCATTTAAGACCAAATAAATAAATAAAAATTACCCCCCCCCTCTTGAATAATGATAAACTGGGAACCATCTCCACTGTATTCATAACCATCGCATTAAAAAAAAAACCAAAAATGAAGTGGCTTTTTGCAGACAGTGTGCTAAACAATGATTCACCCTAACCCTGATTTGTGGTGCTTCCCCCCTGTGGCTTAGCTTGCCATGCACCTGTTTTGGCCAGCCAAACTTGGATTCGGTGGAGGGTGCACACTCGGACTATGGGTGAGGATTCAGCGTGTTGTGTGAATGTGGCACATTGACTTTTAGCCAGAGATCCGGTTCTGTTAGACCAGCCTAGAATCAACCAGAGTTTTTTTTTTGGGGGGGGGGGTGTCATTGGTTCTAGGTTTTCCACCCTGCAAGGCAATTTATAGTAGCATCCTTTGGCATTTGAGGTGGAGGCCACGGAGGTGAAATGAATTCCCATCAAGAGCTTTGATTCATTGTAATTTCAAGTAAACACCCAGGAAGAAGGGGTGAGACAGTGAGGTTGGGGAGCAATTTAAAATATACTCATTAGTTTACGAGTATTACTCATGGGATTCTTCAGACAATTAGTAAGTTTGCCGTAGTTATTGGTCTTGGCTTAGGAAAGCTTGGAGATGTTTAGATTCACTAGGTGGGTTAGGTTGCATCAATCTTTGCTCCAGAATAATAATAATAATAATAATAATAATAATAATAATAATAATAATAATAATAATAATAATAATAATAATAATAATAATAATAATAATAATAATAATAATAATAATAATAATAATAATAATAATCGCCAGCCAATTTGAATGTTCAGTTGACTGAGGTTCATGTCTAATGAATGAAAGATAATAATAATAATAATAATAATAATAATAATAATAATAATAATAATAATAATAATAATAATAATAATAATAATAATAATAATAATAATAATAATAATAATACAATAACAATAACAATAACAATAATAGAGTTGGAAGGGACCTTAGAGGTCATCTAGTCCAACCCCCTGCTCAAGCAGGAAACGCTATACCATTTCAGACAAATGGCTGTCCAGTCTCTTCTTAAAAACTTCCACTGTTGGAGCATTCACTGCTTCTGGAGGCAGGTTGTTCCACTGGTTAATTGTTCTCACTGTCAGGAAGTTTCTCCTTAGTTCTAGGCTGCTTCTCTCCTTGATGAGTTTCCATCCGTTGCTTCTTGTCCTGCCTTCAGGCGCTTTGGAGGATAGCTTGACTCCCTCTTCTTTGGGGCAGCCCCTGAGATATCGGAAGACTGCTATCATGTCACCCCTCGTCCTTCTCTTCATTAAACAGCCAGCAGTGGTTGGCAAAAATCTCCTGCAACAGAGGATGTGTAAAGTTCACTTAGTGTAGGGGGAATGGCCTTGAAGGGGGGGGTCTCTTACCAAGGCAACAGACAGATAAGAGGGGCGTCAACCCCAGCCAAGGAAGTAACTTGACAAAGTGTCTCAGATTAAGCCCCTTCCTGGTTCACACGGAGATAAAGGACGGGAGGAGGGATACACATTCAAACTTAGGAGTTTCTGTTACTATCACTTTACAATAAAACTACAGATAGTCCTCGGCCATTTGTTAATGACCGTTCGAAGTTACAATGGCACTGAAAAAAGTGACTTATGAGCGTTTTTCACACTTATGACCCATACAGCCTCCCCATGGTCAAGTAATTAAAATTTGGATGCTTGGCAACTGTTTCATATCAATGGCGCTTTCAGTGTCCCGGGGTCATGACCTTCGGACAAGCCAAATCAGTGGGGAAGCCAGACTCATTTTACAGGTGTGTGACTAACAACTGCAGTGATTCACTTACTAATTGTGTCAAGCAAGGTCGTAAAATGAGGCAAAATTCACTTAACAGCTGTCTCTCTTAGCAACAGAAATTTTGGGCTCAATTGTGGTCATACGATGAGGACTACCTGACTTTTTTGGGGGGGGGTCTGGCCTGTCTTGTTGGGTGGATGCTGATGTTCCCCCTAAAAAAAACTACAGAGCAGCTGAGGAAAACCTCCTACCCCGGAGCATGTGCAGAATTTATTTGGGGCTGAGAAGCAAGCCACTTCCCTTTCAGACCTAAAGGTATTTCACAGGCAAAGAGCATATTAAGAGTGCAGGGTGTACTCCTAACCTGTGACCCAAACCAGTGGAACCAGTGGAACAACCTGCCTCCAGAAGCGGTGAATGCTCCAACACTGGAAGTTTTTAAGAAGAGACTGGACAGCCATTTATCCGAAATGGTGTAGGGTTTCCTGCCTGAGCAGGGGGTTGGACTAGATGACCTCCAAGGTCCCTTCCAACATTATTATTATTATTATTATTATTATTATTATTATTATTATTATTATTATTATTATTATTATTATTATTGTTGTTGTTGTTGTTGTTGTTGTTGTTGTTGTTGTTGTTGTTGTTGTTATTATTATACTTGGCTGACCCTAAATAACATCCATTGTTCCCATCTTCCCAGGCAAACGTGTCCTGTGAATGCAAACTGAGATGCTTCTCTTTGGTTGCAAACTTATGAGAAGGGAAGATTTGAATGCCCTCTTTTTTTTTCTTCTTCATTTTTCCGACTTCCCTTAACAGGGTTTATCCCTATTGTAAGAACGCATCCGTGAGCACCAACTGGCAGTCAAAAGGCATGACAAAAATTCTTTAATTTCACAACATATAGACAGGCTTAACCATAGTTTCAATTGGGAAAATGTGACCATCCTAGACCAGGCCCAATCCAAAAATGCCAGGGAATTTCTAAAAGCCTGGCACTCTGACAAATCAGCCATCAACGGACACATAGACGTTAACAACATCTGTAGACTATGCAAAAGAGACAGTCAGCCCAAAAGAGAAAAAGACTCCAGCAACTCTCCAGTCACCTCCATGCAAATTAGTTGGAGGTGTTTATGTAAGTCCTGCCTCCAGATTTGTTTCCTTACCTCAGGGGTCTTCAAACTTGGCCCTTTTATGACTTGTGGACTTCAACTCCCAGAATTCCTCAGCCAGGCACACGTGCCTGGCTGAGGAATTCTGGGAGTTGAAGTCCACAAGTCATAAAAGGGCCAAGTTTGAAGACACCTGCCCTAAGATCACTCCCACCCACCCACCCAGGCAGGCAAGACACTAGATAAACCCGCAGCAAACCACACTCCTTACTAGCACTGATAATGTTACCTAGTTAGGGTAATGAAACGTCTGCAAGAAAACAAGCAAGCTCAGAGAGCACCAAGGACTTCTCAAGGATGATTTGCATCAGAACAGAATGACAGAGTTGGAAGGGACCTCGGAGGTCTTCTAGTCCATCCCCCCTGCTCAAGCAGGAGACTTGTATATTCCAGACAAAGGACTGTCCAGTCTCTTCTTAAAAACCTCTAGCAAGCTGTTCCACTGATTAATCGTTCTCACTGTTAGGAAGTTTCTCCTTAAGTTCTAGGTTGCTTCTCTCCTTGATTAGCTTTCATCGGTTACTTCTTGTCCTGCCTTCAGGTGCTTTGGAGAATAGCTTGACTCCCTCTTCTTTGGGGCAGCCCCTGAAATACTGGAAGACTGCTATCATGTCACCCCTGGTCCTTCTCTTCATTAGATTAGACCTAACCCAATTCCTGCAATCTTTCTTCATATGTTTCAGCATCCATCATCCTATAATACCTGTATATTTGGAATATTCAGAAAAATATACGACCAGTAGCCCTTTTGCAAGGGTCTTTATCTTGAAAAACAATTGCAGAATAGATTTATGGAGATGTATAATGGCTTGAGGTAACCCTTTGCTTTATCCGCTGAACTGTGTTGCCATCACCAAATTTGAGCCGGTAGTAGCCTAGGAAGATTTCTTTGATTTTTCCAGACATTATTTATTTCTCTTTCCTCCTTCCATTAGTCTCTTAATGTAACCTGTCCAAGCTTTGCTGATGTGGCAATAACAGCTGCAGTGAAGATGGTCCCTGGGGCCTGGGCCAGTCTGTTTGCTCTGGAGTAATCTCATCAGCGTTAATGAGATGGCTTTTCCGAGACAAGCCCTGCCCGATGAGGGTCCTCCCTCCCCTCTGTAGGAGTCGCCGCTGCCCCCCTTCCTTACTCAAAGGTAGCGACCACAACTAACACATTTTATTAGAAGGCGTAAGCTTTTGTTTATCAGAAGCTTGTAGGAGTTGGAAAAAAGAGTCTATCCGATTCCTCCTGATTGCTTTCTCCTTTTGTGTTCAGCTTTCTTGGTACAGATAATCTGAATTCTCGCTTTGAAGGGTGGGAGAGAGGGTTTTTTTTGGGGGGGGGGTGCTTTTCATTTTTGCCTTCAGGCGGCAGAAAGGGAATGTGTGGCCTTGGCAGTTTCTGAGCAAGACAAGGCTTTGAATATTTCTTTACATTGTCCTGTTCCTGCCCTCCCTCTTCCCTCCCCCACCCACCCACCCAACGAAAGGCGCTTCAGAGAGTTCCTTTATTAGCAGGGCCCGTCGCCACCAACTTTTCAAGCCGTGACTCCGAAGGTGCCCTTGCTGGAAAAAATGGAAGGAAGGAAGGAAGGAAGGAAGGAAGGAAGGAAGGAAGGAAGGAAGGGAAGATGGGAAGGAGACAGGAAGAAGAAAGGAAGGAGAAAGGGGAGAAGAAAGAAAGAAAGAAAGAAAGAAAGAAAGAAAGAAAGAAAGAAAGAAAGAAAGAAAGAAAGAAAGAAAGAAAGAAAGAAAGAAAGAAAGAAAGGGGGGAGATGGGAAGAAGTAATGAGGGAAGAAAGGAAGGAGAGGGGAGAATGGAGAGAGGGGAGGAAGAAAGGAGAGGGAAGGAAGGAGAGAGATGAAAAGGAAGGAAGGAAGGAGATGGGAAAGAGATAGGAAGAAGGAAGAAAGGAAGAAGAAGGGAGAAAGAAAGAAAGAAAGAAAGAGAAAGAAAGAAAGAAAGGAAGGAAGGAAGAAAGGAAGGAAGAAAGAAAGGAAGAAAGAAAGGGAGAGAGAGAGAGGGCATGGGAAGAAATAATGAGGGAAGGAAGGAAGGAAGGGAGGGAGGGAGAGAGGGAGGGAGGGAGGGAGGGAGATGGACTGAGAGTGACGATTATGTCCAAAGAAGCCTGCATTGGAAATCCTTCTTGGTTCTCCTAGATTGGCCAGCTGTTTTGGGATGTTGTCACTTACCTCCCACTTCCCATTTGCAAAGCCATGTTCACTTAGGGTCAATACAGATCTAGCGGTGAGTCTCTCTTTATATTGCATGAGCTTTTCGGCATATTTGATGAGTCCTGAGAATGGATTTTTGTAAGGGGCTCCCAATATTTGATTTCCCAATCAAACGCTGCAGCTTGGAAACCTCACCAAAATGGCCCTTGTCGCAATTTCCTTTTGGGGTGGGTGAGTAAAGATGGATTATATGGGCCTAAAGCGAGGTGAACTCTGACTCTTGTTGCACCAAACCAGCTTTTTGTAACTTAGGAGTTGCATTGCTTCCCCATTACAGCTTCACACTCACTGAATCCGCTGCCAGTGTCAGTAGCCACAACTGTTTTGTGCTGCAGAGAGTGACAAGCACTGAATGGATCTTTCCAGAACAAGGCAAGCACCTGTCTGGACCCTGCGTTGCTTTTCAGCAGCTATTTGAACAACGGAAATTGTGTTATTTTTCTGGTTGGTTCAGATAACAGCACTTCAGATTGCCAGTTCTGAAAGGATTCTTCCCTGTCAGGAAGAAGTTGGCCAAGGAGAAAAGCTTTAGCCCAAGAGCTGTGTGTGTGTGTGTGTGTGTTATTTGGCAGACTCTCCACTTTGACCCACTTTATTTCGCACTTGCAACCAGTGCTTTTTTTGTAAGAAAAAAGGTGCCGGAACTCACATCTTGTTAACCTTTTATTAAAAAAATTATATATTCAGTTCTTAGCAGGACCGGTGGTTGAGAAGTAATTAGTAATTTTTTTCATTTTTAAATTTGGGGTCACACTTTGACACTAAAAATTTAAAAAAGATTTTCAATTCACCAACGATTTTTTAAAATAAAGAAATCATTTACCTTTTGCACGTAATCAATCACTATACACACACCCACACCTGTCAGTTGTGTAATGAAACATAACGGTCGCTGCCCGCAGTAAACACTCAGTGTGTGACCACACAACCAATCACAAGCCGAGCCGTGCCACAAGCCGAGCAGTGCCATCACAACCAGCGCAGACGAGGTACGCATGCATCGGACTCGACACACAAGCAGCCCGCATGCACCGTTTTAATTATTTTGCCGCCGACCTGCTACGCTCGACAGGGCAATTCAAGTCCACGTGGACCAAACATCAAATTTTCAAAAGTTACTTTTAAAACTTGAAAAATCCGTCAAAAAAAGGTGCCGGAATTCCGTTCCGGTGTGTTGTATGACACAAAAAAAGCACTGCTTATGACCATAACTACTTTGCAAAATCAAGGTACAGGCCTGAAAAAATTATTCCGGTGTGCAACTTGGATTTCTGATTAATCTACTATGATACTTCAAAGGAGCAAAATCAATGAATCGTTTTAGCAGAGGTTTGGAGGTTTGGGACTACACATCCCATCCTTTAAAGCCCTTTCTGAGACCTTTCCCATAGCTGCACCCTTGCCAATAACCAGTTCATTCAACTCTAAGCTTTGTACCTGTCTGGGATCACTTCCTGCAACTAACATAGTTGCACTGAGCCAAGATTATTTAAACCATAGTTTGTTGAATAAGACAAGGTGGCAAGGATCAGACATCACACTAAGCCAAAAAAAAATAAGCCACTTTTATGGCTTAGGTACAGGGATAGGCAACCTTGGCTCTTTTATGACTCGTGGACTTCAACTCCCAGAATTCCTGAGCCAGCATGGCTCAGCTTGGAAACCTCTCCCTTTCCCCTCAGCATGGCTGGCTCAGGAATTCTGGGAGTTGAAGTCCACGAGTCATAAAAGAGCCAAGGTTGCCTACCCCTGGCTTAGGAGCAGGTCCCCCAATATTGAATCCATCAAGATCTCACTTTCCCCATTAAAAAGAGAGCTAGTTTGGTGTAGTGGTTAAGGCGCCAGGCTGGAAATCAGGAGACTGTGAGTTCTAGTCCAACCTTAAGCATGAAAGTTGACTGGGTGACCTTGGGCCAATCACCAGGAGACAGTGAGTGCTAGTCCCACCTTAGGTATGAAAACTGGCTGGGTGATTTTAGACCTATCACAAGGAGATGGTGAGTTCTAGTGCCGCATTAGGTATGAAAGCTGGCTGGGTGACTTTGGGCCAGTCCCTCTCTCTCTTGCAGGGGGTTGTTGTGGGGAAAATAGGAGGGGGAAGGAGCATTGTGTATTTTCACTGCCTTAGGTTACTTATAAAATAATAAAGTCAGGGTCTAATAAATCTAATAAATCAAGTCTAATAAATAAATAAAAAGAAATGTGATTAGCCATGTTTCTCATAATGAGTAGTTTCCCCAATGATTTCAAGATGTGTTCAAGTTGGGTACTTAGTACAGTATCGGAATCCAGCCTACTTTTCAGCTTAAAGTTGTTGCTTTCTTTTGAATAACCAGAGTGTAGAACAGCTTCCAAAAGTAAAAAAGAAAAACAGTACATATGGAAAGGAGAAGCATTCTCTGTACTCTAGAAAGAGTACGGAGAAGAGCAACAAAGATGATCAGGGGATTGGAGGCTAAAACATATAAGGAATGGTTGGTGGAATTGGGTATGTCTAGTTTAATGAAGAGAAGGACAAGGGGGGACACGATAGCAGTCTTCCAATCTCCCAGGGGCTGCCCCAAAGAAGAGGGAGTCAAGCTATTCTCCAAAGCGCCCGAAGGCAGGACAAGAAGCAACGGATGGAAACTAATCAAGGAGAGAAGCAACCTAGAACTAAGGAGGAATTTCCAGACAGTTAGAACAATTAACCAGTGGAACAACCTGCCACCAGAAGCTGTGAATGCTCCAACACTGGAAGTTTTTAAGGAGAGACTGGACAGCCATTTGTCTGAAATAGTATAGGGTTTCCTGCCTGAGCAGGGGGTTGGACTAGATGACCTCCAAGGTCCCTTCCAACTTTATTATTATTATTATTATTATTATTATTATTATTATTATTATTATTATTATTATTATTATTATTAGTATTAGTAGTAGTAGTAGTAGTAGTAGTAGTAGTAGTAGTAGTAGTAGTAGTAGTAGTAGAAAATTAAATCAGTATCTGCCACATCGCTTCAGTTGCAGTCATTGCTAAGGGGCTGCCACAAAGAAGAGGGTGGTCAACCTATTCTCCAAAGCACCAGAGGGCAGGATAAGAAGCAACGGATGGAAACTAATCAAGGAGAGAAGCAACCTGGAATTAAGGAGAAACTTCCTAACAGTGAGAACAATTAACCAGTGGAACGGCTTCCCTCCAGAAGTTGTGGGTGCTCCATCACTGGAGGCTTTTAAGAAGACAACCATTTGTCTGAAATGGTATAGATTTCCTGCCTGAGCAGGGATTAGACTAGAAGGCCTCCAAGGTCCCTTCCAGCTGTCTTCTTCTGTTATTCTGCTAGCTATATTAAGATGTGTGATATGTATAGATCCTATGGATTTCTGTTTTCTCCACAGCCTTTGGCCATGTAGAAACACGGGCGCATGCTGAGGAACGTCTCCTGAAGAAACTTTTCTCTGGATACAACAAATGGTCCAGGCCAGTTGCTAACATTTCTGATGTGGTCATCGTGCGTTTTGGATTGTCCATTGCTCAGCTTATAGATGTTGTAAGTATGGCTAGAATTAATTCGGTGAGGCTCTTTGGTTAGCGTGGTGAGAGATGACCTCTCTTCTCAAAAGTTTGAATTTTTAAGTGGACCTTCTCACAAAAACCAGAAATCCAACATGGAAGTGCCAAATGAGGATCAGAACATTAATTAAAGCAGTATATCTCAAATTGGGCAACTTGAAGATGTGTGGATGTCAACTCCTAGAATTCCCCAGCCAGCAAGGCTGGCTGGGGAATTCTGGGAGTTGAAGTCTACATATCCTCAAGTTGCCAAAGTTGAGACACATTCTGTTAGAATGTCACTCTAGAATTGGTACAATTCAATGTCTTGATGAACGCAACATCCACAATGTAGTATTTCCCCCCCAAAAAGTATTATTAAAAAATAAAGATTGGCTCTGATTGAATTGTGGATTCTTGGTAGAATCCATGTAGATTTTTGTCAGTGTTGTGGGAATGCTACTGTCTTCTTCTAAGACATTTTTTTCAAGCTTCCTAGTAGATTATTCCCAATCTGAGTACTTATCAGATATGATCTTACTTAGCTTCCAAGGTCAATCAAGTTCAACTTGGTTCTCTAATCCCACGTTTTTATTTTTTGGCCTGAATTTTTGGGGGGCAAGAAAATGATTGAAAGTATCTTCATACTAAGAATAAACAGAATTCTTCTTGTAATTTAGTGTGTTTTTAAAAAGGAACACATAGGTAGAATTATGGCTAGGTTGAAGATTGAAAGCTGCACGCTTTCAAAGATGCTGGGACCCTAGAAAGTGTGCAAAGAAAAACAACAAAGATGATAAAAGATCTGGAGGCTGAATTGTATGATGAACTGTTGAGGTAGCTAGGTATGTGCTGTCTATCGAAGAGAAGGATTAGAGGTGACATAGAATAGAATAGAGCTGGAAGGGACCTTGGAGGTCTTCTAGTCCAGCTCAAGCAGGAGATCATATACCATCTCAGACAGGTGACTGTCTAGCCTCTTCTTAAAAATCTCCAGTGATGGAGTGCCCACGATTTCTGGAGGCAAGCTGTTCCACTGCTTAATTGTCTTCACTGTTAGGAAGTTTCTCCTTAATTCCAGGTTGCTTCTCTCTTTGATCAGTTTCCAACCATTGTTTCTTGTCCTGCCCTCTGGTGCTTTGGAGAATAATTTGACCCCCTCTTCTTTTTGGCAGCCCCTCAAATACTGGAACACTGTTATCATGTCACCCCTGTTTCATGTTTTCTTTAGACTAGCCAAACCCAAGTCTTGCAGCCGTTCTTCGTATGTTTTAGTCTCCAGGCCTTTGATCATCTTAGTTGCTCTTCTCTGAACTTTTTCCGAAGTCTCAACATCTTTTTTGTAGTATGGTGACCAAAATCTGTTGCAGTATTCCAGGTGTGGTCTTACTAGGGTTTTATAAAGCGGTACTAATACTTCGCGTGATCTTGATTCTGTGCCTCTGTTTATACAACCCAGGATTGTATTAGCTTTTTTGGCTGCTGCTGCACACTGCTGGCTCATATTGAAGTGATCATTTACTAGGACCTCAAAGACATGGTATCTGTCTTCTAGTACTTGAGGGGCTGTCACAGAGAAGAGGGGATTGATTTATTCTCCAAAGCATCAGAGGGCAGGACAAGAAGCAATGGGTGGAAGCTTATCAAAGAGAGATCCAACCTAGAATTAAGGAGAAATTTCCTGACAGTGAGAACAATTAATTAACAATTAATGGAACAGTTTGCCTACTGGAGTTGTGGGTGCTCCATAACTGGAGGTTTACAGAAACTAGTCTGGGATGGTATAAGGTCTCCTGTCTTGAGCAAGGGGTTGGACTAGAAGAACTCTGAGGTCCCTTCCAGTCCTGTGATTCTATATATTCTACGTTCTTTTCGTGTTGGGAATTTATCCAAGGTTCGTAGCTGGCTACTGCCAGGAAACGCAAGCTGATCCAGGAGATCAATTCTTATATTAACATTTGTACGTGTAAAATACAACTGGAGGCAGCTCTCTGTAATTGAGAAGAGGCACACATTTGGTTCACCTTGTATTAAGAGGTACGAACTTATGACCCCCAATTGTGCCCAAAATTTCGGTTGCTCAGTGAGACGTTTGTTAAGCGAGTTTTGCCCCATTTTGCCATCTTTCTTGCCATAGTTATAAAATTAATCATTGCAATTGTTCAGTTAGTAACTCAGTTGTTAAGTGAATCCGGCCTCCCCATTGACTTTGCTTGTCAGAAGGTCGCAAAAGAGGATCACGTGACCCCGGGGACACCGCAACTGTTCTGTTCGCACAAGCAGACATTTGAGACGAGGCAGTTCACAACAAAAGATGTCTTTTTATTGGTACATTCACTGAACAGAAGCAAGCGAACAATGGCAACAAGCCCTTTTATACTCCCCGTGCAAGGGGATGCTCAGCCAATGATTGCAGGCTATTCTCCCGCCTTGCGCATGGGCGCAAGGCTGGAGACAGCCTGTCTGGGTCCCGGGCAGACTCTCTCAACCATTCTGGTCTCTGCAGACTTTCTGAGCCTTGCTGAATGACTCAGCAAGGCCCAGGACACAACAGCAACCGTCATAAATATGAACCAGTTGCCGGGTGCCTGAATTTTGATCATGTGACCCTGGGGATGCTGCAACGATCGTAAGTGTAAAAAACGATCATGTCACTTTTTTTCAGGGCCGTTGTAACTTTGAACGGCCACTTAATGAACTGTTGTAAGTCAAGAACCACCTGTATTCTGAAGTACGGTACTGTCATGAAATAAAGCTGCTGGAGGTTTGTTTTAGTAATCTGCCCATCCAGACAGGAAAAAGCATGACGTGTTCAATTTTGTCATTGTGGGGAACTAGAAGGACTTGAGGGGGACAACTTGACAACTTTGCTTTCTAGTAAGTGCCTGTTTCCACGTTCTCCAGGGCAGCCATTTTGTGAGAGGGCCCGTGACAGAGACTCAGTTCCAAATGAGCCCAGTCACTCCCCAAAAGTTTTGGAGACTTGGCAGAATTGTTTTAATAATTGAGAATCGATGGAATTGATTGCTGATAGACTTTCAAGTGAAGGCTGCAGATTAATCACGCAACAGAAATGAGACTCACGCAACAGAAATGAGACTGCATGCGTAATGCATGAGCCTGGGAAGCTGGCAGCCAACGGTTTCATTTTAGAACAGTTTGGGCTTCCTGAAATTAAATTTAAAAAACAAAACAAAACACGAGGATACAGAAATCTCCAGTGAAATTTTCAAGGCTTAGGTGGTGACGTCAGCTGGGGCGACCAATCGCTCAGATTAATCACAGCGGTGTAATTGCTGTGATTAAACTATTTCCGGAGGGAGCATAGAAAACTTGGCTTCCCTGTGTAAATTTGGTGTAAATGAGGATGTTGGAGAGGAGGGAGGAGAAGGGGGAAGGGGGAGGGGAAGGGAGGGAGGGAATAAGAAAGGGAGAGAAGAGATAGAAGGACAGCTGAAGGGAAGGGAAGGTGAAAGTGAAGGTGAAGAGGAAGTGGAAGGAAAGGGGAAAGGGGAAAGGGGAAAGGGGAACGGAAGAATAAGAAAAGGAGAGAAGAGAGAGAATGAGAGCAGAAGGGAAGGAAAGGGGAAGAAGGGGAAGCGAAGGAATAAGAAAGGGAGAGAAGAGGGAGAAGGAGAGCAGAAGAGAAAGGGAAGGGGAGGGGAGAAGAGGAGAGGAGAGGATGATGGAGGATATAATATGGGGTGCTTTTGGTACTCCACCGACTGAGTTTTATAGTCATAGTGCATGTGTGCGTGCGTGTGTGTGTTTAATAGTGCACGAAGGAGGAAAACCTTGAAATGGCCAAGTATTCCTTCTGAAGGTCTGCTCCATTGATCTTTGCACAAAGTTGCTTTGTCATTTATTATGCATAAGAGGTTGAGTAACATAAATGCGCGTGCAAGTGCTGTTCTCTGGGTTGGGAAGGGAAAAAAAACAGGTAGAAAGAGCATCTGTACAGAATTGCTGTAATCACTGCAGGGTGAATGAAGCTCATTCAAAAAAAAAAAGAGGCAAAGTGAGATTGAAATTGACTGATTTCCTTCTGCAAATTGACTTCTTCTCCTTTGTGGAGATATCCAAAAGAGCCAAAAGGTTGTTCGTTTGTCTCTTCAGTTCTGATAAACCAATGTATTGAAGACCTATATAGTTAGATTCAGCCGTACACTTTAATTTGGGGAATTAGTGGAGAGATCTTTCATGTTAATTCTTTTTGTAAACACTGATCTTTCTAGTTATCTGGTTGTGTTTCTTCTACTGTTAGTCCTCGACCTGTCACCACAACTGAGCCCAGAATTTCCTTTGCTAAGCGAGGCAGTGGTTAAGTGAGTTTTGCCCCCTTTTACGGCCTTTCTTACCACAGTTGTTAAGTGAATCATTGCAGTTGTTAGTAACATGGTTGTTAAGTGAATCTGGCTTCCCCATTGACTTTGCTTGTCAACAGGTCGCAAGAGGGGATCACATCATATTTATGACTGCAACCGTCATAAATATGAGCTAGTTGCTAAACTTCCCAATTTTGATCACGTGACTATGAGGATGCTGAAAGCGGTCATAAATCACCTTTTTCAGTGCCATTGTAACTTGGAACGGTCACTAAACGAACTGTTGTAAGTCGAGGATTATCTGTGTTCTAGTGTGTTGGGTTCTGGATAGATGGCTAGGGCTGGATTCAGTTCTGACATTATTTGTGAACTGAATACGTGCAGTAGTGTAATATTCATGCAGAATCTGTTAGACTTCAGGATCTGTCAGTCTTCAGATATTACTATTCCCAACTGATTTAGTAAAGTTGCACAATGCTGTTAAAAATATGGTTATTAAATTTAAATATGATTATCTGTGTCATGGACTCTGCTGGACAGTTACCATATGAGCATTGTTAGGAAATTCCAGGGGTTGAGAAGATTTTTCTGAGAAAGTCTGAGGGCTTTTGGAAAATAATCTTCATTTTCATCTTTTTTTCCCCCTGCCATAATTTTTTTTATTAAGTTTCATTTTATTTTATAATGCAGGAAAAACAAAAGTTAGAGAACTGAGAGAAAGAAAAAGGGCACGGGGGGGGGGGGAGTGGCAACTTCTGTTTTTTTCCCCAATGCACTAAGTACAAAAATTATACAACCTCAACCTTTTGCCATAGATTTCACAACCTTTCCAGCTACTTCTGTCATCACAAAATCATTCTAATCATCAAAACCTAAAATCAAAGTTTCATTTTTTTTCAGTTTGGAGCAAAAAGTCCCAAAAGGGTTCCTAAGTAGATTTTTTTTTAAATTATCAAAATATAAAATACAGACATATAGAGAAAAGTGAAAATAAGGGTAAAATAAGGGAGGGAAAGGGGAAGAGAGAAAAGTGTGAGGTAGAGGGGAGAAAGAAAGAGAAAACATTGACTTCCGACTCGTTTTGGTGCACTAGAATAAGGTAATAACACAAAACCTCAACTTTTTACTTTTATATAATAATATTGTCATGGAATTGTGCAGCATCTATCCAGATGAAATCGGAGACCCAAATGCAAACTTGTAGTGTTTTATCTCTATAAATATATTTCATATTAAAATTTACAGCAGTCTTTGTTGTCATCCAGAAAGAAACAACACAAGATAGTCAGTAACACCAGGGACATCATGAGGTAAATTTTGCAGTACACAGAACACACAGAAGAAAAAGGCATGAAAAAAATAGGAAGTTTCTTGGGGGAGAAGCACAAGATCTTCAAGGAAAAACAAAGTCCAGTTCCAACAATGGTTGGAAATTGATCAAAAGAGAGAAGCAACCTGGAATTAAGGAGACACTTCCTGATAGTGAGGACAATCAACCAGTGGTACAGCTTGCCTCAAGATGGGTGCTCCATCACTGGAGATTTTTAAGAAGAGACTGCACAATCACCTGTCTGAGATGGTCTAGGTTCTCCTGTTTGAGCAGGGGGCTGGACTAGAAGACCTCCAAGTTCTATTCTATTCTATTCTATTCTATTCTATTCTATTCTATTCTATTCTATTCTATTCTATTCTATTCTATTCTATTCTATTCCATTCCATTCCATTCCATTCCATTCCATTCCATTCCATTCCATTCCATTCTATTCTATTCTATTCTATTATTATTTTCTATTCTATATTCTATTCTATTCCATTATTCTTGGGCGCTCCATCACTGGAGGTTTTTAAGAAGAGACTAGACATTCACCTGTCTGAGACGGTATAGGTTCTCCTGCTTGAGCAGGGGGCTGGACTAGAAGACCTCCAAGTTCCCTTCCAGCTCTATTTTATTCTACTCTATTCTATTCTATTCTTTTGGGGGGGGAAAACCCACCTTGGGGACTAAGATTGAGAAACCCTTATATAGAGAATGAATACGTTGAAAATTATCCCTTGGACTAAGTTTTTGCATTTTTCAATCTTTGTTTAATGCTGGGGTTCCTAAATCTTCTGCCATCATCCCTCTCTTGAGTAGAATTTTAATTTCCTAAAAATCCAAAGACCAAAATGAACTCTGAAGACAATGCAACAAAACTTTGGCAAAGGTGGATTTACTGTAACCATGTACAATTAAAAGTTTCTTCACCCCCTCTGGACTCCTGTCTATACTTCCTCAAGTGAGGCATACCTCACGCTTTGGGAGGCTCTGATTTAATGCAACCATTATTAAACATTTATGGGGTTATGGCGTGTTTAGGAACAATCTAACCGTGTGGTTGAAGTTGGCAGCAATTAGTGCTGTGGTTTAGAGAGTTACTTCTACCTAACTTTCAAAACCACTGGAGGTGTTTATGATTCATAGGCCCAAGCTTAGAGACACCTTGCTCCCACACCTTAGAGGTGGGGGCAAGACACAGCATTATTTTTTTGAGGTTGCTGTGGAGATTTGGATTTTATATTTTTTCTTTTCAGAATGGCAAAAAGTCAGTGTTATTTCTTTTTTCAGAAGCCAGTAAAAACATTTTTTTTAAAATGGGAGAACACAGATAACTTTACTTGTTTTGATAATCATTGTACTTAACTTTGAGAGTTGGGGAGCTAAGTGCAGGAAGTCCCGCAATTTACAAGCACTTGTTTCATGACCAAACTTACAACAGCACTGAAAAAACAGACTTACGACCATTCATCACACACTTACGCCCGTTGCAGCATTCGCATGGACGCATGATGAAAACTTGGAGGCTTGGCAACTGGTTTGTATTTATGACGGTCGCAATGTCCTGGGGGGGGGGTCATGTGATCACCATTTGCGAGTCTCTGACATGTAAAGTCAGTGGCAAGGCCAGATTCACTTAACAACCATGTTACTAACTTAACAACTGCAGTAATCCCCTTAACAACCGTAGCAAGAAAGGTCGTAAAATGGGGCAAAACTTACTTAACAAATATCTTCCTTAGCAATGGAAATTTTGGGCTCACTTATGGTTATAATAATAATAATAAAAGTTGGAAGGGACCTTGGAGGTCATCTAGTCCAACCTCCTGCTCAGGCAGGAAACCCTATACCATTTCAGACAAATGGCTGTCCAGTCTCTTCTTAAAAACTTCCAGTGTTGGAGCATTCACCGCTTCTGGAGGCAGGTTGTTCCACTGGTTAATTGTTCTAACTGTCAGGAAGTTTCTCCTTAGTTCTAGGTTGCTTCTCTCCTTGACTAGTTTCCATCCATTGCTTCTTGTCCTGCCTTCAGGCGCCTTGGAGAATAGCTTGACTCCCTCTTCTTTGGGGCAGCCCCTGAGATATTGGAACACTGCTGGTTGTAAGTCCAGGACTACCTATATGTCTAGTCTGTCAAAGAGAAGGATTTGGGGCTGACAGGATAACTGTCTTCCAGTATTTGAGGGGCTGTCACAGAGAAGAGGAGATTGGCTTATTATTCTCTATAGCAGGAGTCTTCAAACTTGGCCCTTTTATGACCTGTGGACTTCAACTCCCAGAATTCCTCAGCCAGGCACTCTGGCTGAGGAATTCTGGGAGTTGAAGTCCATAAATCACAAAAGGGCCAAGTCTGAAGACCCCTGCTCTAGTCTATAGTACCAGAGAGCAGGACAAGAAGCAACGGGTGGAAGCTAATCAAAGAGAGATCCAGCCTAGAAATAAGGAGAAATTTTTGACAGTGAAAACAATTAATCAGGGAACTAGCTTGCCTGCTGGAGTTTTGGGTACTCCATCGCTGGAGGCTTTCAAAAATAGACTAGACAAGCACTTGACCAGGATGGTATAAGGTCTTCTCCCTTCAGCAGGGGGTTGGACTAGAAGACCTCTGAGTTCCCTTCCAGCCCTATGACTCTAACCTGAAACATTTTAGGAAACAGGGTGCCAGTATTGTGGTTGGTGAACCTTTATCTCTAATTCATTCTCCAAAAAGACATTAAATAACATTGCTGCTTACTAAGTAAAAAATAATTTCCACTTAAAGCTTGCGGAACATCATGTTTCCTAACTAAATGGACAGGGCTGAATTGTTTTCTTTACGTTTTCCCCGCAGGCTATGTTTATCCAATATTCCCTGAATAATAAAATAATATTATGTACATATCTAAAATGAATTCTAAACATAGGCCTCCGCTGGGTTAAATCTTCACGTAAGGTAGCGCGCTTGCTAATCTCCTGCCTTCAGATACAGTTCCTGCTCACAAGCACTGTGTTGGCTGGGGATGATGGGATTTGAGCACAACTGCAGGGCAGCACGGGCGCTGATGCAGCGTCCTTCTACTGGCCTTGTTTTTTTATAGAATGACAGAACAACAGAGTTGGAAGGGACCTTGGAGGTCTTCTAGTCCAACCTTTTGCTCAAGCAGGAGGCCTTATACCATTTCAGACAAAGGGAGGACCCGTCATTTCTGGAGGCAAGCCGTTCCGCTGGTTTATTGTTCTAACTGTCAGGAAATTTCTCTTTAGTTCTGAGTTGCTCCTCATTTAGTGACCATTTGAAGTTACAATGGCACTGCTAAAAAGGGACTTACGACCATTTTTCACACTTTAACGACTGTTGCAGCCTTCCCATGATCAACATTCAAATGCTTGGCAACTGGCATGAATTTATGATGGTTGCAATGTCCTGGGGGGGTGGTGGTCATGTGACCCCTTTTTGTGAACTTGTGACCAGCCAAATCAATGGGGAAGCCAGATTCACTTAACAACCATGTTACCCACTTAAGAACGGCAGTGATTCACTTAACAACGATGGAAGAAAGGTCATAACATGGGGAAAGCTCACTGAATAACTGTCTTGCATAGCCACGGACATTTTGAGCTCAATTGTAATTGCAAGTCAAGGACTACCTGTAAACAGAGCAAACCCCACTCCTTTCGGGCACTGATGATGTTACCTAGTTAGGTAATGAAATGTCTGCAAGATAACGACAAGCTAAAAGATCCCACGAAATCTGCTCTGTTGGTCCTCTAAGAGAAGTCCATCAAGTCTTTTTGTATTTTGTAAATGTTCTCCTGGTTCCATATATAAAGAAACCTAGAATGCCAAGTTGGCCCTAGGGCAGGAGTAGGCAACCTTGGCTCTTTTATGACTCGTGGACTTCAACTCCCAGAATTCCTGAGCCAGCATGGCTCAGCTTGGAAACCTCTCCCTTTCCCCTCAGCATGGCTGGCTCAGGAATTCTGGGAGTTGAAGTCCACGAGTCATAAAAGAGCCAAGGTTACCTACCTCTGGCCTAGGCCGCTTTATGACTCGTGGACTTCAACTCCCAGAATTCCTGAGCCAGCATGGCTCAGCTTGGAAACCTCTCCCTTTTCCCTCAGCATGGCTGGCTCAGGAATTCTGGGAGTTGAAGTCCACGAGTTGCCTACCCCTGCCCCTAGGACTTAATCCCGCTTTCTGTGGGGAAAAAAGCTATTGTATGAATATCCAGGGCTTCCCGTCACTTCTTATTTAACAATCCAGCTGAAACTGTCCACTTGAACAGCGGTTATGGAAATTTCATATCTCTGTGTTTTACCCTGCTATATTTTGTTACATATTTAGCTAAGAAGAAAATCCTTTTATGATTTAACCTTGCTTTATTTATGGCCAACTTGGGTTTTAAAAAAGGATGAATCTGTTTCAATATTTTTATTCTTGTTGCTTCCATAACCTTGAATTTCCATCGCCAATTTTCTATTTTTATTCCAAAGCAAGCCCAACATTACTGGAAATTTATCTACCCGTGAAGAGATTAAATCTCTCTGAAGGAAACCAAGATTGGTCTGATAACAGCGTAGACTGTTTAATTTTTTTTCTCTTCGAGACTTTTATCAAATGCACAGATCTTCACGATCCTTTATCTAACTCGGTCTTGTGTGAATAGCTCAACCTCTTAATGACCACTGAGGACATTCACTTTACTCTTCTTTCTATGCTTTGTTTTCAATCTCCTATTGATTTAAAACTTCCTTATCGACAAAAATTGCACAGTATGCTTTAGGGAAAGAGGGTTTAGTAAAATAAAATAAAAAGAGAGAGAGATGCCATTTAGGTAGAAAAAAAAAACAGATGTACAATGGTTGGAAACTGACCAAAGAGAGAAACAACTTGGAATTAAGGAGAAACTTCCTGACAGTGAGGACAATTAATCAGTGGAACAGCTTGCCTCCAGAAGTTGTAGGGGCTTCATCACTGGAGGTTTTAAAGAAAAGACTGGACACCCACCTATCTGAAATGGTATAGGTTCTCCTGCTTGAGCAGGGGGCTGGACTAGAAGACCTCCAAGGTTGCTTCCAGCTCTACTCTACTCTACTCTACTCTACTCTACTCTACTCTACTCTACTCTACTCTACTCTACTCTACTCTATTAAGTACAAGATAGATGGTATCTGATTTAGAGATATAGGAAGTCCTCAACTTATGACCGCAATTGAGCCCAAAACTTCCATTGCTAAGCAACGGAGTTGTTAAGTGAATTTTGCTCCATTTTACAACTTTTCTTGCCACAAACATTAAGTGAATCAGTTGTTGTTAAGTTAGTAAAATGGTTGCTAAGTGAATTTGGCTCCCCCATTGACTTGGCTTGTCAGAAGGTCACAAAAGGGGATCACATGACCCCCAGGACATCACAACCATCATAAATACGAACCAGTTGCCGGGCGTCTGAATTTTGATTATATGGGATTCTGCAATGGTCATAAGGGTGAAAAACGGTCATAAGTCACTTTTTTCAGTGGTGTTGTAACTTTGAACTGTCACTAAACGAATGGATGTAAGTTCAGGACTACTTGTAATACTTATGAGAAATATGTGGGGGTCTTGGTAGGCCATAGATTAAGGATGAGCCAGCAATGTGCTACAGCTGCTTAAAAAAAGCAACACAGTTTTGGGCTGCATCAATAGAGGTAGAGCAGTGGTGGCGAACCTATGGCACGCGTGCCAGAGGCAGCACTCAGAGCCCTCTCTGTGGGCATGTGCACCATGCGCCAGAGATGGCAACCGTCCCTCTTCAACCAGCCACCCGCTAACTCACCGAGGTCCCATGTGGCTGGATGCATCCCAGCACCCATGCGCTCGCTGGACTCTGTGTGCAGGGGCTGATGATGTCAGGCAGCAGCTGCCCTGGCCCTTGCCTCACCTTGCCCTGTGACAATGGCACCCCCCACCCTGCCTCGCCTTGCCTTGCCCCGCAGGACGAGCCTCCTGCACACCGCCCCACCTGCCAGAGATCCCCTGGATCTCTCTCAACTCTGCCCGGCCCCCACAGGCGTCCCTCCCCACGAGCAACATTGAAGTGATCACGCCCACCTTGGCCACACCCACCCAATCTGCCATGACCACCACAGCCATGCCCACCCAGTGGGCCACGCCCACCTGGCACCTGGCGATCAATAAGTGGGTTTTGGGTTGCAGTTTGGGCACTCGGTCTCTAAAAGATTCGCCATCACTGAGGTAGAGTATCAAGATTTTTTTAAAAAAAAACAACAACACCACACTATATTGCACTGTTGGACCACATCTATAATACTGTAGGTATTTATGGATAGCACAATACAAAAAAGATGTGGAAAGAAGGGTAGCAAAGATGGTAATGGGCTTGGAGGCCAAATCCTAGAAAGAGCAGTTAAAGGAACTTGGTATGTTTAGCTTAACGAAAAGAAGGCCAAGGGAAGGCTTTTAATATTATGAAGTAATGTCCTAGGGCAGAAGGTATGGATTTATTTTCTACCGCCCCCGAGGATAAGACAGAAACCAACGAGTGGAAAATCCACAGAGACAGATAACGCAAAATAAGAAAGAATGTCTTGACTGTGAGAACTACGAAGCAATGGAACAGCCTGTCTGATGAAGTCATGGGTGCTCCATCTGGACTTTAACAGAGTCTCCATTTGTCCAGAAGGGTGTGTGGGGATCCTGCTTTGGGTAGAGGGTTGGATAGAAGACCTTCAAGGTCCCTTCCAATCCTATGATCTATGATATCCAGCCTATGCTTCTCTCAATTCTGGAATTTAAAATACGGTTTTGTGGGAAGACAGCATCCCCCACCCCCAGAGAAGGAAATAGTTTGGGGGATATTAAGAAAAAGTAGAATATATTTTCCCAAAGGAATAATAGAAAATCTTAGGCAGAACCCCCCCCCTCCCAACACACACAAGTCTCTCTGCCCCAAGCAGAAACCAGCTCTGTAGAAATGCAGATTTGATAATCCTTTTAGAAAGACTGGAGCCAGGAAGCTTGGAGCTGATGGGATTAGAAAGACAAAGACCGCTAAAAATCTACATCTCCCACCCAAAATCTAAAGACATGATCTTTAGGACATAATAGGATTAACCACCACTACTAGAATACCAAAAGGGCCCACTGAACCTCAGGTCAAAGTTAATGCCACAGGAACAGGAACAACTCCAAACACAAAAGCCCAAGAAGGTATAAAAACCCACCATTCCCAGCTACATGTGGTCAGCTGCCCCAGAGCCACATGCTGTTGTGGTTCTGCTTTTCAATAAACAAGAACCTTCTTTCTAAAGCAGTCTCCATTTTGTTTATTCCCAGCTTGGACTGTACCCTGATGAAGATTTTTCTTTGAACAGTTTCATTGCCTTTCACTTTGTCTGCAAGAGCTGCAGATTTCCTTAACACTGTACATAGCTTTTGAAATGGATGCTTTGTAAAACATTAAAGCAGCTAAAATGATTTTTTTTTTTTTTTACTATTCAGAAGTGGCTGAATTTTGTCTGTCATTGTTCCCCCTTTAAGCAGTGTTTCTCAACCGTGGCCATTTTAGGACATTTGGACTTCAACTCCCAGAATTCCCCAGTCAGGTATGACAAATGCTTCTGTATAGAAACTTCCTCATGCTGACTGGGGGATTCTGGGAGTTGAAGTCCACACAACATAAAGTTCCCAAGCTTGAGAAACACTTATATACAGAGTAATTCATGGCTCGATGGGCAATGTAGATTCCCCTCCCCAAATAATAGCAACCTTTTAAAATTAGTTCGCTGTACCAAGACCCACAGCTGATGTTATTTATTTATGGCATATCATATATGGACTAGCAATGTATATTATATGGCTGCTATAAAGTGTTTTTTGTTCTGTGGTTGTAGAGAGTGATGAAATGGAATAATTATAGGATATATCCTTTGATGTGGACCGATTTCTTTAATATAGGGCAGGTCAGAGAAGATGAGATAGCTCATCTTGGTGCAGAATTCTGGATAAAATGGGGCTCAGAATTTTTAGTGGTTCCGGTCTTGGATTTCCTGGGATGATATCAGGAACGTCTATAAATTATAGTGGGAGATTGTGAGTTGAGGTTCTGCCTTAGGCATGAAAGCCGGCTGGGTGACTTTGAGCCAATAATCAGGAGACTCTGAGTTCTAGTCCTGCCTTAGGCATCAAAGCCAACAGGTGACTTTGGGCCAATGATTCTCTTTCAGAGCCCAACCCACTTCACAGGGTTCCTGTTTTGGTGAAAAATAGGAAGAGAAAGGATTATTAACTATCTTGAATTACTTACAAAGTAATAAAGGCAGGATGATAGATAGATAGATAGATAGATAGATAGATAGATAGATAGATAGATAGATAGATAGATAGATAGATAGATAGATAGATAGATAGATAGATAGATAGATAGATAGATAGATAGATAGATAGATAGATAGATAGATAGATAGATAGATAGATAGATAGATAGATAGATAGATAGATAGATAGATAGATAGCCGAATTACATCTGTGGAAGTAATGGCAAATTGAATATGGCTCTGTGGAGAATGGAGCCAATAAATGGTTCAGCTTGTCAGAATTCTCTCTGGATAAGGAAGAGGACTCGGGATTGTCCATACATGCTCCATATAGTAGGTACCTGTCAAGAGACTGTGAAATAGTGATCTCCAGAGGTCTCAAAGGTGCTTTTTGAAGAGGCAACGGGACTTTCTTGTTTTTCCTTGAAGATGTTTCACTTCTCATCCAAGAAGCCTCTTCAGTTCTGAAAAAGCTTCTTGGATGAGAAGTGAAACATCTTCAAGGTAAAACAAGAAACTCCCGTTGTCTCTTGAAAAAGCACCTTTGGGACAACCATGACCTGGTTGACGGAGAATCTCCACAGAATTGCTCTCCAGAGGGTCTCGTGACTAGGAGATGAGGGATCACCATCTTGCCCAAGCCAAAATTTGGAACCTTCAGATGGACATGGGTTTGCATACAGGTAAGCCTCGACTTACAACCATTGATTTAGTGACCATTCAAAGTTACAACGACACTGGAAAAAATGACTTATGACCGGTGTTCACACTTATGACTGTCGCAGCGTCCCCCAGGATCACATGATCAACATTCTGGCGCTTAGCAACTGACATGCATTGATGACAGCTGCACGGTCCCTGGGTCATATGATCACCATTTGTAACAGTCCCAGCCAGCTTCCGACTAGCAAAGTCAATGGGGGAAGCCAGATTCACTTAATGACTGCATGATTCACTTAACAACTATAGTGATTTGCTTAACAATGGTGGCAAAAGAGGTTGTAAAATGGGGCAAAACTCTTATCAACCGCCTTATCAATCTCACTTCTGGAGATTGTTTGTTAATGGGGTTTTTGGATATTAAGAATCTTCAGAAACAAGATCACACCAGCTGAGTCTCTCCTGCAATTGCTGCTGAAAAAAGTTTTATGCAGGTTTTAAAGACTTAAAAGGCCCTTATTTTAGAATAAACAGCAAAGAGTGATTAGAACATTGATTTTGGAAAGTTATAAGTGGATTAAGGGGCCAGACAGAGTTGAAATAAGACTTTGAAATTAATTACAAGAACCTTCCTATGGTTTGTTTTGAATTTCGTAAAGAAAAATGAAGAATTTAAAATTAATTATAAGAAACCTTCCTGTGGGAAAATGTTGTTGATTAGAGAAAAACACGATATGTGGATTTTGAAGGTTGGACTCTAGAGGCAACCAGGAAGAATAAAGAGTATAAATAAAGGAGAAGAGATCTATTAATAATGGAGCGAAATATTCTAACTGTGGAAGGCTTCAAGTATATTTGGGGACAATGCACTCAAAAGTTTCTCTCAAGTTCGTCTGCTAAAAAATAGGATTTAAAGAGGTTATAGAAGCGGAACAGATTTCACTGGACAAAACTGATATTAAGGGTGATTTATATGCGGATACAAAGGTGACAGGCTTCAAGAAAGAACAAGATGTTACATTTCATTTACAAATGAAACCAGCTTATGTATTAATAATTAAAAGGTTAAACTAGAAGGGTGGACAACCCTGCTGCTTTTAGATTTACAAATGAGACCTGCTAAAACTTTGACGTAGTGTTTGAGAAGAACCAAAGAGGAAATGAAAAGGGATAAAGGGCTTGTACATTATTTCAAGATTGCTTCAAGATTTGCTTTTAACAATCTATTCTATTCTATTCTATTCTATTCTATTCTATTCTATTCTATTCTATTCTATTCTATTCTATTCTATTCTATTCTATTCTATTCTATTCTATTCTATAATTTTCCATTCCATTCCATTCCATTGTAGCAAAAATTGAGTTAAATACACAGTGATTCAAGTTCTATACCATATGATGCTAAACCATATGAGGAATAATTAAGGGAACTGAGTATGTCTAGTCTAATGAAGAGAAGGACTAGGGCTTGATGGGAGATAACAGTCTTCCACTACTTGAGGGGCTGTCACAAAGATATAGAGTTGGCTTATTTGATCAGTGTTAAAATATATACAGTATGTTATTGTTTCCAGTAACTCTGAATGGTTTTTTGCTGATCAGGACCAAATGATAAGGCTTTAAATAAATGTTTTGTTTTTGTATTGTTAGAGAGATAAATGATTATGTTAAAAGTAAAAGAAAGAAATGTAAAATTGATTTATCCGATTAAGGTTACAATATATATGTAGGTAGTTCTCAAACTTATGCCAGAAACTGGCATAAAACACAGGAAACCAGGAAAAAAACATCACAAATGATGGTGACATGATCACAGGATACTGCAACAGTTGTAAAAGTAAGCTGGTTGCCCACTGGCTAAAATGTGAGGAAAAGATGGATATCCAGGAGAAAGAGGTACATAACAGAGTTGTGGTGGGGGAAAATAAGAGGAGGAACAGAACAGAACAGAACAGAACAGAAGGGACCTTGGAGGTCTTCTAGTCCAGCCCCTTGCTCAAACAGGGGACCCTATATCATTCCTGGCAAATGGTTGTCCAATCTCTTCTTAAATACTTCCAGTGTTGGAGCACCCAGAACTTCTGGAGGCAGGTCGTTCCACTGATTAATTGTTCTAACTGTCAGGAAGTTTCTCCTTAGTTCTAGGTTGCTTCTCTCCTTGATTATTTTCCATCCGTTGCTTCTTGTCCTGCCCTCAGGTGCTTTGGAGAATAACTTGACTCCCTCTTCTTTGTGGCAGCCCCTGAGACATTGGAACACTGCTATCGTGTCACTCCTAGTCCTTCTTTTCATTAAACTAGACATACCCAATTCCAGTAACCGTTCTATATATGCTTAGTAGGGTTATAGGGTTATAAAAACCCTAATGCTGTAAATTACAGTAATGTGACTGTATGGATCCTGCAAATGGCTGTAAATGTGGGCTGGTTACTAAGCACCCAGAATGTGGTCTTGTGATCACACCAAGGACAACCATTGGAAATTCAGAACAGGATTGTATGTTTCTTTGGGGGGGGGGGAATCCATTGATAAGTGGTTGATAAGTCGAGGACCACCTGTAAGGCAGCGTTTCTCAAGCTTGGTGTAGGAGATGACCAGGCTGAGCCCAAGAGGGGAGGGTCAAACATGTCATAAGTCATGAGTCCTTGCGTGCTCGCAAGAGATCTAAGTCCAGCCCATCTTGAATGCCTTTCTTATCTCCCGCTCATTTCCCTTGATTGCTAGTTGGTCAGATTCTGGTAGAGAGCATAAGCTTGCAATACATCTTGATACTCATTTGAAGTGCCCGAATCTCCTGATTTCTCTGGCGCTTGGCATGTGTCAACATGACGATGCTTGGGCTTCAACTCCCAGAATTCCCCATGCTGGCTGGGGAATTTTGAGAGTTGGTCCACACTTCTTCCAACTGCCAAGACTAAGTAACCCTGGTGTAGAATAATGACCACTCTTAGATAAATAGAGAAAGGAAAGATACAGATACATACAGCTGAGCCATCCTTGTTCAGCCATGTAACTCCCTGCATTAGAAACAGAAGGGCATTGTTTAAAAAGCTGGTAGGGCTCCTTACATTCCTACTGATTGGTCCCCAATAGGACGCTGGATTTATTAGAAGGCTTTGCCATCCAAAGCCTCTGGCTCAACATATGTTCCCTCCTTCACTTAAGACCGTCTGATCCTACTGTTTGTGGTGTCTCATTAGTTGAAATATAACAAAAGCTTTTGGCATTTGGGGACCGGATTTATTCTCAATTATCGCTCAGAAATCCCTTAACCTGGAGGTTGTGAAAAGAGACAGATTATACTCTGGTTTCCTCAGAATATATGAATGAGATTTCCCCCCCCCCGCAAACCCCTATAGGAATGTACTATGTGGGTTAGTTGAAGGAAGGAAGGAAGGAAGGAAGGAGGAGGAGGAGGAGGAGGAGGAGGAGAAGGAGAAGGAGAAGGAGAAGGAGACACTTAATCTAGTCTGGCCTTTGTTATGTTGTTGTATATGCTGGAAACCAGAAAGAGAAATAGAGATATTTTGCTTTTGTATATGTATATAGCAGTGGTGGCGAACTTATGGCATGCGGAGCCCTCGGAGCCCTCTCTGTGGGCACACGCACTGTTGCCCCAGCCCCACCTCCTCCCATGGCCCCCTCCTCATCAGCAGCCCTCCGGAGAGTTGCCCCCGGGCACAGCCCATGCAATGCTGCGCAGCCAAGGACATGGAAGCCGGGCAGCGGGGACAAGACTCCGCCCTTGCACCCCATCGTGCGCAGATGATGCTGCAGGGCACGGGCGGAGGGCGTGGCCACCATGGTGCTGCTTGGCTGCCTGGGTGATCTGTGGCGGGCCGTGGAGGTGGTTGGTGGTCCAGCGGGCACGGCGGAGCGGGGACAGGGGTGGGGTGGTGGTTTTGGGGCACTCAGTCTCTAAAAGGTTCGCCATCACTGGTATATAGTATATATGTACATATACAAACACACCTGATCCAAAGTGTAGACTATGCAGAGAGGCCTTAGAGACAGTCCAACACATAGTGGCAAGGTGTAAAATGCAGGACGGCAGGATTGGCATACGTTGAGTAGCTGGAATTGTGCACAGAAACATCTTGACATCACCTTAGGAATCACCTTAGGAGAAATATTTTTAAAGAAAGCATGTAATTTCATTTATATGTAACCATGGGAGAGATCTAGGATCCTAGTGGACCACCACTTAACTATGATCATAGAAGATAGAATACTTTATTGGCCAAGTATGATTAGACACACAAGGAATTTGTCTCTGGTGCATAAGCTCTCAGTGTGCATGCAAAGCAACAAAGTAATCATATATCAAAGTAATAATAATCATAATAATGATATCAATAAGAGAAGGTGGTGGAACAGATGAGAAGGATAAAAGTAATACAGCCATACTACATGGGTAAATATACTTAGACATAAGACAGTATTGTGGGAACTATGAGCTCGCAGTGCGCTGCAGCTGCCAAAAAAGCCAACACAGTCCTGGGCTTGCATCAACAGAGAGATAGCATCAAGATCACGCAAGCTGATGGTACCGCTTTTATATTGTACTAGTGAAGCCACACTTGGAATACTGCATCCAATTGTGGTCAGCACAATACAAAATAGATGCTGAGACCCCAAAAAGTGTGCAGAGAAGAACAACAAGATGACAAAGAGGCTGGAGGCTAAATCACATGATGAAAGGTTGAGGGAGCTAGCTATGTCTAGCTTATCAAAGAGAAGAACTAAAAGGAACATGATAACTGTCTTCTGGTACTTGAGGGGCTGTCACAGAGAAGAGAAGATTGAGTTGTTCTTCAAAGCACCTGAGGACAGGACAAGGAGCAATGGGTGGAAGCTTGTAAAAGAGAAATGCAACTTGGAAGCAAGGAGAAATTTCCTGACAGTGAGAATGATTAAACCAGGGCTCCTCAAACCTGGCCACTTTAAGACTTGTGGACTTCAACTCCCAGAATTCCCCAGCCAGCCAAGTATGAGGACCCCTGGATTAAACCATGGAACAGCTTGTCTCCTGGGGTTGCAGGTGCTCCATCACTGGAAGTTTTCAAGAAGAGACTGGACAGCCATTTGTCCAGAATGGTATAGGATCTCCTGCTTGAGCAGAGGGTTGGATTGGAAGACCTCCAAGACCCCTTCCGACTCTGTTATTCTGTGTTTTATGTTCTGCCTGTTAGCAGAATGAAACCGGCGAATCTTCGTTCCTTTTCCCAGCAGCCATTCGGCAGCCGCGAAGAGGCTTCTCTTTGCACAATGAGGGCGTTCCTCTTGAGATACACTTTGCAAATAGATTTGTTAGGTTAAAAGAGAGTAGGAGATTTGCGGTTGGTTTCTGCATAACCCTGAAAAGTTTCAAGGAAGCTCGTACCTGCCGAGAAAGAAAGGGAGACGCGACGAAACCAAACCACTCCGGTTCTTGAACAAAGCAGGAATAAGGAGCGCGTGATGGATATCCGTTGGAGCAGAAAGACCACCCCAGAGACAAAGAGGTCATCGTTTACAATTAAATCAGAGATGGTGGGAAACAGTCGTCTCTCATTTCCTCCTGTGTGGGAAATGAAGTCAACGCAAGAAATGCAGACCAGGCTGCAGTTGTTAAGAGTTGACTTGCCCTGAATAATTGATGCAGATGTATGCTCTGGTACATTCCCCAAGATAGACTTTCTTACATTATGAAGAAATGCGTGGATCGATGCTTCTACAATGAGAGCATCTAAGATGAAAGGTGCACTAGGATCCATGACATAGTTCTTGCTTCCGGAATGTGGAAGATAAAATGGTTCTAGAAACCATGTAGAGCAAGTCCTCAGGTTAAGGACGCCCCTGTTTAAGGATAGCCTGTACTTAAAAACAGAGCCTAATTCTGCTAAACACCTAATTTCCACAGCACTCTCTTATGCCTAAAGATGTAGTAAGGCTGTGTTGTCATTATCCTTCTCATCTTTCTCATCTTTCTCATCGTCTCATCTTTCCTACTACCTTTTCCTATTGGTATCTTATGATTGATCACTTGTTGTTTGGGTCTTATCATTTATCAATGACCAGCAAAGTCAATGAGGAAGCCAGATTCGCTTAACAACCCGGTTACTACCTTAACAACTGTGCAGCGTTTCACTTAACAACTGTGGCAAGAAAAGTTGTAAAATGGGGCAAAACTCACTTAACTGTCTTGCTTAGCAATATAAATAGATGACCTCCAAGGCCCCTTCCAACATTATTATTATTATTATTATTATTATTATTATTATTATTATTATTATTATTATTATTATTATTATTATTATTATTATTATTATTATTATTATTATTATTATTATTATTATTATTATTATTATTATTATTTATCAATTATCAATTATCAATTATTATTATTAATTGTTATTATTAGTTATTATTATTAGTTATTTATTATTATTATTATTATTGTTGTTGTTGTTGTTGTTGTTGTTGTTGTTATTATTATTATTATTATTATTATTATTATTATTATTATTATTATTATTATTATTATTATTATTATTATTATTATTATTATTATTATTATTATTATTATTATTATTATTATTATTATTATTATTATTAATTTTGGGCTCAATTGTGGTCGTAAGCCAAGGGCTAACATGTATTAGGAGCTTGTAAACTGGGAAAAGACCTGATCTAGATCAGGGGTCCCCAACCCCCGGGCCATGGACCAGTACCGGGCCGCAGCATGCCAGCAACCGGTCCGCACAAACAAGGAAAGCCCCATCCACAGGATGCAGGCAGCACACAAAACCACGCCCCCTCCGGTCCGCGAAAAAGCCTCTCTCCATGTAACTGGTCCCTGGTGCCCAAAAGGTTGGGTACCTCTGATCTAGATAAAATGATCCAGTGATTCAGTCCTGCTGAAACCCTAGCTACTAATTTGCTTTCGAGGGGCCGTGAGCTCAGCTCAACTTCAGAAGACTCAAGACCATTATCTGCGGCTTATCGATTTATTATTTTTTATACGCCCAGCCTGAGCTGTACATTCAAAGCAATTTACTAAAACGATTGAATTAGCTCGTCCAGAGTGTAATTTCTTACTGTGAACCAGAAGGCTCTTTGAATATTAATAGCTCACAGATTACGCTTCTGCATTGTTACCCCTTAAAACAAAACAAAACAAAAAAAGGGCATCGGAGAGCTGACCCATAAGAAATGTGGACTATCTCCAAGGAGAGAATGCGTGGAAAAGGGAAGAGACCGTCCACTTATGCGTCGTCAAGCGAGAAGGAGACAAAAGGAGGCAGACATCATAAGATATGCATGTGTTAAATGAACTGTATAAACACGGGTTCAGAAATAATGTTTCTCTTCCGCTTCTCACTCAGTCTGACAAAGGCGAATTTGCATTAGAAATTTCTTTCGGAGGAGAAGTGGATTTCTGTGAATTTTGGAGTGGAGTGTTTCTTTTATTAGCTTAGTGACAAAAGGCTTTGGGTGGGAAAATGCCCGGTTTTTCATTGGACCCTATCTCCTCATGGGTCTGAAGTTTTCTCCTTCTCCTTCTCCTTCTCCTTCTCCTTCTCCTTCTCCTCCTTCTCCTTCTCCTTCTCCTCCTTCCTCCTTCTCCTTCTCCTCCTTCTCCTTCTCCTCCTTCTCCTTCTCCTTCTCCTTCTCCTTCTCCTTCTCCTCCTCCTCCTTCTCCTTCTCCTTCTCCTCCTTCTCCTTCTCCTTCTCCTTCTCCTCCTTCTCCTTCTCCTTCTTCTCCTTCTCCTTCTCCTTCTCCTCCTTCTCTTTCTCCTTCTCCTTCTCCTTCTCCTTCCTCCTTCTCATCCTCATCCTCATCTTCTCCTTCTGCTCAGCTCCTCTTCCTCCTCCTCCAGATCCGGACAAATGGCTGTCCAATTCTCTTCTTAAAAATCTTGATCGATGAATGCTGGACCTCTTTTGATAACTTCAGTGAGCCATTCTCCCCTGGGTCATTGGACTACAACTCCCATTATTCCTAGCTACTTAAAATGTTGTCTTGGGAGTGATGGGGCTTTATAGTCCAGTGTATCTGAAAGACTATCTAGTTGGAGATGACCGGCTGCAACAATGAGAGTTGCACCCAGGCCTAGAGCTGGAGTTACGCAAGCAGTTAAAAAGCTGTATAAGATCAAGATGTTCGATTGGACCATGGAATACAGATTCTGCTAAGCATTGGCAACATCTGTATTTCTGACTGATATCTTAGTACCGAAAGAAGACTGAACTGTGGGATCCTTGGTGTTCTCTGAGCTTGCAATGAAATGCCTTGCAGACATTTCATTGCCCAGCTAAGTAACATCATCAATTTTAGAAGGGAGTGGGATTTGCTTTCTGTTTATATACAAGTGGGTTTGTCCTGTCAGTGTTGGTAGAAATGTCCTCGGTAGTTCCTTGATTGGGTTGTTATTTATGGCTTGGTTTTTGGTCTAGTGTTGATCCAGCCCCCACTACCTTCCAACACTGATTACGTTACCTAGTTTGGTAACGAAACGTGCGCACAAATTCCACCAAGCTCAGAGATCACCAAGGACCCCCATATTTACTAGTGCAGGTATTAGTGAGATTACAGCATCAGCAAAAGCTTACAGAGCTTTGGGGAATATTGGTGGTTTTCTTACAACTGTTCTGCTTTTCTCGTTTTTCAGGATGAAAAGAACCAAATGATGACCACCAATGTTTGGGTAAAACAAGTGAGTCAACCAAGATTTCCTTATCCCCCCACTCCCCCCACGTTCCAGAGATTTAGCTCGAACCTAGCTCAGAAAGAAGGAGGCATAAATGTGGGTGGAGGGAGAGATGGGGAGGAGTTTTCCTCTCCAAATATCATGCTTTTTGATGGTGAGGCATGACATGAAATATTGGGAAATTTTCCTGCTCATTTACCTTTATGTAAATGGGTGTTAAAGGACTTGGTCCAGACAGTCTGGCTCTTGTTTTTGAAAGCTGTCTCATAAACTTCTTAAAATTCCAAATAAGTCCAGTGTTTCCCAACCGTGGCAATTTCCAGGTATGTGGACTTCAACTCCCAGAATGCCACAACCAACATGGCTGTTGAGGGAAATTCTGAGAGTTGAAGTCCACCCTCCTCCTCCTCCTCCCCCCTCCTTTCCCCCCTTCCTCCTCCTCCCCCTCCTCCCCCCTCCACCCCTTCCTCTTCCTCCCCCTCCTCCTCCTCCCCCTCCTCCTCCACCCTTCAACTAACCCACTTAGTACATTCCTATAAGGCAGGGGTAGGCAACCTTGGCTCTTTTATGACTCGTGGACTTCAGCTCCCAGAATTCCTGAGCCAGCATGGGGAAACTATGGCCCCTTCATGACTCGTGGACTTCAACTCCCAGAATTCCTGAGCCAGCCACGCTGAGGGAAAAGGGAGAGGTTTCCAAGCTGAGCCATGCTGGCTCAGGAATTCTGGGAGTTGAAGTCCACGAGTCATAAAAGAGCCAAGGTTGCCTACCCCTGCCCTAAACCCACCTGAGCACCTTAATAGTTTTGGTGATACCATAAACCAGGGGTCTTCAAACTTGGCCCTTTTATGACTTGTGGACTTCAACTCCCAGAATTCCTGAGCCAGCCACGCTGAGGGGAAAGGGAGAGGTTTCCAAGCTGAGCCATGCTGGCTCAGGAATTCTGGGAGTTGAAGTCCACGAGTCATAAAAGAGCCAAGGTTGCCTACCCCTGCTATAAGGGTTCCAAGGAGGGGATCTCATTCATATATTCAGAGGAAACCAGAGTATAATCTAACGGTCTCTTTTCACAACCTCCAGGTTAAGGGATTTCTGAGCAATAACTGAGAATAAATCCTGTCCCCAAATTCCAAAAAGCTTTTTTTATATTTCAGCTAATGAGACTACCGTATACCTGTAGTATAGATCAATATTTTTCATGCTGGCTGGGGAATTCTGGGAGATGAAGTCCACATGTCTTAAAGTTGCTAAGTATGACAAACATTGATGCAGTCGTTCTCCTTGCTCCTATATGTCTGACATAAAATGTGTTCAAAGTTTGATGTCTGTGGAGATTCTCAGTCATCCAGGCCACGGTGGTCCCAAAGGTGCTTTTTTCAAAAGGCAACTGGAATTTCTTTGTTTTTCCTTGAAGACGTTTTGCTTCTCATCCAAGAAACTTTTTCAGTTCTGATTTCAGAATTTGATGATTAATATTGCTTTCTTTTTTTGGGGTCTAATTATTTATCTGGTATTTCCTGCCTTTTAGGAGTGGCATGATTATAAGTTACGTTGGGATCCTGAAGAATATGAGAACGTTACGTCGATACGAATCCCATCTGAGCTTATTTGGAGACCGGACATAGTACTTTACAACAAGTAAGAGCATATTCTGAGCGTCTTTCCTTTAGGGCTGTGGTTTTATCTTGTCTTCCTGGAAACACATAGGGTTTCTGCAGAGGTCGGGCTCCAGTAACCAAGAAGGACACATTGAGATTCTCTAAGCAGTTTCCTTTATAGACAGAAATCTGGTCAAACTAAAGCAAATCATGTAGAAAATCTAGTAAGTGCAAATAGAAAGATAAAGCCAGCTGGGTGACTTTGGGTCGGTCACCAGGAGACTGTGAGTTCTAGTCCTGCCTTAGGCATGAAAGCCGGCTGGCTGACTTTGGGCCAGTAACTCTTCTCTCAGCCCAACCTACCTCACAGTGGTGGTATTGTTATAGGGAAAATAGGAAGAGGAAGGTGTGTTGGATATGTTCACTGTCTTGAGTTATTTATTTAAAAAGATTATAACAAAGGTGGAGATAGATAGATAGATAGATAGACAGATAGACAGACAGACAGACAGACAGACAGACAGACAGACAGACAGACAGACAGACAGACAGACAGACAGACAGACAGACAGACAGACAGACAGACAGATGATAGATACAGAGAGAGAGAGAAGAGATATAGATGATAGATAGATAGACAGACAGACAGACAGACAGACAGACAGACAGACAGACAGACAGACAGACAGACAGACAGACAGACAGACAGACAGACAGACAGACAGATAGATTCAGGAGGAACTCTAGAAAAGAAATTTGCTAGAGACCATGGACTGGTAGACCTCTTCAACCAGTTACAGGAGAGGACTTAAGATGGGTCAAGAAAACCACTGGACTCAACGTAAATTATGAAATATATTTTGCTTCTGGGTGCGAATGAGAAAATTGTGTTGTCTCTCACATCTGTAAGTCTTTGTGTAGGGAAATTATGTCTCGTCCACCAGTAAGAAAGGAAAAAAGTGATATCAATATTGTGTTTCACAGGAGAAGCTGTAGGAAGGGGCAGAAAGGATCAAGTGTCGAAGATTCTGCCCTTGAAATAGCCTGCTTGACATTCTGAACTTGAAACTTAAGCAAAGTGTCCCACAATGCGGTTTCCTGCTGACCTTAGAACAAAGTCTGACCATATTAAATGATAATATTTTGGGCGGGGTGGGATGTATTTATTTTTTGGTGAAATATTTTTTAAAGAATAATTAGAGATAAAATATAAGTGAACAGACGAAGGGTTTTAAAGCATCATGGAGATTTTCCAATGCACCATTAGTTAATTATGAGTAACTGAATTGTATGGTTTTTAAAAGACTGAAAATCACCATCCCGTGCCAATATTTTGAGTGTTTGAGACGCAGAAGATAACCTTAGCAATGAGGTGAGCTCAAAACAAACTCGTGGATGCCAAAAGTTTGTTTTGAAGTTGGAGCATACTGCTCTGTTCAATTTCGCTGTGATGAAACACAACCTGTATTTTATAACAACAACAACAACAACAACAACAACAACAACAACAACAACAACAACAATAATAATAATAATAATAATAATAATAATAATAATAATAATAATAATAATAATAATAATAATAATAATAATAATAATAATAATAAAGTTGGAAGGGACCTTGGAGGTCATTTAGCCCAACCCCCTGCTCAGGCAGGAAACCCCTATACCATTTCGGACAAATGGCTGTCCAGTCTCTTCTTAAAAACTTCCAGTGTTGGAGCATTCACCGTTTCTGGAGGCAGGTTGTTCCACTGGTTAATTGTTCTAACTGTCAGGAAGTTTCTCCTTAGTTCTAGGTTGCTTCTCTCCTTGATTAGTTTCCATCCGTTGCTTCTTGTCCTGCCCTCAGGCGCCTTGGAGAATAGCTTGACTCCCTCTTCTTTGGGGCAGCCCCTGAGATATTGGAACACTGCTATCATATCCCCCCTCGCCCTTCTCTTCATTAAACTAGACATACCCAATTCCAGCAATTGTTCCTTATATGCTTTAGCCTCCAGACCTCTAATCATCTTTGTTGCTCTTCTCTGTACTCTTTCTAGAGTCTCAACATCTTGTTAAATGTTGCAGAGGGAGGTAGGAGATTGGGCTTGCTTCGTTCTGAATTTGAAAACAAACAAACAACCTTTGTCATTTTATTCACCCTCCTTGAATTCTTCACGAACCTCTACAGAGCTGCTCACCCTTGTGAAATTAATTGGAAATATGGCTTTGCCTGGGAACTCAGCATGTACCCAACGGTGAAGAGAAAGATCAGAAGTTGCTGTTTCTCAACCTTGGCAACTTTTAATACATGTGGACTTCTGCTCCCAGTGGGGAATGTCTTATAAGTAATCCTTAACTTACAAACACCAGTGAGCCCCAGATTTCCACTGCTAAGCAAGACACTAAGCGAATCATGCAAATCTGGCTTCCCCCATTGACATTGCTTGCCAGAAGCCGGCTGGGAAGGTCACAAAAGCTGATCACATGACCCCGGGACACGGCTACTGTCATAAATACATGCCAGCTGCCAAGCGTCTAAATTTTGATCACGTGATCATGGGGATGCTACAATGGTTGTAAGCAGTGGTGGGATTCAAATATGTGAACAACCGGTTCTCTGTGTGGATGCCACTTCCGGAAGTCCATTCAGGTCCTGGGCAACAAAAAATTAGCTACCGGTTCTGCCGAAGTGGTGCGAACTGGCTGAATCCCACCACTGGTTGTAAGTCAAGGACTACAAGTATACCTTGTAGTGGTTGCCTTCCAGATGTTGCTGAACTACATCTCCCAGCATCCTCTGCTATCGGTCGTGCGGGCTAGGATTGCTAAGAGCAATTGGTCTGCCAGGTCCGAAGGCCACAAGCTCCTTTGGACCCAAATACTTGCTTTCCAGGCCTTTCGAGCGGGTCTATGACAACTCGCCACGGCTAACTCACAGTGGAACAACACGCCACGGGACAAGAGTTGCATTAATATCAAGGAAATGGTGGAATAGAATCATTAAAGAGGGGACGCCAAAGGAGGGACCAAAATGAAGTGGGAATGACAAAAATTAAAATGTTTTTAAAAATTATTTTAAACAATTCAATTGAATTGTTGGAATTGTCCCATGGTGAGTTGGCCACGGCGAGTTGGCCCCAGCAAGTTGTCCTATTCCATTTAGAGCAGAGGTCTCCAAACTTGGTAACTTTAAGACCTGTAGACTTCAACTCCCACAATTCCTCAGCCACCATGACTGGCTATGGAATTCTGGGAGCTGAAGTCCACAGATCCTAAAATTACCAAGGTTGGACCTCCCTCTAAAAGGTTCGCCATGCTGGCTGGGGAATTCTGGGAGTTGAAGTGCAGAAGTCTTAACGTTGCCAAGTTTGGAGACCCCTGCTTTTAGAGAGGCATTCTTCCCAGACATACCTGGTCTCCCTCCAAATCCTTGTCCTCCATGGTAGAGTGCTTACTTTTAATTGTTCCATCTGCAGCCTGCTTCAGTGAGATTTCTTGGCAAAGTAGCATTAATCTGCAGTAAATCGTTTGGACGACGGGCCAGCCAAGCTTCTTACCCCTTTGAACCAATGGAATCACCTTAATAAACCAAAACATAATTTTATTTTATTTTTTTGTATCTGCTGGTGCTGCAGTGGTCTGGCAGAAATCTCTGGCTGGCGATTCTTCAAGAAAACATAAGGATACAGATAGTCCTTGACTTAACAACCATATTTTTAAGAAGAGGCTAGACAGTCACTTGTCTGGGATGGTATAGGACGGTTCTCCTGCTTAAGCGGGGGACTGGACTAGAAGACCTCCAAGATCCCTTCCAGCTCTATTCTATTCTATTCTATTCTATTCTATTCTATTCTATTCTATTCTATTCTATTCTATTCTATTCTATTCTATTCTATTCTATTCTATTCTATTCTATTCTATTCCATTCTATTCCATTCCATTCCATTCCATTCCACATCCCATCCCATCCCATCCCATTATTCTATTCTATTCTATTCTATTCTATTCTATTCTATTCTATTCTATTCTATTCTATTCTATTCTATTCTATTCTATTCTATTCTATTCTATTCTATTCCATTCTATTCCATTCCATTCCATTCCATTCCACATCCCATCCCATCCCATCCCATCCCATTATTCTATTCTATTCTATTCTATTCTATTCTATTCTATTCTATTCTATTCTATTCTATTCTATTCTATTCTATTCTATTCTATTCTATTCCATTCTATTCCATTCCATTCCATTCCATTCCATTCCATTCTTTCATTATTCTATTCTATTCTATTCTATTCTATTCTATTCTATTCTATTCTATTCTAATCTATTCTATTCTATTCTATTCTATTCTATTCTATTCTATTCTATTCTATTCTATTCTATTCTATTCTATTCTATTCTATTCTATTCTCTATAAAGATTCTATTCTATTCTCTATAAAGATTCTATTCTATTCTATTCTATTCTATTCTATTCTATTCTATTCTATTCTATTCTATTCTATTCTATTCTATTCTATTCTATTCTATTCTATTCTATTCTATTCCATTCCATTCCATTCCATTCCATTCCATTCTATTCCATTCTGTATTTTCTATTCTATTCCATTCCATTCCATTCCATTCCATTCCATTCTATTCTATTCTATTCTATTCTATTCTATTCTATTCTATTCCATTCCATTCCATTCCATTCCATTCCATTCCATTCCATTCCACATCCCATCCCATCCCATCCCATCCCATCCCATTATTCTATTCTATTCTATTCTATTAAGTTACAGTGGCACCAATGTAACTGTCTTGGGGTCATGTGATCACCCTTGGTAACTTTCCCAGCTGAGTTCCAACAAGCAAAGTCAATGAAGGAAGCCGGATTCACTTAATGTCTACAGTTCCTTACCGTCACTTAACCCGAGACAGTGCAACCGTCACAAATACATGCCAGTTTGCAAGCACCCAAATTTTGATCATGTGACTTATAGGGATGCCGCAAGGATCGTAAGTATGGAAACAGGTCATAAGTCACTTTTTTCAGTGCCTTTGCAACTTTGAGCGGTCACTAAAGTAATGGTTATAAGTTGAGGACTCCTTGCACTAAAGAAAAGACTCCCTAACAAAACTCATAAGTCCCTGCCTTCTTCTTCTTCTTCTTCTTCACTCTGCAGGTCTGACTCCCCTCTCTATTTATTTATTTATTTATTACATTTCCATGCTGCCCCTCTCACCCATAACCCTATCAATTAACCAGTGCCAGATTTAAATGTTCTAACACAGGGGTGTCAAACTCGCAACGTCACGTGACGTGTCGCGATGTATCATGACTTTTTTGCCATTGCCGGCAATGGGGTGGGCGCGGTTTCGCTATGATGCATCCAGCCCGCGGGCCGACAGTTTGACACCCTTGTTCTAACACAAGAGGGTCCAACGTGGATAACTTTAAGACTTGTAGACTTCAACTCCCAGAATTCCCCAGCTATCATGGCTGGCTGAGGAATTCTGGGAGTTGAAGTCGACAGATCTTAAAGTTGCTAAGATTGGACACCCCTGTAAAACATAGGCATTCTGGAGAGAAAAAATATTTTTTTTCAGTACATTGAAGCAGCATTTGCTATCCTGAGAGAAATTCCTTCAAAAACTAAACCAAGAAAGATATCCAGTTAGCGTTAACTGGCTCAGAAGTCAGCATTCTCTATCAGGGGTAGGCAACCTTGGCTCTTTTATGACTCGTGGACTTCAACTCCCAGAATTCCTGAGCCAGCAGGGCTCAGCTTGGAAACCTCTCCATTTCCCCTCAGCATGCCTGGCTGAGGAATTCTGGGAGTTGAAGTCCACAAGTCATAAAAGAGCCAAGGTTGCCTACCCCTGCTCTATATATTCAGCTGCAGAATATTTTTCTGCCAATTTTTTTTAAAACAGCTGCACTGTGTTTCTTTTTACTTATCATGCTGAATATATATTTGTCTAAAACATTGATTTGCCTATATAGCAAATCTCACAAAATTAGAAAGTGGTAAAGTTGCCCAGATCTGGCTGTTTAAATCCCCAATAACCAAATTGATCAATCCTTTTTTTCCTCTTCCATATAAATCTGTGAACTTTTGGTACTGTGCTCATAAAAATAATTGTGTCCGTTTGGGAAGCCTTAATTTAACTACAATACAGGTAGTCCTCGACTTACGACCACAATTCAGCTCAAAATTTCTGTTGCTAAGCAACAGTTTTGCCCATTATACTATCTTTGACAGTTGTTAAGTGAATCACTGCAGTTGTTAAGTTATGCAGTGATTCACTTAACTGTGGCAAGAAAGGTCGTAAAATGAGGCAAAGCTCCCTTAATAATTGTCTTGCTTATCAATGGAAATTTTCGCCTCAGTTATGGTCGTAACTCCAGGATTACCTCAGACGTTGTTGTAAGTCGCATTTTCTGACACCTCTCTTTTGCGGTCATTCTACCATCCCTTTAAAAAGGACAGTTGTGGTTCCGTTTCACAAACTGGTCCGGAAAAAAGTCCTCCTCCTTGCATGACGAACAGGGTTTAATTTCTCCTAAGCAAGTGACTAGACAGACATTTCGTTTACTTATAAACAGACTGAATAATTAACTCTCCCAGGTTGCAGGCACCGCGTGTGGCATTTGGAAGTGATGAAAATGAACACAATTTGTCAATCAATAAATTTGGTGTGACATAAAGTAATAGGCTGGCCGATCCGGCCTTTTCTGAAAACGTGTCGTGGTCGTGGTGATGGGCGGAGTGAGGGAGGGAATTTAATTATCAGGAAGAGCTTAATATACATTTTATCCTTTACAGTCATTTACAAATGGGTTTGTAAGCAGCTGCCGCTGTTGAATCCCCCATAGGTTAAGAAGATGGAGGCTAGCCTTCTTTAGAAGGTCAGCCGTAGAAGTAGCGTGGTGCCGTCTGTGAAATGTTTTCAGAAATATTTGATCGCTTTTATGCCCCATAAATATATTGAAATGCTCCGTTGTGCTTTGTGGGGGGTGCAGTTTGCAAGATGGCGCCCTCCCCATCTCTTGGAAGGCTTTCCCTTTTTATCTCAAAGGGCAGTGACTAAAAAAAAAAAAAAAAAAGCATCCACAGGTCTAGAAGCATGACGCGCCTGTCACTTGGAGTGGAAATCTGCCCGCCTCTGTCAAGGGTGGGTAATTAGACCGGCACTTGTGCTTCAATGGAGGTTTTGGGTCAGCTGGCAGAGATTTCCCCATTGTGGACGGGAATAAATTATGAAACTTTGCACCCCAGCATCATACAAAGCCGAAGCGAAAACAGCCAGAAAAAGTAATTGTGAATGAGGACTGCACTGTTTGTGTTGGTGTGTATGTTTGTGTGTGTTTGGGTTCGTGTGTATTTGTGCTTTGCTTTGGCAGAGATTTCCCACTGTGCGTGTGCGCTTTGTTTTCACAGAGCTTTCCCACTGTTGATGGGAATAAATTAGGAAAATTTGCCCCAACATCACACATAGCACAAACAAAATAACTGTGAGCTAGGGCTGTACGAAACTTGAAGTGTGTGTGTGTGTGTGTGTGTGTGTGTTTTGTGTTTGTGCTTTGCTTTGGCAGTAATCTCCCACTATGTGTTTGTGCTTTGTTTTCACAGAGCTTTCCCACTGTTGATGGGGAAAAAATTATGAAAATTTGCCCCAACATCACACATAGCACAAACAAAATAATTGTGAGCTAGGGCTGTACGAAACGTGAAGTGTGTGTGTGTGCGTGTGCGTGTGTGCGTGTTGTGTTTGTGCTTTGCTTTGGCAGTAATTTCTCACTGTGGATGGGAATAAATTATGAAAATTTCCCCAGCATTACAGTGCTTCTGATGCAGGGGAAAAAAAAAAAATCACCACCAATTTTGTGGCATCCCTAGCGATCAGCTTAATCAGCGTTTTGATCTCTTTTGTTTTTAGCTGGCCAATATTTCTCCTGTTAAGGGAAGATGTGGCCAGGGCTTTAACTCACTGGAAACACAAAAGCTGAAATTGATGGTGGCAGTCAGGATAATTCAGCATAGTTATGGCTATGATGAATATCTCAGTAAAGAATGTTGACTGGACCGTGAGGCAATCTGCAACTTGAAAGTAGCAAGGGAAACGTAAACAATGAGCTGTCCATCCGTAGCCCATTTTTTTTTCAGCCTGTCTGCCTGTTTATTTGCTGGGTCAGTCATAAGTAAATCAAAGCACACGAGAAACCCTCTTTCTGATGATCCAGTCAATCAGAATACAGCTGGAAGGGACCTTCTAGTCCAACCACCTGCTCAAGCAGGAGACCCTATACCAGGGGTCTTCAAACTTGGCCCTTTTATGACTTGTGGACTTCAACTCCCAGAATTCCCCAACCAGGCAAGCTGGCTGAGGAATTCTGGGAGTTGAAGTCCACAAGTCATAAAAGGGCCAAGTTTGAAGACCCCTGCCCTATACCATTTGAGGCAAATGGTAGTCCAATCTCTTCTTAAAAACCTCCAGGGATGAAAACACCCACAACTTCTGAAGGCAAGCTGTTTAATTGTCCTCACTGTTTAGGAAAGTTTCTCCTTAATTCCAGGTTGCTACTCTCCTTGATTCGTTTCCATCCGTTGTTTCTTGTCTTGCTTTCCGGCGCTTGGAAAAATCTTTAAAAATCCACTCTGCATTCTCTTCTCCTTACCTCCCGCAGTGCCGACGGGGATTTTGCAGTCACCCACCTGACTAAAGCCCACCTCTTCTACGACGGTCGGATTAAATGGATGCCTCCCGCCATCTACAAAAGCTCCTGCAGCATCGACGTCACCTTTTTCCCCTTTGATCAGCAGAACTGCACCATGAAATTTGGTTCCTGGACTTACGACAAGGCCAAGATTGACTTAGAGAGCATGCATCGCCACGTGGATCAGCTGGACTACTGGGAGAGTGGAGAATGGGTGATCATCAATGCTGTGGGCAACTACAACATCAAGAAGTATGAATGCTGTTCGGAGATCTACCCAGACATCACCTATTCCTTCATCATCAGGCGTCTCCCTCTGTTCTACACCATCAACTTGATTATTCCTTGCCTTCTGATCTCATGTTTGACCGTCTTGGTCTTCTACTTGCCTTCTGAGTGTGGGGAGAAGATCACCCTGTGCATCTCTGTCCTGCTGTCCTTGACGGTCTTCCTTCTTCTCATTACCGAGATCATCCCCTCAACCTCTTTGGTCATCCCCTTGATCGGAGAGTACCTTCTCTTCACCATGATCTTTGTCACGTTGTCCATCATCATCACCGTCTTCGTGCTGAATGTCCACCATCGTTCCCCTCGGACCCACACCATGCCCGCTTGGGTGCGACGGGTTTTCCTTGACATCGTCCCACGTCTTCTCTTCATGAAACGCCCTTCGACGGTCAAGGACAACTGCAAGAAGCTCATAGAATCCATGCACAAAATAGCCAACCCACAACCGCTTTGGTCGGAGACGGAAGTGGAACCCAACTTTATCACCTCGTCATCCAACAGCCCTCAGAGCAATGAGCAGTCCCCTACATCGTCCTTTGGAACCCACCTCGAGGACCAAAAAAGTCCTCAGCCGGTGTGTAAGTCGCCCTCGGGCCAGTATTCAATGCTGCGCCCAGAACCCATCCGAGCCAGTTGCACCTCCCTCCAGCCTCCCAGTCACCCCCTTGGAGACCTCCAGTCGAGCTCAATTGGCAAAGGCAGATCCCTAAGCGTCCAGCAGATGTACAGCAGTCCAGGAAAAGCAGAAGAAGGCACCATACGTTACCGATCCAAGAGCATCCAATATTGCTATTTGCAAGAAGAAGCTTCCCAGACCAACGGCCAATCTAGTGGGTCACCAGCGTCCCCAAAGTGCCATCTGAATGTGGACCAGCCTAAAGTCAAAGCCACCCACTGTAAATGTAAATGTAAAAAGAAGGAATCAGCCAGCACATCGGGACAAGGGAGCAAAACTCTTAAAGAGCAACAGTTTTTGCTGATGTCACCTGCCTTGAAGTTAGCCGTGGAAGGCGTGCATTATATCGCAGACCATTTGAGAGCGGAAGATGCTGATTTTTCAGTAAGTAAAAATGACTCCTTTTCCCCCTCATAGCTTGCTCCTTGCAAGCCAAAAACTGAACGGATGGGGCCTTTGATACCATTTAGTAGCGCTTGTAGAATTCATGTCTTAGGTGGAACGCAAAACATAACATTAAGTTATGTTCGGTGGGGGGGGGGAGGAAGGGGGCAAATGAGTTTTTCTAACTCTGGTTAATTGCTACAGGTTCCGAGTTGGGAACGGTGCATTTCACGAGATGAATTTTGGTGATGGAACTGTTGTACACAATCCTGTCGGGTGTGTGTGTGTGTGTGTTCTCTGTGCTCAAATTTGGTCCCCAAAGAAGTTATGGCAATGTGGGGATGTGTGCACGAGACCCCCGCAGCAATTAGATAAACAATGAAACAAACAAACTTATATAAGAGTCATGTGATAGTGAGATGGGCAGCATATAAATTACAGAAGTAATGAAGAAGGAGGAAGGAAGGAAGGAAGGAAGGAAGGAAGGAAGGAAGGAAGGAAGGAAGGAAGGAAGGAAGGAAGGAAGGAAGGAAGGAAGGAAGGAAGCTGTATAAACCAGTATTTCTCAACCTTGGCAACTTTAAGATACCTGGACTTCAACTCCCAGAATTCCCCATCCAGCATGGCTGATTAATTGTATTCCTACATTAGCTCGCTCGGCACTTCCTTGCACATTTGGTGTGAGTCTGTCTGTGCTTTTTATACATAGGTTTAATGCAGAAACTCTCAGTGTACATGCAAAGCAACAGAGCAAATAATAATAATAACCAACATAATAATACCAATAGGAGGAGGGAAATAAAGAAGATAAGAAGAAGGATAAGTGATAATACTACAGCCACACTCCATGGGTAAATAATATGTATAGATGTTATACAGATCTTCAAGAATTAGATATTCAGCAGAGCGGTGGTGCAAGGGAAGTACCTATCCCTGTATCTAGTTGTTTTGGCCTGCAATGCCCTGCGTAGCGCCATCCGGAGGGGAGGAGTTGAAGCATGTTATGTCCAGGATGTGAGGGTCTCCAGATATCTTCTCAGCCCTCCTTCTGACCTGCAAAACATACAGGTCTTCTGTGGAAGATTCCTTAGGAAGCAGGATGACGGTAGAGCGTTTGAAGCACGAAGGCAGCAGGTGACACAAAGACGGTGTGGTTCCATCTGCCTGCCCTTTCAGCTGCCTTTTGCCCTCTTTGCTGGAAATAAGGCAACGGGGCTGCTACTTTCACCTCCTGAATCGGCTTCCTTGCTGATGTTTGCCTCCTGGCCCCAGGACCTCTTTGCCTCCTCCTTCTTCCAATTTATTTTTTCTAGCTTTGCGTCCTGCTCCGTTTTCTTGGTGATCCTCCGAGTCTTTCCAGCTGCTGAAACTGACCCTTGCGATGCCTTGGGGTTTAGATATATTTTCTGGCTCTAAACGTAACACGCTCCGCTCTGCCGTGACATTTTCAGCAGGAGAAAAGTGCCGGGAGAGGCTAGAAAAGATCGTTAGAGCACTCCGAAAGCTGAGAGTACAGGTAGCCCTCGACGTATGACCACAACGGAGCCCAAGGTTTCCATTGCTAAGCGAGACAGTTGTTAAGTGAATTTTGCCCCATTTTATGTGACCTTTCTTGCCACAGTTGTTAAGTGAATTACTGCAGTTGTTAACTTAGTAACACAGTTGTTAAGTGAATCTGGCTTCCCCATTGACCTTACTTGTCAGAAGGTCGCAAAAGGGGATAATAGAATAGAATAGAATAGAATAGAATAGAATAGAATAGAATAGAATAGAATAGAATAGAATAGAATAGAATAGAATAGAATAGAAAATATGGAATGGAATGGAATGGAATGGAATATAAAATGGAATATAGAATAGAATAGAATAGAATAGAATAGAATAGAATAGAATAGAATAGAATAGAATAGAATAGAATAGAATAGAATAGAATAGAATAGAATAGAATATATGGAATGGAATATAAAATAGAATATAGAATAGAATAGAATAGAATAGAATAGAATAGAATAGAATAGAATAGAATAGAATAGAATAGAATAGAATGGAATGGAATGGAATGGAATGGAATGGAACGGAACGGAACGGAACGAAATGTAGAATAGAATAGAATAGAATAGAATAGAATAGAATAGAATAGAATAGAATAGAATAGAATACAATACAATACAACACAACACAACACAATAGAAAATATGGAATGGAATGGAATGGAATGGAATAGAAACTTTATTATCACTTTAAATGTACACTAATCAGCATACATTAAAATGAAATTTCGTTGCACTCAGCTCTCAGAAAATATCATTATGCATATACCCACATACAAACACAGTTATGACACAGAGAAACATCACAGTCTAGTTCGAGTGTATACATATACATGGCGAAAAAAAGGAATCCTGCAAATTTACAAGACAGATGGCGGAAGGAACAAAACTGTAACAGAACTTGTAGTTCTGCTATAAGTACTTCAAAACCTCCTCCCAGAGGGGAATAACAGAAACAGACCGTGAAGTGGGTATACACTTAGAACATAGAATAATAGAGTTGGAAGGGACCTCGGAGGTCTTCTAGTCGTCCAACCCCCTGCTCGAGGAAGTGACCCTATACCATTTCAGACAAATGATTGGCCAGTCTCTTTTTGAAAGCCTCCCGTGATGAAGCCCCCACAATTTCTGAAAGCAAGTTGTTCTATTGGTTGATTGGTCTCAACCAATTGGGAAATTTCTCCTTAGTTCTAGGTTGTTTCTCTCCTTGGTTCGTTTCCAACCATTGTTTCTTGTCTTGCCTTTTGGTTCTTTGGAAGACAAGAAGCAACGGATGGAAACTAACCTAGGAGAGAAGCAACCCAGAACTAAGGAGAAATTTCCCAATTGGTTGAGACCAATCAACCAATGGGATAGCTTGCCTTCAGAAGTTGTTGACCCCGGGATATTGCAAGTGTCATACATACATGCCAATTGCCAAGGGTCTAAATTTCGATCATGTGACCATGGGGATACCACAAGGGTCGTAAGTGGAGAAAACCATCCTAAGTCACTTTTTCCATGCCGGTGTAATTTCGAACGATCTTGAAACAAACTGTTGCAAGTTGAGGACTACCTGTAGGTGGGTAATACCTATGGACTCACCTGGGATTGGCATGAAAATTGAACATCACAGGTTACGGTCTGCTGCGTAGTAAATCAGGGCATTTTAATGGTTCCTGTCGCTACTAGTACATCCTCTCAAGGGAGTGAGTATCAAACACGGCTGGGTCTAATGACCTGTCCATAAAACTGATATATTGAAGCAGAGAGAGTGGCCCTTGCAAGCGGCCAGTAAAAAGCCCAAGAAGGGATCGAAAATGCCAGGTTTCACCACTCATTTTTCTAAAGAGTTTAATTGGATTTGTCTTACTAGATAAGCTGCGGACAAGACCAGCCAGCCTGATAAGATAAGATAAGATAAGATAACCTTTATTGTCATTTTTATATTGTGGGCACAACGGCACACATCAAAAATGAAATTTAGTTGCCCGCTCTCAAAGTGAAACACATACATGACACACACCTAAACATAATATGTACAACATATATATAGACCCACATCCCTACATATACATAGCAAATAAATATTAAATACTGTCCATCTTGAATATATAACGCAAGGAGGAAGCTTGAGAGTTCGCAAGGTTAATGCTGTATGGAAGGAAACTATGGCTGAATCTGGATGTTCTGCTACGGATACCACGAAGCCCCCTCCTCCCAGAAGGTAACAAGGAAAACAGATTGTGAAGAGGATGTGTAGTGTCCCAGATAATCTTACGGACCCTGCTCAAGCAACGCTTCTGTGCTATGTCCTGGATGGGAGGGAGGGAACTGCCAATGATCTTTTCAGCCATTCTCACCACTCTCTGCACCGCTTTCCTGTCTGAAGCAGTGATGCCTCCAAACCAGACTGTGATGCTGTATGACAGGATGCTCTCGATTGTCCCCTGTAGAAAGTGGTCAGGACAGGGGAAGGAAGATGTGCTTTTCTCATGCGGCGCAGAAAATGCAGGCGCTGCTGTGCCCGCTTCACCAGTTTCTCACTGTGAGCGACCAAGTCAGCCTACCGTTAGCTGCACACCAGAATTTGATGCTGGTAACCATCTCCACAGGTGAATCATAATGCACAGAGAAGTGTGGCGTGCCTGCCTTTTCTGAAATCAACAATGATCTCTTTGGTTTTTCTGTATTTAAAACTTAGCTGTTTTTCCTTACCCAGTTCACCACAATGTACAAAAAAGACTCTAGAATTTGAAAGAGCTATGCAGCAATGGAAAATGCAAGGGATGAGGGGACAACACCTTTCAGGTTTTCTGGCAGGTGGAGAGGAGGAGAGGAGGGGGGGGGAGGAAGGAGGAGGAGGGAGGAGGAGGAGGAGGAGGAGGAGGAGGAGGAGGAGAAGGAGGTGATAAAAAGGCATTTCAAAATTCAGGAAAGCCAAGCAAGTGACGTGCAGGGGAGTCAGGCCGAGCCCTGATCATGAGCTGGAGGGAGATTGTTCAAAACCCTTTCATTTAACTGAGGTGGAACAGATGCCTCGAAATCTGATCTTTCTTTTGAGTTTGAGCTTCAACAAAAACTCTGTTGTGGTGGTGCTGTACCATCCTGTGAAGTTTTGGTAAAAAAGAGAGAAAGAGAGAGAGAGAGAGAGAGAGAGAGAGAGAGAGAGAGAGAGAGGGAGAGAGAGAGAGAGAGAGAGAGAGGACATGGGAAGAAGAATGGGAGGGAGATGAGAGAAGGGAGGAAAGCTGATGGAAGGATAAAGATGGGGGAAGGAAGGAGGAAGGAAGGAAGGAAGGAAGGAAGGAAGGAAGTGAAGGAAGGAGAGATGAGAGAAGAAGGAAATGAATGAAAGGAGAAAGATGGGGAAGGAAGGAGAGAGATGAGGGAGGGAGGGAGGGAGGGAAATGAGAGAAGGAAAGAAGAATGGAAGGAGAAAAATGAGGGGAGGGAGGGAGGGAGGGAGGGAGGAAGGAAGGAAGGAAGGAAGGAAGGAAGGAAGGAAGGAAGGAAGGAAGGAAGGAAGGAAGGAAGGAAGGAATGAATTTGTATAAACCGCTGTTTCTCAACCTTGGTTACAATATCTGGACATCAACTCCCAGAATTCTCCAGCCAGCATGGGGGATTAATTGTATTTCTATGTTACTTTCATGCACATTTTGGTGTGAGTCTGTCAGTTTGTACTTTTTATATGTAGGTTTAATACAGACTCTTCGTTAAGTTGAATGACACACGCAAACATTCACTCACACACACACGCACACACACACACTATTATGTCAGGGACACATTTTGTAAATTAGAGAACAGATCTGGGTTGGCAATACCAATCGCCCTCCAGATGCTTAGCAACAGCTCAAAGTTACGATTCACTCAAAAAAGTACTTATGATCTGGATACAAAGTTCCCACCGCTGCCTCCTTCCTCCTGTGGTCACGTGATCTCATTTGGGGCAGTGGTGGGATTCAAATGCCTGAACAACCGGTTCTCTGCATGGATGCGTCCACACACTTCCGGCGGTCCGTTCTGGGCCTTGCGAAAAAGGGCTAGGCCTAGGGCTTCAGCCAGTTTGCCAAAGTCAACAAAAAATTAGCTACCGGTTCTGCCGAACCGGTGAGAACCGACTGAATCCCACCATTGATTTGGGGTACCTGGCAGCCAGCCCCTATTTATGGTCATTTGCAGCATCCCCAGTGGTCACATGACTTTTTTGCTGGAAACTGGTATTTACGTCTAGTTTCAATTGACTAAAATGGGTTCGCTTAATGACCACGGTGCTTGCTTTATAATGCTGTGTTCTCTCGATGACCCCCGCAAAAAAAATGTATTAAATCAGGTGTGGTCACATGATTGCCCACTTAATGACTGGCAGAATTTAATGCCAATAATTCCAGACTCAGTTACAATCCTAAGTCGAGGACTGCTATTTATATAACAATGAAATAATAATAATAATATAATAATATAATAATAATATAATAATAATATAATAATAATATAATAATAACAATAACAATAACAATAACAATAACAATAATAATAATAATAATAATAATAATAATAATAATAATAATAATAATAATAATAATAATAGAGTTGGAAGGGACCTTGGAGGTCTTCTAGTCCAACCCCCTACTCAGGCAGGAAACCCTATACCATTTCAGACAAATGGTTGTCCAATCTCTTCTTTAAAACTTCCAGTGTTGGAGCATTCACCGCTTCTGGAGGCAGGTTGTTCCACCTCCTATTTTCCTCACAACAATCCTGTGAGGTGAGTTGGACTGAGAGAGAATGATTGGCTCAAAGTCACCCAGCTGGTTTTCATGTCTAAGGCAGGACAAGAATTCACAGTCTCCTGGTGATTGACTCAAAGTCATCCAGATGGCTCTCATGCCTAGGGCAGGACTAGAACTCACCGTCTCCTAGTGATTGGCTCAAAGTCACCCAGCTGGTTTTCGTGCTTAAGGCAAAACTAGAACTCACAATCTCCTGGTGATTGACTCAAAATCATCCAGTTGGCTTTCATACCTAAGGCAAGACTAGAACTCACAATCTCCTGTTTTCTAGGTCAACACCTTAACCGGTTCTAGCTGACTCACTAGTTTAACATGAACTCAAATGCTGCTAAGAAGAAAAATGCTACTTTGGAGTACATTAAGAGGAGATAGAATCCAGATCAGAATTCCGAAAGGACAAATTGGAGCAAGTTAGAGAAGAGCTGTGTTGCTGGCTAGTGCATTTGTGGATTGGATACCCCCAAAAAAGGTGGAACGACTTGTCTCCAGAAGTTGCAAGTGCACCAACACTGGAGGTTTTTAAGAAGAGATGGGACTGCCGCTTGTCCGGAATGGTATAGGTTCTCCTGCTTGAGCAGGGGGTTGGACTAGAAGACCTCCAAGGTCCCTTCCAACTCTTGTTATTCTGCCATCAAGGAAGGCGGCAGGTTGCTGACAGTGAATAAAGATTGATTTTAAAACTTCAAATGCTCTGTCCCCAGACAAATATGGTAAATGTCATTCCTTCTTTGGAAATGACTCACAAAGGGATAGCTGTTGTTCGGCGACTCTTATGGCTCTTGAATCTCTCTCTTTCCCCCACCACCCATGGACTTGCTTAATATAGGCATCAGCAAGGGAAGGTCACGTGTTTAGTGAGGATTAACTACACTGTTATGTGTCTGACATGTATGGGGACCCGTGTGGGAAATAATGATCTAACTGTAATTAGAGTGGGAAGCTTGACACCTCACAACCTGTTTGAGTAAGCAGGAAGAGCAAAACTTGATTATGCAGATTCTCTTCCCAGGCTTAATGAAAAATGCGGGTCAATCAGAAAAACAAAATAACAGAATAACAGAGTTGGAAGGGACCTTAGAGGTCTTCTAGTCCAACCCCCTGCTCAAGCAGGAAACCCTATACCATTTCAGACAAATGGTTGTCCAGTCTCTTCTTAAAAACCTCCAGGGTTGGCACACCCACAACTTCTGGAGGCAGGTTGTTCCACTGGTTAATTGTTCCAGCTGTCAGGAAGTTTCTCCTTAGTTCTAGGTTGCTTCTCTCTTTGATTAGTTTCCATCCGTTGCTTCTTGTCCTGCCTTCAGGTGCTTTGGAGAATAGATTGACTCCCTCTTCTTTGGGGCAGCCTTGACCGTTAGTAGTTCAGATTGTTGTATACAGGTATTCCTCATTTAGGGACCAGCCGAAGTTGCAACACCACTGAAAAATGTGACTTATGACCATTTTTCACACTTATAACAATTGCAGCATCCCCATGGTCACCAGATCAAAATTCGGATGCTTGGCAACTGACTCACACTTAGGACGGTTGCACTGCCCTGGGGTCATGTGATCACCTTTTGCAACCTTCTGACCCACATAGTCAATGGGAAAGCCAGATTCACTTAACAACGGTGCGACTAATGTAATAACTACACTTAAGAACTGTGGCCAGAAAGCTTGTAAAATGGAGCCAGGCTCATTTGACACCTGTCTCGCTTAGCAACAGAAATGTTGGCCTCCATTGTGGCCGTAAGTCAAGGACTATCTGTATAGCTGGCATGAAGTAAGCTTGCAGTACTTTTGAACTCTTATCGTGACTCCTGGCTTCTTGCACCTGACAGCCAGCAATGAAATTGCAAATTACAGTCACATGATGCCTTGCTCAACTAGCACATTGCGTAGCATTGTCGGTCCCAGCTTGGGTTGTTAAGTAAGGACTATCTATATCGCGGGTGTCAAACTCACCGCCTCATGTGACGTATTGCGACATTGATGGAGATGGGGCGGGCTCGGCCTCCGTATGATGCAACCGGCCCGCAGGCCGGCAGTTTGACACCCCTGATCTATATGGTCTGTCAGGTATTGAACAAGCTTCCACATGAAGTGATGAGTTCTCCTTCATTACAGGTCTTCAAACAGATACCAGATGGTTTAGTGCAGGGGTAGGCAACCTTGGCTCTTTTATAACTCGTGGACTTCAACTCCCAGAATTCCTGAGCCAGCATGGCTCAGCTTGGAAACCTCTCCCTTTTCCCTCAGCATGGCTGGCTCAGGAATTCTGGGAGTTGAAGTCCACGAGTCATAAAAGAGCCAAGGTTGCCTACCCCTGGTTTAGTGCAAAGAGTTTTCACCTTTTGCAGGCTTTGGAGCTTGTTAATTACCACAAAAAAATAATAATCTTGGAACCCCAATCAAGAAAATCAGAATAATAGAGTTGGAAGGGACCTTGGAGGTCTTCTAGTCCAACCCCTACCTCAACGTTGTAATGATTTAAAAAAGAGGCGCATTCAAGAGAACATTTTCCTCCTGGTCTTTCACACAGTCCCATTAAAATTTCCTGGTAATCCGTTTGAAAAACGCTACTGTGAAGAATCCATCCTTCACTGATCAGAAAGTCAGATTGGATGGCCTCTATGATTCTTTGCCAAACGTCTCCCAGCTTTATGGCAGATCTGAGTGGAGAAAGGCCTTAGCTGAAGATAGAAGAGAATATTTGTAGTTCAGGGTTGAACTGTGGGGTCCTTGGTGCTCTCTGAGCTTGGTTGTTTTCCTGCAGACGTTTCATTACCAGACTAGGTAACATCATCAGTTTACTCTCATTTTATATACTTGTCCTATCAATATTGGTGAGAGTGGACTTGGTTGTTCCTTGATTGGACTGTTGTTTACTGTTAGCTTGCTTGTCTGAGTTGGTAGTTTCTTGATTGGGGTGTTGTTTGTTTCTTGATTTGGTTGAAGAGCTTGAAAAGAATCCAGAGGTAATTTAGGGATGAAATCTGAACTTTAAAAAGCTTGTAGCAATCACTATGGGTGGAATAGGGCTTGCTTCAGGTGCCAGAGATTTGCTATCATAAAAAGGCAAAGTGTATTTTTTATTTATTGGCGTTTTTGTTTCTTATCTCCTGCAAAGATTTGCAAAAGCCTGATAGTATGCTTAGTTCCCTTGTCTTTTCATTTCAGGTGTTGGTTATTTTCTAGCTGGTTGGTGTGTAAGTGTACGGCTCTATTCATATTTTAAATCTTGATTATTACTGTTATTATTGCATTTTATTCTGCCTGATTTTATAGAACCCGGGGACTGTATAATAAATGAATATATTATTGCTGTATTTTTAATAGGCCTCTGTAGATGGCTTAGCTTCACCCTTGATAGAGCTTTGCGGTGCAAAGGCACCACTATTCCTCTTTGCTGGAATAATTCTCTTTAATCCTTCCTAGACTTTTAATAGCCTTCTAATAATCCCCTCTTTGCAGCCTTCTCTGTCTTTTGCAAAATCCAGGAAAAGCTTCTGTAGAACAACTGGATTATCTATACAAAATCCTTTTCGGGAGATCACAAGTAGGCAGGGAAGTGAGGCTGTAGCATACCACTGGAACTTAAATATTATGAGATAAACATATACAGGTTCTGTATGTGACTTTTCTGACCAAAGACCTTGAATAAGGTGATCCTGGCAAATTTCTTCCACGCTCCTGTCAAAAATATGTGGATGGCGTGGCTAGGGAGGCAGGCTTCACTGAAGGTCACGTTCACACCTTACCTTCAGGTTTATCAGCAGAAAAAGAAGGGAGTGTCTCCCAGATCTTCTGCTAGCGATGATCGAACAAATGGCCAGTTTGCAGAGCCCTTGGTGCTCTCTCAGCTTGGTGATCTTCTAGCCATACTAGGTAACTTTATCAGTACTAGAAGAGAGTGGGGTTTGCGAGGAAGAGGAGGAGGATTGTGGTGTCCTTGGTGGTCTCTGAGCTTGATAATGTTCTTGCTGATGTTTCATTACCAAACTAGGTATCAGTGCTAGAGGGGAGTGGGATTGGAGGAGGAGGAGGAGGAGGAGGAGGAGGAGGAGGAGAGGAGGAGGAAGAAAGAGAGGAGGAGGGACTGTGGTGTCCTTGGTGGTTCTCTGAGCTTATAATGTTCTTGCTGATGTTTCAATTACCAAAATAGGTATCAGGGCTAGAGGGGAGCTTGGATTGGAGGAGGAGGAGGAGGAGGAGGAGGAGGAGGAGGAGGAGGAGGAGGAGGAGGAAGACGAAGAAGAGGAGGAGAGACTGTGGTGTCTTTGGGGGTCTCTGGCCGATAATGTTCCTGCTGATGTTTCATTACACCAAACTAGGTTAGCAAGTGCTAGAGGGGAGTGGGATTGGAGGAGGAGTAGAGGAGGAGGAGGAGGGAGGAGGAGGAAGGAAGGAAAGAAGAAGAAGAGGAGGAGGACTGTGGTGTCCTGGTGGTCTATGAGCTTGATAATGTTCTTGCTGATGTTCATTACCAAACTAGGTAATCAGTGCTAGAGGGGAGTGGGATTGGAGGGAGGAGGAGGAGGAGGAGGAGGAGGAGGAGGAGGAGGAGGAGAAGAAAGAAGAGGAGGAGGACTTGTGGTGTCCTTGGTGGTCTCTGAGCTTGATAATGTTCTTGCTGATGTTCATTACACCAAACTAGGTTATTCTGCTAGAGGGGAAGTGGGATTGGAGGAGGAGGAGGAGGAGGAGGAGGAGGAAGAGGAGGAGGATTGTGGTGTCCTTGGTGGTCTCTGAGCTTGATAATGTTCTTGCTGATGTTTCATTACCAAACTAGGTATCAGTGCTAGAGGGGAGTGGGATTGGAGGAGGAGGAGGAGGAGGAGGAGGAGGAGGAGGAGGAGAACTGTGGTGTCCTGAGTGCTCTCTAAGCTTGGTTGTTTGCCTGCAGACGTCTCATTACCCAAGTAGGTAACATCACCAGTGCTAGAAGAGGGTGGGATTTCCTCTCTGTTTATATTGCCTTGTCAGTATGGGTGTGGGTGTTGTTTTCTCCTGGTAGTTCTTCGATTAAGCTGTTGTTTATTGTTTAGTTGTTTGTCTGAGTTGATAAGTCCTTGATTGGGGTATTATTTACTGTGTGATTGTTGGTCTGTTATTAATCCTAGTGCTAATCTCTGCTTATCTGGGTGTTGATTGCTGGGGAGGAGAGCTGCTAGAGAATTCCTGGAAATCTGGCACTCAGACAAATGAGCCATCAGCAGGCATATAGAGATACACATTGACATAACCATTCAAAAGAGGCAATAAAATACTAAAAAGGAAACAGAAGACCAAAATGCCTCTTTCCCAGCAGCCAGCCAACACTGACAGGGCAAGCCACTAGTATATAGTGGCTGCATTAACAGAGGGATAGAATCAAGACCACGTGAAGTGTTAATACCACTTTACCACTTGCCTTGGTAAGTGTTAATACCACTTTACCACTTGCCTTGGTAAGGCCACACTTGGAATACTGCATCCAGTTTTGGTCACCACAATGTAAAAAAGATGTTGAGACTCTAGAAAGAGTACAGAGAAGAGCAACAAAGATGATCAGGGGACCGGAGGCTAAAACATATAAGGAACGGTTGGTGGAATTGGGCATGTCTAGTTTAATGAAGAGAAGGACGAGGGGGGACATGATAGCAGTTGTTGAAGGAAAAGTCTTCATCATGGTTCAGTCCAAGCCGGGAATAAACAACATGGTGACTGCTTTACAAAGAAGGTTGCAGTTTATTGAAGAGGAGAGCCAGACAGAAAGATGGCTCTGGAAGAAAAGTGAGCGAGCACATGTAGGGAGTGGGTTTTTATACCTTCTTGAGCCTTTTGTTTGGAGTTGTTCCTGTGGCATGAACTTTGACCTGAGTCTGAGTGTGCCTTTCTGGTATTCTGATGGTGGTGAGTTAATCCTATTATGTCCCAAAGGTGGTATCCTGCTTCCCAGGGGCTGTGGCTGATGACTCTTAGATTTTTGGTGTGAGGGATTGTTGATTCTAGGGATCTTTCTTCCTAATCCCAGTTGCCTGTCTCCAGTCTTTCTGACAAGATTATCACATCTGCAATTCTGCAGACTTGGTTTCTGTTTGGGACAGAGAGACTTGGGGGCGGGGTTGGTTTCTGCTTTTAAAATCCTTTAGGGAAATATATTCTGCCTTTTAAATATTTCCAAAAATATTTTTTTCTCTGGGAGGGGCTGACTTCCCACACAGTGTTCCAGTATCTCAGGGGCTGCCACAAAGAAGAGGGAGTCAAGCTATTCTCCAAAGCACCTGAAGGCAGGACAAGAAGCAAAAGATGGAAACTAATCAAGGAGAGAAGCAACCTAGAACTAAGGAGAAACTTCCTGACAGTTAGAACAATTAATCAGTGGAACAACCTGCCTCCAGAAGCTGTGAATGCTCCAACACTGGAAGTTTTTTTAAGAAGAGACTGGACAGCCATTTGTCCGAAATGGTATAGGGTTTCCTGCCTGAGCAGGGGGTTGGACTAGATGACCTCCAAGATCCCTTCCAACTTTATTATTATTATTATTATAAGCAGAGACCAAAACCCTGCTCCCTTCTAACACTGATGATGTTACAAATAGGGTAATGAAACGTCTGCAAGAAAACAACTAAGTTCAGAGAGCAACAACCCTGAGCTGCAAATAATAATAATCTCTTCAACTTCGCTTCTAAATAGCAAGTCCTTGGGCAGCATTAATTCTGGGGAGAGAAGAACCTTTGCTTGCTTCAGTTAAGTCTCGAGTTGAATTAACGGAGGAGGAAAATTGACTCTTTCTTTATAACCTCCCACCTCTCATCTTCTGCTCATAGACTTTATTTTTCAAGCTTGCTCCGATCTCTTAGGCCCCCAAATAAACTCCTGCCCCCCCTTTTTTTTTAGAAATTTAGGAATTCGCCCTTTTCCTGTCATCCCTTAGCCCCGATTCCCAATCAATTTTGCAAAACGGACTTGCAAATAAAAAGGCATTTAAAAGAAATCGATCTGGAAACCTTTAATGTGTTTAACAAACAATCTCTTCACGCTCCCGATCAGTATACCAGTGAAATGTGGCTGCCATAGGGAAAAAGTGTGCTTATTAAAGGCTCCTTTAAGTCAAGAATTGATTTATTTTTGGCTAAACAATAAAGCTGGAAGGTAACTAGTCCAAAAATGTTCTCATGCAAATTAAATTTCCCGGGTACCAGCGAGCTGCAGATTTTTACAGTTCCCAACCCGAATGTCTCTAGGCTTCTAGATTTAAACTAGTTTTATTTGGCTGCTAGTATCTGACTAGTAGCTACTAATATCTGACTCAGTAGAGCAGCTAGGAAGAGCTTGGAAACAATATTCAGATAGTGTGATATATATATAGAGAGAGAGGTGATCCTCAACTTACCACTATTCATTTAGTGACAGCTCAAAGTTACAGATTTAAATGTTTTTATTTTATTAACTTACAAAATACGAAAACACAAAAGCAAATAGTAGGGAACAAAGGGAAGGGAAAGGGAAAAAGAGAAGTGTGGAGAAGAGGGGGGAAAGGAAAAAAAAAGGCGTTGACTTCTGTCTCCCTCTGTTGCAGTAAAATAAGGCATTAACGTCGAACCTCAACTTTTTACATTTCTATAGTAGTATGTGTTGTGATTCCTCGCCAGCCAGTGGACCCGGCAGCTGAGTCTGAGGAATCAGAGGAGGAGGAGGAGGGGCCTGGAATGACATCAGAGTCAGAGGAAGGCTCTGAGGAGCTCCAAAACTTACAGTCTGAGGAGGAGCCTGGCCCCTCTACTCGCGCTCAGGCTGAGACACAGCTGTGCTGGGAGTCTGAGTTGGACAGTGATGAATCACAGCTGGGAGATATCCAGGATGCCCGTAAACGCCAGCAAGAGAAGCGAGTAGGACAAAGGAATGCAATGGGGCGGCTCCAAAGGCAAAGGAGAAGGCATTAGGAAGTTGGCTGAATTATAATAGGGAAGGTGTGGGAGGTGCTGGTGGCCGAAGGCAACCGTTCGTGTTGAGGATCGAGTTTCTGTGAACTGTGTTTGTTTGCCTTGGACATTGACTCAGGTCTGTGAATAATAAAAGGGGATTGGTTTTTTCCTGCGGTTCCAGCCTGCTTGTTGGAAGAGGGGTTTCTCCTTGTGAGCTTAACAAGGACTCACGTAGGCTGGGACAGAACAGTATGAGCTAGCCATTCCTATATCAACAAATCAATCTAATCGGTAAAACCCAAAATCAAAGTATTATTTTTTTCCCACCTCAAGCACAAAGTCCAGAAGCAGTTTCCAAGTAGAAACAAAAGTATGTATATTATTTTCTTTTATCAAAACAGTCAGTTTAGCCATCTCTGCTAACTCCATCAACTTTGGTAGCCATTCATCCATGGTGGGAATTGAGACATCCTCCCAATTTTATGCCTAGAGCAGTCTTGTTGCCGTCAACGTATATCAAATCAGAGTTCCAAATTTTTTTCCCCAAGTTTTTTTTCCCATTAGACCCAGAAGAAAAGTTTCTGGTTTTATCTTTATATTCACTTTAGGAATCTTATCTGCATTAGAATATGAATCCTACTCCAATATTTCTTTGCTTTATCGCCTGTCCACTGTAAATGATAAAAAGTCCCTTCTTGTGGCTGTTCAAAGTTACTGGTCCTCACACAACTGTCACAGCATCCCTGTGGTCATGTGATCAAAATTTGGTGGAGGTTGAAGGGAAAGACAAGAAGATGACCAGCAGCAGGCAGGATGGATCCAGTTATAGTAGCGATAGGTCCACCATTGGAAGATCTGGTGTTAGGAGCGGGTTGTCATGGAGAAGATCTGTCTGTGTGGTTGCATAGACCTGATACAGGTAGTCCTCAACTTACAAAAGTTCATTTAGTTACTGTTCAAAGTTACAAGGGCACTGAAAAAAGTGATTTATGAGCAATATTCACCCTTACGACCGTTGTAGCATCCCCCTGGTCACATGGTTTACATTTGAATGCTTGACACCTGACTCACATTTATGATGGTTGCAGTGTCCCCGAGTCATGTGATCCATTTTTGTGACTTTCTGATGAGCAGAGTCAATGGGGGAAGCCAGATTCACTTAATAACTGTGTTACTAATTCAACAACTGCAGGGTGTCAACGCTGCTAACATCGGATGTTTTTGCTTTGACAACAGTTAGAAAAGCAATCATTTTCTTCTTATGTTTTAGTTTTAGAGTTAGATGATGCTGGGGGGGGAGGAATGTGCATGAGAGTTTAGATAGACATAATAATACTGGACCTAGTATGTGAACAAAGGTGTTTTGAAATAAGAGATGATAAGAATTGGCGGGTTGAGGAACTGGAGGGAAAGTCTGCATTTCAAACTAATTGGAGAATGTGATTTATGACTGTAAATTAGAGGAGGGAATTGAGCTTTGATACTATGTGTTTAGGGGAGGGGAATTCAGATTTTGGCTTTGGCTATGTTAGTGCCGATGCTATGCTTCTCGAATAAAGATTCTTTAAGGTAAACAATGCCTCGAAGTTCTTTGAAGAGTTTCATCTGTCGGAACCATGACACAGGGATTCATTTAACAAATGTGACCAAAAAATGTCATAAAAATGGGGCAACGCTCACTTAACAAATTTCTCACTTAGCAACATACATTTTCGTCTCCATTGTGGTCGCAAGGTGAGGACTACCTGTACTGATTCAACATCACATAACTGAATCTGATCAAAGGAGAGGCCACCTTGGTGCATGTTGTATCCAGCCAGATTGACTTCTAAGTAATATTCAGGCTTGCACAACATTGATTTGCCTGGGGGAGAAACACTGTGGAAAATTAGCAGTGTAGCTGCCATACTCCCTATCTAATAAAGGAATTTAGAGGTGACTTTGGGGGGAAATAGGAAGGATCTGTTAAAGGGGAAAGGAAGGAATAAGTCGGTTTGGACAAGAGTAGTAGTCTAGAGCAGGGCTTTTCAACCTGTGGTACGCGTACCACTTGTGGTACATTAATGAGTGGCAGGTGGTACACAGCCCTGCCAAGTGTAGTGGGGAAGGGAAAGAGCCAGCACAGGCAAGGACTTACAGTGAGAGAGTCCTCTGGAGCTGCAGATTTTACTTATGAATGGAGCCATTTGGGGAGGCTGCCTTAGCCGGCAGCCAGTACTTACATTTTTTTTCTTCCTTAAGTGCTGGCTGGGCTCCTTACTTTCCTTTCTAGCCAGTAGCTAATTCTTAAAGGGGAAGTGCCTTTTTAAGCTAGTTCACTCAGCAGCTTGTCTTTTCTGTCTCTGGAGGCCTTTCCTTGTTTGATCAATATATGGAAGAGGGAAAATATGGGGGGGTTCAAATTATTCCTTCAGAAGGAGATAGGAATGAGAAAAAGGGAGGCAAGGGAGGGAGGGAGGGAAGGAAGTCCCGCCTTAGCACTTGGCCACCAGCAGCTCTGCCATTGACTTTGCTTGTCAAAAAGTTGCAGAAGGGGATCACATGACCCTGGGACACTGTGACCATCATAAATATGAATCAGTTGCCAAGCATCCAAATATAAATCACATGACCCTGTTGCTGCAATGGTCATAAGTGTGAAAAATGGTCATAAGTCATTTCAGTGCAATTGCAACTTTGAACATGTTTTTTTTTTGTCACCAAGTTTTTGACACCTTGCTAGGTGGTACTCGAATATTGCCATATCCTAAAAGTGGTACAATCGGTAAAAAGGTTGAAAAGCCCTGCTCTAGAGACCAAAGCAAGCATGAAAAATAAATTCATGGATTTGGTGTAATATACGATGGGGCAGAGAGCGACTTGATTCTGGTATTATTTATTAATTTATATCTCACTTTTAGTTTTTTTTTATGAAGAACTCAAGGTGGTAAACACATTTAATACTCCCTCTTCTTTCTATTTTCCCCACAATAAAAACCTTCTGAGATGAGTTTGGCTGAAAGAGAGGGACTGGGATAAAGTTACCCAGCCAGCTTCCGTGCCTAAGGCAGGACTAGAACTCATCACCTCCTGGTGATTGGCCTAAAGTCACCCAGTTGGGATTCATAACAGAATAACAGAGATGGAAGGGATCTTGGAGGTCTTCTAGTCAATCCCCTGCTCAAGCTGGAAACCCTTCATCATTCTAGACAAGTGGCTGCCCAGTCTCTTCTTAAAAACCTCCAGTGTTGAAACACCCACAACTTCTGGAGGCAGGTTGTTCCACTGGTTAATTGTCCTCACTGTTAGGAAATTTCTCCTTAGTTCTAGGTTGCTTCTCTCCTTCATTGGTTTCCATCCATTGTTTCTTGTTTTGCTTTGGATAATAGGTTGATCCCCTCTTCGCTGCAGCAGCCCTTCAAAGGGAGGACTAGAATTCAGGGTCTTAAGTGATTGGCCCAAAGTCACCCCACTGGCTTTCAAGCTAAGATAAGACTAGAACTCACAATCTCCTAGTGATTGGCCCAAAGTCACCCAGCGGGTTTTCTTGCCTAAGGCAGGACTAGAACTCACATTCTCCCAGTTTCTAGCCTGGTACCTTAACCAGTAGACCAAATTGGGTCTATTATACCAGAGGTCTCCAACCTTTCCGGGCTCGCGGCCTGGAGGGAAGGAGAGCAGCTTCCAAATTGGTGCACGTGCGTGCATGCAAACAGGAGTGCACACACTGGCACGGTGCTAGCGGCCCCATTGGCGCATGCGTGAATGGGCCATGCACACCTGCCTGGCACTAGTGGCCCCATTCATGAATGTGCAAACAGGCCGTGCACACCCACATGGCACTAGTGGCCCCATTCATGCATGTGCAAACAGGTTGTGCACACCCACCTGGCACTAGCACCCCCATTCATGCATGTGCAAACAGGCTGTGCACACCCGCCCGGCACTAGTGGCCCCATTCGTGAATGTGCAAACGGGCCGTGCACACCGGACGGCACTAGTGGCCCCATTCATGCATGTGCAAACAGGCTGTGCATACCGGTCCGGCACTAGCAGCCCCATTCGTGAATGTGCAAATGGGCTGTGCACACCCGCCCAGCACTAGTGGCCCCATTCGCACCCACATACATGTGGAAATGGGGCCACAGGTAAGAGTGGGGCGGAGTGTGCACAAATGCATACGCGTCATTTTCACGACCTGCTGGCCAAGACGCTGTGGCCCGGAAGTGAGCCGCGGCCCATAGTTTGGGGACCCCTGTATTATGCCCTATTATATCCTATAACAGTGGTGGCGAACCTATGGCATGCGTGCCAGAGGCGGCACTCAGAGCCTTCTCTGTGGGCACATGCGCCGTTGCCCCAGCCCCACCTCCCCCCACGGCCCCCTCACCAGCAGCCCCCTGGAGGAGAGTCACCCCCAAGCGCGGCCCACGCGGAGCAGCACAGCCAAGGACATGGCAGTCGGGCAGTGGGGACAAGACTCCACCCTCGCGGCCTGTCACGCGCAGTTGATGCTGCAGGGTGCGGGCGGAGGGCGTGGTTGCCATGGCACTGCTGGGCTGCCTGGGCAATCTGCAACAGGTCATGGAGGCAGTGGGTGGCCCTGCGGGCTGGTGGAGTGAAGCGGGCAGGGAGGGGAGCAGAGTGAGGGACGGGGCCGATATTTGGGCACTCGGTCTCTAAAAGGTTCGCCATCACTGTCCTATAACCATAAAGTAGCTGTCTTGGCATCCCTGTGGTGGTGTCTGCTTCTTGACCTGAAAGTTTCCCATTCAAGTACTAACCGTGCCAGACCTTGCATAGCTTCCTAGTCCAAGCAGGTCAGCCACAGAGTAGCTCCCTGCAGAGAGGTCTACGGAGATTCTCAGTCATCCAAGTCATGGTTGTCCCAAAGGTGCTTTTTTCACGAGGCAACTGGACGTTCTTGTTTTTCTTTGAAGACGTTTTCAAAACAAAACCAGAAAGTCCAGTTGCCTCCTGAAAAAAAGCACCCTTGGGACTCCCTGCAAACACATGTTGGGAACCATCCAAAAGAAGACTTAATCTGTCATTTGGTAGGATAGAATGAGAAATCTCTGACCCAGTTTTTCTCAATCTTGGCAACTTTAAGAAGTATGGGCTTCAAAGCTGGCTAGGGTATTCTGGGAGTTGAAATCCATATTTTTTAAAGTTGCCAAGTTGAGAAACACTGGTGATGAAGACTTTCCAGAGGGTATAAAAACCCACTCCCTACATGTGCTCATTCTCTTTTCTTCCAGAGCCATCTTTCTGTCTGGCTCTCCTCTTCAATAAACTGCAACCTTCTTTCTAAAGCAGTCGCCATGTTGTTTATTCCCGGCTTGGACTGAACCATGATGAAAACTTTTCCTTCAAGACTGGCTTAGAGTTTGTGACGTTGTGGATCCCCAATTTAATTTCAAGCTGTCCTTGTGAACTCAAAGCGGCTCTTTGTTTTTTTTCTCATCTGATTTTTTCCCTTCCTTTCCCTTCAACTACAGTGTGATTTTTAATTGCTCTCCAGAGATCATTTGATATTAATTTAATGTGGCTCTTGGGGAAAAAACATAGAGATTGATAAAGCCAAATAAGTTGGAGAGAAACTGGGGAAATAAAATTCTGTCCCCAAATGAGATAGGCTACTTTGGATTTAGACAGCTGAAGCCTGAAACAGGAGCTCTTGTGGCCTCCAGCAAATGCCTAATTTGCTTGTGAAAAAAAAGCACCCAATTTCTGCGAATAGGTAGCAATTGTAGAATCGTTCGGTCATTTGACATTTTTAAAAAAGGAAGGTTTTTAAACAGTGTTGCTTGGGTTTTAAGTGCCATACTCACGTTACAGTTTTTACAAGACGGCTAGAAGTAGTTAATGAAGGGATTACGTTAGCTGGATTTGCACACAATTCAGCAGCACTTCATGGGATGTCCATGGGATGAGGTGATAATGAATTTCATTATTCGATTATCAGGAGGTGAAACACAGGGGGAATTCTGGGATACCTACAAGGGGAGAGCCAGTTTGGTGTAGTGGCGAAAGTGCTGATCTAGAAATCAGGAGAATGGTGAGTTCTAGTCCTGCCTTAGGCATGAAAGCTGGCTGGGTGACTTTGGGCCAATCACCAGGAGACGGTGAGTTCTAGTCCTTAGGCACGAAAGCCAGCGGGATGACTTTGGGCCAATCACCAGGAGATGGGAAGTTCTAATCCTGCCTTAAGTATAAGTATAAGTTGGCTGGGTGACTTTGGGCCAATTCCTCTCTGTCTTTCAGTCCAAACCACCTCGCAAGGTTGTTGTTTCTGGGAAAATAAGGGAGGAAGGAGTTATTTTTTAAAATAATAAAGGCAGGCTATAAATAAAAATAAATAAATTACACGATGGGTCGTTGGTGCTCTCTGAGCTTGGTTGTTTTCTTGCAGATGTTTCATTACCCAACTAGATAACATCATCAGGGCTAGAAGGGAGTAGGGTTTGCAGAGAGGAGGTGGAGAGGAGGAGGAGGACTTGTGGGGTTCTTGGTGCTTTCTGAGCTTGGTTGTTTTCTTGTAGATGTTTCATGACCCAACTAGGTAACATCATCAGTGCTAGAAGGGAGGAGGGTTTGCAGGGAGGAGGAGGAGGAGGAGGAGGAGGACTGTGGGGTCCTTGGTGCTCTCTGCACTTGGTTGTTTTCTTGCAGACATTTCATTACCCAACTAGGTAACATCATCAGTGCTAGAAGGAAGTGGGATTTGTTCTCTATTTGTGTTTTCTCGGGAGCATTTAATTAATAAGGCAGAATGGAGCGAGCGAACATTGCCTGATATCCAGTCATTATATCTTCAATACATCTCCACGATCACATGATCAAAATTTGGGCACTTGGCAGCCGGACAATTGTAGCATCTGGGTATCCTGTGATCGCCATTACCAACTTTCCCGGCCAACTTCCAACAAGCAAAGTCAATGGGGGAAACCCGATTCACTTACCAACTGCATGATTCACTCAACAATTGTGGCAAAAAAGTCGTAAAAGTCAGGCGTGACCCACTTCACAACCACCTTGCTTAGCAATGGAAATTCTGATCCCAATTTTGGTCATAAGTCGGGCACCCCCTTTACTGTAATAATAATAATAATAATAATAATAATAATAATAATAATAATAATAATAATAATAATAATAATAATAATAATAATAATAATAATAATAATAATAATAATAATAATAATAATAAATAATAATAAAGTTGGAAGGGACCTTGGAGGTCTTCTAGTCCAACCCCCTGCTCAGACAGGAAACCCTATATCATTTCAAACAAATGGCTGTCCAGTCTCTTCTTAAAAACTTTCAGTGTTGGAGCACTGAACAACCGCCCCTGGAGGCAGGTTGTTCCACTGGTTAAATTGTTAAATTGTTCTTACTGTCAGGAAGTTTCTCCTTAGTTCTAGGTTGCTTCTCTCCTTGATGAGTTTCCATCCGTTGCTTCTTGTCCTGCCTTCGGGCGCTTTGGAGAACAGCTTGACTCCCTCTTCTTTGGGGCAGCCCCTGAGATACTGGAAGACTGCTATCATGTCCCCCCTCGTCCTTCTCTTCATTAAACTAGACATACCCAATTCCAGCAACCGTTCCTGATATGTTTTAGATCAAGACACATTTTTTTCTTCTTTTAAAACATAATCACACATTCCAGGGAAGAGACCTGCGACATTAAGATCGGGCAGACCTCCCAAGTGATGTAAGTCATTATCCCGCTAAAATGCGCGCAGCGCGCTCTTAGTTTGCTCCTGATTTACAAATGCTGGGAGGAGAACCGGAGACAATGAATTTTATAAGCTTCAGGTTTTAACAGCTGGAGGCCACTTTTTAAAAATAGTTTCTCAGCCTCCAAAGGATGCAGAGGGCAAGGGAGAGCCATGGTAACATCACTGTGGGAGTCAAGGGAAAAATTAGCTCTGTTTCATTGGCTTGTGGTAGTTCGGGAAAGTTAAGTAACACAGATGTGTTAAATTAAGCAAAGGCTCATTGCCCCTGGCTGGCTATTTGTTGGTTGCTGTTGTTAATATCTTATGGCAGTGATGGCGAACCTTTTAGAGACCGAGTGCCCAAACCGCAACCCAAAACCCACTTATTTATCGCAAAGTGCCAGGGCCGCATCAGCATTGTGGTGCCCTCAGGGGGTGCGGGGTGGGTGGGTGTGGCTCATTGGGTGGGCGTGGCTGTGGTGGTCACAGCAGACCGAGTGGGCGTGGCTGGGGTGGGCGTGGCCACCTTGATGTTGCTTGTGGGGGGACGCCTGTGGGGGCTGGGCAGGATTGGGGGAGATCCAGGGGGTCTCTGGTGGGTGGGGCTGTGGGCAGGAGGCTCATCCTGCGGGTGAGGCAGGGGGTAGGGCAGGGGTGCCATTGCTGCAGGGCAAGGCAAGGCAGGGACGGCTGCTGCCTGACACCATCAGCCCCCGCAGACAGAGGTCAGAGAGCGCACAGGGGCATGCTCTACTACTTCTACTCAAGCTTCCTAGCCAGCTGCTTCACCTCCTTTGTGCTGGGTGGGGCTGCCGCTCCGGGTGCCAGCGGTGGTGTAATGGACCTGTGCAAGCTGGCGGCGGCAGCGGCAGGTGTGCCCACAGAGAGGGCTCTGAGTGCCGCCTCTGGCACGCGTGCCATAGGTTCGCCATCACTGTCTTATGGCAACATGATTTCACTGTGTTTGTTCCCTGCTCCCAAATTTCACCAGGACAACGTAGTCCTTGATTTATGACCACAGTAAATCCAAAGTCTTCATTACAGCTGGTTCTCCACTTATAGCAGTACATTTTGTGACCATTTGAAATAACCGCGGCCCTCAAAAAGTGACTTACGAATGTTTTCCACACTTATGACCCGTTGCAGCATCTCCAGGATCACATGATCCAAATTCGGACGCTGGGCAACTGGATTCATATTTATGATGGTTGCAGGGTCCCGGGGTCACCGGATCCCCTTTTGCGACCTTCTGACAAGCAAAGTCGACGGGGGAAGCCAGATTTCACTTAGCAACCGTGTAACTAACAGCTGCAGTGATTCATTTAACAACTGTGGCAAGATAGTCGTAAAGTGGGGCAAATGTCTCAGCAACAGAAAATTTGGGCTCAGCTGTGGTCGTAAGCAGTGGTGGGATTCAAATATGTGAACAACCGGTTCTCTGTGTAGATGCTGCTTCCGGACGTCCGTTCTGGGCCTGGGCAACAAAAAATTAGCTACCGATTCTGCCGAAGTGGTGCAAACTGGCTGAATCCCACCACTGGTCGTAAGTCGAAGCCTACCTGTATTTCTTCATCTGATGCATCTTGAAAGACTATTATTTATAGCATAGTTCCTTCTCAAAATCAGGTCTGACCAAAATAGAATAAACAGAACAGTGACATGATTTCTGAATTACACTTCAGTTGACACTGAATTAATAGAATAACAGAATAGCAGAGCTGGAAGGGACCTTGGAGGTCTTCTAGTCCCACCCCCTGCTCAGGCAGGAGACCGTATACCATTTCAGACAAATGGTTGTCCAATTTCTTCTTAAAGACCTCCAGTGATGGAGCATTCACAACTTTTGGAAGCAAGTTCTTCCACTGATTAATTGTTCTAACTGTCAGGAAGTTTCTCCTTAGTTCTAGGTTGCTTCTCTCCTTGATTGGTTTCCATCCGTTGTTCTGTCTTCAGAGGCTTTGGAGAATAGGCTGACCCCCCTCTTTTTTGTGACAGCCCCTCAAATATTGGAAGACTGTTATCATGTCACCCCTAGTCCTCCTTTTCATTAAACTAGACATACCCAATTCCTACAACCGTTCTTCGTATGTTTTAGCCTCCAGTCCACTAATAATCTTTGTCGCTCTTCTCTGCAGTTTTTCTAGAGTCTCAGTATCTTTTATATAACATACCATGGTGACTCAAATTGGATGTAGTACTCCAAGTATGGTCTTACTAAAAGAATATACAGCAGCACTAATCCTTCATGTGATCTTGATACTATCCCTCTGTTATTGCAGCCTAGGACTGCATGGCCTGTTTGGTAGCTGCAGCACACTGCTGTCTCATACTTGAGTGGTTGTCCAATAGGACTCCTAGATCCCGTCAGGTCCACCGTCGTACTCTGGTGTCCTGCCATCGTGCTAAGGGGGGAGGGGGATGGCATGCTTGGGATTTTTCCGCTTCTGCTGTTCGCTGGGGAATTAGGGAGGGGGACTGTCTTCGAAGATGAGACGGGCTCCTTCTCAGCCAGTTTTCGCCAGATTCCAAGGCCGTCGTGCCCTGAGTGTGAACTGTTATCTGCCTAGCACCTCAGCATTCTCAAAACATCACATTGGTTGCCAGTGGACTGGTCAGGGGGAGGGGTTGGGATTGGGAAACCAACCAAGTTGCTTTACGTTTTGCACGGGATCTTCAGATCCCGCCTGACTTTACTGCATCCCGTTTCTCTCAGTGAAAGTTCTTTTGATCCAACTCAACGGATTCAAGAGTCTTACTTTCCTGAGGGGACAACTGGGGCAGATCCCTCTTACAGTTACTGCTGTTGAGCCAGGTAACACCTACTCTGTACCTCTGCATTTGTTTTTTTTCTTGCCTAAGTGTAAAATTTACTTTTTCCACCACTGAATTTCATTTTATTCGATGGGGTCTGGTGTGGAAGTCTATCGAGATCCTTTTGATCTTGAACCTATCCTCTATCAAGTGTTGTGTATGCCCCCCAGCTGGGTGTCATCTGCAAATTTGATGGGTTCCCCTTCTATCCTCTTGTCTAATTCGTTTATGAAGACATTGAAGAGTACAGAGCCTAAGACAGAACCTTGGGGTACCTCAACTGCTTCCTTCCTTCCGTGTGGATGTAGTTCCATTGAGGACTACCTGTTGAGTGTGGTTGGTCACCCAGTTATGAATTCATCCCATGGCCATGTTGTCCATCTCACATTTTTTCTATCTTACCAAGAAGTAGGTTGTGGTCTACTTTGTCAAACGCTTTACTGAAGTCCAAGTGTGCTACGTCCACAGCATTTCGCTCCTCCGCCAATTTAATCATCAATTGCTGCATTGCATTTGCTTTTTTTTTTGCAGTCACATCATAGCGCTGGCTCATATTCAGTTTAGCCATCTGTGGCAGGAGGCTATTCTGGGATTTACAGATCCAACACATTTTGAAAGTATTGTCGCAAGAAGCTGATCGATGATTTCTCCCCTGTTATGAATGTCTTAGGGGCGCAACGGCTCAGCAGTTAAAGAAACTGAGTCTTGTCAGCAGGAAAGCTGACGGCCTGCGTTCGAGAACTGAGTGCAGCATGACGGGGGTTGCTCCTGTTCCTTGCTCCATCTCCTGCTCACCTAGCAGTTCAGAAACATGCGAATGCGAGTAGTAAATAGGTACCACTTTGGTGGGAAGGTAGCAGCTTTCTGTGCATCTGGGCAGATAGTCATGCTGGCCACCACTGAAGCATCTTTGGACCATGCTGGTCCCTCGGCTTCAGAAACAGAGATGAGCACCACCCTCTTGAGTCAGTCACGACTGGACAGTACCTTTATCTTTGATGAATGTCTTGCCTCTGATTCTCCTTTTCTCTTTCTCTGTCTCTATAGGTGAAAGAAGACTGGAAATACGTGGCAATGGTCATTGACAGAATATTCCTCTGGATGTTTATCTTAGTCTGCCTCCTGGGAACAGTGGGACTTTTCCTTCCACCTTGGCTGGCAGGGATGATTTAGGAACAGTCCAGCCTGGAAAAGGAATTGATTAAGTTCAGAGGTCTAAGTCCACCCTGGAAAGCCCAAGCTTTCATCTCGGGCTGGCTGCTATTCATAATTTACCATCACATCAGCGCATGACTATTTTCCTAGAAGCTCCGGAATTGCCTTCCAAGATTGCATCATTTGCCTAAACCATGGTCATCATCTATATCTCTTTGAGGGGGTTGGGGTGGGAGGGAAAAGGGCTGGTTCCAATTGCATGATGGCATTAGTTGTCCTATATAATCCTGAGAACCCAGCGAGGTTCCCTTAAGGAACTACAAGCATAAAGGCACTCAAGAGTCCAATAAAACCATGAAGAAATAGTGGCATCGGGTTGAGGTTCTCCAGAACTGTACTGGGTCTAAACTAAAGGTCCTGGGCACGCATCCTTGCACTAAACATAAGGTGAGTTGCCAACTGAGGTGATGCATTTTTATTATTGCGATTTTGCAGTGGGAAATGAAAAGTTGAGGATTCAGGAGAAAAGCGTCCCAACCTTCTAATAATAGAAGAAAATAGAGAAAATAAATTTTGTAGGTCGGTTCCCTGCTGGGTTGTGTCCAGGGGAATAGCTCACCTGTCCACTGAAGCATTGAGCAGAGTAGTCACATGGCTAAGGTTTTTCAGATCCTTACCTCATGAGATTATAGGTAGTGACAGAGTTGTACATAGACACGAATCCATCGGGAAGAAGGATAGGGTTAGGATGCTTCTAGCAGACCTGCTCACTCTGAATTTGCAGGAAGCTTTTAAATTACAAAAATGTTCCAACAGAAGAAGCTTTCTTTGCGGCTTGAAAGGGACAGTCCAGCAAATGCATCTCTGATACAAAGGCAAGGGACATCCAGCTGAAGAGAGAGTTGCAGGCAGTAGCTCATAAATATAGGGTGGCACCAGAGGAAGTTCTGAACATTTGACGGGCATCTTTATGGTGAGAGCACTGGACTAGACACCAGAAGACCATGAGTTTTAGTCCTGCCTTAGATCCAAAGCCAACTGGATGACTTTAGGGCCATCATCGTCTCTCAGCCCCAGGAAGAAGAACACAACATCAAACGACTTCCCAAAGAATGTTGTCCACAAAAACTGCATAGAGTCATCCAGAGCCTTGCCAGGAATCAAGAGTAACTTGAAGGCACCAAACCACAACTTGAGCCTACCAATAAGAAAAGAATCCTTCTACAGAGTGGGCTAAAGGCCTTTGTCAAGTTGGTTCAGCAGCAAACAGAGATCAAAAGTGGTCCCAACCATACCTTTCCTTGGACTAGCAATGCAGTATAAGAACCGACTTGGCACGTTTTAGAGGAGTAGCAAGCTGCTGTAGGTATCCCAAAGGTGCTTTTTCAAGAGGCAACTGGACTTCCTTGTTTTTCTTTGAAGACGTTCCACTTCTCATCCAAAAAGCTTCTTCAGCTCTGACCAGAGAAAAACAAGAAAGTCCAGTTGCCTCGTGAAAAAGCATGTTTGGGATAACGATGACCTGGATGACTGAGAATCTCCAGAGACAAGCTGCAATAGGTATTAGGCTACCGGGAAGCATGAGTTGAGTGTTATTGCATTGGGGTCCAATTTGTGAGCTTTGAATAATAGAATATCAGAGCTGGAAGGGACCTTGGAGGTCTTCTAGACCAGGGGTCCTCAACCTTGGCAACTTTAAGACTTGTGGACTTCAACTCCCAGAATTCCTTAGCCAGCCATGCTGAGGAGAAAGGGAGAGGTTTCCAAGCTGAGCCATGCTGGCTCAGGAATTCTGGGAGTTGAAGTCCACGAGCCATGAAGGGGCCATAGTTCCCCCATGCTGGCTCAGGAATTCTGGGAGATGGAGTCCACACGTCTTAAAGTTGCTGAGGTGGAGAAACAATGGACTAGGCCAGGGGTAGGCAACCTTGGCTCTTTTATGACTCGTGGACTTCAACTCCCAGAATTCCTGAGCCAGCCACGCTGAGGGGAAAGGGAGAGGTTTCCATGCTGAGCCATGCTGGCTCAGGAATTCTGGGAGTTGAAGTCCACGAGTCATAAAAGAGCCAAGGTCGCCTACACCCGTTCTAGACCAACCCCCTGCTCAAGCAGGAAATCCTATACTGTTTCAGACAAATGTTTGTCCAGCCTCCTCTTAAAAACCTCCAGTGTTGGAGCATCCAGAACTTTTGGAGGCAAGTTAAGAATAATAAAGATAATCCTGTCCGCTGAATAACTAATGAAGAACCTTATGTCACAAGAGATTCTGATAATGAATCAATATAGTGGATATAATAAAAGTCCCAACGGTGCTTTTTTCAAAAGGCAGCTGGACTTTCTTGGTTTCTGCCCCCACCATTCAGTCAGAACTAAGGAAGCTTCTTGGATAAGAAGCGAAAGGTTTTCAAGGAAAAAAAAAACAAGAAAGTCCAGTTGCCTTTTGAAAAAGCAAAAAGACCTGGATGATTGAGAATCTCCATAGTTATAATATAAAAAGGTATCAAACCCAGAATTTGGCATAGAATCCAGTGACATCCCGTTCCACGTTTTCATAGTATCTGGCATAATCTCTTACAGTTGTAGATGTCACATTTTTCTAACCAGGCCAGGTGGGTTTTCTTTTGCAAAACCGCATCACCTTGCCCAATGCTAGTAAGTCATCTTATCTATTATCAGGATCTGTACAGCTACAAAGCTGCAGCTTCTGCTTTTCGTTCAAGTTGTATTTGAGAAGTAGGTCTTGAAGACAACAAAATGAAATTCAATGGTGAAAAAAGTAAAGTTCTACATTTAGGCAAGAAAAACCAAATGTACAGGTATAGTATAGTTGCTCAACAGTAGCAACTGTGAGATGGATCTCGGAGTCCTAGTGGACAATCACTTAGATATGAGCCAGCAGTGTGCTGCAGCTGCCAAAAAAGCCAACACAGTGTTAGGCTGCATTAACAGAGGGATAAAATCAAGATCACGTGAAGTATTAATACCACTTTACAATGCCTTGGTAAGGCCACACTTGGAATACTGCATCCAGTTTTGGTCACCACCATGTAAAAAAGATGTTGAGACTCTAGAAATAGTACAGAGAAGAGCAACAAAGATGATTAGGGGACTGGAGGCTAAAACATATAAGGAATGGCTGCTGGAATTGGGTATGTCTAGTCTAATGAAGAGAAGGACGAGGGAGGACATGATAGCAGCCTTCCAATATCTCAGGGACTGCCCCAAAGAAGAGGGAGTCAAGCTATTCCACAAAGCACCTGAAGGCAGAACAAGAAGCAACGGATGGAAACTAATCAAGGAGAGAAGCAACCTAGAACTAAGGAGAAACTTCCTGACAGTTAGAACAATTAACCAGTGGAACAACCTGCCTCCAGAAGCTGTGAATGTTCCAACACTGGAAGTTTTTAAGAAGAGACTGGACAGCCATTTGTCTGAAATGGTATAGGGTTTCCTGCCTGAGCAGAGGGTTGGACTAGATGACCTCCAAGGTCCCTTCCAACTTTATTATTATTATTATTATTATAACACCTCACAACCTTTCTATTAAAAAGCATTTTTACTGGTGGAGGGAAAAAAAAGAAGTGCCGACGTTTATAGTTGGATACGATTCCCTGTGGCTCCTATGCCCAACCCTGGTTTTGCCAGCTCAGCCTTGTTGCATAAGCCTCAGGTGAACTTTTACATTTTTGTTGAATTTCGTTAGCCCGATGGAAAGTAGATTCTTCAAAGGGGGGGGGACCGAAATAGAAAATGACTCCCACAAATTTTTATTCCTCATAACTCTTGGCCAATCCTTTCTCAGTTAAGAGAAGCTCCATAAACAATATTAAAATAAAGGATTTCTGAGAAATCTTAATCTCCTGTCATTCTTTATTGTCTTCCTGGAACACGAGGGTCCCCAAAACATTTGCTTCGTAATATTGTGAGTTTTTAGAAAATCAATTAAAGCGAGTAGGGAAGATAGATGGATGATCGATAGAAAAACAGAGGTCCATTTCAATATGCAGTATATCTTATCTTTAGATAGTTTCAGAGAATCAGGACCACACATTAAGTTCCAGTTAAGAAGATTTACTGCTCATGCCTATACACGTGAAATCTAGCCAACTAATGGTCAGCGTTAAATTGGCACTAGATAAGAGTTAAGGGAATTCAAGAAGGGTTGGACTTAGCTTGTGGGAATGTAAGGACTCCAAGCTGATTCCTCTCTTGACTCCGTCCCCAGCTTCTGCCTATCCTTCTACACCTGCAAAGATTTCCAAAACTTTTCCAGAATCTCTTTCAGACAAAAATAAATTTAAATCTTGGCAGATCTATTTTTTTAAAAAAAGACTTAACAATTTCAAGTGTGTCAGAGCATGCACAGTCTTATTGTGTTGAGGTAACCCAGGAGTAAATGCAGCACACAGTGGTTTGTATTAAATGATGGTTTATATTACACTATCTACAAATATACACTAGAAACAAGATGCATACACGTGGTCATTCAGCAAACTCCAATATACAACAATTACAGCAGTCAAAAGGACAAGAGAGAAAGACTCCAGCAAAAAACTTCCCTTTTGTACTCAGGCTCTTAAAGGGATACACACACCTGATGAGTCATTCCTATTATTGCATTATCCACATTACATTACATCAGCTGGTTAGCCTTTAAATTAAATTTAAATTGACAAAGAGATTATACATTTCAAAGGATCCCAGGACACTGCAAACTTCTGTAAATGCAGGCCAGTTGTTAGGATCTGTGATAACTTTGATCAATAGCTAAGCAACTGATCGTAGGTCAGGGATTGCCTTACTTAACTCTGTGGCCAGCTAGAGGTAGTCCTTGACTTACAACCAATTGTTTAGTGACCGTTCAAAGTCACAACAGCACTGAAAAAAGTGACATGACCATTTTTCACACTTATGACCGTTGCAGCATCCCCAGGGTCACGTGATCAAAATTCGGACACTTGGCAACTGGCTCATATTTATGACAGTTGCATTGTTCTGGGGTCATGTGATTCCCTTTTGCAACCTTCTGACAAGCAAACTCAATGGGGAAGCCTGAGTCATTTAACAACCAAGTTACCAACTTAACAACTGCAGTGATTCGCTTAAGAACTGTTGCAAGAAAGGTCGCAAAACAGGCAAAACTCACTTAACAACTGTGTTGCTTAGGGCTGAACTGTGGTTGTAAGTCAAGGACTGCCTGTATTACTATGGCTGATGGGAGGACAGCTTATTCACTGCAAACAGGCTTGACCTAGTTGGGACTACATCTAACCCATCAAGGTGAATTGCTTGGTTAATCTGAGCTGGTTCTCCTAGTTGCACAATAAGGTAAGCACAATTCCCATTTGTGCTTTGTGGATTCATTTGCCTTATCTTGATGCCTTTGAAATGTGGAGCATAAGCTCAGTACTACATTAGCCTTGTCTCGGTGATTAAGGCACCAGGCTAGAAACCAGGAAACCATGATTTCAAATCCTGCGTTTAAGTGGAAGATCTTTATCAGATATTCATGGCAGGACACCCAGCTTGGGCTTCTGGAGATGGGCATCAATAGGAGGCAAATGGTGAGACATGGATTGCACCCTCCTAAATAGGTTCTGCCCCTTTTTTCATGTTTGTCGCAACATTATACAAACATCTGTAAGGGCTGGAGCTTGCTTTATGTCATCATGCATGGGTCAACCTATTGATAAAATCTTGAGATACTGTGGGTAGTATTGCTACCCAACCTAACATCCTTCTAGGTATATTAGACTAGTGTTTCTCAAGCTTGGCAACATGAAGAGGCATGGACTTCAAGTTCCAGCCAGGGGAATTCTGGGAGTTGAAGTCCACCCCTCTTCAAGTTGCCAAACCTGGGGAACACTGCAGAGGTTGTCATTGACTTACAACAGTTCGTTTAGTGACTGTTCAAAGTTACAAAAGCACTGTAAAAAGAGACTTATGACCATTTTTCACACTTAACAACCATTGCAGCATCCTCATGGTCACGTGATCAAAATTGGGCTGCTTAGAAACTGATTCATATTTATGACCGTTGCAGTGTCCCGGGGTCAGTGTGATCACCTTTTGCCACCTTCTAACAAGCAAAGTCATTTAACAACCATGTTACTGACTTTACAACTGCAATCATTCACTTTAACATCTGCGGCAAGAAAAGTCGCAAAACCGGGCAAAATTCACTTAACCTCTGTCCCACTTAACAACAGAAATTTTGGGCTTTGTTGTGGTCGCAACTCGAGGACTATCTGTATTAGACTGTAATTTCCCAGGACTCCTTATCCTGGGTGTGTGGGATTGTTCCGTTAATCCCTTAAAAAGATAAAAGTCAAGAAAATCAAATAATCTGACAAGTTAATCACTTTTATTATGCTTTTTGGTCAAAATGATAAGACAATTACACAGCAGATGTTGAAGAGCTCAGAAAAAAAAGTAAAAAAGAATTGCCAAACAAATTGTATAATGTAATCTGCAACAAACAATATAAATGGACATATTAGAGCCAAATTAAGGTACTTAAAAGCTGAATTACTAAACTGCTGAACTAGGGTGAATATATACTAAGATGCCGAACTATTAAGTTGCTAAGCCACGAAATGAGTAAGATGCTAGGTTATGAAAATGCTGAGCTAAGATGCGCAAAATATTAAATAAAGTATTTGAATATTAACCTACTTTAAATATCATCCTGCTTGTTTGAGGATGGGTTCCTTTCTTGCAATCTCAGGTCAGAGTTGGATTTTTAACATTTTGTAGAGTCTAAGCAAAATGCACTGGCGCTTATCGTGCTGAAGTTGGCATTTTTTTTCTTTATAACATCATTAGATTTGGAACACTGCTGGTCAAAAATTTTCTGCTTGCCCAAGAGCTCAGCCTTTTGGCTAAGATATATTTATTTTGATTGATTAAACAAACGTATATGGCCACCCAATTCATTCCTGGTGACTCCAGGCGGTTTACAAGATTAAGGGTAGAGCCTGATCATATCATGGGCACCTTTGAGGTTGTCTTTATCTATTTATTTCATTTTTTATCCCGCCTTTTATTACTTTATAAGTAACTCAAGGCAGCAAACATACATAACCCTATACCATTTCAGACAGGTGGCTGTCCAATCGTTTCTTAAAAACCTCCAGTGTGGGAGCACCCACAACTTCTGAAGGCAAGTTGTTCCACTGATTAATCGTTCTCATGATTAGGAAGTTTCTCCTTAATTCCAGGTTGCTTTTCTCCTTGATTAGTTTCCTTGATTGGTTCTCCTTGATTAGATAGATAGATAGATAGATAGATAGATAGATAGATAGATAGACAGACAGACAGACAGACAGACAGACAGACAGACAGACAGACAGACAGACAGACAGACAGACAGAGACAGACAGACAGACAGACAGACAGACAGACAGACAGACAGACAGATATCTAGATAGATAGATAGATAGATAGATAGATAGATAGATAGATAGATAGATAGATAGATAGATAGATAGATAGAGATAGATAGATAGATTAGATAGATAGATCTATATAGAGACACAGTATAGACAGACAGACAGACATACGACAGACGACATACGGACAGACAGACAGACAGACGGTCAGACAGACAGACAGAAGACAGACCGACAGGCAGGCAGACAGCAGACAGACAGACAGCACAGACGACAGACATCCTAGATAGATAGATAGATAGATAGATAGATAGATCGGATAGATGTATATAGATATATAGATAGATAGATGATAGATAGATAGATAGATAGATAGATATATAGATAGATGATAATAGATAGAAGACAGACAGATGGATAGACAGACAGACAGACAGACGACAACAGACAGACAGACAGCAGACAGACGACGACAGACAGACAAGACAGACAGAACGGACAGACAGACAGACCGACAGAATTACTGGTAGATAGATAGATAGGTAGATAGATAGATAGATATATGTTAGATAGATAGATTAGATAGATTATATAGATAGATATATAGATAGTAGGTAGGTATAGTAGTAGGTAGGTATGTAGGTAAAGGTATGATGAGGTCCTGTAGGCATCAGGCAGGCAGGGGCAGCTAGGCAGACAGACGACAGACAGCAGACAGACGGACAGGACAGACTCCGGTAGATAGATAGATATATAGATAGGTAGATAGATAATAGATAGATGAGAGAGAGAGAGAGAGGGGAGAGAGAAGAGAGAGAGAGAGAAGAGAGATGAGAGAGAGACTACAGACAGACAGACAGGCAGACAGACAGACGACAGACAGACGGACAGATATCTGGTATTAGATAGATCGACAGACAGACAGAAACAGACAGACAGACAGAACAGCAGACAGACAGACCGACGACAGACAGACAGACAGACGACATCCGGTAGATAGATAGATATATAGATAGATAATCGATAGATATATACTAGATAGATAGAATAGATATATAGATAGATATATAGAGAGATAGATATATAGATAGTATAGATAATCGATAGATAGATAGATAGATAGACAGACCGATATACAACAGACAGACAGACAACAGACAGTACAGACGACAGACAGACAGACCAGATATATGGTAGATGATAGATAGATAGATAGTAGATAGATTGATGAGAGAATAGATAGATATATAGATAGATAAATAGGTAGGTAGATTAGGTAGTTAGGTAGGTATGTAGGTAGGTATTAAGTAGGCAGGCAGGCAGGCAGGCAGGCTGACAGACATACAGACAGACAGACGACAGACAGACATCCGTTAGATAGATAGATAGATAGATAGATGAGATGAGAGATAGTATAGCTGATAGATAGATAATGATAGATGATGATGATGATATATAATGAGAGATAGATAGATAATAGATAGTAGATCGAATAGATAGAGATAGAGAGAGAGAGAGAGACAGACAGACATCAGAACATACAGACAGACAGACAGACAGACAGACATACATACAGAAAGACAGACAGACGATTCTGGTAGGATAGATGATCTATATTGTAGATAGATAGATAGATATATAGATAGATGATAGATATAGATAGATGATAGATAGATAGATTAGAGATAGAGATATATAGAGATAGATGATCGATAGATAGATAGAAAGATAGATAAGATAGATAGATAGATAGATAGATTATATAAGATTAATTAAGATAGATAGATAGGATAGTAGATAGATTAGGCAGGCAGGCAGTCAGGCAGGCATCAGCAGCAGGCAGGCAGCAGGCAGACAGCAGGCAGGCAGGCGGGCAGGCGAGGCAGGCAGGCAGCAGGCAGGCAGGCAGGCAGACATCAGATAGATCGATAGATAGATATATAGATAGATAGATATATAGATATATAGATAGATAGATTAGATAGATAGATCGGTTAGATACTAGAAGTAGATAGATAGATAGATAGATATGATAGATAGATAGATAGATAGAATAGATAGATAGATAGACAGACAGACCGACAGACAGACAGACAGACAGACAGAGGCGCAGGCAGGCAGGCAGGCAGACAGGACAGCAGGCAGGCAGGCAGGCAGGCAGGCAGGCAGACAGACAGCGAAAATCAGAATTAGTTTAGGTCCCCAACAGTTAATGTACATCTGAAACGTTGCTTTAACGACTAATGCCGAGAGAGGTTTCCATTATTTTTAACTCCCAATTATATCGAAATGTACATCATTATGTGAACTGTACAATGGTGTCAGTTTGCAAATGATGTCATTTGCATAATGAGATCCTTAGCAAGTGATGCAATGCATTGTAAAAATGGGCCCCATGCCATGCAATTCCTTTGTATCAGATCTAATAAATCAAGGTTTCAGAGTTGTACATCCATTTATACAACCTGTGTACTTGCATGGTGTACATGGAAAGGGGGGGGGGCAAAAAAGGCAAATGGATGATGTGGGGGTCACACAGTACCAGCCCCTTTCATATATGCACCCCCAACAAAGAGGGTGAAAATGCCACTTCTGCCATCATGACTTTTTAAACATCCCCCCAAAATTACTTACTGCTGTGTTGAAGTATTACCCTTAATCTAATCATGGAATTCATTTAGAGATAGTCCTCAGTTTATGACCAGAGCTGGGATTAGATTTTCCATTGCTAAGCAAGGTGATTGTTAAATGACTCACGCTCGATTCTGCCTTTTTTGGCATGGCTGTTAAGCGAATCACTGCAGTTGCTAATTGAATCATGTACTTGAATCATGCCAGTTGCCAAGTGCCTACATTTTGATCATGTGACCACGGGGATGCTGCAATGGTCACAACTGTGAGGACCGGTCGTAAGTCACTTTTCTTCAGTGCAACTGTAACTTTGAAAGGTCGCTAAACGAACGGACAGAACAGAATAACAGAGCTGGAAGGAACCTTAGAGGTCGTCTAGTCCAACCCCCTCCTGCTCGAGCAGGAAACTCTATACCATCTCAGACGTAAGTTGTAAGGGCATAAGTGGAGGACTTCCTGTATTTTCTAGATGGGCACTTTATGCTGAGTCAAGTCATCAAGTCAACTAGCTTCGCGCAAGATGCCCACCCTTCCTTATCCCATTTGATATAATTCCGTGCGCTGTGCAATGTTGCTTTAGTGGAAATGGGGGTGTGGATTTACAGAGTGAGACAATTCAGTAGCGCAGAGGTTGAACGCAATGGGCTAAAATCCAGGAGACTAAGCATTCTAGTCCTGCCTTAGAAACAAAGCCAGCTGGGTGACTTTGGGCCAGTCTTCAGGAAGAGAAAGCAACGCCACGCTGTTCCAAAAAAACATTGCCAAGAAAATTGCAGTGATTTGTCCACGGACTGGCCAGGAGCCAAGACTGACTTGAAGACACTTTAAAAGAAATATGGCAAGGGAGTTACTTTGTTCAGAGTCTTTACTTTTACTCTGAAGTAAAAGACTTTTACAGAGTCTTTTACTTTATTCAGATAAGGTTACACATTGTTCTGCTCTAAGCCTAGCCCTCCACCAACTGCATCGCACCAGGAGCAGAATATAGGAGCATGTACTCTGGGCGTGTGTGTGAATTTGGGAAATAAAACCGAAGGAAGCCACTCAGCATTTGCAGTCGCTTAGACCAGCGGTCTTCAAACTTAGCAACTTTAAGCAGTGGTGGGATTCGAATAGGCGAACAACCGGTTCTCTGTGTGGATGCCGCTTCCGGAAGTCCATTCTGGGCCTGGGCAACAAAAAATGAGCTACCGGTTCTGCCGAAGTGGTGCGAACTGGCTGAATCCCACCACTGACTTTAAGGCTTGTGGACTTCAACTCCCAGAATTCCATAGCTATCACGGCTGGCTGAGGAATTCTGGGAGTTGAAGTCCACAAGTCTTAAAGTTGCTAAGTTTTGGACACCCTGGTTTAGACCAGTGTTTCTCAACCTCAGCCACTTGAAGCTGTGTGGACTTCAACTCCCAGAATTCCCCAGCCAGCCATGTTGGCAGAGGAACACATAAGGAAGGGACACCAAGAAAATCTATAACTACATCCTTCTGCCCCCTTGTAGCCAATAGAATCATAGGGCTGGAAGGCACCTTGGAGGTCTTCTAGTCCAACCCCCTCTCCAAGATTCTTCTACCATCCCAGACAAATGGTTGATCTTTCTTGAAAACCCCCCAGTGATGGAGCATCCAGAACTCTGGGAAGTAAGTTGTTCCATTGGTTAGTTGTTTTCACTGTCAGGAAATTCCTCCTTAATTCCAGGTTGGATCTTACTCTGATGAGCTTCCATCCATTACTTCTTGTCCTGTCCTCGGGTGGTTTGGAGAATACATTGACTTCCCTGTGGCAGTCCTTCAAGTATTGGAAGACTGCGATCATGTCTCCCCTAAGCCTTCTCTTCATTAGGCTAAACATACCTAGTTCCTTTAACTGTTCATCATACAATTTAGCTTCCAGACCCCTTATCATCTTTAGGTTATGAGGTGCTAAATAGCCAGTGGAGAAACAAATATTGAGTGATAGCTGCTACTCATAGAACACAGAATCATAAGGCTGGAAGAGACTTTGGAGGTAAAAAAGATATTGAGACTCTAGAAAGAGTACAGAGAAGAGCAATAAAGATGATTAGGGGACTGGAGTCCTAAAACATATGAAGAACGGTTGCAGGAATTGGGTAGGTCTAGTTTAAGGAAAAGAAGGACTAGTAGGGGTGACATGATAGCAGTCTTCCAATATCTCTAGGGGTTGCCACAAAGAAGAGGGAGTCAGGCTATTCTCCAAAGCACCTGAAGGCAGGACAAGAAGCAACGGATGGAAACCAATCAAGGAGAGAAGCAACCTAGAACTAAGGAGAAACTTCCTGACAGTTAGAACAATTAATCAGTGGAACAACCTGCCTCCAGAAGCGGTGAATGCTCCAACACTGGAAGTTTTAAAGAAGAGACTGGACAGCCATTTGTCTGAAATATTATAGGGTTTCCTGCCTGAGCAGGGGGTTGGACTAGACTAGAAGATCTCCAAGGTCCTATTCTATTCTATTCTATTCTATTCTATTCTATTCTATTCTATTCTATTCTATTCTATTCTATTCTATTCTATTCTATTCTATTCTATTCTATTCTATTCTATTCTATTCTAGTCCATCCCCAGCTCAAGGCAGGAAACCCGATACCATCCTGCTCAAACGCTTGTCCAGTCTATTTCTGAAAACCTCCACTGATGGGGTACCCACAATTACAGGAGACAAGCTATTCCGTTCATTAATCAAGGAAATTCCTTACTTCCACTTATAAGGAATTGAGCAAAAGTCCCTGATTATGCAAGCATTCCCCCCTCCCTCCAAAATCCTGTAATGCTACTGAAAGAAACTACACACGCCATCTTGGTGTTCTCCAGATGTTTAAAATCTGCCATTTCTCAAGGTCAGTTTCTGAGAATTGCAGGTCCAGAACACCCGGAGGTCACCAAGCTGAGAACCTTTGGCCTAAGTTAAGAAATGAGAAGGAACGAAGATGATCTGCTGACTGTCCATGGCAGAATGGACATCTGTGCCCAATAAGACCCATCAGCGATGCTGGATGTTACTTAACGAATGGTTAGCACAATCCCTTCCCCAGGGGCTTAATTGCATTTCATTAGATGAATGCATGGTTACTTTTATGCAGAATAATTATTCCCCACAGAATATTTCGCGATTGGCCTAAGGACAATAAGAAGAACGTGTACATCAATAAGAGTCTATCTAGGTCAGCTTAAGTTAATTTTTCATTCATTCCGATTTTACAACTTAACTCATCATCTGATAGTTTTGAAAAGAGAGAGAGAGAGAGAGAGAGAGAGAGAGAGAGAGAGAGAGAGAGAGAGAGAGATCCCACATCAAAGTTCTCATAACTATTTTCCTAAAGTTTCAGCACATTTGAGCCAAGCATTGTGCATATCTAGGCATCTGAAAGCCATTGACTTCAGAGTAAGCTTCTCAAAACTCATCAGGTCTTGCTTCAGAGTAAAACTTGCGCTGGAAAAAAAATGGCACCGAACTTGCCCCATTTCATTTGCTATAAATTTTTCACTTTAAAATATGTGAACCTCGGTTGCCAGAATAACAGAGCTGGAAGGGACCTTGGAGGTCTTCTAGTCCAACCTCCTGCTCAAGCAAAAACCCTGTACCATTTCAGACAAATGGTTGTCCAGTCTCTTCTTAAAAACCTCCAGTGTTGGAGAACCCATAACTTCTGGAGGCAAGTAGTTCCACTGATTAATTGTTCTAACTGTCAGGACATTTCTCCTTAGTTCTAGTTTGGTTTTCTCCAATGGTGGGAGTCAGCCATTCGCATCGGTTCGGCAGAAGCGATACCTATTTTTTTTGTTGAGTTTGGCAAATTGATTATGATAAATCTGTGTTTTCCGGAACACGTCTGGTTTTCGTTCAACTTCAAAAAATTCAGAGAAGAGCAACTAAGATGATCAAAGGCCTGGAGACTAAAACATACGAAGAATGGCTACGGGACTTGGGTTTGGCTAGTCTAAAGAAAAGAAGAAATAGGGGAGACATGATAGCAGTGTTCCAGTATCTGAGGGGCTGCCATAGGGCAGAGGGGGCCAGGTTGTTCACCAAAGCACCAGAGGGAAGGACAAGAAACAATGGTTGGAAACTGATCAAAGAGAGAAGCAACCTGGAACTAAGGAGAAACTTCCTGACAGTCAGGACAATCAACCAGTGGAACAGCTGGCCTTCAGAAATTGTGGGCGCTCCATCACTGGAGATTTTTAAGAAGAGACTGGACATTCATCTGTCTGAGACGGTGTAGGTTCTCCTGCTTGAGCAGGGGGCTGGACTAGAAGACCTCCAAGGTCCCTTCCAGCTCTATTCTATTCTATTCTTTCCAGGTAGGGGAAAAAAAGCCCTCCCCAAAAGTCCAAGAGACGAGCGACGGAAATAAAACGTCACTCAGGTGAAAACTAGGTGATGCTTCTCTGAGGTAAATTTCAGGAATAGCTAGCTGTGTGGCACGCTTATCTAGCGCTACATCACTATTTTTATTCAAATGAAAAGTACTTAGGTACAGCTGCCCATCTTGAAAATATGTATTTTATAACTGATTTGGCGTTGAAGATTGATATTATAAACAAAGTTTCTCTTCTTTCAAATGCGCTGCAAGCAAGATATATAGACATAATAGAGGCTGAAAAACTCGTAATAAGATCTAAGGAAAAGGGTCCATACGAACAAAATGTCGATGAATTATGTAATTGCTTCAGAAACCTTCAAAAATAAAAGCGAAGAAAATCGCAAGTGAGGACGCCAATCAAGAAGAAATATCTTAAATAACAGGGTTTTTTTCTTTTTGTCAGGTATTATTTAATATTTTCTCATTAATATTTTAAAACTCTTTCTTATAACAATCTAGTTTTGTGCACCTCTTTTATTGTTCTTATTTAAGTATTAAATGCATGAAATAATAAGTTACCTCTTGGGATATCGTTTTTTTATACTTAAAACGGTCATTAGGGCAGGGAACTAGTTGTTAAATTATTTGAATCCCACCACTGGTTCTCTCCTGGGTTAGTTTCCATCCATTGCTTCTTGTCCTGCCTTCAAGTGCTTTGGAGAATAGGTTGACCCCCTCTTCTATTGAGGCATGAATTAACTAACTGGCTTAATTAATTTTTAATTTAACTAATTAATCCCTTAAGGCATTAAACACCTGGTGAATTTCCCAAGGTATGCTATGACTTCCCTGGAGGGATTTTTTTCAGCTCTCTGTCCCTACGTTTTTGTATCTGTTTCTCTCCATATTGGGAAAGCCCAATATATGTTCTCAGCTATAACTTGACTTAAGTAACTGAGACTTAATACACTAGCTTTCTGGTCATCATGTTATTTCTGATTATTTGCTTTCATGCAATGACCTGCTTCAACAATTCTTTCTCACAACAGTTGTACTCCTTGCTGTGTGTTCCTCAACCTCAGCTGCTTTAAAATGGGTGGACTTCAACTCCCAAAATTCCCCAGCCAACATGCTCCTGGGGAATTCTGGGAGCTGAAGTCCACATCATAAGGATGCTTAGGTTAAGAAACTGCTCTCCTGTTTATCTCCCACTGCATTTTTTTTTTGCTGAGCAAAGATACCCGCTAACCAGCAAGAACTTTTTAAGGAGCTGACCTGCCTTTCATCATCAAAAACATATTACTCGATTTCTTGGTTAAGCAGCCCACTTTTTCTCCGTTTAGTTTGCCCTGTGGATAAAAAACCTGTGTCCCTGCTGTGAGGTGGAAGGGAGGGGCATATAAATTGTTTTAACTAAATACATTAAATGAAAATAAACCCAACACAGACCTGGGGAATAACAGCCTCCAAAGTGCTGTTATGGCACTGTAGTAAAACTTCGTGTTTCTGTGGGGCAATTGCAAAACGAGAAGAAAGGCGATGTGCGAAATGGGGTCCTTAAACCCTGCGAGGCAGGACTCTCTTTGCAATCTGCTGAAATTTGTCCAACGTAACAGCAAACACAACACAACGAGCTGGCCCAGAGCTACTGGGCAGCATTGCAAATATTAGCTCAGCATCCTGCAGCGGAGAAACTCAACAAAGTGGGCCGTTGCTGAGGCAGCAGGGAGACCCATGAATATGGATGAGCTCACTTAATAACATCTAAAGAAAAGGTTCCGGAAATCAAAACGTCCCTCTAAAGCATAACAAACAATCTGTGGTTTTTCTCCAGGCAGATTGTGTGATACTATTTCCATGTGCCAAGCTGGAAACAAGTATAACGGCCCCAGGATGGTTTTCACGAAAGCGATAAACTTGTGGCTGGACTCTACTGCTAGGATCTTGGTGGCAGCATTTAAACACAGTGTTCTGTCCCAGCCTACGTGAGTCCTTGTTAAGCTCACAAGGAGAAACCCCTCTTCCAACAAGCAGGCTGGAACCGCAGGAAAAAACCAATCCCCTTTTATTATTCACAGACCTGAGTCAATGTCCAAGGCAAACAAACACAGTCCACAGAAACTCGATCCTCAACATGAATGGTTGCCTTCAGCAACCAGCACCTCCCACACCTTCCCTTTTATTATGCAGCCAAGGCGTGGCTTCCTAATGCCTTCCCCTTTGCCTTTGGAGCCGCCCCATTGCATTCCTCTGTCCTACTCTCTTTTCTTGCCGGCGTTTTCGTGCATCCTGGATATCTCCCAGCTGTGATTCATCACTGTCCCACTCAGACTCCCAGCACAGCTGTGCCTCAGCCTGAGCGCGAGTGGAGAGGCCAGGCTCCTCGTCCGACTGTAAGTTTTGGAGCTCCTCAGAGCCTTCCTCTGACTCTGATGTCATTCCAGGCCCCTCCTCCTCCTCCTCTGATTCCTCAGACTCAGCTGCCGGGTCCACTGGCTGATGAGGAATCACAACACACAGCACTACAGATAGTCCTCAGCTTACAACCACAATTGGGAGCAAAATTTCCATTGCTAAGTAAGGCGGTTGATCAGCGAGTTGCGTCTAATTTTATAATCTTTTTGCCCTGGTTTTTAAGTGAATCCGTGCAATTGTTAAGTGAATCCTGCAGTCTTTGAGTGAATCCAGCTTCCCTCGTTGACTTTGCTGGTTGTAAGCTGGCTGAGAAGGTCACAAATGGTGATCAAATGACCCCGGGATTCTGCAAGTACAGGTAGTCCTCGACTTACAACAGTTCATTTAGTGACCGTTCCAAGTTACAATGGCCCCGAAGAGACATGACCATTTTTCACATTTAGCGACCGTTGTAGCATCCCCATGGTCATGTGATCAAAATTCTGATGCTTGACCACTGATTCATAGTTACGACGGTTGCAGTGTTCCCAGGGTGATGCGATCCCCTTTTGCGACCTTCTGACAAGCAAAGTCCATGGGGAAGTTACTAACTTAACAACTGCAGCTATTCACTTAACAGCTAGGGCAAGGAAGGTCATAAAATGGGGCAAAATTGTATTCCAGTATCTGAGGGGCTGCCACAAGGCAGAAAGGGCCAGGTTGTTCACCAGAGCACAGAAGGAAGGACAAGAAACAATGGTTGGAAACTGATCAAAGGGAGAAGCAACCTGGAATTAAGGAGAAACTTCCTGACAGTGAGGACAATTAACCAGTGGAACAGCTTGCCTCCAGAAATCGTGGGCGCTCCAACACTGGAGGTTTTCAAGAAGAGACTGGACAGTCACTTGTCTGAGATGGTATAGGTTTTGCTGCTTGAACAGGGGGCTGGACTAGAAGACCTCCAAGGTCCCTTCCAGCTCTATCCTATCCTATCCTATCCTATCCTATCCTGTCCTATCCTATCCTATTCTATTCTATTCTATTCTATTCTATTCTATTCTATTCTATTCTATTCTATTCTATTCTATTCTATTCTATTCTATTCACTTAGCCACAGAAATTTGGGCTCAGCTGAGGTTGTAAGTCGATTCTCTGTATTGTAAATACACGGCAGTTGCCAAATACCTGAATTTTGATCATGGGATCGTGGGGATGCTGTTACAGTTGGAAATGTGAGAACCAGTCCCAAGTCCCCCTTTTTTCAGTGCTGTTGTAACTTCGATAGGTCGCTAAACGAATAGTAGTAACTCAAGGACTTGCCTGTATTCTTCAGCTTTAATCTTGTTTCATTTTCTGGAGCTTAACATGTTGCATTTGTTCTTTGCATTTGTGCAGGATTGGGTAAATTGTGAGTCAAGAAAGAGGGAAAATGGCATTGTAATGTTTGAATGGCTAATTTGAAGGGAACTCAGGCGTGGTGACACCTCCACTGACACCTCTGCACACCGAGTCCATTATAAAGAGCCAAAATAACAGCTGGGCTCCATAGACCTTCAGAAACTGCCAAGTAGCTCTGGAATTAGCATAATTTGCAAATGAATAAGCCCATTTGGAAACGATTTGTAAAGGTGGCATTGTGTGGCCCCTTCCATCTGTCGCCGCCTGACCCCCTGTGAACTGTAAGCCACCCTTTCAGAAATGTTCTCCTAGAAGACCGAAGGAAACCCCCAAATCATCTTAATAGTTGCAGAAATGGACTGAAAGTCACAGCATGAAATTTAAAGGGGAATAGCAGATAGCTTTCCATTAAATACCCAGCAGCCAAATGCTTTGGATTCATAGTTGTGTGAAGGATCTGGTATAATTGTGGATTGCACACCAAATTTCTCTCTCTCTCTCTCTCTCTCTCTCTCTCTCTCTCTCTCTCTCTCTCTCTCTCTCTCTCTCTCTCTCTCTCTCTCTCTCTCATCTATCTATATCTATCTATCTATCTATCTATCTCATCTGTCTATATCTATCGATCTATCATCTATTTATCTATTTATCTATCATCTATCTATCTATATCTATATCTATATCATCCATCTGTCTCTATCTCTATCATCTATCTATCTCTATCATCTATCTGTCTCTATCTCTATCATCTATCTATCTCTATCATCTATCTATAGCTATCTATCTATCATCTATCTATCTATCTATCATCTATCTATCATCTATCTATATCTATCTATCATTATCTATCTATCTATCTATCTATCTATCTATCTATCTATCTATCTATCTATCTATCTATCTATCTATCTATCTATCTATCTATCTATCTATCTATCTATCTATCTATCTATCTATCTATCTATCTATCTATCTATCTATCTATCTATCTATCTATCTATCTATCTATCTATTTATCTATCTTCCAGTAATGTTTATTAAGCAAATTCTGCCCTGGGATAGTGTCCTGCAGTCACATGATTATTATTTGCAACTTCCTTCTGGCTTCCCCATTGTCTGTGCTTGACAAATCCTCGAGAAATGTATGAATGTAAAATTAAGTATATACATTCTTTCTCATAGTTTCCTACTATTATGCCTAACAAAAACAATTCTGGCTTAAAGTCTATATGTTTTTTTAATTATTTTCTCTAACCATATGTGTATTTTTGACCAAAATCTTTTAGCTCTAGGGCAGGGCTTTTCAACCTTTTCACCGATTGTACCACTTTTAGGATATGGCAATATTTGAGTACCACCTAGCAAGGTGTCAAAAACTTGGTGACAAAAAAAAAAAACCTGTTCAAAGTTGCAATTGCACTGAAATGACTTATGACCATTTTTCACACTTATGACCATTGCAGCAACAGGGTCATGTGATTTATATTTGGATGCTTGGCAACTGATTCATATTTATGATGGTCACAGTGTCCCAGGGTCATGTGATCCCTTCTGCAACCTTTTGACAAGCAAAGTCAATGGCAGAGCTGCTGGTGGCCAAGTGCTAAGGTGGGACTTCCTTCCCTCCCTCCCTTTTTCTCATTCCCATCTCCTTCTGAGGAAGAATTTGAACCCCCCCCATATTTTCCCTCTTCCATATATTGATCAAACAAGGAAAGGCCTCCAGAGACAGAAAAGACAAGCTGCTGAGTGAACTAGCTTAAAAAGGCACTTCCCCTTTAAGAATTAGCTACTGGCTAGAAAGGAAGTAAGGAGCCCAGCCGGCACTTAAGGAAGAAAAAAAAATGTAAGTACTGGCTGCCGGCTAAGGCAGCCTCCCCAAATGGCTCCATTCGTAAGTAAAATCTGCAGCTCCAGAGGACTCTCTCACTGTAAGTCTTTGCCTGTGCTGGCTCTTTCCCTTCCCCACTACACTTGGCTAGGCAGGGCGGTGTACCACCTGCCACTTATTAATGTACCACAAGTGGTATGCGTACCACAGGTTGAAAAGCCATGCTCTAGGGCATGTCCACCAGATATGATAGTAAGTACCTGGTTTTTGTTTACAGTTCCAACACTTACTAGACATATTTTTAAACATTTTTGCTAATCTCACCAGTGTTAAATGTCATCTGTAAAACATTTTACATGTATTAACTGCAGCAAGAATAGTATTTGCTCAATATTGGAAAAATGAAAATCTACCAATGGAGGAAGAATTAATTAAGAAAATCTTAGATTGTGCAGAAATGGACAGATTGACACTGAAGATAAAAGAAAAAGAAATGTATTGTTGAAGGAAAAGTCTTCATCGTGGTTCAGTCCAAGCTGGGAATAAACAACATGGTGACTGCTTTAGAAAGAAGGTTGCAGTTTATTGGAGAGAAGAGCCAGACAGGAAGATGGCTCTGGAAAAGAAGAGGGAGAGCACATGTAGGGAGTGGGGTTTTATACCCTCTGGAGCCTTTTGTTTGGAGTTGTTTCCTGTTTCCTGTTTTGAGGCTTTGTATTTCCTGTGTCATGTATTCTGACCTGAGTCTGGGTGTACCCTTTGGCATCTGTTAGTTAATCCTATTATGTCCTGTCTTAGAGTTTGGGTGGGGTATATAGATTTTAGGTGTCTTTGTCTTCTTAATCTTCTAGCTTCAACTTTCCTCAATGGTTTACATCTGCATTTCTATAGAGCTGATTTCTGCTTGGGGGAGGGAGACTTGGGGCTATTAAGAAAAACTGGGCATGCTTTTCTGCCTCTTTAAGATCCTTTGAGGAAATATATTTTTCTGCCCTTTTAATATTTCCTTCTCTGGGGGGCTGACTTCCCACAGTATGAATGTAAGAAAATAACAGAATTTGGAAGGGACCTTGGAGTTATTCCGTCTAGTCTATTACCCTACTCAGGCAGAAAACCCTATACCATTTCAGACAAAGGGCTGTCCAATCTCTTCTTGAAAACCTCCAGTGATGGAGCACCCACAACTACAGGAGGCAAGCCGTTCCACTGATTAATTGTTCTCCCTGTCACAGAATGTTGATAATACATTAGTTGGTTTCTTTATTGAAAGAATATGTGAAATTCCCTACGCTCTATGATTTGATTTCTGTCTTTCTGGTGTTATTTGGAAGATTTGGCTGCGAAAATGCTACTAATGGTGTTATTTTCTGCCCCATGTCTTCCCATGGCTCTGAAAGAAACACAGATATTGTAGATGCCGAGCAACTTTTCCAACTAAAATATTCTATTAAAAGGCTTGTTTGTGACTGTGAAGCAATTGTGAAGGGGTGCCATTTTGGTGGGAAAGCAACAGTAACTGTGCGCCTCAGTAGAGAGTCATGACCACGGTGGGAAGTCAGCCCCCCAGAGAAGGAAATATTAAAAGGGCAGAAAAATATATTTCCTCAAAGGATCTTAAAGAGGCAGAAAAGCATGCCCAGTTTTCTTAATGGTCCCGGGTCTCCCTCCCCCAGGCAGAGGCCAGCTCTATAGAAATGCAGATGTAAATCCAGGAAGGTTGAAGCTAGAAGATTAAGAAGACAAAGACACCTAAAATCTACATACCTCACCCAAACTCAAGAGTCATCAGCCCCAGCCCCAGGGAAGTAGGATATGACCTTTGGGACATAATAGGATTAACCCATCACCATCAGAATACCAGAAAGGCACACCCAGACTCAGATCAGAATACATGACACAGGAAATAGCCTCAAACAGGAACAGGAAACAACTCCAAACAAAAGGCTCCAGAAGGTATAAAAACCCACTCCCTACATGTGCTCTCTCTCTTTTCTGCCAGAGCCATCTTTCTGTCTGGCTCTCCTCTTCAATAAACTGCAACCTTCTTTCTAAAGCAGTCGCCATGTTGTTTATCCCCAGCTTGGACTGAACCATGATGAAGACTTTTCTTCCAACACCACCAAAATGTGTCATGCTGGCCACGTGACCATGGAAAATACTGCCTTCCTCGGCCAGGAAACGGAGATGAGCAGTGCCCCCTAGAGGTGGACATGACTGGGCAGGGAAAACCTTTCCCTTTTAGCCTTTGTGACTGCAGGTCCCTTCATCAGATGCAGGTTAGATTGCAACTATCTTATCAAAACTGGAATGTGTTAAAATCCCTTGTGTTTGTTGACACCTTCAGAGATTGCTCAAACCTTTTGATGTATGTGAGTGAAGCAGTTTCTCGCTCAATGGGACCCGGTAACATCTTGCTTTTCCAAAACAATCACTTTGAGGTCTGCCATGGAGAGTCCTGGGAGACTGAAAGGCTCTGATGTTACTTAGTTCTTGTTTTGAGTTGGATGTCAAAAACTTGTTTCCATTCATTCTTTTGTGCAAATTTTCCCCTAGTAGATTCCAGATGTTTCTGGAAGATAATGGCATAGATCCGTGTTTCTCAACCTTGGGAACTTTAAGATGGGTGGACTTCAACAATGCATTTTATGAAGGGACTAACTAGGATGCTGTTTGGAGAAACTACCAGGGAAAAACAGAGGGCAAACTTCGTTTGAGGGCATGGTGGTGTGGGAAGAATCCAGAGAAAGAAATATTTTGGGAAATATTAAAAAGGCAGAATATTGTGGGAAGTCAGCCCCCCCCCCCGAGAAGGAAATATTAAAAGGGCAGAAAAATATATTTCCTCAAAGGATCTTAAAGAGGCAGAAAAGCATGCCCAGTTTTTCTTAATAGCCCCAAGTCTTTCTGTCCCAAGCAGAAACCAGCTCTATAAAAATGCAGATGTAAACCATCCAGGAAAGTTGAAGCTAGAAGATTAAGAAGACAAAGACACCTAAAATCTACATAGCCCACCCAAACTCTAAGACAGGACATAATAGGATTAACTCACAGATGCCAAAGGGCACATTCAGACTCAGGTCAAAGTTCATGCCTCAAACAGGAACAGGAAACAACTCCAAACAAAAGGCTCCAGAGGGTATAAAAACCCACTCCCTACATGTGCTCACCCCTTTTTTCTTTTTCTTCCAGAGCCATCTTTCTGTCTGGCTCTCCTCTTCAATAAACTACAACCTTCTTTCTAAAGCAGTCTCCATGTTTGTTTATTCCCGGCTTGGACTGGACCCTGATGAAGATTTTTCTTTCAACAGTGGAAAAAGGTCCTCATCAATAGAACTATAGATTTGGTTATGAAGACCAATAAAATGAACATAAATGGTCATTAAAGTGTTTTGAGTTCTCCAAAGAACTCCAAAGAAGAATTGGAGAAAGGCGCAGAGAAGTCCTTAACACTGGGTCAAGGTTTAAAGCTATGAAGTCCTCAAGTGAATGCCAATCCAAGATAGAGTTGTGGACTTAAAACAACTTGGGTGTTAACTTTAGATGCCATATTTTTTTCACGGATGGAGAAATGGTTACGTTCCTTATCCTGGGAAAAACAAAGACCATAGGTGATCGGATTGATGCACACGAGCATCTTGGCTTATCACAAAGCAGGGCAATAATGCATTCGTTTCTATGTTAACCAGGCCAGACAAAAATCTGGTCAATTTGCTAAATGTAGGGGTACATTGGCTCAGGGATTAAGATGCTGAGCTTCTCAGCTGGAGAACTGACAACCCGGGTTCAAGACCCGATCTCCGCACAATGGGTTGAGCTCCCCTAACTTGCCTCAGCTCCTGCCCACCTAGCAGTTCGAAAGCATGCAAATGCAAATAGATAAATAGGTACCACTTTGGTGAGAAGGTTAACAGCATTCTGTGCGCCTTTGGCATGTAGCCATGCTGGTCACATGACCAAGGAAATTGTTGTCGGACAAGCTTGGCTCCCCCCGGTCAAATCATTTAGAATTTGGAATAACAGAGTTGGAAGGGACTTTGTAGGTCATCTAGTCTAACCCTCCACCCATGCAGGAGACCTTACACCATTTCTGACCAATGGCAGTCCAGTCTCTTCTTGAAAGCTTCCAGTGATGAAGCTCCCACAACTTCTGAAGGCAATCTGTTCCAATGGTTGATTGTTCTCACTGTCAGAAAATGTCTCCTTGTTTCTAGGTTGAGTCTCTCCTCGATCAATTTCCATCCGTTATTCCTTGTCTGGCCTTCGGGTGCTTTGGAAAATAGGTTGACCCCCTCTTCTCTGTGAGACCCCCTCAAATATTGGAACACTGCTATCATGTCTCCCCTGGTCCTTCTCTTCACTAGACTAGCCATGCCCAGTTCCTGTAGCCGTTCTTCGTATGTTCTAGCCTCCTGTCCCCTAATCATCTTTGTTACTCTTCTCTGCACTTTTTCCTAGAGTCTCAACATCTTTTTTTAGTATGGAGAAAGAAATGGAGATGAGCACTGTGTCCTAGAGTCAGACACAACTGACAGGGAGACCATTACCTTTGGCTAAACATAAAGTCAAATAATTTTGTACAGTATTCCTTAGTGGTCACCAGGCAGTTAACGTTATAGCTCCCGAGAGACATAAAAATCCATCGAAACTCTGCCAATCCCCAGAAGAAGAAAAACCAAAATTCATTGCAAGATTAATCTTTATTAAGCCTCACCAAAATAACACAAACAGCTACGCAAGCTTTTGCGCTCACGACAATATTTCATCAGAGAAGATTTACCAAGAACAGGGGGAGAAAGAGAACAAGGAAAAATCCTCCAATGACATTTTAAAATTCCTGCAGGCTAAGCAGTGATTGCAAATGTGAAGTGTAAGCTGGGAACGTCCACATTCTCCAAGCATCTGACTCAGTTCTAAAATTAATAACAGGTAAATTAGGGCTTAGAATCACGAAGTCTGACTTCCTATGGAACAAACAAAATGCATTTTGGAGCTGAATGAATCTCCAGGTTTTCAATTATAGGGTTCTAAAGGAATCAAAATAAAATTTGCACCAACAAATCATGTCTAGATATCTTCCAGTACAGGTAGTCCTTGAGTTACACTAAACATTCATTTAGTGAATGTTTCAATGGCACTGAAAAAAGTGACTTATGACCATTTTTCACATTTTTAAGACCATTGCATAGTCCCATGATCAAAATTCTGAAGCTGGGCAACTGACTCATATTTATGACGGTTGCAGTGTCCCGGGGTCATATGATCCCCTTTTGTGGCTTTCTGACAAGCAAAGTCAACGGGGAAGCCGGATTCAATTAATAACTGCAGTGATTTGCTTAACAACGGTGGCAAGAAAGGTCGTAAAATAGGACAAAACTGACTTAACAACTTTCTCGCTAAGCAATGGAAATTTGGGCCTCAATTGTGGTCATGGATCAAGGACTACCTCTACAGTAATATATCTTTTTGGAGCATATCATGAATTTGCCAGCTTGAAGCTGGGTTGCAAGTAGCTCTGGGGAGGTCCAAACGGCCCCCAAGTCATAAGTCGAGGATTACTTCTATTTTGCAGGAACCTAGAGGTGGAAAGAGAATTAGGACCTTTCATGATCCTCTATGCCACTTTTGAAGCAATCATGAAAGAAACATAGCTAGTTTGTGTTGACAAACCCTTGTGAATTTAAGCAGGAATGAACATTTTTTTATACATAGTGGGCAGCATTTCAGGGAGAAGACCAAAGCAGTAAATCAAAAGGGGGTTATTGGTTTTTAAAGGGGGCAGAGTGGCCTTTTCACATACACCCCCTTGAGATCCTCTTTGCATTCTTCCAAGGGGCAGATTGCAAAAGGGGCAGCAGTTTTGCACTGCTCTGCGTCACACAAGCTTGAAATGAGGCCAAGGGCTGCATGAAATTAGCTCAGGGCTGGATGTGACCCCATGCCTGATCCTAAAGCAGATTGCAGATTGGACTGAAGCTAAACTCCTGTTGATTTGATTACAGAATAACAGAATAGGAAAGGACCTTGGAGGTTTTCTAGTCCAACCTCTTGCTCAAGCAGGAGACCCTATTTCAGACAAAGGGTTGGCCAACCTCTTCTTAAAAATCTCCAATGTTGGAGCACCCACAGCTTCTGAAGGCAAGTCCTTCCGCTGATTAATTGTTCTCACTGTCCGGAAATTTCTCCTCAGTTCTAGGTTGCTTCTCTCCTTGATTAATTTCCATCCATCGCTTCTATTTCTGCGCTCAGGTGCTTTGGAGAATCAATCTGGATTGTAAACTAAAGATAGGGAAATTCAAAGTTGTCCTTTCCACAACAATAATGGGGTGAATGCAACCCCATTATGATGTAAAGAGGGGACAGATTACATCATAGAAGACTGAGATATTGGTGGCTACCGTGGCTGTTTGCTACCTCCAGAACCACAAGCAGTCTATCTTGATCAACAGTGCTAAGGAACAAATGTGGAAGAGAATAATTGCATTCTGGATGCTTTTTTTGTAAGCTTCTCAATTCTGGTTGACCACCGTGATGAAAAGCTGCTAAAACAGATGGACCCTTTGATCTGATCTAGCCTTATAGCGCTTTCAAGTTTCTTATGGTCCACCATATGGTCCCCCTGCAATGCTACAAAATTTGTTAATATGGTAGAAGAGAATATTTGTAGCTTGGGATTAAATTGTGTGGTCCTTGGTGCTCTCTGAGCTTGGTTGGTTTTTTTGCAACCAGCTAGGTAGCATCATCAGTGCTGGAAGGGACTGGGGTTTGTTCTCTGTTTATATCCTAATGTCGTGCCCTGTCAGTGTTGGTGGGGGTGTTCTTGGTGGTTCCTTGACTAGGCTGTTGTTTATTCTTCGATTATTTGTCTGAAATTTAATCTTGGTGTTAAATCTCTGCTTATCTGGGTGTTGATTGCTGGCAGAGAAGGTGTTTTGTTCTTTTGTTTCCTAAAGGGGGGAAAAAACAGCACCTCACCACCAATAATACTCAGATAAGCAGAGATTAACACCAAGATCAATACTAGACCAACAATCGAGCAGTAAATGATCAATAGCCTAATCAAGGAAGCACCAAGCACACTTCCACCAGCACTGACAGGGCAAGCCAGTTGTATATAACAAGAGAGCAGCCCCCACTCCCTTCTAGCACTGATGATGTTACCTAATTGGGTAATGAAATGTCCGCAGAAAAAAAAGCCACGCTCAGCACCAAGGATCCCACAAAACCGATATCCTAAAAGTATGGTTTTAACTATCCAGTAGAATGTATCAGTGGTGGGATTCAACTAGGCGAACAACCGGTTCTCTGTGTGGACGCCGCTTCCGGAAGTCCATTCTGGGCCTGGGCAACCAAAAATTAGCTACCTGTTCTGCCAAAAAAGTGGTGCGAACCGGCTGAATCCCACCACTGGAATGTATGATCAATGAATTAACTAATCGCCAATAAATCACAAGGCATAATGATGCGTATCCTAGCAGACAAAACAGAGCAATTTACAAAAAAGAGAAAATGCAATTGTGGGTCCTTGTAATTAAAAAAAAGTATTGGGGGAAAAAACCCAGAATTGATCCACAGCATCGTCCCTCTGATCAGGGGATCAGCCCTGCATCTGGAAACAAAATGAAGTGGTAGTTAAATCACAGGGGAAAAAATGGGAAAAAGAGAAGAGATAAATCGCCCCTCCCCCAAGTTCTGCATGTAATGGAGTTTGTAGCTCCCATAAAAACACTTCCAGAAGGGAATTGTGGTGTCAACACCACAACACCCTCTGATTATTACTCCATTGGGAGTGACAGAAAAGAATCAGAGTGCAAATCTGCTTTTGAAACAAGTTCAGAGTTTAGTTTTGCAATCCCAAAAATAGTCAAGAGAACTACTCCAGAGAATCTGAGGCAGGTATAGGTGAATCCTCGACTTACAACAGTTCATTTAGTCACCATTCATAGTTACAACAGCACTGAAAAAAGTATAACGTGACCATTTTTCACACTTCCATTGTAGCATCCCCAGGGTCACATGTGATCAAAATTCAGATGCTTGGCAACTGGCATGTACTTATGACGGTTGCAGTGTCCCGGGGTCATGTGATCGTCTTTTAAAACTCTCTGACGAGCAAAGTCAGCGGGAGAGCCAGAGTCACTTAACAACCAAGTTACTAACTTCACCATTGCAGTGACTCACTTAACAACTGTGGCGAGAAAGATCGTAAAATGGGGCAAAACTCACTTAACAAATATCTCGCTTAGCAGCAGAACTGTCGGGCTCAATTGCGGTCATAAGTCAAGGACTACCTAAATTATAGTATTCCTTACCTCCAATTTATTCCCTTTTTAACTATCTGCTTTTAAGCTCTTGAGTGTCTAAGCAGCATTGGTGCAGTTGAGAAGCTACAACCTGGCCAGCTCTAGCTTGCGCAGAACAATTGCTATGGTTAAATGGACTTGGTTGCCTCTAGTTCTGTGAAATACCAATTTCTGCACTAGAGAATTTTTACCTGTCACAGCCTTGGTTAATCTTTAACCCTTTTGTTACACAGCTGATATATGCTGGGGTTCTACTGATGTAATGGTATGTGCAAATGATCTTGGGATATTGGGGGGGGGGAGAGAAGAGCAGACAGAGCTGGGAGGGGCGGAGTTAAGTACATCGTTAGTTTAGAATTCCTATGTTGCCACAAGTGCTCAAAGTCCAGTCCCCTCTTGAATTCTGCGGACCATTATCTGGTGCTAATTTAGTGTTGAACTTTAATTGACCAGATTGTTATATATAGGCTAGGACAGTGATGGCGAACCTGTGGCACGCATGCCAGAGGCGGCACTCAGAGCCCTCTCTGTGGGCACACCCGCCGCCACCACCAGCATCTCGCGCAGGTCCATTAGGCTGCTGCTGGCACCCGGAGCAACAGCCCAGCCCACCAGAAAGGAGGCGAAGCGGCCGGCTAGCAAGCTCGAGTAGAGGTGGTAGAGCACGCCCCCATGCGCTCGCTGGCCTCTGTCTGCGGGGGCTGATGATGTCAGGCAGCAGCCGCCCCTGCCTCGCCTTGCCTTGCCCTGAAGCAATGGCACCCCCCACCCTACCCCCTGCCTCACCCTGCAGGAAAAGCCTCCTGCCCACCGCCCCACCCACCAGAGATCCCCTGGATCTCCCCCAATCCTGCCCAGCTCCCACAGGTGTCCCCCCCCCGAGCAACATCAAGGTGGCCATGCCCACACCAGCCATGCCTACCCAGTCTGCCATGACCACCGCAGCCACACCCACCCAGTGGGCCCTGCCCCCCCGCTGCCCCTTCCCCGAGGGCACCACAATGCCGATGCGGCCCTGGCACTTTGCGATAAATAAGTGGGTTTGGGGGTTGCGGTTTGGGCACTCGGTCTTTAAAAGGTTCGCCATCACTGGGCTAGGAATAAATCTTCTATGCTGCAAACTTATGAAGGTCCTGATTCTTTGTGCCTGACACCGAGGGCTTTAGAGAGAGATTCCTGGCCCAGATTGGCTGACACGAAAGCCCAAAAGTTCTAGAAAAAAAAAGAGAGTAGGAAGGAAGAAAGACTTGACCCACAATTCATGGTCTTCTGGAGCCCTTCCCTTACTTTGACTCACATACACTCGAGGTTTACCTCTTGTACTATCTCTGTGGCATCGTGTAGGAAGACATCTACCTGCAGGGCCAGGATCTCCAGGCTGACCACGAGCCCCAGGAAATCCAGAAGGACCAATACTACCGGGAGGTCCTTTGGAGCCTTGTTGGCCAACCACCATTTCTCCTGCAGGGCCTAGGTGAGAGGGGAAAAAAATAATAGAATTAATATTCTATCAGTGCAGGCTAATGATAAGCTTTGGCTTAAACCAGGGGTAGGCAACCTTGGCTCTTTTATGACTGGTGGACTTCAACTCCCAGAATTCCTGAGCCAGCCACGCTGAGGGGAAAGGGAGAGGTTTCCAAGCTGAGCCATGCTGGCTCAGGAATTCTGGGAGTTGAAGTCCACGAGTCATAAAAGAGCCAAGGTTGCCTACCCCTCTCCTAGACTCTCCCTGATGACCTCTAGCTTGAACATACACACATTCAGGGAGGAGGAAACCATCATCCCTCACGATGATGGGTTCTGCGGTTGCACTGAACCTAGAATTAGGACAGTTTGCATAATTTTCAACGGGCCCCTATGTACTAGGAACATTATTTTGTGTCCTGCACTCTGGAATAGCAAAGAACATTCTTTCGGTCCAACTTTGATGCGATATGATGTCTGCCTGGCAGAGAGATGCAACGTCGTTCTTCAAAAATATATGTTTTTGAGAGAGTAGAGATCCTTATTCCTGCTTTTTTTTTCTCTTCACGAGGGATAACATACCTGCTTGACCTCTTGGTCCTTCAGAAGCTTCCATCCTTTGTCCAAAAGAGCCCTTTTCTCCCTTGGGACCAGAGACACCTGATAGAGGAGAAGAGCCATTTAGAACATAGAATAATAGGGTTGGAGGGGACCCTGGAGATCTTCTAGTCCAACCCCCTGCTCAAACAGAAGACCCTATACCAGGGGTAGGCAACCTTGGCTCTTTTATGACTCGTGGACTTCAACTCCCAGAATTCCTGAGCCAGCATGACTGGCTCAGGAATTCTGGGAGTTGAAGTCCACGAGTCATAAAAGAGCCAAGGTTGCCTACCTCTGCCCTATACCCTTTCAGACAAATGGCTGTCCAATCTCTTCTTAAGAACCCAGAAGTTGGAGCACCCACAACTTCTGGAGGCAAGCTGTTCCACTGATCAATTCTTCTCACTATCAGGGACAGTCTTCTTAGTTCTAGGTTCGATCTCTCTTTAATGATCTTTAATGAACCTAATCCTGTTCATGTTCTAGTTTTGACCTCAGTTCCCCGCATTCTTGTGTGTACACTTCGGATGAGCAGTGGCAGAAGATCATACCAAGGATGTAGAAACAAAAGGCTATTCTGGATGTAGGCGGTTGCTCTGGCCATAATCCAGATAGAATAACTCCACGGAATGGTAATATGCAGAATATTTATTGATCAGGAATTCTAAGCATTAACTCACAGTTATTGTAGATACATCTGTCACATGTTTCATATTCACGCAGGTAAAAAGAGAATAATTTTCCTCCATCTTCATGAAACTCACATGCTGCTCTGGTTGAACTTAGACAAAGAACTTTTACAGCCTTGGCATGTAGCCAGGAAATCCGGTAATAAAGGGCAGAAGTCCCTCCCATTGACCAGTTAGAACACAGATATAACCAGGTAACATAAACTACATTACCCAGAAGGCTATTCCTTAAGGGAACAGCATTTTAACCCTTAAAATGCTACTTGCTCTACACACAGTTCTTAATTCCTAAGCTAGCTATATACTGGACCAGCACAAAGGCTCTAGGTTCAGGATGTTAGATGAACTCATTCTAGGAGGTACAGTGGTGTTTTCTTGGTGTGCCCCAACACCGTGTGCTGTGTGTTTCCTTGATGTTTTTGTGGTTGGAAAACTGGGTTTTTGCCTTGAGTGTTGTGCGCCGTCTGGAGGCTGCTCATTGGGTGGCCATGTCAATATTTAGACAAACAAACAGATATGTGCAAAGATGGTCTACGGGGGTGACTTAAGGTAGAAAATTAATTAGCAGTTCCTGATACACTTGAGTGAAGCCAAATAGAGGTGACTACAGGGAGGGAATCAAGAAAATTAAGATGGCGACCACCACTGTGTGCTAGAAACCACACATTTTTTAGGGGTATCAGGACACACGCATGGCTGTGGTTGTCATCTTGGCTTTTTTAACCTCTCTCCAACCCCAACGAATTTGGCTTTCTAGCCAAGCTTTTGGAAACACAGATAGTCCTCAACTTACATCTATTCATTTAGCAACTGTTTGAAGTTACAACCAGATTCAAAACAGGGACGTACGACCCGTCCTCACACTTGCAGCTGCCGCAGCAGCCCCAAAGTCACATGATCAAAATTGAGTCGTTTGGCAACCTGCATGTATTTATGACAGTTGCGTTATCCCAGAGTCCTGAGATCGCCATTGGCCACCTTCCCTGCCAGCTTCCATCAAGCAAAGTCAACAGGGGACTCCAGATTCGCTTAATGACCGTGTGATTCACTTAAGAACTGCAGTGGATGGCTTGAGAACCTTGACAAAAAAAGGTCACAATATCAGGCGTGACTCACTTAACAGTTGCCTTGCTCAGCAACAGTAATGTGGATTCCAATTGTGGATGTGAGTTGAGGACTACCTGTATATTTTTTGAAATCAAGCAATTCGATACTAGATTTTTTCCCGTCTTTTTTATTCTCCTATGGCAGGGGTAGGCAACCTTGGCTCTTTTATGACTCGTGGACTTCAACTCCCAGAATTCCTGAGCCAGCCATGCTGAGGGAAAAGGGAGAGGTTTCCAAGCTGAGCCATGCTGGCTCAGGAATTCTGGGAGTTGAAGTCCACGAGTCATAAAAGAGCCAAGGTTGCCTACCCCTGTCCTATGGCCTTGAACAGTTCTCCTACTTAACCAGAGGATGGTGGCTTGGGGGCTTCAGATTCATTTATGCTCTTCATCTGAAGCTAGCCAAGTGTGTGAAATTCTTAATTTAACTGGACTCATTCTGCTCCATTCAGCTCGCCGTAAAGTCTTTCTGGCTTTACAGCAAATTTACTTCTGAGCAGAATAATGTTGACTTCTACTTGTAAATGAAATTAAAAGGGAGACATCATACAAAATCTAAGAGCAACTGTGCAGGTCAAAGTTCCATCTTGTTTTTTTTTACAGGAGTTGCGATCCTCATCCTAATTTTTCGGACATTTTTCAGTGGTCCTTTTTGGAGAGATCCAAAGGAACCCCAAACAGCCAGTGAAAAACCTTCGCTTAATTCACTCTGAAGGTTCAGGAGAACATCTGTGTCAGGGATTTCCAACTTTAACTTTAAGACTTGTGGACTTCAACTCCCAGAATTCCCAAGCCAGCATGGCACGGTTGGCTGGGGAATTCTGGGACCTGAAGTCCACAAGTCTTAAAGTTGCCTAGATTGGACATCCGGATCTATATAATCAGTGGCATCTGAAAGCAAGTAGGGTTGCTCCTAAGATGTAAGGGCAGATCATGAAAAAAAGAAAAGGCTGCGTGACAGATTTAGGTTGGTGTGTGATCTACTTTCCTAGCCAGCCAATTAAATCAGCAACTTTGACTCTGACCTACAAGCTGAGGTAAAAACATCACCAAGGGAGCTTAAATGTCTGTTCTTGCTGTTGGAGACTTTTTCTTGCTGAAATCACCTTCTTGGGATCTAAGAATAACCCAGTGGTATCCAAAATAAGAGATGGGGGGCATTGATTGATCCTCAAATGGAGGCTTAATATTTGAATTAATGCAAAGAGGCTCCCACGATGACCTCCTGTTTGCAATAAAATGGAGAGTTGCGTCTTCTCAAAATAGATAATTTTTAGCTCTGTGTCAATATGGGACCAGCTCAAATACTTCGGCCACCAAATGAGAAGAGAGGACTTATTGGGAAAGACCAGGATATTGGGAAAGATGGAAGGCAAAAGGAGAAGGGGGCAGCAGAGGAGGAGATGGTTAGATGGTGTCATCGATGCAATGAGCATGGATTTGGGAGATTCCAGGAGACAGTGGAGGACAGGGGAGGCCTGGCGTCTGTGGTCCATGGGGTCGTGAAGAGTGGACACGACTTAGCATCTGAACAACAACAAGAAGGCGGGAGAGAGAGACCAAAATAGGTGGTGCTGCTTAGCCTCCCCCCTTCTGAAGATGCAGGAATGAACTAATTCAAAAATAAAACCAATGGGTATGCACTTGCCTGCTCCCAACAGTATCTGCAGACAGGAACGAAGATGGAAGATGAAAAATGAAAAATCACTGTGTAAAGGCTGTTTACACAGTTTAATGAAAAGATGACTAGGAATGACATGATAGCAATGTTCCAATATCTAAGAGATTGCCAAAAAGAAGAGGGGGTCAGCCTATTCTCCAAAGCACCTGAAGGCAGGACAAGAAGCAACGGATGGAAACTAATCAAGGAGAGAATCAATCTAGAACTAAGGAGAAATTTCCTGACAGTTAGAACAATTAATCAGTGGAACAGCTTGCCTCCAGAAGGTGTGGGTGCTCCAACACTGGCAGTTTTTAAGAAGAAATGGGACAGCCATTTGTCTGAAATGGTACAGGGCTTTTGCTTGAGCAGGAGGTTGGACTAGAAGATCTCCAAGGTCCCTTTTGTTCTGTTCTGTTCTGTTCCTCCTCTAATTTCCCCCCACCACAATTCTGTCGTTGTACCTCTTTCTCCTGGATATCCATCTCTTCCTGGAAGTCCAGGCATCCCAATTTCTCCTGTTTCCCCTTTCATTCCAGGGAAACCGGTAAGACCAGCTGGTCCAGGCTCTCCAACCTTCGGTTCATCCTCCCAGATGGGGACAGGCTTCCGCGATTGTTCGTGAACGAAAGTGTCAAACTTTAACACATGAGCTGAAGGAGAAGAATGGAAAGTAATGAGATTTTCCTTCTTGCCTCCCCACCCAAACTGCTCTGCTTCCTGCATTTGCCGAAGTCCTTTAGCAAAATCTTTTTAAAACGAACAATAGGCTTTTTTCCCAGATCTATACAATCACTTTCAAACGGAGCATGATTCTTGTCAATATCAGCTAGTCCTCCACTTACGACCACAATTGAGCCCAAAATTTCTGTTGCCAAGCGAGACAGTTGCTGAGTGAAATATGCCCCATTTTACCACCTTGAATGCAGGTAGTCCTTGACTTACAACCATTTGCTTAGTGACCATTTGGAGTTGCTGAAAAAAGTGACTTGTGACCATTTTTTCACACTCACGACCGTTGCAGCATCCATGTAGCCATGCCATCAAAATTCGGATGCTTGACAACTGGCATGAATTTATGAAGGTTGCCGTGGCCCGGGGTCATGTGAACACCGTTTGCGACTTTCCGACACACAAAGTCAACAGAGAAACCAGATTCGCTTAACAACCCTGTTACTAATTTGACAACTGCAGTGATTCACTTAACAATTGTGGCAAGAAAGGATGTAAAGTGGGGTAAAACTCCCTTAATAATTGTCTTGCTCAGCAGTGGAAATTTTGGGCTCATAAATATGTGGTCATAAATTGAGGACTCTCTGTAGTCAGAAGTAGGGAAATTGAAATTCAGATTCTAAATCGAGGGAGATGCATCTGTTGGGGGGGGTGGCGATAGAAGAAGCTGCAGGAAGGAAAAAGTGAGGATCATCTTTTATTTAAAAAAAAAAAGAACCAATTAAATAGAAGGCTGTCTAACTAATGCACACTTGGCAGTTCTACAGACTCTGAAAATCTGGAAAGGAACAAGGATCATCCATGATAAGTGAATAACTTTTAATGGGTAATTCCAACATCTGACTGTATGAAATCAAGCTGAGGGCATGGACAGGGCAGATACAGACTAGAGAAACAAGTAATCGGCTAGGTGACTTCTTGGTTGGTCTACTGCAATTTGCCCTACATGGGGCTGCCTTTGAAGATCACCTCTAACCCTAGATTGGTCTGTCAAATTGTCACCAGTGGATAGACCTTTCTTTCTTTCTTTCTTTCTTTCTTTCTTTCTTTCTTTCTTTCTTTCTTTCTTTCTTTCTTTCTTTCTTTCTCTTTCTTTCTTTCTTTCTTTCTTTCTTTCTTTCTTTCTTTCTTCCTTCCTTCCTTTCCTCCCTCCCTCATTTCTTCTTCCCATGTCTTCTTTCTTTCTTTCTTTCTTTCCTCCCTCCCTCATTTCTTCTTCCCATTCTTTCTTTCTTTCTTTCTTTCTTTCTTTCTTTCTTTCTTTCTTTCTTTCTTTTTCTTCCTTCCTTCCTTCCTTCCTTCCTTTCCTCCCTCCCTCATTTCTTCTTCCCATGTCTTCTTTCTTTCTTTCTTTCTTTCCTCCCTCCCTCATTTCTTCTTCCCATGTCTTCTTTCTTTCTTTCTTTCTTTCTTTCTTTCTTTCTTTCTTTCTTTCTTTCTTTCTTTCTTTCTTTCCCCCTTCTTCTTCCTTTCTTCCTTCTTCCTATCTTTCCCATATCCTTCCTTCCTTCCTTTTCATCTCTCTCCTTCCTTCCCTCTCCTTTCTTCCTCCCCTCTCTCCATTCTCCCCTCCTTCCTTTCTTCCTCCCCTCTCTCCATTCTCCCCTCTTCTTCCTTTCTTCCCTCATTACTTCTTCCCATCTCCCCCCCTCTTTCTTTCTTTCTTTCTTTCTTTTTCTTTCTTTCTTCCTTCTTTCCTTTCCTCCCTCCATCATATCTTCTTTCTTTCTTTCTTTCTTTCTTTCTTTCTTTCTTTCTTTCTTTCTTTCTTTCTTTCTTTCTTTCTTTCTTTCTTTCTTTCTTTCTTTCTTTCTTTCTTTCTTTCTTTCTCTTTCTTTCTTTCTTTCTTTCTTCTGCATAGAAAGTAACAATATCTAAATGATATCGAGACAGTCTGAAAACATACTTGTATTGTTTGAGGTTTTTCAGTCTATTTACTAGAGAGTGAATCTATATATGATTATTACATAAGGATTTTTCATTGGAAGAGGGGATAATTACAGCTTGTAATTCATCCAGTTGCCATCACTTGGGGGGGCGAGGGGGGGTGGAGGACTATCATGTAGTCTAATTCTCTCAGGCCTTGGGGAGAGATAGCAATTTCCATCTGAGGATTATTTGGAAAAGCATAATCAATTTCAGTTCCTCCTCAGCATAAACATAATGTTTGGAAAGATCCCAAGTTGGTTGGTCTTGAAGGTGCCATTAGAATCAGTACAGGTAGTCCTTGATTTACAACCTTTGTTTAGTGACCGTTCAAACTTACAACGGCACTGAAAAAAGTGACTTATGACCATTTTTCACACTTACGACCACTGCAGCATCCCCATGGTCACATGATAAAAATTCAGACACCTGACAACTGGCTCAAATTTATGACGGTCGCAGAGTCCCGGGGTCATGTGACCCCCTTTTGCAACTTTCTGACCAGCCAAGTCAATGGGAAAGCTTTACACTTTACAACTGCAGTGATTCATTTAACAACCGTGGCAAAAAAAGGTTGTAAAACGGGGCAAAACTCCCTTAACCGCTGTCTCGCTTAGCAACAGGGGTTTTGGGCTCAACTGTGGTCGTAAATCGAGGATTGCCTGTATTTATTTTATTGCACAGACTACACAGCTCTGCTTCCTAACTCCCACAGTTAGCACCTTTTTTTTTTTTTTCTCAAAACTTGGCAGGAGTATTTTTCTACTTGTTGCCATCGACCCCTCTTCCCTAACTGAGCCACAAGTTCTTTGTGGGGATCTTTGAGTCCGAATCTGTTTCAAAGTTAAAGTTCTTTTTACTGTACAGCACTGTGCAATCTCAACTGACTTGTGGAATGAAATCCAGTCTTCACTGTGTTCTTTTCAATTAGCGGTGATGGGCAAACCACTGGAAGACCAGAGTGGGCCCAGTTCACCCTCGAGAAGGACTATTTATAGGGTTGCTAAGCATCAGCACCAGTCTGATGGCACTTAACAAAAGCAGTTGTGTTCTTGAGGGATCATCAGTCAGGCAAATTTGCATTCAGAACCGGGCTGCAGCAACCTTCTTAACCTCAACTGAGCATGGAGAAACACAAAAGAGAGACTTCTCTGGATTGCCTGTAATTCTCTTTTTCATAGGTTGAAATGTAATGAGGTTTTCTGCAGCCTGTAGTTAATTCCCTCCCCTTTTTCTCAGCAATAAAACAAGCAGGGACAATCTGGAAGCAAATTAGGCATCAGATAGCCGGAGCTGATTACTTTTCAGAGAGTGTTCTCTTGACACACTGAACTGATCAGGCCATGGTTTTCCCAATTGCAATGTATGGCTGTGAAAGCTGGACCATAAGAAAGGCTGAGCGCCAAAGAATGGAGGCCTTTGAACTATGGTGCTGGAGAAGACTCCTGCGAGTCCCCTGGACTGCAAGGCGATCAAACCGGTCAGTCCTAGAGGAGATCAACCCTGACTGCTCTTTAGAAGGCCAGATCCTGAAGTTGAAACTCAAGTACTTTGGCCACCTAATGAGAAGGAAGGACTCACTGGAGAAGAGCCTCATGCTGGGAAAGATTGAGGGCAATAGAAGAAGGGGACGACAGAGAAGGAGGTGGCTGCATGGAGTCACTGAAGCAGTAGGCGTGAGCTTAAATGGACTCCAGAAGATGGTGGAGGACAGGAAGGCCTGGAGGAACGTTGTCCATGGGGTCGCGATGGGTCGGACACGACTTCGCAACTAACAACAATGCGCGATACCACAGCTAATTGATGCAGCCCATGAACTTCATGTTAGTTTTTCTCTCAAACAGATCTGGATTTGTTTGATGCTAAACTATTTCCCTGCCAATCGTCTAACTCCTGTACGTTGTGAAATCATCCTTCTCAGATAAAATCCTAAAGAGGTCTTGTAAAAAAGAGATGTCTCTAGAACGGTGTTTCTCACTTAGCAACCTTAAGTTGTGTGGACATCAACTCCGTTCTGGGAGCTGATGTGATGACGCTGCTCTGGGAGGAAGGGAGGGAGGGAGGGAGGGAGGGAGGGAGGGAGGAAGGAAGGAAGGAAGGAAGGAAGGAAGGAAGGAAGGAAGGAAGGAAAGGAAGGGAAGGAGGGAAGGAGGGAGGGAGGGAGGGCGGAAGGAAGGAAGGAAGGAAGGAAAAGGGGAGGAGGAGGAGAAGAAGAAGGAGAAGGAGAAAGAAGGAAAAGGGAAAGAGCAGGAGAAGGAGATGTATAGATTCAGTTTCGGCGGTGATGGTGCATCATTGGAAAACCTCAAAGATCAGGTCAGGGGCTGGAGAGAATCTATCATGTGATCAACTAAGAACTGATAGTGCATAATTTAAACTGATGGTGCATAATTTAAAAAATCAATTTTCCCCCAGTTGCTCAAGATGCTATACTTAGCATCCCATCTTCCTATCTCTCCACACAGCAATAGGTTGGTTATTGCAAATAAACATAGAGAGCTTCAGTGGTTTAAGATAGGCTGGAATTTGCATCTCCCCAGTTGAGTTAAAGACCGTACTTGCTACATCACATCAATGTTCAAAAGTAATTAGTTTCCCTGGGTACACCTAGATGCATATATCAGTTACTTCCCTTTTCTTCCTCACAGCAACCACCCATGTGATGGATTAGCCCAGGGGTAGGCAACCTTGGCTCTTTTATGACTCGTGGACTTCAACTCCCAGAATTCCTGAGCCAGCCACGCTGAGGGGAAAGGGAGAGGTTTCCAAGCTGAGCCATGCTGGCTCAGGAATTCTGGGAGTTGAAGTCCACGAGTCCTAAAAGAGCCAAGGTTGCCTACCCCTGGATTAGGTGGAAGGAAAGGGACTGATCCAAGGGAGCTTCCATGATTGAGAGGGCACTAGGATCTGGGTCTCTCCAGTTCTTGTCTTCATCCCTGTACTACCCTGACTTTCATTCGTCCCTTTAAGTTGACTTCGTTTATTTTACATTTTTGATCAGAAGTCTGAATCTTGTCTCATATTGCTTAAGAGAGAGACAGAAGAAGCCCTACCAGAAAGCAAATGAAATTAGAGGCATCCTCGACTTACAACAGTTCATTTAGTAACTGTTCAAAGTTACAATGGACTTAGGACCGTTTTTCACGTGACCGTTGCAGCATCCCCATGGTCACTGGGATCAAAATTCAGACGCTTGGCAACTGTCTCATACTTAGGACCGTTTCTGTGTCCCAGGGGTCATGCGATTCCCCTTTTGCAACCTTCTGACAAGCAAAGTCAATGGGGAAGCTGGATTCATTCAACGACTGTGTTACCAACTTAACTGCAGTGATTCACTTAACAACAGTGGCAAGAACGGTCATAAAATGGGACAAAAATCACTTAACAAATTGTTCACTTAGCAGCAGAAATTTGGGGCTCAATTGTGGTTGTGATTTGAGGACTACTTGTAATTGATCTAGAGATGGATAATAATAATAGGCCGATAGGTAAATTGATCAGCTTGCATGGTGCAGGAGCCCTGCAAAGCTTCTGAACTCATTATTCAGTCCAGCTACAGTACACACACCTTGCCGTTCATCTCACACCTCATCTGCAGCAGATCCTACACACAACGCAGCTGCAGAGGTGAGTCAGAGGTAAGAGTTTACACTGGGATATACTTACACTGGATCAGACGCTCACAAGCTTGGTTGACCAGATGATAAATAGTAGACAAGGACTGTGCTTCACCCTAGGTGGAAAGAGAAGAGAGCCACTTTGGTCAACTGGTTGAGGCACCAGGCTAGTGTGGGAAGTCAGCCCCCCAGAGAAGGAAATATTAAAAGGGCAGAAAAATATATTTCCTAAAAGGATCTTAGAGGCAGAAAAGCATGCCCAGTTTTTTCTTAATATCCCCAAGTCTCCCTCCCCCAAGCAGAAACCAGCTCTGTAGAAATGCAGATGTAAACCATTCAGGAAGGTTGAAGCTAGAAGATTAAGAAGACAAAGACACCTAAAATCTATATACCCCACCCAAACTCTAAGACAGGACATAATAGGATTAACCCACAGATGCCAAAGGGCACACCCACACTCAGGTCAGAATACATGACACAGGAAATACAAAGCCTCAAACAGGAACAGGAAACAACTCCAAACAAAAGGCTCCAGAGGGTATAAAAACCCACTCCCTATATGTGCTCTCTCTCTTTTCTTCCAGAACCATCTTCCTGTCTGCCTCTCCTCTCCAATAAACTGCAACCTTCTTTCCAAAGCAGTCACCATGTTGTTTATTCCCGGCTTGGACTGAACCATGATGAAGACTTTTCCTTCAACACTAGAAAGCAAGAGATGTTGAGTTCTAGTCTTGCCTTAGGCATGAAAGTTGTCTGGATGATTTTGAGCCAATCACCAGGAGATTGGGAGTTCTAGTCCCGCCTTAGACATGAAAGCCAGCTGGGTAACTTTGGACCAATCACCAGGAGACTGTGGCTAAGACAGGACTGGAACTCACTGTCTCCTGGTGATTGGCTCAAAGTCACCCAGCTGGCTTTCATGCCTATGGTGGAACTAAAATTCATAGTCTCCTGGTGAGTGGCTCAGTTCACCCAGATGGCTTTTATGCCTAAGGTGGGACTAGAACTCACCATCTCCTGGTGATTGGGCTGAAGTCACCAAGCTACTTTCGCACCTAAGGTGGGAGTAGAACTCACTCTCTCCTGGTGATTGACTTAAGTCACCCAACTAGCTTTCATGCCTAATGCAGGTTAGAACTCACAGTCTTCTGGTGATTGTCCTAAAGTCACCAGTTGGCTTTCATTTAAAAGTCAGGACAGGAACTCACCTGGCGATTGGCCCAAAGTCACCCAGTTGGCTTTCGTACTTAACACAGCCTAAAACTCAACAGTCTTCTGGTTTCTAGGCCAGCACCTTAACCGCTACACCAATGTTGATATATTTGTGATATTTACTTCTTATTTTCTCGCCCCAGTGGTATTTAATTTTGTGTGAAAACAGTATATGGATCCAAGAGGTATCATCCAAAATTAGATAGTTCAACACAAGCTCATCTTGAAGTGGAATCTCTCATTTTATTGCACACGCCAGTTTGGTTATGTGTGTTCCTTACAGAAGATAAAAGAATAATCAAATCACTGAAAACAATTTGAAAATAAGCTGGGCCATAAGCCATAAAAGCTCACCATAAAATATTATGATTATCCATTTTCATGCCAATATGAGTTTTTACGGATTATAGCAACGTTTATGATTTTTCAACAGCTTGATTATTCCCTTGAGAATGCAAATACACAAAAGGAAATGCTGTAGTACATTAAGAGATGCATTTTGAAGGACAGCCTATTTATTCAGTCCCCAAAGAACAGCCGCTGGAAGGTGACTTCGCGAAATATTCAGGAATTAATCCCTATCTGATGGCAAGATTCTTTTCTAGTCATTTTAAACATCAGACCTCTTTGATTAAATGTCTCTTCAGGATCATGTGGCAGCAATTGCATTTAGATTGCCTGTTATTCTGAGGAACAAATAACAAACATAACATTCCCAGAGCAATTTGGGGAAAAGTCAAGAGAAGGAAAAGATGAGGTTTAAAATTAATATCTGCTGGATATCAGGGTTTACAAAGAAATAGGATATTCAGGTAGTCCTCAACTTACAACCATTCGTTTAGTGCCATTCGAAGTTGCAACGGCACTGGAAAAAGTGACTTATGACCGGTTTTCACACTTACGACTGTTACAGCTGATCAAAATTCAGACGCTTGGCAACTGGCATGTACTTATGACAGTTGCATGTCATGTGACCACCATTTGTAACCTTCCCAGCTGGCTTCTGACAAGCAAAGTCAAGGGAGAAGCCATATTCGCTTACTGATTGCATGGTTTACTTAACAACTGAGTGATTCACTTAACAACTGTGGCAAAAGGTCATAAAATGAGGCAAAACTTACTTAGCAACTACTTTGCTTAATAAGAGAAATTTGGGGCTCAATTGTAGTCATAAGTCAAGAACTATCTGTCTTTAGTCCATTTCTGTATAGGGAGGTCTACAAGGTGGAGGGTGTGCCAGTGGGATCAAAGCCCCGCCCCTTTTGTACATGCAAATACAAAATAGGTGGGGCTTGCATTACAATGCCACACCCGCCATCTTCTCTGTTTTGACCCCCTCCCTTATAGATGCTAGTGCTACCATGGATGGTTTATTCTGGTTTTATAAGTGTTGGGAACTGCCGAGAATTGCTAGATATGGCTATGTGCCAAAATCTAATAAATTAACAATTGCACATCTTCCTCCAATTAAAATAAATGATGAGGATCATTTTAGGAAGACTATTGAGAACTATCTCAACAGTTTCCTTTTTCAGGTATCATAGCTTTGTAACAACATCTTTGATTGTACAGACAATCAAATACATTTGACAAGAATGTCAAATAAATTAATAGGGCATCTGCAGGGATGGCGGTTGGGAGTCAGAGCAGTGGGCCCAATTATGTGATCAAAGATTTGCCCTTCTTGACATCTCCTGTGGACACCCCTGCTAATGGGTATTTCTCATCTTTTTCACAGTATTAGTTTGATAAAATTTACTATCTTCTACATTTTAAAAATTTTCGTTCCTTTTATTATTTTATAAGCAACTGAAGGCAGCAAACATTCCTAATACTCCTTCTTCCTCCCATTTCCCCCACAACAACTCTACAAGGTGGGTTGAGCTGAGAGAAAGTTACTGGCCCAAAGTCATCCAGCCAGCTTTCATGCCTAAGACAAGACTAGAACTCCCTGTCTGCTGGTGATGGGCCCAAAGTCACCCGGCCGACGTTTCAGCCTATGGTGGGACTAGAACTCCCAGTCTCCAGGTGATTGGTCCAAAGTCACTCAGATGACTTTCCTGCCTAAGGCGGGACTAAAACTTTCAGTCTCCTGGTGATTGGCCCAGTAGCTAAATTTACCTGAATTTGGAGAACCGGCTGGCTTCTGAAAGTCCAGTCTAGGCCTCGGAGGCCTCCCAGGCCTAGAACGGCCCACTGGAAGTGCATGGATACCACTTCCAGAAGTCTGTTCTAGGCATCGGAAGCCTGGAGGAGGCCTCCCAGGCCTAGAACGGCCCACTGGAAGTGCATGGATACCACTTCCGGAAGTCCGTTCTAGGCCTCGGAGGCCCAGGCCTGCATCACATAATAGAACCGGTTGTTCTGGTATTTGAATCCCACCACTGCCAAAGACACAGCTGACTTTCCTGCCTAAGGCGGGACTAAAACTACGGTAGATCTCAGCATCTCCAGGTTTCTAGACCAGCATCTTAACCACCACAGCAAATGAAAGAAATGTGCATATATCGAGACAGATAATTATATATTTTGATCCCACTATTCTTGTGTTTAAAAAGTGGATATAAATCAATTGCATAGACCCTCACTTAAAATTTAATTAAAATATTAAAGTCCTTAAATGATGATCAAAGAACATCAAAGAAGCAACAGAGACTCACTTTCTCCCCCCTTTCTCCTTTTGGACCAGGAAGCCCCTGGAGGAAAAACAAAAACATTATTATCTTCAAGCTATAAATAAAAAAATAAAAAAAAACCAATTATACGTATCTACATCTTGATAAAAGATCTCCTATAGCTTTTTCAGGTTCGTTTCTTCTCTAGAGGAAAAATGTTTTCCTACAGATAACAGGCAACATTCCCAGGTATAAAAATGCTGGGTCAAAAATGTAATTCATTTCCTTATATAGTACTGTGCATGCTCATCGCTGCTTTGGAGAGAAAAAATAATGAAAAAAACAGGAATTGCTAAGGGCGTCTTCAAGGAGAATGCCACACTGAATTCTGTATGGGAGTAAAAGTAGGGTATCAATAACCAGCTGGATCTAGCCCCTCCTCTACCCATCCAATTTGTTTTGCATACAATCTTCAAGCAACACTGAGTCAAACAAAACTTTATGATACCAGTAAAGGAGAACATTTGTAGCTCAGGGTTGAAATGAGGTCCTTGGTGCTCTCTGAGCTTGGTTGTTTTCTTGCAGACGTTTCATAAAAATAACCTGGTTTTGAATGTTAATAAAACATTGGAGAACACTGTTGATTTTAGAAAGAGCCGGCATAGTCATACTCCACTTTGTATCAAGGCTGCAGCTGTGGAAGTGGTCAATAATATTAAGTACCTGGGGGGTGCAGATAACTAACAATCTGTCTTGGTCTCTTCATACGTTATTTTTAATGAAGCATGCAAACCAACATTTGCATTTCTTGCGTCGGATGAGAGCACCTTTCTCCTTCTGTCCTGGCCACTTTTTACAGAGACACGACTGAGTGTTTCAACAAACTGCATCGCTGTTTGGTTTGGTGGTAGCAGAGCCTCAGATAGACGTTCCATACAGAGAGTGGTAAGGACAGCTGAGAAGATTATAGGAAGCTGGCTTCCCGTATATGCAATTTCTGGAGGCAAGCTGTTCCACTGGCTAATTGTCCTCACTGTCAGGAAGTTTCTCCTTAATTCCAGGTTGCTTCTCTCTTTGATCAGTTTCCAACCATTGTTTCTTGTCCTGCCCTCTGGTGCTTTGGAGAATAATGTGACCCCCTCTTCTTTGTGGCAGCCCCTCAAATACTAGAATACTGCTATTATGTCTCCCCTATTTCTTCTTTTCTTAGATTAGCCAAGCCCAAGTCCTGTAGCCGTTCTTCGTATATTTAGTCTCCAGGCCTTTGATCATCTTAGTTGCTCTTCTCTGATTTTTTTGCAAACTCTCAACATCTTTTTTGTGATATGGTGACCAAAAGTGGCTGCAGTATTCCAGCTGTGGTCTTACTAGGGTTTTATAAAGCGGTACTAATACTTCACGTGATCTCGATTCTATGCCCTTTATACAACCCAGGATTGTATTAGCTTTTTTGGCTGCTGCTGCACACTGCTAGCTCATGGTCAAGTGATCGTCCACTAGGACTCCAAGGTCCTTATCACAGTTACTTTTTTTAAGCCAGGTCTTACCTAATCTGTACTTGTACTTTTGATTTTTCCTGCCTAAATGTAAAACTTTGTTTTTCTCCACATTGAAACTCATTTTGTTGGATAGGCCCATTGCTCAAGTTTGTCAAGATCTTTTTGGATCCGGAGTTTGTCTTTTGGAGTGTTGGATACTCCTGCCAGTTTAGTGTCATCTGCAAATTTGATGAGTTCCCATTCAATTCTCTCATCTGAGCCTTACCGTGGGTCCGACTTCTCCCAGGGGCCCTCTGTCTCCAGGGCTACCCCGGGTCCCTGCTAAGCCTTGGAATCCCTGCAGGAAGAAAGGAGAGGCGTAAATGACTAGAAATGCAACAGGATGGAAGTGATCAACTCCTTGAGGTTTAAAAGAATCCAGCAGAATTAGCTTGCAAAAAAGCAGGATGGGGAAAATTATACACCCAGATTTATTTCCTTGAACTGCATAGCTAGGGAAGAATATTAAAAGAGTACATTGTACATGACTTATGTTTCCCTCATTTCCTATTAATATCATAGTTTAGGGGATAGAACAATAGACTGTAAAAACGGTGTTTCTTCAAATGATGCTGTGGGAAATCTACCATATTCCCTTTCTAATAGCTTCATTGTGTAGGGATGCTTAAGCCAGTTTCCTCTTCCATATGATCACTTTAAAAAAAGGTGTCTTAGTGTCAGTTTTGACTCCTAGTGACTGCCTGGAAAGTCCCCGCCATTTTCATGTCAAGATTTTTTGGAAGTGGCTTCCTATTGCCTCCTTCCTAGAACTAATAGAGTGACTGGTACAAGATCACCCAGCTGCTTCCTTTCTAAGACAGGACTAGAACACAGCATCTCCTAGTGATTGGCCCAAAGTCATTCAACCAGCTTTCATGCCTAAGGTGGGACTAGAACTCAGAATCTCCTGGTGACTGGCCCAAAGCCACCCAACCAGCTTTCATGCTAAGGCAGCACTAGAACTCAGAGTCTCCTGGTATTTGGCCCAAAGTCACCCAACCAGCTTTCACGCCTAAGGCAGGACTAGAACTTACAGTGGTTCCTTGGTACTTGACTGCTTTAAATCCCACTGAAAACTCAAAGCATTTTGATGCAAAAATGTTCTCCCGGTACTCATCATTTGTTTGGTACTTAATGCACAAGCTAAAAATTTGGAAGTGTTGGTTACCTTGTGACTCACTATATTATTCCTTATTGGAAAAATGTGTTTGGTACTCCTCATTTTTGGTACTCGTCGTGCCACCTGAAACTAGTTAAAAATGAGTACCGAAGTACCACCATATAAATCTCCTGATGTTTGGCCCAAGAACACCCAGCCAGCTTTCATGCGTAATACGGGACTGGAACTCACAGTTTCCCACTTTCTAGCCTGATGCCTTCACCGTTATGCCAGACTGGCTCTCGTGCATGATAAGGTATCATAGTAGTGATTCCTTTTCCTTTCTCTCCTCTGCTTTCTCTTCTACTTCTCATCTTTTCTTATATTTCTTTCCCTCTGTCTGAAGGGCAAAACCAGAAGATATCTGATTGCCTGTTTCGCTGATGTAAGGAGGAAGAAAATGCCTCAATAACCCAAGAGATGTTCCAGAAACTTTTAGATACCAACCCAGAGTTTGGAACCAGCTGGTTATGTCCTCTCCTTGCCAAGAAGCTGCCAGAAGCGAATAACCCAGTTGCTAAATGGCAATGAAAGCACACAGAACGTAACGCTTGTTTGCCTGTTCTTCCTAACCCCAGGGAACTCTGCTGGTAGCAGCTTTTTGGAATGGAGTTGTTCGTTCTGGAATGGACATTGATTTCCACTTGACTGAAATTACTCACCCGTGGTCCTGGCGGCCCTGGTGGTCCAGCTGCTCCTTCGAGTCCTCGAACTCCCTGTGAAAACATATTTATTAACAGAAGAGAATATTTGTAGCCCAGGGTTGAATTGTGAGCTCCTTTGGGCTCTCTGAGCTTGCAGACATTTCATTACCAAACTAGGTAACATGATCAGTGCTAGAAGGGATGGGCTTTGCTCTTTGTCAGTGGCTTGGCGTGTCAGTGTTGGTGGGAGTGTTCTTGGTGTCTCCTTGCTTAGGCTGTTTATTGTTTGTTTGATTGTTGGTCTGAGTTGGTAGTTCCTTGATTGGGGTATTGTTTACTGCTTGATTGCTGGTCTAGTATTAAACAAGTAAGTAAGTTGTTGTTGTTGTTGTTAGTTGCGAAGTCGTGTCCAACCCATCGCGACCCCATGGACAACGTTCCTCCAGGCCTTCCTGTCCTCTACCATCTTCTGGAGTCTATTGAAGCTCACGCCTACTGCTTCAGTGACTCCATCCAGCCACCTCATTCTCTCTCGTCCCCTTCTTCTATTGCCCTCCATCTTTCCCAGCATCAGGCTCTTCTCCAGTGAGTCCTTCCTTCTCATTAGGTGGCCAAAGTACTTGAGTTTCAACTTCAGGATCTGGCCTTCTAAAGAGCAGTCAGGGTTGATCTCCTCTAGGACTGACCGGTTTGAATGCCTTGCAGTCCAAGGGACTCGCAGGAGTCTTCTCCAGCACCATAGTTCAAAGGCCTCAATTCTTTAAACAAGTAAGTACTGGAGCACCTAACACCAGACATGTCACTAGAAGGCAAAATCACGAAACTGCGTCTCACGTACTTCGGCCTGGAATTCACTGGAGAAAGCAATTATGTTTGGAAGAGTTAGTGGTAAAAAGGAAACCAGGCCATCGAAGAACACAGTGGCTGGACACTATCAAAGCTGATACCAGTCAGAGCACAGAACAACTCACAGAATTAGTGCAAGATCAGAAGATGGGGAGAGACCTGGCCCATAGAATCGCCAAGACTTGGACACAATTGAATGGATAACATCATCATCAAGCCTTATCAGGTAGACCAGACATGAAACACAACCACATAAGCTAGTTCTACTTTATTGTAATGCTACATTAATGGAATCTTGCAATTCTGAAAGTACTGTTTTCTTTCCATCTGACTTACAGCCTGAGAAACTAGGGAGGGTTCCCTTCTGAACTTCTTTCTCCTCCCGTTATGCAGCTGAGGGCTATGCCATCTAACCATACTCTAGGCCAGACATGTGAAACTCGCGACGTCACGTGATGTCGCGCAACGTATTGGGATGGTTTTGCCATTGCCGGCAATGGGGTGGGCGCAGCTTCTGCGTGACGCGTCCGGCCCGCTGGCCGGCAGTTTGACACCCCTGCTCTAGGCAGTATCTCCTAGCCCATCTCCCGAGATCTTTCCCACACGGCATTACAGGTGGCAGGGAATACTGGGAGCTGTAGTCCCAACATAACATCACAAACAGGGTACCAGCTTGTGGCAGCTTGAAATAACAGCAGGAGCAGTAGAGCTAATTTAATATTAGATGCTTTCTGGATATGACATCTGATTCCTTTGCAGGATCAAAGCGACTGTCCCTCTTGTCTCACTCAGCATTAGATTTCATGATTCATGAGAGACTTTAACCTAGTTAATCTCAGCAGGTAACATCACCTGGTTGACCTTACATGTGTAGTATGATCAGGGCTGTAAGAACCTATTTAATGAAAAGAAGGACTAGGGGGTGACATGATAGCAGTGTTCCAATATCTAAGGGGCTGCCCCAAAAAAGAGGGAGTCAAGCTCTTCTCCAAAGCCCCTGAAGGCAGGACAAGAAGCAACGGATGGAAACTAATCAAGGAGAGAAGCAACTTAGAACTAAGGAGAAATTTCCTGACAGTGGGAACAATTAACCAGTGGAACAACCTGCCTCCAGAAGTTGTGAATGCTCCAACACTGGAAGTTTTCAAGAAGAGACTGGACAACCATTTGTCTGAAATGGTATAGGGTTTCCTGCTTGAGCAGTGGGTTGGACTAGAAGACCTCCAAGGTGCCTCCCAACTCTGTTATTCTGCTACTCTGTTGACGTGGATGGGAGATCACCAGATTGTAGACCAGGGAGCTGAAAAACTATTCCAGAAAAAGGTATCGACAAACCATGTTTAGAATGATGTCACCAAAATGACATGGACTACACAACCGTGAAGGTATGGAGGTTGAGCACAATTTGAAGGAAAGAAATTTTTACCTTTGATCCTTGAGGACCATCTTTACCTGCTGCTCCCTGGGGACCCATCATACCCTAAAGACAAGCAGAGGTCTGATTTAGAAGGTACATTCCAAGCCAAAGCAGTGATGAGTTCTTGGCTACAGATAGCCCTCAACATATGACCACACTTGAACCCAAACTTTCCATTGCTAAGAAAGGCAGTTGTTAAGTGAATTACTGCAGTTGTTAAGTTAGTCACACAGCTAAGTGAATCTGGCTTCCCCATTGACTTTGCTTGTCAGAAGGTTATTGCATGGCAGACACTGCAACCGTCATAAATGCGTGCCAGTTGCCAAGGGTTCAAATTTTGATAATGTGTCTATGGGGATGCTGCAATGGTCGTAAGTGTGAAAACTGGTCATAACTCACTTTTTTCAGTGCTGTTGTAACGCTGGTCACTAAAAAAAATGGTTATAAGTCAAGGACTATCTGTATTTGACCCACGTCTTATAAGTAAGCTTTTATTTATCAAAGTAAATAATTGATATTTGCTTTGATAAATATTTTTTTTTAATTTTTATTTTCCTCTCTTCCCCAATTCAGGAGGAATAAACCCAGCACACCACACCACACACACAAACAGACAGAGACACACAGAGACACGGACACACAAAGGCACATGATATATTTTAGAGATTCTAGCTAGCTCATACCCATCTATGGAGCTAAACAAGTTTGATTGCAGAACGAAGGGAGACTTCTTGAAAGTGTCAGCTTGAATAAGAATGTTTTTTTTTTAGCCTGCAGCCAAGTGTCTTTGAATCTACGGGTGGCTCTGAGATAGAATCACAGAATTAAATGCTGGAAGGGACACCTGGGTCATGAAGCCCAGCACCTATTCAGAGTAGATGTCCTAATTAAAGCATCACAAGGCAGATGGCTTGAATATTAGCTTCTACTCTAAAGCATCCAGTGAAGGACAGCTTATCCCCTCTCTGAGTCATTGGTTCCACTGCCAAATTGTTTTGTTGGGAAGTAGCTCAGAATTTGCCTTCCAGATCAAGGGACAACCAACAAATGCAAATGAAGCATTCTCTAGTTGTTTTGTTATTTTAATTGTTTTAATGGATGGGTTAAAGTTGCCCTACCCCTTGTGGGAAGTCAGCCCCTCAGAAGGAAATATTAAAAGGGCAGAAAAATATATTTCCTCAAAAAGGATTTTAAAAGCAGAAACCAACCCTGCCCCCAAGTCTCTCTGCCCCAGGCAGGAGCCAGCCCTATACAAATGCAGATGTAACCATCAGAAAGCTGGAGCCAGCTAGGAAATCAAGAAGACAAAAGACCTAAAAATCTGCATACCCCACCTGAGATGGGACATAATAGGACTAACCCATTACCATCAAGAATACCAGAGAGGCACACCTGAACTCAGGAGGTCAGAATACGTGACACAGGAAATAGCCTCCAAGTTCATGCCACAGGAACAGGAAACTTCCAAACAAAAGGCTTTCAGAGGGTATAAAAACCTACTCCACATGTGCTCAGTCCTTCTTCCTTGATTTCTCCTCCTTCCTGCAAGAACCATCTTTCTGGCTCTTCAATAAACTGTAACCTTCTTCCCAAAGCAGTCGCCATGTTGTTTTATTTATCCCCGGCTTGAATGAACCAGGATGAAGACTTTTCTTCCCACACCCTGTTGTAGAGGATTGTATTAAGTTGTCCTCGACTTACAAGCATTCGTTCAGTGACTGTTCAAAGTGACAAAGGCACTGAAAAAAAGTGACTTATGAACCAGTTTTCACAATTAAAACTCTTGCAGCGTCCCCATAGTCGCGTGCTCAAAATTTGGGCACTTGGCAACTGGCATGTTTTTTTATGACAGTTGCATTGTCCCGGTGCCGTGTGATCACCCTTTATAATCTTCCCAGCCAGCTTCCTACAAGCAACGTTAATGTGGGAGGCCAGATTCATTTAATGGCCATGTCAACGCTGCTAACATCGGATGTTCTTGCTTTGACAACATATGGAGATGCAGCCTTTTTCTTTCTTATGCTTTACTCTTAGAATTAGATTGATACTGGGGGGGGGGAATGTGATGGGAGTTAGTTAGACATAACAATATTGCAATAGTGTGTGAACTCAGGGCTTTTGAAATAAGAGATGATAAGAAATGGCTGGTTGGAGAACAGGAGGGAAAGCCTGCATTTCAAACTAATTGGAGAATGTGATTTATGACTGTTAATTAGAGGAGGGAATTGTGTTTGATACTGTGTGCTCAGGGGAGGGGAATTCAGGTTTTGGCTGCGCTTATGTATGTGCCGATGCTATGCTGCTCGAATAAAGATTCTTTAAGGTAAACAATGCCTCAAAGTTCTTTGAAGAGTTTCATCTGCCGGAAGGAACCATGACAGGCCATATGATTCACTTAACAACTGCAGTGATTCACTGAACAACTGTGGCAGAAAGATCACAAAATGGGGCAAAACTCACTTAACAATTGTATTACTTAGCCATGGAAAATTTGGACTCAACTGTGGTAGTTAAGTATTTGTGCTTATAACTATAACTACAACTGTATTTGAGTTTTTCTGTGTTTACATGATCCTTACCTATTGTTACCTTATGTCAATTACACACCATCTCCCAAAGTCTGAAAGTCGTATCTTCAACTTAACTACACAACGGAGCCAGGAATTTCAGCTGTATGTCATTGTGGTCATAAATCGAGGCACCATGTCACCAGACTCGATTTTATGATTGTTTTTATGAAGGTTTTAAAGTGAGTCACTGTTAAGTGAATCACATGTCTGCTAAGTTAGTAACATGTTATTCATGTTAAGTGAATCTGGCTACTCCATTGACTTTGTTTGTCGGAAGGTCACAAAAAATGATCACATGACCCCAGGACACTGCCACTGTCATAAATACGAGCTAGTTGCCAAGAGTCTGAATTTTGATCATGACCATGGGGATGCTGCAACGGTCGTGAGTGTAAAAAATATGAATCACTTTTTCAGTGCTGTTGTAACTGTTGTAACTCTGAATGGTCACTAAATGGGTAGCTGTGAGTCAAAGACTAACTGCGCCAACATTTGGATTCGTTTGTACGTTTAGGAAACAAAAACAGGAAAAATTCAACGTTCAAAAGCAAAATAAAAGTAAAACCTCCCTCTTTCCTAGAAACTTAATTAATACAGGTTAATTTCAAGAATTGTCATCTCTTCCAAAAATAGCACAGTGTTTGTTTGTTTGTTTTTTCCCTTTTGTCCAAATAAAGGCACTATAATATATGTTTGATCTTTTTTTTAATTCAGGAGAACATCTCAGAAGTGGGAAGAAGGAAAAGTGGAGTTGTCAAATTCAGTTCCTCTGGGACAACATCATGCTAGCTTTCTTTTAAAACTTCATTCATCTGAAAAAAATCTCCACAATCCTATTGCTGTGATTAGACTTCTAAAGAAACATCCGGTAATATATTACACGGCAAGGGGGGGGGGGGGGGGGAGAGAGAAATTGTTTAAAAACAAATAAATTAGCAAAAGGATCCAAATAGAAATAGGCAATACAGCTAGTTCTCGACTTACAACAGTTCATTTAGTGACCGTTCAAAATTACAACAGCACTGAAAAAAGTGACTTATGACTGTTTTTCACACTTCTGACCATTGCAGTATCCCCACAGTCACATGATCAAAATTCAGACTCTTGGCAACTGACTTATATTTATGACAGTTGCCGGGTCCTGGGGTCACGTGATCACATTCTGCGACCTTTTGACAAGCAAAATCAACGGGGAAGTCAGATTCACTTAACAACCGTGTTACTAACTGAACAGCTGCAGTGATTCTCTTGACAACCGTTGCAAGAAAGATCATAAATTGGTGCAAAATTCACTTAACAACTTAACAACAGAAATTTTGGGCTCAATTGTGGTCATAAGTCGAGAACTACCTACAGTCACAGATGTCAAGTATAGTACAGACACATTTAAGTAGCAATTAGCTGGGGGGGAAAGGGGGATGCAGAGAAAAGGAAGGGAGTTTCCAGAACGCTTTTAAAAGCCTTTATGTGTCTGTTTTGCTCTTTTAAAAGAACATTTTTTTGTAACTATGATGTTTTCAACCTTTCCTCTTGAGCGAAATTTATTTTATGTATGTGTATCTTTTCTTTCTATGGTTTTTTGTTGGCGGTTTTGTTTAATTTTTTTTAAATGTAAAGGGGGGGGGAAAGAAATCTCTAATAATTAATGTTTGCCAAAGTCTGATGCAGCTGAAAGAATAAATGATTTCAACAGAACAGAAAATCTGTAGCTCAGGGTTGAACTGTGGAATGCTGGGTGCTCTCTGAGCTTGGTTGCTGTATGCAGACATTTTGTGAGCCAAGTAAGATGATGTCAGCTAGTTGGGCAATGTAACATCTGCAAGCAAGCAACCAAGGTCAGAAAACACCAAGAGCTCCATATATATCATTTATGAAAAGCACTCCTAAGAAATTCCCAGATAAGATAAAAAAGATATTTCAGATGTCCCCAGGTGCTTTTTTTCAAAAGGCAACTGGACTTTGTTTTTCCTTGAAGACCTGTTCGCTTCTCATCCAAGAAGCTTCTGAACGGTGGGGGATAGAAGGATTTGTATTCCTTGCAGTCATCTGGTTGTTAGCATTCTCTCTGAGAGTCATTGAGGCCACTTGGAGGTTTATCTGTGCCCTCAGAGTCACCTGGATAGTGGAGCCTTCTTGGGACTGCTGAAAGGACTGTGTTGTAAACAGGAGATAGGTGGTGTTGTATCCTTCCCCCTCTGTTGAGAGAGGGCTGTTCAGTCTTTTTTTTTTTTAAGTTTTATTAGTTTTCATGGGGTTAAGGGTAGAATGGGGTCAGGGTTGGGATTGGGGTCTAGGTTAGGGTTGGGGTCAGGGTTGGGGTTGGGGCTGGGGTTTCCCCAGGTAACATTTTCAATATTTAGCAAACAGCGTATTGTCTGGGTACATATATTTAAACAACAATAATAGGTATAGTAATAAGTGATAATAATAAATATGGTTAATTATCTTAAACAATATTAGTTAATCACTCCATGTCATCCTTCTTGCTGGTATGTATTCAAAATTTTACATATCACATTCCTTCCTCTCTAACCCGTTTTTCTAGCCATTGATAAAAATTACCCCATGTTCTAAAGTAAACTGAATTTTCTTTCTCTTTAATCTCTAAAGTCCATCTATCCATTTCTGCGCACTCTAGCATTTTTTAAATTAATACTTCTTCACTTGGTAAGTTTTAATTTTTCCAATATTGGGCAAATACAATTCTTGCTGCTGTTACTACATGTTCTTGTCCTGAAGGCAGGACAAGAAGCAACGGATGGAAACTAATCAAGGAGAGAAACAACCTAGAACTAAGGAGAAACTTCCTGACAGTTAGAACAATTAACCAGTGGAACAACCTGCCTCCAGAAGCAGTGAATGCTCCAACACTGGAAGTTTTTAAGAAGAGACTGGACAGCCATTTGTCCAAAATGGTATAGGGTTTCCTGCCTGAGCAGGGGGTTGGACTAGATGACCTCCAAGGTCCCTTCCAACTTTATTATTATTATTATTATTATTATTATTATTATTATTATTATTATTATTATTATTATTATATAATAATAATAATAATAATAATAATAATAATAATAATAATAATAATAATAATAATAATAATAATAATAATAATAATAATAATAATAATAATAATAATAATAATAATAATAGATAGATATCCGCTCTCCTTCTCGTAGTTAGCTCCTATTATTCCTAGCAGAAACAATTCTGGTTTAAAGTCTATGTGTTTTCTAGTCATCTTCTCCAACCATGAATGTATTTTAACCCAAACCCTTTTGGCTTTAGGGCATGTCCACCAGATATGGTAATAAGTACCTGGCCTTTAATTTACATTTCCAATTATTTGAGGTATTTTTAAACATTTTTGCTAATCTCACTGGTGTCAGTCTTAATGTAGATGGCCTCTTTGACTGCTCTTTCAAACCAGCGGTTGTCTCTGTCCAGAATGTGGACTCAATGAGAGTCTCAGAGAGAGTTTTAACAAGCAGATGATTGCAAAGAATATAAATCCTTCTGTCAGGGCCCACTTCAAAACCTCATCCTAAGAAAGCAGGACTTTTGGAACAGTTTCTTTCCAAAAGGAACTTTTATTAGAAGCTGATAGCAGGCATAATAGGCAGGATCTGAGGGTTTCCCGCTCAGATCAATAGGTTAAAAGAGTCCCAATGGGCCAATCCTCAGGGGTTACGTCCGGTGTGGGAAAGGAGCTGATAACACAGGCCTTTCCCAGGCTCGCATAGATGTTGTTGGATCTTCACACCTTCCCTTCCGAAAAGAGAAATAAGCCAGATGGCCGGAGGCCCATTCCTTTCTCACCCCAAGGTAACATCAAGGGAGAGACAGTTCAAAGAGTAAGTTTGTAGAAATAGCGGAAAGGATACATTGTAGCAAAGCAGAGAAACGTACCACAAAGCCTTCCCCTCTCCCCCTCAGGAGAATGGCAGAACCCACAGGAAGAAATAGAAAGAATTGAAATAGATTTCCCCCCCCCTCCCCAGGAAAGGAATGGCTTCTGACATCCCCCACCGCTCAGTTAGAACTGAAGAAGTTTTTTTGAATGACAAACGAAACACCTTCAAAGAAAAACAAAGAAAGTCCAGTTGCCTTTTGAAAAAGGCAACCATGGGACAACCATGACCTGGATGACTGAGAATCTCCAGAGACACTAAGACATTTCAGAGCTGTTAGAAAGCAACTGAAGATCCGGATTTCGCAATAGACCAAAATTTGACTAGCTTTCCTCAAACCTGACGCTTTTTTTGAACCTCCATTAAATGGGAATTCGGGGATCTGGCTGCAAGTTACGGATGCTTAAGTCCAAATGGTTGGAGAGCACCCAGTTAGGAAAGGTATATTAACTGAGACTCTAGAAGAACAAGGTGAGGCAGAATTACCTGTATTCCTGGACTTCCGCTGTCCCCTTTGTCACCCTTAAGACCGGGTGGTCCCTTGAATAAAAAATAAACAATAAATTTATGGGGGATATAGTGTCTTACCGGTGCTTTTTCATTCACTTAATCGTCCCATTTAATTTCCTGCCTATTTTCCCCCCCAGCAACATCAGATAATGTACATAGCAATCTCCCCTTTGGTTTTTGTCGCCAACATCACCTGGAGAAGCTGGGTGGGCCAAAGTCATCCGGTAGCTGAATGGGGATTTCAACCAGGGTTTCCAAGTTCAACATGAGAGCCAGTATGATCTAGTGCAGGGGTAGGCAACCTTGGCTCTTTTATGACTCGTGGACTTCAACTCCCAGAATTCCTGAGCCAGCCATGCTGAGGGGAAAGGGAGAGGTTTCCAAGCTGAGCCATGCTGGCTCAGGAATTCTGGGAGTTGAAGTCCACGAGTCATAAAAGAGCCAAGGTTGCCTACCCCTGGTCTAGTGGTTAGAAACTTGGAAACCATGAGTTCTAATCCCAGCTTAGGCATGAAAGCCAGCTTAGTGACTTTGACTCAATCACCAGGAAGCGAGGAGTTCTAGTCCCGCCTTAGGCATGAAAGCCAGCTGGGTGACTTTGGCCCAGTCCCTCTCTCTCAATCTAACCCCCATCACAGGGTTGTTGTTATTGGGAAAATAGGAGGACGAAAGTTTGTTGGATATGTTCTCTGCCTTGAGTTATTTGTCAAAATAATAAAGGCAGAATATAAATAAATAAAACTTAATTAAAAAATAAACACCTTAAGCTGTAGCAATTTGTAGCAGAATTTCAACGGTGGCAACCGTGGCAAAAGAGGTCATAAAATAGGGCAAAAATCACTTAACAACTGCCTTGCTTAACAATGGAAATTTTGAGCTCAATGGTGGCTGTAAATCGAGGACTACCTGTATTCTTTTTCTTTACTACCAAACACTTTTAATCTTTCTCACTGACGGGAAAGTTGCAGCATCTTTTCAGTTTCATACTAGTGAGAATTGAGGCCTTTGAACTATGGTGCTGGAGAAGACTCATGCGAGTCCCCTGGACTGCAAGGCGATCAAACCGGTCAGTCCTAGAGGAGATCAACCCTGACTGCTCCTTAGAAGGCCAGATCCTGAAGTTGAAACTCAAGTACTTTGGCCACCTAATGAGAAGGAAGGACTCACTGGAGAAGAGCCTAATGCTGGGAAAGATGGAGGGCAAGAGAAGAAGGGGACGACAGAGAACGAGGTGGCTGGATGGAGTCACTGAAGCAGTAGGCGTGAGCTTAAATGGACTCCAGAAGATGGTAGAGGACAGGAAGGCCTGGAGGAATGTTGTCCATGGGGTCGCGATGGGGCGGACACGACTTCGCAACTAACAACAACAACAACAACAACTGTTGAGTCTCTATCCAGTTCCCATCAGGAAAAGAGATTTTGACCCAGACTGGGATTCAATGAGCAGACCTGCTTTTGCCCGTAAATAATTCCACTGAAAAGCAAGGACATCAGCCTGGGAACCAAATGTAGGCTAGTAGCTGTAGCTACCTCTGGTTGTGAAAGTTGGGCCTTAAAAAGCAAGACAGGAAAAAAATCGACTTGTTTGAGCCATGGTGCTGGAGAACGCTGCTGCGTATTCCTTGGACTGCAAAGGTGTCAACGCTGCTAACGTCGGATGTTTTTGCTTTGACAACAGATGGAGATGCAACCCTTTTCTTCTTATGTTTTACTCTTAAGAGTTAGATGACGCTGGGGGGAGGAATGTGCATGAGAGTTTAGCTAGACCTAACAATACTGGACCTAGTGTGTGAACCAAGGTTACTGAAAATAAGAGATGATAAGAATTGGCGGGCTGGAGAACTGGAGGGGAAGCCTGCATTTCAAACTAATTGGAGAATGTGATTTATGACTGTTAATTGGAGGAGGGAATTGTGCTTTGATACTATGTGCTCAGGGGAGGGGAACCCAGTTTTTGGCTTCGATTGTGTTAGTGCCGGCGCTATGCTTCTCAAATAAAGATTCTTTAAGGTAAACAATGCCTCGAAGTTCTTTGAAGAGTTTCATCTGTCGGAACCATGACAAAAGGTGGCTAACAAGCAAATACTGGAGCACATAACACTAGATGTGTCACTAGAAGGCAAACTCAGGAAACTGCGTCTCACTTACTTTGGCCATGTCACGTGGGGGAATTACTGGAGAAAGGAATTATGTTGGGGAAGAGTTAGCGGTAAAAGGAAACCAGGCTATCGAAGAACACAGTGGCTGGACATCATCAAAGCTGACCCCAGCCAGAGCAAGGGTCTTCAAACTTGGCTCTTTTATGACTTGTGGACTTCAACTCCCAGAATTCCTCAGCCAGCGTGCCTGGCTGAGGAATTCTGGGAGTTGAAGTCCACAAGTCATAAAAGGGCCAAGTTTGAAGACCTCTGAGCCAGAGCATTGAACAATTCAAATTAGTGCAAGATAGGAAAATACGGACAGCCCTGGCCCACAGAATCTCCAGGAGTTGGATACGATAGAATGGATAACATATCATCATCATCATCATCATCATCATCACACTTAAACCAAGTTAGGAAAAGCCCAGTTACTGCACATGCACAACATGCTATAGTTCAGCTTTAGCCACCTTTATTTTTCTGGTGGTTTAATTATTTATATATATTTCTCATTTCTTAATTACCCATCTTTCTCAGAGATGGGGTCTGGGCGGTGTACAGTAGAGTCAATAAAATCAACATTCAAACCAGAATGAATTTAAGACTAACAAAGTTTTAAACTTTGAAAATGACATACAGCGTGCAGCACAAAACCGCACAATCTGGAGAGCCTGCTGTTCAATGTACTGAAACCCAGAAAATTCAGCAATCGTGTTAAGTGTGTTTTGGAAACACAAGCAGAAAATAGGACCTAAAGGCAGCTCCACAGAAATTTGAAATCTGAATGCGGTTTTCTTTGGCTGAAGCCAATTTATTTCCACACTAGAAATTTATAGCATCTTTGGAGTTCTCCAAATAGTGTTGTGCCAAAATAATAGTAATGCAGCCAGGCTTTATATTACCTCAGCAATGGCTGGGTGAAGCTATGAAGGTGCTATAAGTCACCAGTGCAGAGCTGGACTGCTAAACGTGAGTCCAGGATAAGGAATAATCTCATTTAATTCTTCCTTCTTAAGATATTTAATTTAATAGCTGGAATAGTAAAGTACATAATGGGCCAGAACACACAGTTACGGTTGATTGATTGGAGAATGCGGGCTTCTGCATGAATAGAATAGAATAGAGCTGGAAGGGACCTTGGAGGTCGTCTAGTCCAGCCCCCTGCTCAAGCAGCAGAACCTATACCATCTCAGACAGGTGACTGTCTAGCCTCTTCTTTAAAATCTCCAGTGATGGAGTGCCCACAATTTATGGGGGTAAGCTGTTCCACTGGTTAATTGTCCTCAATGTCAGGAAGTTTCTCCTCAATTCCAGGTTGCTTCTCTCTTTGATCAGTTTCCAACCATTGTTTTTTGTCCTTCCCTCTGGTGCTTTGCTAAATAACGTGCCCCCCTCTTCTTTGTGGCAGCCCCTCAAGATACTGGGACACTGCTATCATGTCTCCCCTATTTCTTCTTTTCTTTAGACAAGCCAAACCCAAGTCCTGCAGCTGTTCTTCGTATGTTTTAGCCTCCAGGCCTTTGATCATCTTAGTTGCTCTTCTCTGAATTTTTTCCAAACTCTCAACAATTTTTTTGTAATATGGTGACCAAAATTGGCTGCAGTATTCCAGGCGTGGTCTTACTAGGGCTTTGTAAAGCAGTACTAGTACTTCGCGTGATCTTGATTCTATGCCTGTTTATATAACCCAGGATTGTATTAGCTTTTTTGGCTGCTGCTGCACACTGCTGGCTCATAGTCAAGTGATTGTCCACTAGGACTCCAAGGTCCCTCTCACAGTTACTTTTTTTAAGCCAGGTCTTGCCCAATCTGTATTTGTGCCTTTGGTTTTTCCTGCCCAAGTGTAAGACTTTGCATTTCTCCACATTGAAACTCATTTTGTTGGTTAGGGCCCATTGTTCAAGTTTGTCAAGATCTTTTTGGATCCTGAGTTTGTCTTCTGGGGAATTGGCTACTCCTAACAGTTTGGTGTCATCTGTAAATTTGATAAATTTCCCTTCAATTCCCTCATCTAAGTCATTTATGAAGATATTGAAGAGTACTAGGCCTAAGACGGAACCTTGTGGTACCCCACTGCTAATTTCTCTCCGTGTGGATGTAGTGCCATTGAGGACTTACTCATTGAGTACGGTTTGTCAGCCAGCTACAGATCCATCTGGTGGTGATGTTGTCTATTCCACCTTTTACTAGCTTACCAATTAGTAGGTTGTGGCCTACTTTATCAAATGCCTTACTAAAATCCAAGTATACTACGTCCACTGCGTTTTGCTGATCTACTAGTTTAGTCACTTTATCAAAGAATGAGATAAGATTGGTTTGGCATGATTTGTTTTTAACAAACCCGTGCTGGCTACTAGTTATGACTTTGCTTGCTTCTAGTTGTTCACAGATCTGTTTTTTTATTATCTTTTCTAGGATCTTCCCAGGTATTGATGTTAAACTGATTGGTCTGTAGTTTCCTGGGTCCGTTTTCTTCCCTTTCTTGAAGATGGGGACTACATCAGCCCTTTTCCAATGCTCAGGTACTTCCCCGGTGCTCCAGGATTTATGAAAGATGTGGTGCAATGGTTCTGAGATAACATCTGCCAGCTCCTTCAGAACCCTGGGATGTAATCTGTCAGGTCTCGGTGATTTATACTCGTCAAGGTCAGATAGGAGTTCTCTTACTATTTTCTTGCTTATTTTAATTTTTGTTTCTAGTATATCTTTTGTAGGTTTTTTTTTTGGTATGTTGGGCTATAGTTTCTTTTTGTGTGAAGACTGATGCAAAGTATGAGTTAAGCAGCTCTGCTTTCTCCCTGTTGCCTGTAATTTCCTTGCCATCTTCTCTCTTTAGTGGGCCTACAGTTTCCTTGACTTTTTTCTTGTTGTTAATATGTTGGAAGAAACTTTTATTATTGTCCTTGTATTTCTGTTGCGAGTCTTTGTTCGTTCTGAGCCTTTGCTTTCCTGACTTCTTCTTTGCATGTTCTGGCTGTCTGCTGGTAATCGGCCTTGGTAATGTGCCCCTCTTTCCAATTTTTGTATTTGTCCTTTTTGTCTTTCAATTTGTCAGAGAGATCTTTGTGCAGACATGCTGGTTTCTTTTTGGATTTGTTTTTCTTTCTCAGTGGTATTGTGTTGGTCTGGGCTTTTGTGATCACGTTTTTCAGGGTTTCCCACATTTAATAATAATAATAATAATAATAATAATAATAATAATAATAATAATAATAATAATAATAATAATAATAATAATAATAACAACAACAACAACAACAACAACAACAACAACAACAACAACGTTGGAAGGGATCTTGGAGGTCACCTAGTCCAACCCCCTGCTCAGGCAGGAAACCCTATACCATTTCAGGCAAATGGCTGTCCAGTCTCTTCTTAAAAACTTCCAGTGTTGGAGCATTCATCGCTTCTGGAGGCAGGTTGTTCCACTGGTTAATTGTTCTAACTGTCAGGAAGTTTCTCCTTAGTTCTAGGTTGCTTCTCTCCTTGATTAGTTTCCATCCATTGCTTCTTGTCCTGCTTTCAGGCGCCTTGGAAAATAGCTTCACTCCCTCTCTTTGTGGCAGCCCCTGAGATATTGGAACACTGCTATCATGTCCCCCCTCGTCCTTCTCTTCATTAAACTAGACATATCCCAATTCAGCAACCGTTCCTTATATGCTTTAGCCTCCAGTCCCCTAATCATCTTTGTTGCTCTTTCTCTGTACTCTTTCTAGAGTCTCAACGTCTTTTTTACATCGTGGTGACACAAAACTGGATGCAGTATTCCAAGTGTGGCCTTACCAAGGCATTGTAAAGTGGTATTAATACTTCACGTGATCTTGATTCTATCCCTCTGTTAATGCAGCCTAGCACTGTGTTGGCCTTTTTGGCAGCTGCAGCACACTGCTGGCTCATATTTAAGTGATTGTCCACTAGGACTCCGAGGTCCCTCTCACAGCTACTGCTATTGAGCAAGGTACCCCCTATACAATACCTGTACATTTGGTTTTTCTTGCCTAAATGTAGAACCTTGCTTTTTTCACCATTGAATTTCATTTTGTTAGATAGTGCCCAGTGTTCAAGTCTGTCCAGATCCTTCTGTATCTTAAGCCTGTCTTCTGGAGTGTTGGCTATTCCTGCCAGCTTGGTGTGGTCTGCAAATTTGATGATTTCCCCATCTATCCCCTCGTCCAAATCATTGATGAAGATGTTGAAGAGCACTAGGCCCAGAACAGAGCCCTGGGGCACCCCACTACACACTTCCCTCCATGTAGATGCCGTTCCATTGAGGACCACACACTGAATATGGTCGGTCAGCCAGCTACGGATCCATCTGGTGGTGATGCTGTCTAACCCACATTTTTCTATCTTATCGAGTAGTAGGTTGTGATCTACTTTATCAAATGCCTTACTGAAGTCCAAGTAAATTATATCCTTGGGTTGTTTTCCCCTTTACGATTTTCATCCATGGGATCTTTCTTAGGTTCTCTCTGAGTTTGTTAAAGTCAGCTCTTTTGAAGTTTAAGAGATTGATTGGATTGTTTTCTGTTGCTAGTGTTTGCATTATGTTAAATTCCAGTATGACATGGTCACTTTCACCCAAGGTTCTGGCAATTTCAATTCCCTCTACGACTTCTTCTCTATTAGTAAGGATTAAGTCCAGTATAGCTTTACGTCTAGTTCCCTCCTCCACCTTTTGGGTGACAACATTGTCGGCTAGGTTGGTTAGGAATCTGTTTGATCTCCCGCTCGCTGCAGAGGCAATCTACGTTATGATTGGTTGTTGGGTGTAAAGGGGGACTATCCCTTTTTTCCTGCCTTTTTCTTCTGTGTGCCCTGTATGCTGTTCTGTGATTTTCCTGACGATTTACCTCATGATGTAATGATGGGCCTCACTATCTTATTGGCTGTAAATATAGATGTTAAATATATGTATTTATATAAAGTTCGTGTCAATATCTCTGACTCCATTTGGACACCGGCTATGCAATTCCCTGACATTCCTTGAGCCAGAAAGTTCAGTGGATAATCTATAAAGTAAGCCAGCAAAATTCAGAACCCAGCAGATAGCAAGAGAACAAAGAAGGAAGCTTAGCAGAGCATGTCCTCTTATATGAATTATGATTTTATTTATTATTTATATCCCACCTTTATTATTTTTATAAACAACTGAAGGCAATAAAAATATCCAATACTTCTTCCTCCTCCTATTTTCCCAAAACAACAACCCTGTGAGGTAGGTTAGGCTGAGAGAACTGGATTGGCCCAAAGTCACCCAGTTGACTTTCGTGTTTAAGGTAGAACTTAGAACTCACAGTCTCCTAATGATGGGCCAAAGTCACCCAGCTGGTTTTTCATGGTTAAAATAGAGCTAGAACTCACAGTCTCCTGGTAATTGGCCCAAGGTCACCCATCTGGCTATCATGCCTAAGGTGGGACTAGAACTCATAGTCTCCTGGTTTCTAGCCTGGTGACTCAACCACTAGACCAAACTGGCTATATAGGAAACTGTTTCTCCATTACCAAACTTACTGAGATTAAAAATATCCTATTTTTTTTAAAAAAAAGCTATTGCTATGCTCCTGTCTGAACTACAGTGTTTTAACCCAACCTCAAAGGTAAAGAAAATAACTTACAATGGGGCCTTGCACTGTTAATCCTTCGGAACCAGGGGTCCCTTGCTGTCCTCCTGGCCCTTTTGGTCCAGCTTGGCCAGGAGGACCTGGCTCCCCCTAAGGAATCAGAGAAAACAAAGGAACACAGTAAAACATGATCTTCCAGGCATACCAAACTCTAATACAGTCTTGATTTGCTCACACCAAATTCAGAGAAGCAAAAGACAGAGGTGAAGAAGGATGGAAGTCATTTTTCCACTCAGATCTTACAAATCCAATGCATGAATCATTTGGGGGGTCTTCTATTCTATTTTTGATGCTCTCTGAGCTTGGCTGTTTTCTTGCAAATGCTTCATGACCAAACTATGTAACATCATCAGTGCTAACATCATGACTAGCACCAAGGACCCCTAATAATTCATACACAGGGTTCTTTAAATGGAGAGTCACATCTTCTCCTTCTCCTTGAGGCAGCAATGAAAAGGGGAGAAGGGTTGTTAGGACATGCGTCCTTCTTCTTGATAAAGGAATAGTTTTGCAAAGATCCTGAGATCAGAAGCCGGTCAAAGGCGATAGTTTAAATAACTTCAGCAACTAGATTAACTTTCCCAATAGGGTGACCGTTAGATCATAGATGTTTACAGAGGGGATCAACAAGATCAAGATGGCTTTTGATCTCCCTTGGAGTTACTACTGATGTTTTGTGATTGCATTGTAGCAGTTGCTCTCCCAACACATCTGGAAGAGGCCACTGGTCATCACAATGTAAAAAAGGTGTTGAGACTCTAGAAATAGGGTATAGAGAAGAGCAACAAAGATGATTAGGGGACTGGAGGCTAAAACATATAAAGAACTGTTGCAAGAATTGGATATGTCTAGTTTAACGAAAAGAAGGACTAGGGGTGACATGATAGTAGTGTTCCAATATCTAAGGAGCTGCCACAAAGAAAAGGGAGTCAACCTGTTCTCCAAAGCACCTGAAGGCAGGACAAGAAGCAATGGATGGAAACTAATCAAGGAGAGAAGCAGCCTAGAACTGAGGAGAAATTTCCTGACAATGAGAACAATTAACCAGTGGAAAAACCTGCCTCCAGAAACTGTGGGTCCTCCATCATTGGAGGTCTTTAAAAAGAGATTAGACAACCATTTGTCTGAAATGGTATAGGGTCTCATGCTGTCATTCTGAAGCATGATTTACGGAAGACAGATCTTGTTGAAATTGTGAAAGACTTTTTTAATTTTTTTTTAAATATATAGAAGAGTTTTCTTTAAACTTTCAGACCTTTCAAAGTCCATTCTCTCTGTCCCTTTCCTGACATCTGAAAGTGTATTCCAGAAATATCTATTTCATTTCCAATCCTTACAAAAAATTGTACGTTAGTATAATCATGCCTATGTGGTTATGGAAAAAAGGGAAGGATAGCACTTGACTGAGACAATCTAATGAAATCACAGCTGTGCTTTGAAATAAGGATTTGAAGCAAGGTTTAATTTCTTGACAGATATATTCTTTAGTGATCGAAGACCAAGTTGATATTACAGTATAACCTACATTTAACAGACCTCAATTTAATGGACCTGGTCAGAGACAATTAGTGTATTTTTCATTTGAATCTCACTCCCGTTTAATGTCCATTAAGTTGAATATTTCTGCATTACACTGATGTTTTATTGTGAATAACTCAATTGCATTACATACACACATGCAAATGGTCAGAAATTGATGCAAACGATGCAAATTAATGCAAATGACATAAAATCTAATGAGTGTGTGGATTTAATTGACACCTGCTCTCACAATTAAACTGAGGGTTTTTGATGCCACAATCAGTTTAGCATTGGGCAAATTAAATCTCTGCTAGATGACTATAACACTCTGCACAAATTCTGGTTGCTTTCTTTTTCCTTCTTCTATGAAATGATGATTGAATTGTGGGACCAGAAACCCAAATCTATATTTTGTCATTGCTTCCTCTGCTTCCTTCAGTCACTCTTTGGTACGTGCTGAAGTCATGGTGATGGAGTTTTGACTTTTTTAAAGCTTTCCACATTGCATATCAAGGTTGTTTGCTATTTCCAGCCACTGATTTATTGCACAGCTCTGGATCATTCCGAAGGTTTTCACACTGATTTGGGAGGCAGAAGATGGAAATACACCGTGGGCATAACAAAATAGCAAAGCAAAAGTTAGTAATAAAGTCACAGAGAGGCCTTGGGCTGGATACTTGAAGAACAATCACTTCTTGTATTTTGGGAACATAGAGCATAGAATAATAGGGTTTGAAGGGACCTTGGTGGTCTTCTAGTCCAACTCGTCCCTCAAGCAGGAGACTGTACCATTCTGGACAAATGGCTGTGCAATCTCTACTTGAAAACCTCCACTGATGGAGCACCCACATCTTCTAAAGGTAAGCCATTCCACTGATTAATTGTTCTCACTGACAGGAAATTTCTCCTTAGTTCTAGGTTGGACCTCTATTTAATGATTTGTTCCTTTTGTTGCTTCCTGTCTTGTGTCCTGGCCCCATCAGATCCCAGTTCAGAGGAGGAGTTGGAGTTGGAACCGGGACCGGGACCGTCTGACAAGGATGACACATCTTCCTTGGCATGCCTGGAGAGTCCAAGGGCTGAGGACAATGCTGAGGTGGTCAACTGGACGAGGAGCTGCCTGCCCTCACAAACACAGGAGAGGATCAGCTACTGACAGGCAGTGGTGATGAGAGGCAGCAGATCCCCTCTGATGAGGAACAGCTGCCTCCCCCGCTCGAACCAAGGGCATGGAGAGTGGAGTGGAGGGAAGCTCAAAGGAGGTCTGTGAGGTTGTTGGCGAGGAGGCAGCTCCGCTCTCTCTCATAAGGAACACCTGGCTTGAGTTGATTTAAGCAAAAGCCAGGGGACAATTGGGAACAATATGTTTTGCTTCAGCACACATCTCCCCAGCCTTGGAAAATCTGCCCTGTGGATTCTGAATCTGGCTTGTGGGCTTTGGACTTTGCCTTGTGGATTTGCACCTTGTTTATGACTTACAGACTTCCTCTTTGTCTTGTCAGTCTGCTCTGGTGACTATTGGCCTTAGTTTGTGGGCTTGGGTTGCACTGACTGTGGGTGAGAGCTCCTCAAATATTGAAAGGCTGCTATCATATCACCTCAGTCCTTCAATTTGTTAGATTAGACATACCCAGTTCCTGCAACCGTTCATTGTACATTTTAGCCAGTGGTCCACTAATCATTGTTGCTCTTCTCTAGAACTTTTTCTAGAGTCTCAGCATATATATTTTTTGTATCACGCTGACCAAAATTGGATGTAGTATTCCAAGTGTGGTCTTACCAAAGCAGTATAAAGTGGTACTAACCCTTCATGTGATCTTGAAATTAGCCCTCTGTTGATGCAATCTAGGATTGCATTGGGTTTTTTTTTGTAGCTACAGCACACTGCTAACTCATATTTAAGCAGTGATCCACTAGGACTCCTAGATCCCTCTCACAATTACTACTGTTGAGACAGATACCATCTATTCTATACCTGTGCATTTGGTATTTCTTGCCTAAGTGTGTTTATCAGCACTGAATTACATTTTGTTGGGTGGAAGGGGTGCTTGGGGTTCTACCCTCTAAGAGTGCAATGAGGCATCAACCAAAGTCCTTTTGAGTAGAACAGGAGTGTCCAGCCTTGGCACCTTTAAGACTTGTGGACTTCAACTCCCAGAATTCCCCAGCCAATGTGGGGAATTCTAGCAATCTTTGCCCATTATGCAACTGAGAGCTCCCCTCCCTGTTATCTGATTGTTCTCTAGGCAGCTTCTCTTCCCTCCATCTCCCAAGGTCATTCTGACATAGCCTGACAAAAGGCAACCACTTTCTGACTCACACAGCAATAATAAAAAGAACAAAAACAGTGTTCCAGTGTAATAGATTAATTGGGAATTGTTCCCTTAAGTACATCCCAGTCTCTTTCTACTGTCTTGTCAAATGGAGTAGAAAAAATTCCACTGCAGAAACTTTCTAAAGAGCTGCATATATTGCCTTGTTTAATGGATCTTTTAGGGGAAATCTGTGTTTTTTCCTTTACTTGTTTTGCTAAAAGGAGACAATGAAAATAAGGAACCAGGCCGTAGCATGTTTGGAGGCATCTGAACGACTAATTCAGGTCCAATAAACCTAAATAATAACTTCAGGATTTTAATCCCTCTTTGAGGTCCTCCCAGGCAAGACTTAGAGGTTGAAAAAAGTGGTATGCAGAATTTCAGAACAACCTTCCTAAGCTGAGGAATAGAATGTTTAGGAAACCCAGTTATTTTTATATCCCCATCAACTTCAGTTCATGAGTTTTGGATGATAAGGAAGAGAATAAGAGCTCCATCTGAATTTAGGAAAATCAATTGTTCCTTCCCAAAGAATATTATTACAGCCAACTGGGGAAAGTTATTATATATCTGAATTATTTCCACTGTGTGCGGAAAAGAACTACGTGCTGGGAAGAATTGACTGGCTCTTACTCTGAGACATGCTAGTGTTGTGTAAGCAAGGAATTTATTTCCTAGATTAATGTCCATTTTTCCATCAGGAGCTTACATAAGGATCATAGGCTGGGCTGGGAGACAACGGCTGGTGCAAACATGGATGGAGATTCTCAGTTATCCAGGTCATGGTTGTCCCAAAGGTGCTTTTTCAAAAGGCAAGTGGACTTTTCTTTGTTTTTCCTTGAAGACGTTTGGCTTCTCATCCAAGGAGCTTCCTCAGTTCTGACTGTCAGAACTGACAGTTCTTCAGTCAGAACTGAAGAAGCTTCTTGGATGAGAAGCAAAATGTCTATAAGAAAAAACAAAGCCCAATTGCCCCAAAGATGATTTTTGGAGAGGAAACTGGACTTTCTTGTTTTTCTTTCAAGACATTTTGTTTCTCATCCAAGAAGCTTCCTCAGCTCTGACTGGATGGTGGGGAATGGAAGGATTTATACTCCTTGCAGACAGCTGGTCATTTGCCTTCTTTTAGAGAGTCACTGAGGCCATCTGGTTTGAAAGAGGGGTCAAAGACGCCGTCTATCTCAAAATTGAACCGCCCTCTCTCAACAGAGGGGGAGGGATACGACATCATCTGTCTCCAGGCCACCACACGGTCCTTTCAGTGGTTCCAAGAAGGCTCCACACCCATTTGCACTGCTCAGGTGAACCTGAGGACACAGAATAAGCCTCGAGGTGGCCTCAACAAACACTCTAAAAGAAGGCAAATGACCAGCTATCTGCAAGGAGTATAAATCCGTTCCATTCCCCACCATCCAGTCAGAGCTGAAGAAGCTTCTTGGATGGGAAGCGAAACATCTTCAAAGATAAACAAGAAAGTCCAGTTGCCTCTTGAAAAAAGCACCTTTGGGACAACTATGACCTGGATGACTGAGAATCTCCATAGACAAGGTCCAGTTGCCTTTTGAAAAAGCAACTTTGGGACCGGTGCAAAGTTTTTCAGTGAGCTTTCGTGATTGTGTATGGACTTCACTGTGTGGCTCCAATATGTTTTGTTACTCATGGATTGCTATCCCATTTAATGAGCCCTCTTCCACCACAGAACCTAAAAGTTTAATCAGTTGAGGCTACAAAGGAAACAAATGAGACTATAGCATGTTTTTTCTGATGCAGGTTATAAGGATTTCTCCTGATTGAAAACATATCATCTAAAAGCCAAAAATATCCAGATGTGGGAGAAGGAGGGCAGAACCTAGGGGTGAGGTGAAAAGAGGGATAACAGAGTTGGAAGGATCCTTAGAAGTCTTCTAGTCCGACACCCTGTTCAAGCAGGAGACCCTATACCATTTTGGACAGATGACTGTCCAATCTCTTCTTAAAATCTTCCAGTGTTGGAGCACCCACAACTTCCAGAGGTAAGCCATTCCACTGATCAATTGTTCTCACTGTCAGGAAATTTCTCCTTAATTCTCGTTGGATTTCTAGGTGCTTTGGAGAAGAGGTTGTCTCCCTCTTCTTTGTGACAGCTTCCCAAATATTGGAAGACTGCTATCATGTCACCCTAGTCCTTCTCTTCGTTAGACTAGACATACCTAGTTCTTGTGTTCATTGTATGGCTTAGCCTTCAGCACCCTAATCATCTTTGTTGCTCTCCTCTGCACTCTTTCTAGAGTCTCAACATCTTTGTTTGTATTGTAGTGCCCAAAACAGAATGTTGTATTCCAAGTGTGGTCTTACCAAAGGAGTATAAAGCAGTACTAACAGCCTAGAATCCCTACATAGCCACAAGTGACCTTAAGTCCAACCCTCCTTGAGTATCATTGACCCTTATCTAACTCTAAGAAGATACTAATCATTAATTGAGAAGATTCTTGAGCCTGGACTATAGCAATAAATCAGTTTCACTGAACTTTGACCTGGTCCTTTGACCTGACACCAGACTCTAGTAGAGGAATTAATAGAAATGGATGTTGGTTGACTCAAAGGTACTTTTTCAAAAGGCAATTGGGACTGTGTTTTTTAGAAGAAGGAGGAGGAGGAGGAGGAAGAAGGAGGATGAGGAGGAGGATGAGGATGAGGAGGAGGATGAAGAGGAGGAGGAGGAGGAGGAGGAGGAGGAGGAGAAGAAGAAGAAGAAGAAGAAGAAGAAGAAGAAGGAGGAGGAGGAGGAGGAGGGAGGAGGAGGAGGAGGAGGAGGAGGAGGAGGAGGAGGGAGGAGGAGGAGGAGGAGGAGGAGGAGGAGGAGGAGGAGGACACCGCTTCTCATCCAAGAAGCTTTATCAATTCTGGCAGGATGATGGAGGCAATGGAAGGATTACTTTTGACCTTCATATCTTTGTATCCTATGTATCTTTGTATCCTTCATATCTTCATATCCTTCCATTGCTTCTACCATCCTGCCAGACCCAATGAAGCTTCTTGAATGAGAAGGGAAACTTCTTCCTCAGGGAAAATACCGTCCAGTTGCCTTTTGAAAAAACACCTTTGAGACAACTATGACCTGGGTGACTTGAGTACCTCCACAGACAATTGGATGTTAGTTGGTTTCAAATTGCCCCACATATTCTCCCCCTCAGTAAATTATTGATCAGTTCTGATGTCACGCAACTTACCTTGGGGCCAGGCTCCCCCTGTTCTCCCTGGAGGCCCCTTCTCCCAGGATTGCCCTGCAGAAGGAAGACAAATTCACAGAATGAATTCCTAATTTAAAGAGAAGGACTGGGTTAAGATACAGCTATTTATGGACAATTGCTTCTCAAAGGCACCACATATTCTCTTCCACTTTCTATTTCTCCAACTCATGAGAAGTGTGAAAGCGATCCTCAACCATATTGAGAATAGAGTAGAAAAACAGAAGCTTCTGCTGCAAGAACAGAAGACCTTGGAGAAATCAGAAGTTAAGATTTGGATAACAGCACGTAGTCTGTCTCTTGGGTAGTCTAGAACAGGGCTTTTCAACCTGTGGTACACGTACCACTTGTGGTACATTAATGAGTGGCAGGTGGTACGCAGCCCTGCCTAGCCAAGTGTAGTGGGGAAGGGAAAGAGCCAGCACAGGCAAAGACTTACAGTGAGAGAGTCTTCTGGAGCTGCAGATTTTACTTATGAATGGAGCCATTTGGGGAGGCTGCCTTAGCCGGCAGCGAGTACTTACATATTTTTTTTCTTCCTTAAGTGCCAGCTGGGCTCCTTACTTTCCTTTCTAGCCAGTAGCTAATTCTTAAAGGGGAAGTGCCTTTTTAAGCTAGTTCACTCAGCAGCTTGTCTTTTCTGTCTCTGGAGGCCTTTCCTTGTTTGATCAATATATGGAAGAGGGAAAATATGGGGGGGGGGGTTCAAATTCTTCCTTCAGAAGGAGATGGGAATGCGGAAAAGGGAGGCAGGGAAGGGAGGGAGGGAAGGAAGTCCCGCCTTAGGAGTTGGCCACCAGCAGCTCTGCCATTGACTGCTTGTCAAAAGGTTGCAGAAGGGGATCACATGACCCTGGGACACTGTGACCATCATAAATATGAATCAGTTGCCAAGCATCCAAATATAAATCACAAGACCCTGTTGCTGCAATGATCATAAGTGTGAAAAATGGTCATAAGTCATTTCAGTGCAATTGCAACTTTGAATAGGTTTTTTTTTTGTCACCAAGTTTTTGACACCTTGCTAGGTGGTACTCGAATATTGCCATATCCTAAAAGTGGTACAATCGGTAAAAAGGTTGAAAAGCCCTGGTCTAGAACACTGAGAGAAGTGGAAGGAAAGAAAAGGTGACAGGTGACATGGGGTGGGGATCTGACCCATGCTGGCTCAAGAATTCTGGGAGTTGAAGTCCATGAGTCATAAAAGAGCCAAGGTTGCCTACCCCTGGTCTAGGAGAACCCCCAGATTGCACAAGGGATCTGCCTGGGGTAATGCAACCCCAGGCATAAAGACCCTTCCTGTTCTTGTCCAGTGCTGGGTAAATCTGACCTGCTATTCTCCAAAGCCCCTGAAGCAGTGGTGGGATTCAAATAGGTGAACAACCGGTTCTCTGTGTGGATGCCACTTCCGGAAGTCCATTCTGGGCCTGGGCAACAAAAAATTAGCTACCGGTTCTGCCGAAGTGGTGCGAACCGGCTGAATCCCACCACTGCCCTGAAGGCAGGACAAGAAGCAACAGCTGGAAGATTAACAAAGAGAGATCCAACCTAGAACTAAGTAGAAATTTCCTGACAGTAAGAACAATTTATCGATGGAACAGTTTGCCTTCAGAGGTTGTGAGTCCTCCATCTTCGGAGGTTTTCAAAAAAGAAATTGGACAGCCATTTGCTATAGGGTCTCCTGCTTGAGCAAGGGGGCTAGACTAGAAGACCTCCAAGCTCCCTTCTGTTATTCTGTTAAAGGTTCTATCTTGGGCACAGTGCTCTTCAACATCTTCAGAAACAACCTAGATGAGGGGATTGAAGGGACACGCATCAAATGCGCAGATGACATCAAGCTGGAGAGGAATTGCTCGCACTTTGGAAGATAAGACTCCTAAGTCAGAAATATCTTCACAGAGCATTAGCAAAGCAAGGGGTTGGACTAGAAGACCTCTGAGGTCCCTTCCAACTCTGTTATTCTGTTATTGATCTGCTGTTGTCGGCATAGGACAACAGGACAGTCAAACTGCCGGCCCGCAGGCCGGATGCGTCATGCTGAAACCGCGCCCACCCCATTGCGCCAGCAATGGGGAAAAAAAAGTCCCGGATACGTCGCAACAAGTCACGTGACGTTGCGAGTTTGACACCCCTGGCATAGGAGAACAGCTGAAAACTTTACCTTGGCGACCACCCAACCTCCATTTCCCAACAATGGGGAATAGCACTCTTAACTCTGCGTGCCTTTGTTTTGTCGTGCCAGGCGCAGGGAACGTGGTTAAATGTGAACACAGACATACGAAGGAGAGTGGCTTATTACAGTAATAGGTGGACGTGTGTCTCCCATTCTCATTTCACAAAGTGCTCCTGACTTCACCAGCCCTCATCTGTATTCCAATCACTTGCAACCGAAATGGCTAGAATAAAAGAGAGCAGTCCCAGGGCTTTCTATGTACCGGGGGAGAAAGAGGCAGAAATCCTTCCAACTTCTTTTACTGCAGAACTTCCACCCTGCCAGCACACAGCCTTTGAGAGGGTGTTCAGGAGACATTTGCAACCTGGCCCCCTTGCTTTTATTTTTTATTTTTATTTTTTATTTAAATCCTTTGAATTATTGACTCAGCTTAGCCAGAGCTGAACAGAGGCTGCTTTGCATTCCCAGTACAGACGCACAACTGGAAAGTCAGTTGACAACACGCAAGCTTTGTTTACAAAGAGTTGATTCAGGGATAGGGGTCTCCTGTTCTTCATTTCAACTGTGCTCTCTCTCCCTCTCTCTCTCTCTCTCTCTCTCTCTCTCTCTCTCTCTCTCTCTCTGTGTCCTGGTGTCATTGTTTGAAGAAAACCCATTACCCTTTGAGAGAAAAAGAAATGGCATTTGAAAAAAACAAAGCCTGATTTTCAAAACTCTGGTTTTGCTGAACACTAGGCAGGGGAAACATTATCACTGTCTCTAACAACCACTACCATACAATAGAATCATAGGGCTGGAAGGGATCTTGGAGGTCATCTAGGCTAGCCCCCTGCCCAAGGCAGGAGTCCTTAGACCATCCCAGAAAAATGATGGTCCAATCTTTTCTTGAAAACCTTCAGCAACGGAGTACCCATTAACTCCAGGAGGCAAGCTATTCATGGATTAATCCTTCTCGCTGTCAGGAAATCCCTCCTTATTTCCAGGCTGGATCTCCCTCTGATGAACTTCCACCCATCATTTCTTGTCCTGCCCTCGGGTGCTTTGGAGAATAAATTGAAGTCCACTTCCCTGTGGAAGCCCTTGAAGTACTGGAAGATGCTGTCATATCACCCCTTAGTCCTTCTCTTGGTTAGACGTGACATACCTAGTTCCCTCAATCGTCATATGGTTTAGCTTCCAGACCCCTAATCATCTTCGTTGCTCCTCTCTGCACTTTTTCTAGAGCCTCAGCATCTTTTTTGTGCCATGGTGACCAAAACTGGACATACTGTAGTATTCCAGACGTGGCCTCAAATGTGGATCTTGAATGAGAGTTCCTACATGAAACCTGTTCTGCTTCCTTTGAACTATCTCAAATATACCACTGGGGAACCAATCCTGACGTTTCAATATTTGTTAAATTTGATACCCTGTTTCCCTGAAAATATGAATTCTTGCTCCAAAAGACGCATTAGGGCTTATTTTGGGGGAAATACGGTACTAACTCAAGGATGCCTTCATCCTTTCACATCTCAGACATCTTGCAAATCTGACTCAAAATGCCTGTGGCTTTCCTTGAAATCCACTTGAATAACCCTCCAATTCTCATCAAAATTTGATTTGAGGTTTTAGGGGTCAACGCCACAGCGTACAGAGGACAATCCTGTCTTTAAATATATCCTGTGTTTGAAGGACTATCCAAATGTAATCCTTAAAGACAAAGAGACATGTTAAAATTATCCAGTAAAGGTAGTCCTTGACTTGAGCCCAAAATTTCTGTTGCTAAGCGAGATAGTTGTTAAGTGAATTTTGCCCCATTTTACGACCTTTCTTGCCATAGTTGTTAAGTGAATCACTGTAATGGTTAAGTTAGCCACACGGTTGTTAAGTGAATCTGGCTTACTCATTGACTTTGCTTGTCAGAAAGTCGCAAAAGCTGATCACGTGACCCTGGGACGCGGCAACCGTCATACATATGAGTCAGTTGCTAAGCATCTGAATTTCGATCATGTGGCCATGGGGATGCTGCAACGGTCGTATGAAAAATAATTCACTTTTTTCAGTGCGGTTGAAATTTTGAAGGGTCACTAAATGAACTGTTGTAAGTCGAGGACTGCCTGTAACCTCAGAAGACTAAGGCCACTTCAAGACAACTTGCTTTTCTGTCACCTAAACCTTCTGGCCTTGTAACTTTAAATGAAGCAGACGTAAATAATCATTTTGACTACTGAGCCCAGTGCTCTTCAACATCTTCATCAATGATTTGGACGAGGGGATAGATGGGGAAATCATCAAATTTGCAGATGACACCAAGCTGGCAGGAATAGCCAACACTCCAGAAGACAGGCTTAAGATACAGGAGGACCTGGACAGACTTGAACACTGGGCGCTATCTAACAAAATGAAATTCAATGGGGAAAAAAGTAAGGTTCTACATTTAGGCAAGAAAAACCAAAGTACAGGTATAGTATAGGGGGTACCTGCTCAATAGCAGTAACTGGAGAGGGATCTCGGAGTCTAGTGGACAATCACTTAAATATGAGCCAGCAGTGTGCTGCAGCTGCCAAAAAAGCCAACACAGTGCTGGGCTGCATTAACAGAGGGATAGAATCAAGATCACGTGAAGTATTAATACCACTTACAATGCCTTGGTAAGGCCACACTTGGAATACTGCATCCAGTTTGGTCACCACGATGTGTAAAAAGATGTTGAGACTCTAGAAAGAGACAGAGAAGAGCAACAAAGATGATCAGGGGACCGGAGGCTAAAACATATAAGGAACGGTTGCTGGAATTGGGTATGTCTAGTTTAATGAAGAGAAGGACGTAGGGGGGACATGATAGCAGTGTTCCAATATCTCAGGGCTGCCACAAAGAAGAGGAAGTCAAGCTATTCTCAAAGCACTGAAGGCAGGACAAGAAGCAACGGATGGAAAACTAATCAAGGAGAGAAGCAACTAGAACTAAGGAGAAACTTCTGACAGTTAGAATATAACAGTGGAAAACCTGCTCCAGACGGCGGTGAATGCTCCAAACTGGAAGTTTTTAAGAAGAGATTATGGACAGCCATTTGCCTGAAATGGTATAGGGTTTCCTTCCTGAGCAGGGGGTTGGACTAGATGACCTCCAAGGTCCCTTCCAACTTTATTGTTGTTGTTGTTATTGTTGTTGTTGTTGTTGTTGTTGTTGTTATTATTATTATTATTATTATCATTATCATTATCATTATCATTATCATTATCATTATTATAAAATGACATTTGTCAGGACATTTATTTATTTCAGTTTTTATGGCAATGCATCTTACTTGTGTAGTTCTAGACAGCTTACAAGACCACAACTTGCATGAATCAGTCTATTAAGCCACAACTAAATTCCCACCATATGCTAAGCCACAGAAGGTAGCTTCCAATTATAACGAACACGCAAAATCAAAACAAAAAATGTTGTTTAATAGAAGGCCTGATGATATCCGAGTTGGCTTAAGAGGAAAAAAAAAAAATTATCTGAACAAGGGAAGCTGTTGGTATCTCATTTCAATAATGTTCCTTTTTCCACCCGGCCTCCAGATGGTTTCACCATTTCATCGATAACTTAATCAGATTTTTAAACAAGAAAGATTAAAAACTAACTGAAACTAATAATTAAGATGAGAGAAAGAGAAACAGTGCAGAGAGGAAAGAAAGAAAAAAAGGATTAACAAATATCTCATTTAGCAACAGAGATTTGGGGTTCAATTGTGGTTGTAAATCAAGGACGGCCTGTAGTCTATTGCTTGTTTCTGAGCAAGCTACTGCATATGTACACAGAGGAAAACCCCACTCCCTTCCAGCACTGAAGGTGTTACCTAGCAAGGTCATGAAATGTCTGCAATGAAAACAACCACGCTCAGAGAGCAGGAAGAACTCCACAACTCAACCCTCCAGATTCAGCCACAGTTTCGTTCCATACAGCATTAACCTTGCGAACTCTCAAGCTTCCTCCTTCCGTTATATATTCAAGATGGACAGTATTTAATATTTATTTGCTACGTATATGTAGGGGTGTGGGTCTATACATATGTTGTTCATATTATGTTTAGGTGTGGGTCACGTATGTGTTTCACTCTGAGAGTGGGCAACTAAATTTCATTTTTGATGTGTGCCGTCGTGCCCACAGTAAAAAAAAAAAAAAGACAATAAAGGTTATCTTATCTTATCTAGATTCTCTTCTGTTTCTTAAATTGTTCTCTCCCACATTGAACTACAAATATTTGCTTTTCCTGAGTTTATATGCTTGGAGATCACCCACAACGCATCAGATTTTTTCCCCTTTCTGTCCTATAGATAAATAGAACATTGTTTCCTAAACGAGTGTTTAGGATTTCTGTACTGCCACTCAAGAAGAGATTCCTTGTTCTTCCCCTTTAATCCTGGATGAAATACAACCCCGTTCACCCAGACATACACACACACACAAACACACTTCCTGCATAGTGATCTTATTTTCCAGGGCAGAAGGCTCTTTACGATTGAGAACTGACTCTGTGTAAGCAGACATGACATCTTTGTGCTGCATGGAGACCACAGAAGTTGGAAGGAATCAAGGCAGATATTTCTTCTATTGGCTGTGCAGTTTGCCACATGCAACCCACCTCAGGCCAGCTGCTTGGAATTGGCCATTCTGCGCTTGCCAAAATCTCACAGCTGCTGCAGGAACCTGCCAGGGCATCGTACAACGATAAGCATTCAATGCCAAACTCGGTGGATCAATTAGATTTAATGCTGCAGCTGTCCACAGTTGTCCCCTTTCCTACAGCCCAATGTTTCTCAACCTTAGCAACTTTTAAGATGTGTGGACTTCAACTCCCAGAATTCACGAGCCGGCCATGCTGGCTAGGAAATTATGAGAGTTGAAGTCCACCCATCAATAAGTTGCCAAAATTGAAAAACACTGCTCCGCCCTGATAAATGTATTGTATTCTTTTTAAACTTTAGAAATTATCTTCTTTGTGTGCTGTTTTGCATGTGAGTTAGCCTAGTAACTATGAATCGGTGTCTCCTTTTTCAGGAGACAGTAGTCCTCGATTTACAACAGTTCATTTAGTGACCGTTTGAAATTACAATGGCACTGAAGTGACTTATGACCGTTTTTCACACTTACGGCCATTTCAGCATCCCTGTGGTCACATAGTCAAAATTCAGATGCAACTTGGCAACTGACTCATATTTTTCATGGTTGCGATCATCTTTTGCGACTTTCTGACAATCAAAGTCAACGGGCAAGCCAGATTCACTTAACAACCAGATGATTAACTTTTCAACTGCAGTGATTTACTTAACTACTGCGGCAAGAAAGGTGGTAAAATGGGACAAAATTCATAACAGAAATTTTGGGCTCAATTGTGATTGTAAGTCAAGGACCACCGGCATCATATTCTTTTAAACTTTAGAAATTATCTCCTTTATGTGCATTTTTGCATTATGAATTAGCCCAGCAACTGCATATCTGTGTCCTCTTATTCAGGATTTTGGGGTGGCTGTTCCTCTCTTGGATGATATGGCAGTGGTGGCGAACCTATGGCATGCGTGCCAGAGGCAGCACTCAGAGCCCTCTCTGTGGGCACGCGTGCCGTCACCCCAGCCCTGCCTCCCCCCACGGCCCCCTCACCAGCAGCCTCCCCCAGAGGAGAGTCGCCCCCGGGCATGGCCCGTGCAGAGCAGAGCAGCGCAGCCAAGGACATGGCAGCCGGGTAGCGGGGACAAGACTCCGCCCTCGCGCCCCGTCATGCGCAGATGATGCTGCAGGGCGTGGGTAGAGGGTGTGGCCACCGTGGCGCTGCTGGGCCACCTGGGCGATCTGCTGCGGCAGGCCGTGGAGGCGATGGGTCGCCCGGCGGGCAGGCGGGGCACAGGATAGCGGGCAGGGCGTGGGCGGGGTGTCTTTTGGGCACTTGGTCTCTAAAAGTTTCGCCATCACTGTGATATGGCAACTCAGAGAGGCGATGTGACCCATATTTACTTTTTGTTCAACAGAGCACAGCTGGTGCAATTCTTTTTTGCATGAATGAGGCTGATGTTTTCCCATAAGGAATCAACCACCTATTTTAATTCCTGCAAAGTATTACTGAATGCTTCCTTTACCGGAGGGCCTGGGGGCCCAGGAAGTCCTGGGACGCCAGATGTGCAGGTACAGGAAGGAAGCAGGCTGGGACAAGCTTCTTCATCCCTCTGAAATAAGAAGAAAAAAAAGAGCAACGTGACTCTTACTGCACAAAAAAGACAAACACTGCACTGTGGAACTCAACAGTTCGGTCCTCTCCTTTGCTTCTCTTTAGCTCTGTCTACCTTCAGCTGTTAAGGGAGCAGTCCATACCAGGGCTTTGAAGGGATGCTGTGGAAACTCAGCTCTCAAAAAGGTCATTTGAAAATCTAGTAGTAATTGTACTTTTTCAGAACTTCACCTAGTGAACCAAACTAATTTACTCCTTTCTCTCCATTCTTACCGAAGCTGGTAACTCACAACATCGGTCCTCTTCCGGCCAAGAAATGCTGCACACAATTTGCAGGGACTGCAACTGAAGCTAGAAATGAGAGAGAAAGAGAAGATTTGTTTAGTGGCCGTTTGAAAGCTACGACAGCCCTGAAAAAGGTGTTTTGTGACCACTTTTCACAACTACAACTCTTGCAGCAGCCTCAGGGTTACATGATCGAAATTTGGATGCTTGGCAACGGGTGTGTATGTATGACAGTTGCAATGACCCAGGGTCATGTGATCCCCTTTTGGACCTTCTGACAAGCAAAGCAATGGGGAATCCAGATTCCAACTTTATTATTATTATTATTATTACTTAACCAACCATGTTACTAACTTAACAACGGCGGTGATTGGCTTAACAAGAGTGGCAAGAAATGTCGTCCAAATGGGGCAAAACTCACTTAACAACTGTCTTATTTAACAACAGAACGTTTGGCTCAATTGTGGTTGTAAGTTGAGGACTATCTGCATACGCTCCTGTTTCCTCTATGATCTGCCTTAACAGGCCAACATTTTTTCCCTAGAATTGGAGATATCTGAGTAGGGCTTATTCTAAGCTTCTCTTTCACACACACACACACACACACACATATTAGAAAAGAGTTGTGAAGTTATTCTCCACATCAGTATAATTCCCAAAGATCATTCAATGAATCAGGAAGAAAAATATTAGAAATTAAAATGAGGATGGATAAATTATTAGCAATCGCTTCGGGACTTTATACTCAAAACAGAAAAAAAATTAAACTTTGATTTAGATTTTTGGGATTAGATTAAATTGTTGTTATGGAAATGGCTAATACTTCCTAAATATGTAAAGTAAAAAGTTGAAGCTCTCACTTTATTTAGTATTCTGTTGGCCTGCCCTGAAAAAAGTTGGAAATTGCTGTTTTTCCGTTTCCTTTTATCTCACACCTGTTTTCCCTTTCTTTTTTTCCTCGGATCCCCCTATTATCTTTGTTTCTATTTGTATTTGGTACTCCATCATTGGAGGTTTTCAAGAAAAGATTGGACAACGGTTTGAAAGACTCCTACCTTGGGCAGGGGGTTGGAATAGAAGACCTCCAGGGTCCCTTCAGGCCCTAGTATTCTCTGATTCAATGACTTATGAACAGCAGCCAAAAAAGCCAATATAATCCTGGGTTGTATAAACAGAGGCATAGAATCAAGATCACGCGCAGTATTAGTACCGCTTTATAAAACCCTAGTAAGACCACACCTGGAATACAGCAGCCAATTTTGGTCACCCTATCACAAAAAAGATGTTGAGAGTTTGGAAAAAATTCAGAGGAGAGCAACTAAGATGATCAAAGGCCTGGAGACTAAAACATATGAAGAACGGCTGCGGGACTTGGGTTTGGCTAGTCTAAAGAAAAGAAGAAATAGGGATGACATGATAGCAGTGTTCCAGTATTTGAGGGGCTGCCACAAAGAAGAGGGTATCAAATTATTCTCCAAAGCACCAGAGGGCAGGACGAGAAACAATCGATGGAAACTAATCAAAGTGAGAAGCAACCTGGAATTAAGGAGAAACTTCCTGACAGTGAGGACAATCAACCAGTGGAACAGCTTGCCTCCAGAAATCATGGATGCTCCATCACTGGAGCTTTTTAAGAACAGAGTGGATAGTCACTTGTCTAAAATGGTATAGGGTCTCCTGCTTGAACAGGGGGCTGAACTAGAAGACCTCCAAGGTCCCTTCCAGCTCTATTCTATTCTTTTTGTAACAATATAAAAATGACAGGGAAATCCAATCTGGGTTGGTCACTGGGACTGAAGGTTTTTTTCTTCCAAGCTTTTGGATTTGTGCTGGAGCCCATCTTCAGCGTTGCTGCTGGTCATCTTCTTCTCTCTCTTCCTTTCTCAGCCTTACAGACTTCTTTAGAGCCTGAGATCATGTATCAAAAGATATGATAATTTGAGTCTGGTCATGACTGAGAATCCTGGATCGATTTTGTCTATGATCCATAGGACTCACCAACGTTTTCTCCAAGACCAAAATTCAAAAGCATCAATATTCTCCTTGTTGTTGTTGTTGTTAGTTGTGAAGTCGTGTCCGACCCATCGCAACCCCATGGGCAACGTTCCTCCAGGCCTTCCTGTCCTCTACCATCTTCTGGAGTCCGTTGAAGCTCACGCCTACTGCTTCAGTGACTCCATCCAGCCACCTCATTCTCTGTCGTCCCCTTCTTCTATTGCCCTCAATCTTTCCCAGCATCAGGCTCCTCTCCAGTGAGTCCTTCCTTCTCATTAGGTGGCCAAAGTACTTGAGTTTCAACTTCAGGATCTGGCCTTCCAAAGAGCAGTCGGGGTTGATCTCCTCTAGGACTGACCGGTTTGATCGCCTTGCAGTCCAAGGGATTCGCAGGAGTCTTCTCCAGCACCATAGTTCAAAGGCCTCAATTCTTTGGCGCTCAGCCTTTCTTATGGTCCAACTTTCACAGCCATACATTGCAACTGGGAAAACCATGGCCTTGACTATACGTACTTTTGTTGGCAGGGTGATGTCTCTGCTTTTTAGTATGCTGTCTAGATTTGCCATAGCTTTCCTCCCCAGGAGCAAGCGTCTTTTAACTTCTTGGCTGCAGTCCCCATCTGTGGTGATCTTGGAGCTCAGGAAGATAAAATCTGTCACTAATACTCTCCTTAATACTAATACTCTCCCTAACCCTTCAAAGTCTATCTTTGGCTTCCCAAGAGTGCCATAGAGAATAGCACTACGTGCACAACTCTAATCTTTATAGATATAGACACATCACGGTATCTGAATATTGTTTCTACAGCCTTCATGGCTGGTCAACCCGTGCTGATCTGCAACATACAATTAGTTCTCGACTCACAACCCTTCATTTAATGACTGTTTGAAGTTACACTGCACTGAAAAAAGTGAATGATCACCATTTTTCAGACTTACGACTGTTGCAGCAACCCCATGGTCATGTCATCAAAATTTGGAAGCTTGAAAACTGGTTCACCTTTATGATGGTTGCAGTGAGTCATGGGGTGAACAACAGTTCATTTAGTGACCGTTTGAAATTACAATGGCACTGAAGTGACTTATATGACCATTTTTCACACTTACGGCCATTGCGGCATCCCCATGGCCACATAGTCAAAATTCAGACGCTTGGCAACTGACTCATATTTATGACGGTCGCAGTGTCCCAGGGTCACGTGATCCCCTTTTGCAACCTTCTGACAAACAAAATCAATGGGGAAGCCAGGTTCACTTCACAACGGGGTTACTAACTTAACAACTGCAGCGATTCACTTAATAACTGTGGAAAGAAAGGTCGTAAAATGGAGCAAAACTCACTTAACAACTGTCTTGTTTATGGAATTTGAGGCCGAATTGTGGTCATAGGTTAAGGACTACCTGCATGTAAATGTGGGTGATGCATATTTACATTTTCAGATTATAGTTTGAGTCACGTTATATTTAAGGCTTGTCTTTGCTTGGTCAAACCACCCAGGAATACAGAAATACAGAAAATAAATTCATTGCCACACCAGGAATATTCCAAGTATTACTATTTCAGTTCCCTGAAACATCATTTGAACTTTGTAACCATGGTTAGAGAAGCACAGACTCTTAAAGGTGAGCTTCTGTGCAGACCTTTGAGAATAGCAATGCGTCTCTAAACTTTTGATGTGCATCAATCAGCTGTTTCATGTATTATATATATACCTCCCATAACAAAAGCCTTTGTGGTGTGGGAGGAATATGTGACAAGTCTTCTTCTTTTGTAAGGCAGCAAGTCAACCAACACCATCAATAAAAAAAAAATCAGATTTCAAAATCCAGTTTTGTTTGCTTCCCCTACATCAGGGGTGGCGAACCTATGGCACGGGTGCCAGAGGCGGCACTCAGAGCCCTCTCTGTGGGCACGCACATCGTCGCCCCAGTCCTAGGCCTTCAGCTGGGTTTTATAAAACCTTTTCGCTTTAGGCCTCCGCCGCCGTGTACAAAAAAAAAAAAGGTTCAATCAGTCAATTTCAACTTCTCGCGAGGAAAAAAAAAGATCTTGCAAAGTTGGAATTGATTGATTGAACATTTTAGTCCCACCCAGTCTGCCGTTACTACCGCAGCCACGCCCACCCACTTGGCCACACCCACCCACTTGGCCACACCCACCCGGCACTAGACGATGCATAAGTGGGTTTTGGGTTGCAGTTTGGGCACTCAGTCTCTAAAAGGTTCGCCATCACTGCCCTACGTGCTATCATTCTCAGGTCTTAATAGCTGGCCAATTGATGGAGAAAAATGAAGGCAATTTGCTGACAATGTTGACAATGCAATGACAGGGCCAAGTGGTTAGGACACCAGGCTAGAAACAGGAGACTGTGAGTTCTAGTCCCACTTTAGGCATGAAAGCCGGCTGGGTGACTTTGGGCCAATCACCAGGAGACACAAAGTTCTAGTCCCTTTAGGCATGAAAACCGGCTGGGTGACTTTGGGCCAATCACCAAGAGATGGTGAATTCTAATCCTGCCTTACACATGGAAGTTGGCTGTGTTACTTTGGGCCAGTCCCTCTCTCTCAGCCCAATCCACTACACAGGATGGCTGTTGTGGGGAAAATAGGAAGAAGGAATGTGGTAAGAATGCACCCTCCCCCAATCCTTTTGCTCCCCAAATCACAAGAATAAAACTCAGAAAAGAAATACAGAAGCAACGTTTCTCTCATGAAATCCCTGGCTATTGCGAAAAGCAGAAACGTTGAATCAGGCCTGTTGATTCACAAAGAGAGCTGAATGGAGGTAATAGACCAAGGGTCTTCAAACCTGGCCCTTTTATGACTTGTGGACTTCAACTCCCAGAATTCCTCAGCCAGGCACGCTGGCTGAGGAATTCTGGGAGTTGAAGTCCACAAGTCATAAAAGGGCCAAGTTTGAAGACCCCTGTAATAGACAGACTAAAGATAAGGGGGTAAAATTAATTACATTTGTTTGACAGGATTAGGACCAAGGAAGTAAGTATTTTAGTCCCATTACTAATCTTTATGAAACAAGCTAAACAAATCTAATAACAAATGTTCCCCCCACAAGCCTCCAATTTACGACATGCTGTAAAACTGTATAAAAATCCTTGTACTCATCAAATCAGTTGTTCAGCTGCTCCAGAACCACATTCTGTTGTGGTTCTGCTCTTCAATAAACTACAACCTTCTTTCAAAAGCAGCCTCCATTTTGTTTATTCCCGGCTTGGACTGGACCCTGATGAAGATTTTCTTTCAACAGGAATATTAGGTATGTTTGCATCCAGGAGTTATTTATATAAAAAAATAAAGTTAGAATTACAATCTGATAAATAAATAAATTCTTAGAAAGGGACTGTGGGCTGATATATTCACACATCCAGTTAAATAAATTAAGTTCATACTAAATGTCTATTCATTGCAACATGGTATCTTAACATCTTTTCTATCGTGTTTCGCTAAGAAAAGGGTTAGCTAGCATGCTGTAAAGCACAGGCCCAGCTTCAAACAGAGTGCGTATTTCCAATCATGTCCTGAGGCTCAGAGTTTTTCTTAAAATTAATACAGTAGATAGCTGCAGCTCAGAACTCTGTTGGTAAATCTGTCACTAGATATTGCAAATCTTGGCACTTTGATTGGGCAAATTTGACAGATTGAATCAGCCTGTCAGATTGAATAGACAAATGGATTTGATGCATCAGATTGGATTAAATAACACGAGCAGATCCAAAGAAGACTGTTCTACCCAAATCCAACTGGACTCCACATTGATTCAATTTGTTTAGCCAAGTCGATGCTTCCCAACTGAAATGTTTCAGATATTCAATTCAATTATGCCTCATTTTCTAAATGAATTGAATCAAATCTGATTTAAACAAGCCTAGTGGCCTTTAAAAAAAAAAAAAAAAGCTCTGTTGCTGAGATGGCCAAATGGTTTTCTTTGATTAGAGAAAGCTATAGCTTTGATAACTAGATGGGATAGATTATAGAAGGAAGAGGGACAGGATATAACGTTCGAGAAAGATGCAAATTTATAGGTGTATTTATGAATTTATGTAAAGAAGATTGGAACCTATTTCTTTGTGTCTTTTTTTCTTTCTTTCTTGTACTTTCAGCTTTCTCTTTTTTATATTAAAAAAAACCTTTCAGTGGATTTGCTGGAGTAATATTGAGCATCATCAGAGCCAAATGAGGTCCATGCAAGCTAGCAAAGCATCATGTTTTTTTTTCCAAACATGTTTTGTGATTGACCACATCTACTATGGCAGCCTCCTCCTCCTCCACCACCTCCTCCTCCTCCTTCTTCTCTTTCTTTTTCTTCTACTTCCTCATCATCATCCTGCTCCTCCTCCTCCTCCTCCTCAACTTTTTCTTCTTCTCTTCTCCATATCCTGTTCCTCCTCTTGTTTTGACTTGAGTCACTTTGGTTTCCAACCATGACGATCATCATCTTCCTAATGCCTTGGAGAACAATTCTGTCCCTTTCTATCCCTTCAGTTGTCTGAAACTTGGGAAAGATTGTGTGATTGAACACGCACTTGAGAAGCAGAGGGGGGGGAGCTTTGACAACCCAGAGTTTTCCCAGAGAAAGGCTACATGAAGAGGCTGCACAGTCCTAAGCTGGACAGGGAAGAGGGGGAAGAGGTTCAGAATACCACACCTTTGAAAGTATATCTCTAGTGGGTTAGAAGATTATAGCTTTAGTTTGGCAAGATTCTGTCAATTAAGCTAATAAAGGATTGAACTCAATTGGATCGGATCTTGCTGTCTGTTCTCTGGGCTTGGGCCTGAGAGACGTTTGTCTATCTGCCACATTTATTTTTTCGTTTTTAGTCCACTTTTTAAGAAGCGTTTGCCTTTTTTCCCTTTTGTGTAGAATCTCCTCTCCAAGGTCACCACAGATGGGGACTGCAGCCAAGAAATTAAAAGACGCTTGCTCCTGGGGAGGAAAGCTATGGCAAATCTAGACAGCATACTAAAAAGCAGAGACATCATCCTGCCAACAAAAGTGCGTATAGTCAAGGCCATGGTTTTCCCAGTTGCAATGTATGGCTGTGAAAGTTGGACCATAAGAAAGGCTGAACGCAAAAGAATTGAGGCCTTTGAACTATGGTGCTGGAGAAGACTCCTGCGAGTCCCTTGGACTGCAAGGCGATCAAACCGGTCAGTCCTAGAGGAGATCAACCCCGACTGCTCTTTAGAAGGCCAGATCCTGAAGTGGAAACTCAAGTACTTTGGCCACCTAATGAGAAGGAAGGACTCACTGGAGAAGAGCCTGATGCTGGGAAAGATTGAGGGCAATAGAAGAAGGGGACGACGGAGAATGAGGTGGCTGGATGGAGTCACTGAAGCAGTAGGTGTGAGCTTCAATGGACTCCAGAAGATGGCAGAGGACAGGAAGGCCTGGAGGAACGTTGTCCATGGGGTCGCGATGGGTTGGACACGACTTCGCAACTAACAACAACAACAGAATCTCCTCAGGATGGCCCACTCTTCTTTTAGGTTTCTTCTCCCTGAAGATGACATTATCAGCATCATCATTTACTATGTATGCACGAGACAGCTTGGTTTCATCTTGACGAAGTGCTCTGTGCCACAGGAGCCGTGGAATGCTTTGTCAACACACAGCAGAGACATGATTTGTCTCAACAAGATGTTGCATATCATTCTGCCTGCCTTGACAGCCCCTCGCAATTATAGATGTGCAAATCTCGCTGTTCTGAAAATGGAATAATCTTGCGCTCCTGACACATTCTTTGACTTCCAGAGAAAATGGTTAGTTTTCCAAAGAGTTCTTCCGTTATTATTGGGAAGATGGGCTGGATCCAAGCCGGTGGCTACAATGTCCAAGCAATCCCCATGGAATAAGGCAAGGAAACCTACATGCATACTCTTTTTTGTAGCTATTTTTGGCACCAAATGATCATATCACCAAATGATCAGATATTAAAAAAAGATATTGAGATTCTATGCAAAGAAGAGCAACTGGATGATTGGGGAACTGGAGGCTAAAACATATGAAGAGCAGTTGCAGGAACTGGATATGTCTGCTCTAATGAAGAGCAGGGATGACATGATAGCAGTGTTCCAATATTTGAGGGGCTGCCACAAGGCAGAGGGGGGGGCAATCTATTCTCCAAAGCACCAGAAAGCAAGACAGGAACCAACGGATGGAAACTCAACTAGGAGAGAAGCAACCTAAAACTAAGGAGAAACTTCCTAACAATGAGAACAATTTACCAGTGGAACAGCTTGCCTTCAGAAGCTGTGGGTGCCCCATCACTGGAGTTTTCTAAGAAGAGACTGGACAGCCATTTGTCTGAAATGGTATAGGACCGTGGTGGCGAACCTGTGGCACGGGTGCCAGAGGCGGCACAGAGCCCTCTCTGTGGGCACGCGCGCCGTCGCCCCAGTCCTAGGCCTTCAGCTGGGTTTTATAAAACCTTTTCGCTTTAGGCCTCCGCCGCCGTGTGCAAAAAAAAAAAAAAAGGTTCAATCAGTCAATTTCAACTTCTCGCGGGAAAAAAAAGATCTTGCAAAGTTGGAATTGATTGATTGAACTTTTTAGTCCCACCCTGTCTGCCGTTACCACCGCAGCCATGCCCACCCAATGGGCCACACCCACCCAATGGGCCACACCTACCTGGCACTCTACAATGCGTAAGTGGGTTTTGGGTTGCAGTTTGGGCACTCAGTCTCTAAAAGGTTCGCCATCACTGTGATATAGGGTTTCCTGCTTGAGCAGGGGGTTGGACTAGAAGACCACCAAGGTCCCTTCCAACTCTGTTATTCTATTATTCTGAACTCTTAAAGAAACAAGCAAGTGTTTCACTATCTTGTCTCCGAATCAAGCCAATCAGAAAGGAAAGGAGCTAGCAGAAATGATGTTTCATTTTTCATGTCTAGATCAGGGGGGAGTACTGAGAGCTTCACAGCTCAAAATGACATTTGCAAAAGATACATCTAGTTAGCTAAAGAAAAATAAGGGCCAATAATGAGACATTCTGTCTATCCAAGAACTGTGGATGTTGAAAAAAGCAGAGTGCAGGAAAAGCAGTGGGAGGCAAGGGAGGTCTGGGCTGTTCATTGGACTCCCCCCCCCCATTTTTATAATGCATTAATTATGGGATCTGCACTGCAGAAGGAGTGGGGGGAAGGATGTTCCCAAATGCAGAGAATAGCAACAAAGATGATTGGGGGTCTGGAGGCTAAACCATACAATGAATGATTGAGGGAGCTACGAATGTCCAGTCAAAGGAAGAAAATGACTAGGGGTGACATAACAGAATAACAGAATTGGAAGAAAACCTTGGAGGTTTTCTAGTCTAACCCCATGTTCAAGCAGGAGACCCTACACCATTTCTGGCAGATGGGAGGCCAGTCTCTTCTTGAAAGCTTCCAGTGATGGAGCTCCCACAACTTCTGAAGGCAAGCTGCTCCACTGGTTAGTTGTTCTCACTGTCAGGAAATTTCTCCTTAGTTCTAGGTTGCTTCTCTCCTTGATTACTTTGCATCCATTGCTTCTTGTCTTGCCTTAAGGTGCTCTGGAGAATAGGTTGACCCCCTCTCCTTTGTGGCAGCCTCTTAGATATTGGAATACTGCTATCATATCACCCCTAGTGTATGTTAGCAATGTGAAGAGGGGTCAACCTAATCTCCAAAGCACCTGAAGGCAGGACAAGAAACAATGGATGGAAACTAATCAAGGAGAGAACCATCCTAGAACTAAGGAGAAATTTCCTGATAGTGGGAACAATTAATCAGTGGAACAACTTGCCTCCAGAAGTTGTAAGTGCTCCTACACTGGATGTTTTCAGGAAGAGACTGGACAACCATTTGTCTGAAATGGCATAGGACATGGGTCGGCCATCCGAAACGTCGGATGAGCCGCACGGACCCATTTAGCTTAAAAAAAAAAAACGCTGGGAGCCGCGCGTTCGCGCATGCGCGCGCACCCGCGCATGCGCGCGACCCGTTCGCGCATGCGCGCGCGCCCCGCGCACCCGCGCATGCGCGCGACCCCGTTCGCGCATGCGCGCGCGCCCCGCGCACCCGCGCATGCGCACCCGCGCGCCGTTCGCGCATGCGCACCTGCGCTCGCGCACCCCCCCCCGCACCCGCCCACGCATGCGCGCATGCGCTCGCGCACCCCCCGCACCCGCCCGCGCATGCGCGCATGCGCTCGCCAAAATGGCGGAGGAGGCTCCGGAGCCGCAGGTAAGGCCTCAAAGAGCCGCATGCGGCTCCGGAGCCGCGGGTTGCCGACCCGTGGCATAGGAGTTTCTGCTTGAGCAGGGGGTTGGACTAGAAGACCTCCAAGGTCCCTTCCAACTCTGTTATTCTGTTAATCCAAGAAGCCAGTGGAGAGACTTCGGGCTCTCATCCCAGAAGACAATGCCAAATCACTTTTGAAAATGCTGCCAAACAAATTGCCCAGACTTCTCCATATTGTCACCTGGAGCTAAACAGTTTAACACTTTTGGATTTGCACATTCTTCTGAATTACCTAGTAGTTAATATATGGAAATTGTCAGCTGGACAATAGAAATGGATTCTCCATGCTTTTATCACTGCCAAGAGATTAGTTCTTCCATATTCGAAAGGCTATTTTAGGACCATTACCATTAACCCGTTTTCTGCAAACCAGTGTGGCCTAGAATTATTAGCTAATAAAATGAGCTGGATTTGCACAGTGCATTCAGTAAAAAAAAAACAACCCTAACCTTGGTTAAAACCCAACCAGAGAAAGATAGAGGGTCTTTTGAGTGAAGTAACTAGATTGTAACTATTGTAACGATTGTCGAACTACCACACCAGTAATGGACAATACACCTCACACAGTATCTGCCGGGACTCTCTATATAAATGGAGCATAGCATCCTCCCCACAGTGTGATTGTGAGGTCCCACATTAAACTGTAGATCACATGGTGAATGGCTGTAAGGTGAGGGCATATACCGCTCCAGTATCTGGTTTTTTTTAATATAAACAATGCTGCAATTCAATGGTTAGATGGTCTAGACATTGACATTTGGACATAGATCTTTTTAACATTTATATTTTATTGCGTTTACTAATTGAGGTGAAATGTTAATATATATTGCTAGTCCATGTATGATACGCCACACACTAAATAAATAAAGTCGAATAATACGTAAGAATTCAACTAGTACCGTCTTCCAGAACATTTTTCAGCTTTGCACTCTCCTCCACAGCCCTGGAATTTCTTGATGGTCTCCAAAGGCCAAAGAGATATGATATCTGCTGAGTCTATTTGGAGATCAGCTAAAGTTGGCTAGGTCTTGACAGACCATGTTTAGGATATCGCACAAATGCAGTCACTTGGTGGTTTAATAGAACACGTTTTGTGAAGGCATCCAAAGAGAACATGGTTGGATGGTTCAAGAGGGGAGTGTAATTGTCAACTGTCCGGCTGGCGAATTCAACATTTAAGAAACTGTACGGCCTTGAGGTGCCCTAAGAGATAATTTTTTATTGAATACACAACCCGACACTGAAGAAGTAAAATCAACTCTAATTTTCCCGTGTGAAAATCTGGTTAGTTAACAATAGCTTTTAATAAACCCCACCCATCCTGTGTTCATGTTGCCCAATCACATTCTTTCTGTTTGTTATGGGGGCAGTCCACTTCTCCGCCAGACACCTGCTTTGGATGACCATGGGTCTCACGGTCCATGGACAGCTTAATAATAATAATAATAATAATAATAATAATAATAATAATAATAATAATAATAATAATAATAATAATAATAATAATAATAATAATAATAATAATAATAATAATAATAATAATAATAATAGACATACCCAATTCCAGCAGCTGTTCCTTATATGCTTTAGCCTCCAGTCCCCTAATCATCTTTGTTGCTCTTCTCTGCACTCTTTCTAGAGTCTCAACATCTTTTTTACATCGTGGTGACCAAAACTCGATGCAGTATTCCAAGTGTGGCCTTACCAAGGCATTATAAAGTGGTATTAGCACTTCATGTGATCTTGATTCTATCCCTCTGTTAATGCAGCCCAGCACTGTGTTGGCTTTTTTGGCAGCTGCAGCACACTGCTGGCTCATATTTAAGTGATTGTCCATATTTAAGTGATTCTTGAAACTCCTGTTTCTTTCCCATACTCTCCCTCTCCCCTGTTTCTATGGCCAGTTGAGCAGCGACAGAGGTTAGGAAGCATCTTAGCAATTCAACCCAATTAGCAATTAAAATCATAGGATGGAAGGGACCTTGGAGGTCTTCTAACCCAACCCCTGCCCAAGACAGGAGTCCTTATACCATCCCAGACAAATGGTTGTCCAATCTTTTCTTGAAAACTTCCAGCCATGGAGCACCCACAACTCTAGGAGGCACGTTATTCAATTAATCAATTATTCCCACTATCCATAAATTTCTCCTTATTTCCAGGTTGAAACTTCCTCTAATGAGCTTTCATCCATTGTTTCTTGTCCTGCTCTTGGGTGTTATGGGGGAGTAAATCGATTTCCTTTTCCCTGTGGCAGCTCTTCAAGTATTGGAAGACAGCTATCATGTCTCCTCCAAGCCTTCTCTTTGTTAGGCTAAACATATCTAGTTCCTTCAGCTGTTCTTCATAAGATTTAGCTTCCAGATTCCTTATTACCTTTGTTGCACTTCTCTGCACTCTTTCTAGGGCCTCAGCATCTTTTCTGTATTGTAGTGACCAAAATTAGATGCAGTATTTCAAGTGTGGCCTTACAAGTGCTGTATAAAGTGGTATTATCACTTCTCATGATCTTGATGCAATCCCTCTGCTGATGCAACCTAGGGCTGCGTTGGCTTTTTTGGCAGCTGCAGCACACTGCTGACTCATACTTAAGCAGTGGTCCACCAGGACACCTGGATCCCTCTCACAGGCACCACTGTTGAGCCAGGTACTGCTTATCCTGTAGCTGTGCATCTGGTTTTTCCTGCCTAAGTGCACAACCTTAAAGTAAAAGTTTCCCCTGTCCAGTCATATCTGACTCTAGGGGGCAATGCTTATCTTAAATTCTTAGCAGAGGGAGCCAGCGTTGTCCGAAGACACTGCAATGAACAAGGACACACATTCAACTTTGCAGCTACTAAGATTGTTGGACGAGCAGTCTCAAAAACAGCCAGGGAAGTGATTGAAGCCTGGGAAACAGGCCCGTCAACAGGAGTGCTGATGTACCACCAGCCTATCAAGTACTTATAAGGTGAAGGCTGGGCAGCACAAGCAAATGACAGCTAACGACTTAAAAGCCAGCCATCAACACTCCCCAATCAACATCTAAAGAGCCTTACAACAGGCACTATAAATACCACACACAGAACAGCACACCCTCCGCTAGAGAGAAGTTCCCTGAAGATGGGCTCTAGCACGAGCCCGAAAGCTCGGAAGACAAAACCTCTCATCCTGGTGACCGACCCAGATTGGACACTTCCATGGTCATGTAGCCAGCATGGCTATACACCAAAGTGCATGGAACGCTGTTACTTTCCCACCAAAGTGCTACTTATTTATCTACTCACATTTGCATGCTTTCAAATTGCTAGGTGGGCAGGAGTTGGGGCAAGTAACAGGAGCTCACCCATGATGCAGTGCTTGGGTCTCAAATCCAGGCTGTCGGCTTTTCAGCTGAGAAGCTTAGCATCTTTAACCGCTGAGCCATTGCGTTCCCTTGCAGGACTTTATGTTTAGATCACGGGTTGGCAACCCGTGGCTCCGGAGCCGCATGTGGCTCTTTGAACCTTCCCCTGCGGCTCCCAGCCTCCTCCGCCATTTGCAGAGAGAGAAACAAAGACAGAGAGAGGCACTTGCGCTTCCCTTCTCTCTCTCTCTCTCTCTCTCTCTCTCTCTCTCTCTCTCTCTCTCTCTCTCTCTCTCTCTCTCTCTCTCTCTGTGTGTAAAAAAGAAGTGGCCTCACGCTGTTCTCGGACAAGCTGACAAGCTTATTGGGCAGGACTCCTACCTTTGCTGCGTCTAAGTAGGAAGCAGGAAGCAGCAGCTCAGCTCTCTCTCTCTCTCTTTCACACACACACACACACACACTGAGTGGGGGAAGAGGACTGGCAGACCAAGGGCAGGAGAGAGCCAGCCCAATAAGAATGTGTGTCAGCTTGTCAGAGAACAGCGTGAAGCCAGCTTGCCAGGTGAGCAGAAGATCGGAGAGAGGGAGAGAGAGGGGAGGGAGACAAAGAGAGGGAGGGAGACGAAGAGAGAGAGAGAGAGAGAGAGAGAGAGAGAGAGAGAGAGAGAGAGAGAGAGAGAGAGAGAGAGAGAACTCATGCACAGCAGCCTCTATTTCTTTTTAATTAAACTCTTCAATCAAGTTCTGTGGCTCCCAGTGTTTTCTTTTCTCTGGGAAACGGGTCCAAGTGGCTCTCTGAGTGTTTAAGGTTGCCGACCCCTGGTTTAGATAATAGATATGATTTGTTTTGCTTGGGCCAGCTTCTCTCTCTTTTACAGTATCTTCTACATCTTCACTATGTTTCCTTAAGATTGCTGTCAAGTCCCCATAGATCCCTATCGGGTCACCGCCATTCTGGTGGGGCGGGGGGGGGGCCTTGGGGCTTTTCTCTGGTGTGTCCGTTTTGCTTTGTTTCTCTTTTACTTTGATGTATCTTCCTGGGAATTGGGGAGGAGGGATCAGCCCTGGGACCATCTGGTTTGCCTCATCTCTGGAGAACTCTGCCTGTACCAAGGTGGCGGCACCTGAGAACACCTTGTTGCCACCTTCTCAGCTCGGAGTTCCCACAACACCTTCACACCTTTGGATTGGCTCTCCATGGACTGGGCGGTTGGGAGGGGTTTGAACAGTGTTGTTGTTGTTAGTTGCGAAGTCGTGGCCGACCCATCGCGACCCCATGGACAACGTTCCTCCAGGCCTTCCTGTCCTCTACCATCTTCTGGAGTGCCTTTAAGCTCACGCCTACTGCTTCAGTGACTCCATCCAGCCACCTCATTCTCTGTCGTCCCCTTCTTCTATTGCCCTCCATCTTTCCCAGCATCAGGCTCTTCTCCAGTGAGTCCTTCCTTCTCATTAGGTGGCCAAAGTACTTGAGTTTCAACTTCAGGATCTGGCCTTCTAAAGAGCAGTCGGGGTTGATGTCCTCCAGGACTGACCCGGTTTGATCGCCTTGCAGTCCAGAGGACTCGCAGGAGTCTTCTCCAGCACCATAGTTCAAAGGCCTCAATTCTTTGGCGCTCAGCCAGCCTGCCTATTTTCTCCGCAATCATTTTTGCTCAATAAAAGATCCCTTTGAAAGAATGCTTGTTTCAAGAATTTGACTTTCTTGAAGGAATAGCTGAGGTGAGACCTCGCAGTGGCTTACCTTCGGGGATCAGGGAAAGGCTGTGGACAAGCTGGAGATCAAGAAGCTTACCATCGCTGATCCACTCCGTGGTCCTCGTGTTCTTGTCAGCTTCCCCAGAGTGATAAAGCCTGCTGTCGAAAGGATCTCTGATTTCCCAAGAATCTTTTCTCCTATTTTCTTGCAGTCAACATAGAGCCGGACCCAGGCATGGCTCACCGATACATGGACCTGCCCAACAGACAGAAACAGTTATGTCAGTGATGGCGAACCTTTTAGAGATCAAGTGCCCAAAACCCTCCCCGCCCCCATCGCGCCCACCCACAAGGAGACCTACCAGCTCCACGGCCTGCCGCAGCAGATTGCCCAGGCAGCCCTGCAGCGCGATGGTGGCCATGCCCTCCACCCGCACCCCACAGCATCATCTGCACCCGACGGGGCTCAAGGGTGGAATTTTGTCCCTGCTGCCCGGCTGCCATGTCCTTGGCTGCGCTGCTCCACGCGGGCCACGCCCGGGGGCGACTCTCCTGGGGGGGGGTCTGCTGGTGAGGGGACCGCAGGGGGAGGCAGAGCTGGGGCGATGGCGCGTGTGCCCACAGAGAGGGCTCTGAGTGCCGCCTCTGGCACGCGTGCCGTAGGTTCGCCACCACTGAGTTATGTTGAGTCTTGTTTTCGATTGCAGTGTGCAACACAATGCAACACAACCTGGAAACCTCTGGACCTCCCTGAATTCTGCCCCCTGCATTCTGGAAAGAGTTGCAGTCACAAGAAGGTTGTAGCATCCTGAGCTTAGATTACAGGTAAAAAGTTGAATTTCTGACGAGTTATAGCTCCACACCTTATGATTCTACCAGGATACAGGCAGTCCTTGACTTACAAGAGTTTGTTTAGTGACTGTTCAAAGTTACAATGCCACTGGAAAAAATGACTTACGACTGTTTGTCACACTTGCAACCATTTCAGCATCCCCATGGTCACGTGATCAAAATTCAGACTCTTGTAACCGACTCTTATTTATGATGATTGCAGTATCCCGGGGTCATGTAAACATATTTTGTGACCTTTTGATAAGAAAAGTCAACGGGGAAGTCAGATTCACTTAACAACCGTGTTACTAACTGCATAGCTGCAGTGATTCTCTTGACAGCCGTTGCAAGAAAGATCATAAATTGGTGCAAAATTCACTTAACAACTGTTTTGTTTAGCCACAGAAATTTTGGGCTCAATTGTGGTCATAAGTCAAGAACTACCTGTAGTCACAGATGTCAAGTACAGTACAGACACATTTTTTCAGTGCTGTTGTAGCTTCGAATGGTCACTAAATGAATGGTTGTAAGTCAAAGACTACCTGTACTGTGCTCAAAAAAAAGTTGGATGACAAAGTTTTCCTTTCTTTTTTCTCCTTTATCCTACACTTTTTTCTCTTCCTTTTTTCCTCCTCCATTTTGACACTACTTTCATTTTCTTTTCTAGTTTATATCTTGATAAGTTAATAAAATTATTACAAAAAAGAAGATGTGAGGTGAGTAATACCCGAGATTTGTAAAAAAGAAAAATACAACAATGATGAAATAATGGAATGGCATAGAATAGAATAGAATAGAATAGAATAGAATAGAATAGAATAGAATAGAATAGAATAGAATAGAATAGAATAGAATAGAATAGAATAGAATAGAATAGAATTAGAATAGAATAGAATAGAGATAGAATAGAATAGAATTAGAATTAGAATAGAATAGAATAGACAGATTGTAGAATAGAATAGAACAGAATAGAACAGAATAGAATAGAATAGAATAGAATAGAATAGAGCCTGTCCCAATCGTGACAATCTCTGTGGCGAACAATAAGCCACTAAAAGTAAATAAAAGAAAAACAAAAGAAAAAAGAAAAAAACAAAAAACAAAACAAAAACAATGAAAAACAAAGGAAAAAAAATAGAAAAAAACAAAGAAAAAAAGAAGAAAAAAAAAACCCAAAAGAACAAAAAAACAAATAACAAAATAACAAAAAATAAAAATAAAATAAAACAAAATAAAAAATAAAATAAAATAAAATAAAACAAAATAAAAAATAAAATAAAATAAAACAAATACAATTAAAACAACACAATAATCAAACTTTCTATGCTACTTTCTAGAAGCATATCGTTGCTTCAACTTAGCACTGTCACAAGGGCTGTGGGTCCCGCAGCTCTGGACTGGAGCTGCCACTGACCAAGTCTCTTTTCTGGTTCCTGTCAAAGTGGGTACTATTAACAGGCCCCCCTCCTCTTGATGTACAGACAGGATTTGGTTCTGGCAATTGGAGCCACTAGACCAGTTTCAGATACACGAAACCAAACCAACATCCTGTCTTTGGTTATGTTACTTGCACAATGGAGGCTTCCCCCAAAAAAGACTACGCCAAGCCAAGAACTTAAAGTTCTGCAAACGAAGAGGAAACATGCAGATTGAGTTGCATGAGGCATGCTTAAACACATGGCAAAAATTGCACTTAAGTGATGCACTTAACAGTCTTTAGTAGCAGAGCTGCAAAAAAAAAAACTTCAGTTCCGGGGCTATAAAAATAAATCTGAGACTTTTCAAAAGTTTTGGTGCTTGGAGCCAAGATCATTAAAGTTGAAAGACCAGAATCACTTGGTTGAGTTGGGATGGTGGGAGGGGGGCTATAGAACATGAATAAATAAATAAAATAAATACAAGTAGTCCTCAACTTACAACCATTCGTTTAGTGACCATTCAAAGTGACAACAGCACTAAAATTAAGTGACTTATGACCGTTTTCCGCAAACCCTTGCAGCATCCCCACAGTCACGTGATCAAAATTTAGACACTTGGCAACTGACTCGCGTTTATGACGATTGCAGCATCTCAGAGTCCCGTGATCACCTTTTGTGACCTTCTGGTCAACGAGGAAGCCAAATTCACTGAACAGTGATTTTTTTGCAGTGATTCACTTAACAACTGTGGCACGAAAGGTCGTAAAACGGGGCAAAATCCACTTAACAACCTTCTCACTTTGCAACAGAAATTTCGGGCTCAATTGCGGTCGTTAAGTCGAGGAAGACCTGTAAAGAGCAAACTAAGTTTGAGGCGTCCCACTAATGACGTCAGTTTAACTTTCAAAGCTCTTCTAATGTTTCCAGTCGTAAGATTCTTTCGCTTTGCTAATTTTCTTTATCCTTCTTGGATTATTATTCTTGGATACTTGCATGCATAAATTCATGCAGATTAGCACATTGAGACAGGAAGGAATTTAGTCCTTCATTATGATGCTGGCATACATCCCCAGATTTCAACACAGGCACACATCAACATGCAAGCACATGTCCTAAGCAGGTTTTTTAAAATTGTTATTTTGAAAAATCAAAGTGAGGAGGAGGCAGTAGAAAATTGGGGGGGGGGGACTCTTTTGTGAATATCTCTTTTTTGGAGAAGGACCTTATGAAAGCTTCCGTAGAAGATCTTCTTCACTTCCTGATGATCAAAGGTGACCTCTTCTATATCGGCTTCACGGTCCCGATGGAAATACACCAAGGATTTCTTAAGAGCTACAGGGGAGGAAAAAGAAGACAAATAAATTGGAAGGTTTTACAAAATTCTCTCTAGCATCTTTCCTCGACCTGACACAGGTAGTCCTCGACTTACGACTATAATTGAGTCCCACATTTCTGTTGCTGGGTGAGACAGTTGTTAAGTGAATTTTGCCTCATTTTATGACCCTTCTTGTTGTTAAGTGAATCATCGCAGTTAAGTTAGTAAAATGGCTGTTGAGTCAATCTGGCTTCCCCATTGATTTTGACCTTTTAAGAAGGTCGCAAAAGGTGATCACATGACCCCGGGGACACTGCAACTGTGATAAATACACACAAGTTGGCAAGTGTCCGAATTTTAATCCTGTGACCATGGGGGCTGCTGCAATAGCCTTAAGTGTGAAAAATAGTCATAGATCACTTTTTTCAGTGCCATTGTACTGAACGGTCACTAAACGAACTGTTGTAAGTCAAGGATTACCTGTATGAGATGGAGAGATTTGAAGTCCAGCATATCTGCAGATACCAGGTTGACCTAACTATCATTAATAAGCATGAACAGCAGAATGTAAAACAAGAACAAAGGATTGCTTTGCAGACGTTTTACAACACAATCATCTTTTGCTATGGCCACATTGGTGGATGACAGGAGCTGAAGTCCAATCTATGATTCAGTGTTGATAGAAGAAACAAAGAAACAAAATAAAGCCAAACATAACTGTGAGAAACGGAAAATCCCATTGAGCATAACATAGAACATAGTGGTCCATAGGAATCATATTTGCATGTGTGAACATGTTGCATGCATTTACTATACATCATCCATTCTGAATCTTCTGGTCTGATAGCTCCAGACAGGAATATGATTGCCAAATGGAAAGGGATTTAGTTGGGATGTAGAAAGAGTGGCAGAACCTGGGGGCGGAGTTAAAAGAGGAATCAGCCTAGAATCTCTACGTAGCCACAAGCAAACTAAGCCCAACCTCCTTTGAATTCCATTGACCCTTCTCTAACTCCAAACAGGTGCTAACTCTTGGTTGAGAAGATTCCTGTGCATAGGTACGAGTAGCAATAAATCAGTTTAATTGGACCCTCATGAGTGGACCTGGTCTTTTGCACCGACATTCAGTTTCATAGAACCCATGTTGTGATGAGTGGACACATGGTAGTCAGCAAAGCATGAAAAAGGAATTTATACAAGCCATCACAGATCAATGTGCCTTTCAATGGGACTTTGATGTGTCAGATTTCACTGAGGACTTTAGTCCCAAGTGAAGGCAGAAATCAATGCTTCAAGGTCAGGAGAATAGAATAGAATAGAATAGAATAGAATAGAATAGAATAGAATAGAATAGAATAGAATAGAATAGAGCTGGAAGGGACCTTGGAGGTCTTCTAGTCCAGCCCCCTGCTCAAGCAGAAGAACCTATACCATCTCAGACAGGTGATTGTCTAGTTTCTTCTTAAAAATCTCCAGTGATGGAGCGCCCACAATTTCTGGAGGCAAGCTGTTCCACTGGTTAGTTGTCCTCCCTGTCAGGAAGTTTCTCCTTAATTCCAGGTTGCTTCTCTCTTTGGTCAATTTCCAACCATTGTTTCTCGTCCTTCCCTCTGTTGCTTTGGTGAACAACCTGGCTCCCTCTTCCTTGTGGCAGCCCCTCAGATACTGGAACACTGCTATTATATAATATTATATAATATTATATAATGTTTATCATCAGCCGCAGCTTAATGGCAGAGGGCTTTGGACGCAGATGACTCTAACTCCAGCCTTCAGCTTAAAGAAATAGAGAGGCACTGACAGAAAAACCTTCCCCAGGTAAAGTTCTGAAGAACTTCTCAAACTGAGACACTGGAGAACTGCTGGTGGAGTGTATAAAAAAAACAAAAAAAGCTAAGAATAAAACCCAATTAAAGTACCACACAGAACCAGGTCCTTCAACCAGCAACATTTAAAAAGAATTAAGGAGACCCAAACCAACTGCCATCATCAAACCAGGTATCATAGTGATAATTTTGGAGAAGACATTCCACAGCTGGGACGCCTTAAGGGCTTCATATGTAGGAGCAACGGCTGTGAAAGTTGGACCATAAGAAAGGCTGAGCGCCAAAGAATTGAGGCCTTTGAACTAGGGTGCTGGAGAAGACTCCTGTGAGTCCCCTGGACTGCAAGGCGATCAAACCGGTCAGTCCTAGAGGAGATCAACCCTGACTGCTCTTTAGAAGGCCAGATACTGAAGTTGAAACTCAAGTACTTTGGCCACCTAATGAGAAGGAAGGACTCACTGGAGAAGAGCCTCATGCTGGGAAAGATGGAGGGCAATAGAAGAAGGGGACGACAGAGAATGAGGTGGCTGGATGGAGTCACTGAAGCAGTAGGCCTGAGCTTAAATGGACTCCAGAAGATGGTAGAGGACAGGAAGGCCTGGAGGAACGTTGTCCATGGGGTCGCGATGGGTCGGACACGACTTCGCAACTAACAACAAATGTAGGAGCAACAGAATCCCATCCCAGGAGGTTATATCTCTACTTACGATCAAGAATGATGCTGAGAAGTGGCTGGAAGTCCTCATCTGTCATCTGCCAGATAGAAAAGGCCTCCCGGGGACTTTCTGGCAGAAGGCGGAGTAGGAAAGCAATGGTATATTCAGTTGGAAGTCCAAAAGGTAACACCTCACTGTGGAAGCAACATAAGAGATCCTTCTATGAAATATCTTATGGTGAAGATCATAAGGTCATCACGGGGTTATATAAAGTACAGCACCCTGCCTTATATCAATGTTATTATATATGGAACCATAGAGGTGGAAATGATGGCAGGTGTTACTTAGTCCAACCCCTTGCAGGAGAACATCTCTGACAGAGGACCATCCAGCTTCATCTGAAGTCCTCTAAGGAAGAACTGACCACTGTCTCCTGCTGTATGGCTTCTACAGGCTATTGTTAGTACTGTGACAGAAGATGGTTAAATTGCTTGTCCCAAAGGTGCTTTTTCAAAAGGCAACTGCACTGTCTTTGTTTTTTTCCTGGGAGACAAAAAAAACCTGAAAATCAGAGCTGAAGAAGCTTCTTGGATGAGAAGTGAAATGCCTTCAAGGAAAAAAAACAAAGGAAGCTCTTTGCATAAGCTCTCATTGTACATATAAGATGTGCACACACAGTATATGTACACATCTTGTTTATACATACAAGAAATGCACATGCATACACACATCTATACATACGTATAAGATACGTACATACAGTGTACATATCAAAACATTTGAGGCAGGTTATGCTTCTCAGGGGCTGCCCCAAAGAAGAGGGAGTCAAGCTATTCTCCAAAGCACCAGAAGGCAGGACAAGAAGCAACGGATGGAAACTAATCAGAGAGAGAAGCAACCTGGAACTAAGGAGAAACTTCCTGACAGTGAGAACAATTAACCAGTGGAACAACCTGCCTCCAGAAGCGGTGAATGCTCCAACACTGGAAGTTTTTAAGAAGAGACTGGACAGCCATTTGTCTGAAATGGTACAGGGTTTCGTGCCTGAGCAGGGGGTTGGACTAGATGACCTCCAAGGTACCTTCCAACTTTATTATTATTATTAAGATGTGTTCCCATCACCTCTTGGGACACTGGTTCCATTGTCAAACTGAGTTTATGGTTAGGATCTTCCGTTTTTAGCACAGTGACAACAGATAGTTTCTTTCTGATATCTCACTTCTAGACATAAACTTTGGGGCCTGACACTTTAATAGTTTTCTTGCTGACAAAACTGGGCTAGATATCCAAAATACAAGTAGTTCAACTTACAACAGTTCATTTAGTGACCTTTCGAAGTTACAATGACACTGGGGAAAAAAGTGGCTGATGATCGTTTTTCACATTTACGACCGTTGCAGCCTCCCCATGGTCATGTGATCAAAATTCACTTAGCAACTGACTCCTATTTATGACGGTTACAGGGTCTTGGTGTCATGTGATCCCCCTTTGCGACCTTCCGGCAAGCAAAGTCAATGGGATTCATTTAACAACCATGTTACCAACTGAACAATTGCAGTGATTCGCTTAACGGCTGCGGCAAGCAAGGTCATAAATGGGGCAAAACTCACTTAACAACTCTCTGACTTAGCAAAGGACAATTTGGGCTCAGTTGTGACCATCAATCAACCTGCAACGTGGCTAAGGACAAGGAAGCCTGCCATCTAGAACTTTCTTAATGTAGTTGTTGCGAGTTTTTTTTACTTAATATAAATGTATTGGTGTCAATAAACTGAAAAGTAGGATATAATCCGAAGTTCACCTCAAATGCTACTCGACTAAGGAAGAAATGCAATAAATATCTTCTTTGATGTCTTATTTTAATAATTGATCGGAAAGTTGGTCTGCCACAGCAATTTAAATTTTGCTTCTCTATACTGGCTGGCATGAAAAATAATGCTATTTGAAAGTAGATGACAGCTGGTGCATTTGATAGCTGGTGCAGTCTCCTGGTTAAGAAATAGAGCTACGGAACCGTCCTTTGATTGAATTTCACCCCTTCCATCCTCATACCAATTTTAATCAAGTCATTCTGATGGATTTAGGTAATGTAAGATTAATCATAGTGTTCTACATTACAGGATTATTGTGAGGGTCTTAATAGAGAACATCTGAAGAGAGCTGAGGTAAAGGGTTAAAAAAAAATAAGCTCCAAATAGGTTGAGAAAAAAATATATCATGAAATGCCAAAACAGCCCTTGGATGAAAATGTCAGAGGCAAATTCCAATCAGTGTAGTCCTTGACTTACAGCCATTCGTTTACTGACTGCTCAAAGTTACAGCGGCACTGAAAAAAGTGACTTATGACCAGTTTTTCAGGCTTATGACCGTTGCAGCATATCCATGGTCACGTCGACAAAATTAGGATGCTTCGCAACTGGTATTTATGCATTTATGACAGCTGCACTATCCTGGGGTCTTGTGATCACCGTTTGTAACCTTCCCAGTTGGCTTCCAACAAGCAAACTCAATGAAGCCAAATTCACTTAACGACCACATGCTTCAGTTAACAACTGCAGTGATTCACTTAACAAATGTGGCAAAAAATTGTCATAAAATTGGGCAAAACTCACTTCACAACTGCTTTTGGGCTAAGTTGTGACTGTAAGTTGAGGACTACCTGAACCAGATTCAAAATTGGTACCGTAGTATAAAATTTTGGCTTATCTGAATAGAAGCAACTTTTCTGCTTGGATATGGCTCACAGGGCACCATCATTAAATGGCTTATGTAGTTTTTAAATTTATTCACCGAGGTGGCATCATAAACCTTTATAAATCCTTAGTAAGACCACAACTAGAATCATGCATCCAGTTTTGGTCTCCACATTACAAAAAAGATGTTGAGACTTTGGAAAAAATGCAAAGAAGAGCAACTAAGATGATTAAAGGCCTGGAGAACAGTTGCAGGATTTGGGAATGGCCAGTCTAGAGAAAAGAAGGACTAGGGGGACATGTTAGCAGTATTCGTATTTGAGGGGCTACCACAAAGAAGAGGGGGTCAACTTATTTTCCAAAGCAACAGAAGGCAAGACAAGAAACGATGGGAATTAGTCAAGGAGAGAAGCAACCTGGAATTAAGGAGTGAAGACAATTAACCAGTGAAATGCCCTGCCTTCAGACGTTGTGAGTGCTTTATCACTTGAGGTTTTTAAGAAGAGATTGAACAGCCACTTGTCCAAGATGGTATAGGGTCTCCTGCTTGAGCAGGGGGCTGGACTACAAGACCTCCAGGGCCCCTTCCAGCTCTATTCTGATTGATTGACCTCCAAGAATTCCAAACCATTTCGACCTTTGGACTTTAGGAACAGTAGACCCAATGCCATTGAATTGGATTGCACCATAGTCCATTCATGGTGACCAGACAGTTGCATTGTTGGATTCCAAGATCTAAAGTCTATCTAGGCTTGGCTACCACATCCTTAGTAAAGGTGAAGGTAAAGGTTTCCCCTGTCCAGTAGTGTCCAACTCTAGGGGGGCAAGACTTATCTCCATTTCTTAGCCAAAAACCTCCAAGGTCCCTTCCAACTCTGTTATTCTGTTACTCTGCTAAAACCTATATAAATGCTTTGATTGCCTTGTCCTGAAGGAGACCAGTCTTCCCTCAAAGTTGGCTTCATTTTTGCTTGGAGTAAAATACTGCATCTACACTAACTCAATTGTGTCCATATATCTAGCACTGAATAAGTCAATTTCAGAAACAAGAGTTGAGAGTCTTAAAAAAAAACCACCCTAGATTTAGACTTGCTGGGCTAAAGCATGACAAACCCTTGTCCTATTAATCCAGCTTTCTCTTGAACCGTTGGATTATAATACCCATAATTCCTAACCAATTTTTTTATGAAGGATAACAGCTTGAGAAGGCCCGTTAGTTTCTGATTAGTCAAGGAAACCCACATATTATTGCTTTGGTCCATGTTGATTGCTCCTTTTTAATGACCAGATAATCACAAATTAAAGAGATGATAGTCAGGATTTTTTTTTCCTCTTTGGAACAACATTCAAATGTCCTTAAAACTCAGCTAGGGAGGCTTTCCTATTTGTTTGTTTTAAACTTCCACAAGTTCTGGGCGTAAGAAGAAACTAATCTGAGCATTTTAACAAAGGGCACCCGGGGGAATCTCACAATTCAATATGAAAAAGCTTAGCTTCTTTCAACAAGATTACAATTATCCTTATGTTTCAGCAATTAAACTTAAAAAGGAAGTTACAACTGCTTTGCAATAAGCCAGTCTGTTTCAATTTGCTAAGTTGTTAGCTATAATAGAATCAAATGGCATATATGCTGAATTATTATGAAGCTCGGATTACAAAGAGGACTGAGGAACTCTTCAACATACAAAGTCATATTCCCAATTACTGGAAATCTACCTATCTGCTACGCAACTTGAAGAGAACATATGCCTTAGAGAGACTTGTAATTATGCAGCAGAACGTTTAGAATTGGAATTAGAAAAACATGTGGATTATAAAGACTTATAATTAAAGTGCAGTATGAAGGATGGGTGGATGGATGGATGAATGAAGGGATGAATGGATGGATAGAGCTAGGGAGGGAGGGAGGGAGGGATGATGAAGGGTGGATGGATGATGAAGATGGATGGATGGATGATGAAGATGGATAGATGGATGATGAAAATGGATGGATGGATGGATGGAGAGAGGGAGGGAGGGAGGGAGGGAAGGATGCATGGCTGCAATTGTGTGATTGAAACCCCACCCCCTCTCTTTACATGAATGTATTTTGTGCATTATATGATTATGCTTTAGAGTAGGTTATGCAATTTGCTTGCAACCATGGGCTGCATTTGTTTGTTTGTTGCTTTTTTGTTGTTTTTGTTGGTGTTCTGGCCTGCATCATGGACCACATGAGACATTAATCATTCCGGATAAGTGGTTGTCCAGTCTCTTTTTGAAAACCTCCAGTGATGGAGCTCCCACAACTTCCACAGATAAGCTATTCCACTGATTAATTGTTCTCACTGTCAGGAAATTTCTCCTTGGTTCCTGGTCTCCAGCCTTTGCTTCTCGTTCTGCTCTAAGGAGCCGTGGAGAATAGGCTGACTCCCATTTGTCTGTGAGAGCCCCTCAAGTACAAAGACTAACATATCATCCCTGGACCTTGTTTGTTAGACTAGACCTATCTAATTCCCTCAATCATTCATCATATGGTTTAGCCTCTAAACCCTGATCATCTTTGTTGCTCTTCTCTTTTTATCCATCCATCCATCTATCAATCTGTCCATCCATCCATCCATCCATCTATCCATCTATCCATCTATCCATCTATCCATCTATCCATCTATCCATCTATCCATCTATCCATCTATCCATCTATCCATCTATCCATCTATCCATCCATCCATCTATCCATCTATCCATCTATCCATCTATCCATCAATCTATCCATCCATCCATGTATCTATGTATCTATGTATCTATGTATCTATGTATCTATGTATCTATGTATCTCTCTCTCTCTCTCTCTCTCTCTCTCTCTCTCTCTCTCTCTCTCTCTGTCTGTCTGTCTGTCTGCATCCATCCATCCATCCATCCATCCATCCATCCATCCATCCATCCATCATCTATCCATCTATCCATCTATCCATCTATCCATCTATCCATCTATCCATCTATCCATCTATCCATCCATCCATCCATCTATCCATCATCTATCCATCATCTATCCATCCATCCATCTATCCATCATTTATTCATCCATCCATCCATCCATGTATCTATGTATCTATGTATCTGTCTGTCTGTCTATTTGTCTATCTCCATCCATCCATCCATTGAACTATTGCTGAACTACAGCTTCTAAAAAGCAAGGTCTTGTTACAATTTAAGTGTGTCTTTAGAAAAGTATACCCAGCATTGGTATAATTTTGGAATTGTACAATGCTGGAATTGTGTCTGTTTGAAAGCTTAACCATGACATCTAGAAGGTGTCACTGCTTCCATCAAAACAGCAAAATTAATAGTGTGCCTTGGGCTTCAATCTTCACCACTCTGAATCGTGCCTGCAGTGTTGTGGCCCACAGACACGCATATAGGAAACGGGTGGGGTTTGCAATGCTGCTTTTGTCCCTCTTGTTGGTGCTGCCGGTCCTTGATGGCACGATGAACAGAGATCATGAATATACAGTTCCTTTAATTTGAACGTCTCTAAAAATGCTGATTGGATTTTTAATTTCCTTTTCCATCCTAAGGGAAAGTTGCAAACTGTATGAGAAGCAAGAAAGCATATTGGCAGGCCTCAGAGCTCTCTCTCTATATATATTTAATCATTTTAGAGAATTTAATAAGCATGTAGGGGAATGTTGAAGTGTTTGTGAGACAACACCCTTCTACTGTCAAGCAATGGGACTCATTTGGAGCTATCCAAGGTCCTGTTTGGGGGCTCCTTGGTGCTCTCTGAGCTGGGTTGTTTTCTTGCAGAGGTTTCATTACCAAATGAAACCCTGATTATGTTACCTAGTATGGTAATGAAATGTCTGCAAGAAAACAATCAAGCTCAGAGAGCACCAAGGACCCCACAGTGCAACCCTGAGCTATAAATATTCTCTTCTGAAAGTCTTGTTTCCTGCTGTGTTTTGCTTAGTCTTCTGCTGTCCTCAAGTTTCATTCTGGATATGTTGAGACAACCCAGCCTGTTGGGTTAATATAGGATTCTGTGAATTCTGTCAACTGCCCATCCCAATGGATTAATTTGATAAGAACACGTCATAGTGCAAGCACATAACAGAACACCTATGGAAAGCTAATCCATTTACTTCCTCAATTATTTTCGCTTGCTACCTTGTTTTCCGGGTTAGCTGGATATCTCTGTAGAGGGTGTAGGTGTGAGTTCCCAAGAAGATGTAAGGTTCCATAGCAATCCCCTTAATGGAGGCATATTCCTTGTCCATCAATCCAAATGCCTCCATCATGTCAAAACCTGTGAAAAGTAGAACATATTGATCATGTAAACCAGTGATTCCTAACCACAGCAACTTTAAGATGTGTGGACTTCAACTCCCAGAATTCTCCAGCCAGCATGCAATGGAAGGAATGGATTTTCTATGCTTGCTCAACTCCAAGGTGCTATCAGTAGGATAACTAATGATAGCCTCAGGAGTATGGACATTCCTGTTTCCAGGAATAATCTCTGAATCCAATGCTCCTTCCTTGTTTCCTTGTTTCCTGACATTCTACCTAAAAATTGAAAATGGTTTATTCCAGTGTTTCTCAACCACACTAACAGATACATAGTTGAAAGGGACCTTGGAGATCTTCTAGTCCAACCCCCTGCTCAAGCAGGAAATCCTAAGCCATTTCAGACAAATCATTGTCCAATCTCTTCTTGAAAAACCTCCAATGTTGGAGCACCCACAACTTCTGGAAGCAAGTTGTTCCACTGGTTGATTGTTCTAACTGTCAGGAAATTCCTCCTTAGTTCTAGGTTGCTTCTCCCCTTGATTAGTTTCCATCCGTTGCTTCTTGTCCTGCTCTCAGGTGCTTTGGAGAATAGCTTGACTCCCTCTTCTTTGGGGCAGCCCCTTAGATATTGGAACACTGCTATCATGTCATCCCTTCTTTTCATTGAACTAGACATACCCAATTCCTGCAACTGTTCTTCATATGTTTTAGCCTCCAGTCCCCTAATCTACTTTGTTGTTCTTTTCTGCACACTTTCAAGAATCTCAACATCTTTTTTTGTATCACGGTGACCAAAACTGGATGCAGTATATTCCGAGTGTGGTCTTACCAAGACATTATAAGTTGATATTAACACTTCACGTGATCTTGTTTCTATCCCTCTGTTAATGTAGCCTAGAACTGCATTGGCTTTTTTTGGCAGCTGCAGCACACCGCCGGCTCATATTTAAGTGGTTCTCCACGATAATTCTTAGATCCCCTCTCGCAGTTACTACTATTGAGCCAGGTACCACCTAAACCCTGGCAACTTTAAGATGTCTGGACTTTAACTCCCAGCACGCTTGCTGGGGAATTCTGGGAGTTGAAGTCCAGACATCTGAAGGTTACTAAGGTTGAGAAACACTAGTGTAAATATTGCAAAGGCAATTGGGGGAGGGATTTTAGAAGGTTGTACCCATGTTTCTAGAAAGAGGCAGAGATCTACTGCTTCATCTGATAACCCTTTAAGGAGCCAGTGACAAAGAGCTTGATCCTTCAGGTAGCTCAGTCTGGAATTTTTCTGACACTACACATAAAAAGCCATCTGTCTCATCTGCACTAAAGGTAGCATTTTCTCAGGAGAAAAAAGAACAGGTCTGCACACGGAGATTAGCTGTGGCTCTGCAGATCATCCTAGACCTTAGCAAAATGTTCAGGTTTGCCCTCGGGAGACTGTGCATGAGTCAGCCACAAACCTCCTTGCCATTCAAGTGCATCAGATCGCACACTGCGATGAACAAGGTTGTCTGCCTGCTGCCCCATTCTTACACACCATCTGCCTCTTTCTCTTTTTAAATTGCTAAGCAGGGTTGACTTTGGTGAATACATATTCTTCCAAAAACGAAGGAGGAGGAGGAGGAGGAGGAAAAGAGGGAGGGATGAAGAAAGAAAGAAAGAAAGAAAGAAAGAAAGAAAGAAAGAAGGAAGGAAGGAAGGAAGGAAGGAAGGAAGGAAGGAAGGAAGGAAGGAAGGAAGGAAGGAAAGAAAGAAAGAAAGAAAGAAAGAAAGAAAGAAAGAAAGAAAGAAAATGAATATATATTCTATAAAAGGAGAAGGGGAAGGGAAGGGAAGGGAAGGAGGGTGGAAAGAAGGAAGGAAGGAAAAGAGAATAGAGAATAGAGAATGGAGAATGGAAAATGGAAAATAGAAAATAGAAAAAAAATAGAAAATAGAAAATAGAAAATAGAAAATAATAGAAAATAATAGAAAATAGAAAATAGAAAATAATAGAAAATAGAAAATAGAAAATAATAGAAAATAATAGAAAATAGAAAATAATAGAAAATAGAAAATAATAGAAAATAATAGAAAATAGAAAATAATAGAAAATAGAAAATAGAAAATAATAGAAAATAGAAAATAGAAAATAGAAAATAGAAAATAGAAAATAGAAAATAGAAAATAGAAAATAGAAAATAGAAAATAGAAAATAATAGAAAATAGAAAATAGAAAATAATAGAAAATAATAGAAAATAATAGAAAATAATAGAAAATAGAAAATAGAAAATAGAAAATAGAAAATAGAAAATAGAAAATAGAAAATAGAAAATAGAAAATAGAAAATAATAGAAAATAGAAAATAGAAAATAGAAAATAGAAAATAGAAAATAGAAAATAGAAAATAGAAAATAGAAAATAGAAAATAGAAAATAGAAAATAGAAAATAGAAAATAGAAAATAGAAAATAGAAAATAGAAAATAGAAAATAGAAAATAGAAAATAGAAAAGAAAAGAAAATACATTTTTGAAACAGGGAACATCTTCTCTAACATATGAGTCATTTTGTGAAGCCTTCAATGCAACCAGACTTTGCCATCAGTAAATCCTCCCTTTGTTTTGTCTTCTCCTTTGTTTATCTATCTGAATTTATGGAAAAGTTGAGGCTGGGGACGAGCAAGAAAGGAGGAAAAATCGTGTAACAGGCATGTTTAAAAACGTTTCAATCAATATTTTTCATCTGCCAGCTTGATCTCTATAGCTTCGTTTCTGATTATTATCCTGAGGACCGAAGCCAATCAAAGGAAGGATATCCTACTTCTGATTAATTCAAATGCTGGTTGAGTTCAATTTAGTAAAAGTCCCCAGCCATGAAATCTCTTCATCTCAATTTCATTTGAACCAAATTATAATAAAACCATGCAAAAAATAAGTGGGGCACTGCAGGTGAACGTAGTTATAGTAACATGGCTGTTAAGTGGATCTGGCTTCCCCATTAACTTTGCTTCTCGAAAGGCTGCAAAAGACGATCACATGACCTTGGGACACAGCAACGGTCATAACTATGAACCGGTTTTCGAGCATCTGAATTATGATCATCTGATCATGGGAACACTACAAAGGGTCAAAAAATACTTTTTCCGGTGTCATTGTAACTTTGAACGGTCCCTAAGTGAACTGTTGTAAATTGAGGACTATCTGTAGTTGCAACAGCCAGTTCTGGACGACTTTCTGGGCTTTATTTTTTTTCTTTCCACTCAAAGAAAAAAAGAAAAAGAAAAAGGCATATTCACTAGAGTAACATTTCCGTTGGATTTCCAGGTAAGTTGACATACCCAGCGAGAGGTCAGTGCAACGACTGAATCAAGTATTTTTAACCAGATATTTTGGTGCAATCAAAGAGTTTTAAGGAGGGGAAAACAATTCCTCAAGGAATCTTCAAAGTAGTGCTGGAAGCTCTAATTATCTGTGACATTTTTATATATAAAAAAATATAGCTTCTTATAAAGAAGCTTATGAGATAGTATCGTCGCAAGTGGATGAAGCTAACCAAGAGCGAGGGTGGCAGGTCTGTAATAGGCTTTGTTCTGTCTTGGAGGAAGCAATAGCGATAGCAATTAGGCTTATATACCACCCCACATTGCTTTACAGCACAAACAAGCTATATCTGCTTAGAGGAAGTCCTTGACAAAGGAGCCCCAAATTTCCATCGCAGGTGTTAAGTCAGTTTTTCCCCACTTTAAACATCTTTTTTTGAAACAGTTGTTAAGCAAATCGCTGCAGTTAAGTAAGTTAGTAAGGAGCCATGGTGACGCAGTGGTTAGAATGCAGTATTGCAGGTGAACTCTGCCCACAGTCAGGAGTTCGATCCTGACCAGCTCAAGGTTGACTCAGCCTTCCATCCTTCCGAGGTCGGTAAAATGAGGACCCAGATTGTTGGGGGAAACAATGCTGACTCTGTAAAAACTGCTTAGAGAGGGCTGTAAAGCACTGTGAAGCGGTATATAAGTCTATATACGTGCTATTGATATCTTGGGTATCATGTGACCTGAAGGACTGTCATTCGGCACTATACTGTCAATCACTTTGTCTTATCTATCCTTGTGGTTTCCTTCATAAAACGCAGGAGTGGTTTACCATTGTTTCCTTCTGCACAGGATGAAAGGATGCTTTTGTCAATATCACTAAAGGGATCTTCCACTTCCAGCATCTTCATATACTGCTGTTGCTCTATATATTTATTTATCTTTTTAATTTTTTTTTATTCTGCCTTTATTACTTCATAAGTAATTCAAGATGGCAAACATACCTAATACTCCTTCTTCTTCCTCATGTTTTCCCCACAATAACAACCATGTGAGGTGGGTTGGGCTGAGAGAGAATGACCGGCCTAAAGTCACCCAGCCGGCTTTCATACCTACCTAAGGTGGGACTAGAACTCACAATCTCCTGGTGATTGGCCCAAAGTCACCCAGCCGGCTTTCATACCTAAGGCGGGACTAGAACTCACAATCTCCTGGTGATTGGCCCAAGGTCACCAGCCGGCTTTCATACCTAAGGCAGGACTAGAACTCACAGTCTCCTGGTGATTGGCCCAAAGTCACACAGCTGGCTTTCATACCTAAGGCGGGACTAGAACTCACCATCTCCTGGTGATTGGCCCAAAGTCACTCAGCTGGGTTTCATGGCTAAGGGAGGACTAGAACTCACAATCTCCTGGTTTCTAGGCCAGCATATTAACCAGCATATACCTCAAACTCTCTGCTTGCTTTAGCTGCACAGCTGGGTTGGGCGACCCTGCTAGAATTATAAACAGTACTCTTGGCATACACTTTATTATGTATTTATTTGTCAAATTTTTAAACCATTGCTTCTTAGCTCATCCCTTCCAGAAATACACACACAGACACACTCATGAATATACACATACCCCATGATAAGGCATCATAGCAGGATTTTGGATTGAGGAATAAAAATTGCTTTGGCTACATTACGCCTCCTCCACTTCTAAAACAATATGATGCTTGCCACATTCCCAACATAGTCTACTTATTGAGACACTTTATTAACTAAGGATGCTCTCTTCGGTGTTTTAATATCTACAGCGTCTAGATCAGTGATTCTCAACCTTTTCTTGACCACAGACCCTCTTTAAATACCTGTTGTGGCCACCAACCATGGCCACGGACCCCCAAGACTTAACTCAAGATTTAAATCATAACATTTCTTCAAGCCCTCCAGGGGTCCACAGACCACAGATTGAGAACCACTGTTCTAGCTCTTTGAGCACGCAAACAAGAAGACCCAATTCTTTGTAATCAAAGAACAAGCTGCTAGGCCTACCTTGCAGGGGGCCATCCGTAGAGCGAAGCGAAGGACAGCCTGCAGAAGGACAGAGAATAGGGAAGGATGAAGAGGCAAGGAAACAATCAACAGATATTTGAAATCTGCAGCGAAGAGTGGTGTGCAATAAAAGCATCTTTCACGTGGAACATTGTTATGTATTTTGGTAATGAAACATCTGCAAGAAAACCCACCAAGCTCAGAAAGCACCAAGGACTCCACAACTCAACCCTGAACTACAGAGATTCTGTTCTATCTGTGGGAAGAATGTATACATTCATACAACTACATTGGAAACATTATATAGGGAATCACAGGTTAACTAACCCAGGTGTCCAACAAAGTTACAGGTTGACAGCCTCCAAAATCCTTTAAACTTTACAGCAAAAATAAGAATTAATTAAACACTTATTACAAATTGTAAACACACACAAGCAACCACACAAAGCTCAATTAACACAATGTAGACATTGCTCACAGCTCAAATGAAGAGACCCAATCCACATCACTTGACTTAATCAACTGCTTCTCCAGGTCTACACATATACACATCCAAGCCTTTCAAGTCAGTGGTGGGATTCGGCCGGTTCGCACTACTTTGGCAGAACCGGTAGCTAATTTTTTGTTGCCCAGGCACAGAATGGACTTCCAGAAGTGGCATCCACACAGAGAACTGGTTGTTCACATATCTGAATCCCACACTGCTTCAAGTGTTACCCTAGCTCAGTGATGGTGAACCTTTTAGAGACTGTGCCCAAACTGCAACCCAAAACCCACTTATGCATCGTCGAGTGCCGGGTGGGCATGGCCAATTGGGTGGGCCTGGCTGCAGTGGTAACGGCAGACTGGGTGGGACTAAAAAGTTCAATCAATCAATTCCAACTTTGCAAGATCTTTTTTTTTCCCGCGAGAAGTTGAAATTGACTGATTGAACTTTTTTTTTTTTTTTGCACACGGCGGCGGAGGCCTAAAGCGAAAAGGTTTTATAAAACCCAGCTGAAGGCCTAGGACTGGGGCGATGGCACACGTGCCCATAGAGAGGGCTCTGAGTGCCGCCTCTGGCACCCGTGCCATAGGTTTGCCACCACTGCCCTAGCTAGAACAAGCACATATACATTTCCACACCCCTCAAGACCCACACCAAGGACAGGGTCCCCTATAAAATAGCCCTTTTGTACCTCATATTCACTGTAGCTATCCCCACAGGCAAACAGGCAAATGTTTTGGGGAATAAATAAATGTCCTTTTGCCACAGCTGTCTGGATTTCATTCTGATTTATTCTTGCACAACCCTGGCTTGAGTTGGAACCCCAAATTATTCTTCTGATATATCTAGCCCTGCTTTCCTCTGCCTCAAACTTTATCCAGCTCTAAAGCAGGGTTTCTCAGCCTCAGAACCCATGGGTGGACTTCAACTCCCAGAATGCCCCAGTTAGTATGTTGAGGAGAAGAGAAGGAGGTGTCCAATCTTGCTATTATTTTGCTGCTATTACTTCTTACATCATAGAGGTTCCTCATTCCCACCTTCTTTGTTTGTCAACCTTTTCTCTCTCTTTTTTTTTGACAGTTACAGCTGCCACAGCAAACATTATGTGCCTGCTTAGTTTTCTGATTGTTCATTTCCTATTTCTAATTGCCTCTAGGTTTATTAGATTCCCCAGTGCAAAATACAGCTTTTACTCTGAAGTCAAACCTTCGTTTTACCCACAAAGAAATTCCAGCCACCACAAAGACTCCATGAGTAATTGTCCTGACGTATTCTATTAATTATCGTGGCAAAGAAGAAGAAAAAAACATTTTCCCTTTGTTCGTTTTAATATCAAATCTATTGCGGGAAATAAAGTGAGTTGCTTAGCGTAAAAACACAACCGTTTCAACCTGTCCCTGTAACGGGACCCATCGGCCTTCCATTTTTTTATTCATCCTTTGAAGGACAGAAAAGACAAACCAGACATTAGGAAGGAAGACTTAAAGGCGCTTTGGTTAAGAGTTCCCCGTTTGAATAGGCTGACCCCCCAAAAGATGCCTTCAGAAACCAATGCATTGTATTTAACCGACAGTCATTGACTTATGACCACAACGGAGCCCAAAATTTCCACTGCTAAGCAAGACAATTGTTAAATGAGTTTTGTCCCATTTTACGACCTTGCTTGCCAGAGTTGTTAAGCGAATCACCACAATTGTTCAGTTAGTAACGCAGTTGTTAAGCGAATCTGGCTTCCCCATTGACTTTGCTTATCAGAAGGTCGCAAAAGGGGATCGTGTGACCCCGGGACACTGCAACCATCATTAATACATGCCAGCTGCCTAATAATAATAATAATAATAAATAATTAATAATAACAGTAACAATAACAATAACAATAACAATAAAGTTGGAAGTGACCTTAGAGGTCATCTAGTCCCTGCTCAGGCAGGAAACCCTATACCATTTCAGACAAATGGCTGTCCAGTCTCTTCTTAAAAACTTCCAGTGTTGGAGCATTCACTGCTTCTGGAGGCAGGTTGTTCCACTGGTTAATTGTTCTCACTGTCAGGAAGTTTCTCCTCAGTTCCAGGTTGCTTCTCTCCTTGGTTAGTTTCCATCCATTGCTTCTTGTCCTGCCTTCAGGCGCTTTGGAGAATAGCTTGACTCCCTCTTCTCTGGGGCAGCCCCTGAGATATTGGAACACTGCTATCACGTCCCCCCTCGTCCTTCTCTTCATTAAACTAGACATTCCCAATTCCTGCAACCGTTCCTTAAGTGTCCAAATTTTGATCACATGATCACGGGGATGCTGCAGCGGTCGTAAGTGGGAAAATGGTCATAAGTCAATTTTTTTCAGTGAGGTTGTAACTTGAACAATCACTAAACGAATGGTAGTGAGTTGGGTACTACCTGCGTTTGCTTCTCGATCAGCCCAAGGGCTATGCCCAAAGGGGGAAAAAAGTGGTGTTTATTTGAAAAATCAGAGATAGCTCTGAAAAAAAAGAAAAGTACTCGAGAGGATATTTCCGTCTGTGAAGTCCACACTGAGTCTGCTTCCAGCATATCATCACTGCTGTCATTTCAAAAGAGTATTTAACTTCTTTAAGTCTAACAGTGAACATAGAATCATAGAGTTGGGAGCTATCTCAGAGGTCAGTTAGCCCGACTCTTTATTCAATGCATGACCCATGAGAGCAGGGTTTCCTAAACTTAGTGATAGAATAACAGAGTAACAGAGTTGGAAGGGACCCTAGAGGTCTTCCAGTCCAACCCCCCTACTCAAGCAGGAGACCTATACCATTCCAGACAAGTGGCTGTCCAGTCTCTTCTTAAAGACTTCCAGTGTTGGAGCATTCACAGCTTCTGGAGGCAGGTTGTTCCACTGGTTAATATTTCTAACTGTCAGGAAGTTTCTCCTTAGTTCTAGGTTGCTTCTCTCCTTGATCAGTTTCCATCCGTTGCTTCTTGTCCTGCCCTCAGGCGCTTTGGAGAATAGCTTGACTCCCTCTTCTTTGTGGCAGCCCCTGAGATATTGGAACACTGCTATCATGTCACCCCTCGTCCTTCTCTTTGTTAGACCAGACCTACCCAGTTTCTTCAACCATTCTTCGTGTGCGTGGACTTCAATTTCCACAATTCCCATCCACGGCCATGCTGGCTGTGGAATTCTGGGATGTGAGTCCATACACCTGGAAGTTGCCATGGTTTGGGAACAATGTAATACAGCATCTCTAACTGGTCACCTCCCTAACCTCTGTTTGAGCTCTCTACCAGGGAGGGAGAAGGCAGTGGAGACTACCCCCATGAATGAGAAGAAACAGCTGCCTGAGCCAGTCTCTTCCACTTTCTACAGGAAGTACAAGTGGTCCTCAACTTACAACAGTTCATTTAGCAACCATTCAACGTTACAACGGCACTGAAAAAAGTGACTTATGGCTGCTTTTGACACTTATGACCGTTGCAGCACTCCGGCAGTCACGCGATCATAATTCCGATGCTTGGCAACTGGCATGTATTTATGACGGTTGCAGTGTTCCCGGGGTCATGTGATCCCCTTTTGCGACCACCTGACAAGCAAAGTCAAAGGGAAAGCCAGATTCACTTAACAAGGGTGTTACTGACTTAACAACTGCAGTGGTTCCCTTAACAACCATGACAAGAAAGGTTGTTAAAATGGGGCAAAACTGACTTGACAACTGTCTCACTTAGCAATAGAAATGTTGAGCTCCGTTGTGGTCATAAGTTGAGGACTACCCGTATGCAGTCCTCACACTGCAGAACAGGATTTTTAACCTTGGCAACTTCAAGACTTAGAATAGAAAAGAGCTGGAAAGGGACCTTGGAGGTCTTCTAGTCCAGCCCCCTGCTCAAGCAGGAGAACCTGTACCATCTCAGACAAGTGAATGTCCAGTCTCTTCTTAAAATTCTCCAGTGATGGAGCGTCCATGATTTCTGGAGGCAAGCTGTTCCACGGGTTGATTGTCCTCACTGTCAGGAAGTTTCTCTTTAATTCCAGGTTGCTTCTCTCCTTGATCAGTTTCCAACCATTGTTTCTTGTCCTTCCCTCTGGTGCTTTGGTGAACAACCTGACCCCCTCTGCCTTGTGGCAGCCCCTCAGATACTGGAATACTGCTATCATGTCTCCCCTATTTCTTCTTTTGTTTAGACTGGCCAAACCCAGGTCCTGCAGCCGTTCTTCGTATGTTTTAGTCTCCAGGCCTTTGATCATTTTAGTTGCTCTTCTCTGAACTTTTTCCAAACTCTCAACATCTTTTTTGTGGACTTCAACTTCCAGAATTCTCCTGCCAGCCATTTGCATTTTACAATTTACTTCCACAGATAGACAGGCAGACAGATAGATAGATAGCCCATCTTACAGAACATTTGCTCCAAATGAGCTCTCCAGTATATTTCATTCCCAGTCTTTGTGGAAACTCCCCACTTCCATTAATAGCACAATTTCCAGGAGGTGGAGGGATTTAATTGAAAGGGGTTCTGAAATACATTCATAGTTTTCTCTTCTGCCAAGGGCGCAAGAATAAAAAAAATGTATCGCTGAATAATGCCAGGCATTTGTAACCACTCTAATAACTCCACATCATGTGAATTTGCATTTGTTGGGCTGGAGAAAAAGAAATAATTGGGACTTCAGAACTGATAGAAAATTGTGCTGATTCCTGGCAAATGAGAGAAAGAGAGAGACAAAGAGAGAAAACACCGGAGAAAGAATTTTGGATTCTAGCCACCGAAAAGTTGACACTGGACTTATAAAGGAAAAACATCATTCTCTGACCTAATTCTCAAGAATAGAAAATAGAATAATAAGGTTGGAAGGGACCTTGGAGGTCTTCTAGTCCAAACCCCTGTTCAAGTAGGAGATCCTGTATTGTCCCAGACAAATGGCTGTCTTCTTGAAAACCTCCAGTGATGGGGCACCCACAACCTCTGAAGGCAAGTCGCTCCACTGATTAATTGTTCTCACTGTCAGGAAATTTCTCCTTAGTTCTAGGTTGCTTCTCTCTTTAATGATTTTCCACCCGTTACTTCTTATCCTGCCCTCCGGTACTTTGGAGAATAGGACACTTATCATGTTCCACTTAATCCTTCTCTTCATTAGACAAGACATACCTGGTTCCCTCCATCGTTCATCAGCCAAAAAGCAATAACTATTGAAAATTTCTCGAGGTGAAATCTTACCCTGTGTTTTGAAGAACTGAGAGTCTTTCACGCTGGGCAATCGAGCCAAGACAGTAGCTATAAGAAGCAAAATAAAAGATTGTGTTGAAACCCAACGGCTCGAAGGTCAATATGCAATCCAATCTGCAAATCAATACCATAACAGTAGGATGTTTTATCTTTTGTTACCTTTGTATAATTTTAGGCAAGAAGACACCTAAATATAGTTTGTAATCCAATAGAAGAGAAGATTTGTAATTCGGGGTGCAACTGTGAGATCCTCGGTGCTCTCTGAGCTTGGTTGTTTTCTTGCAGACCTTTCATTACCCAACTAGGTAACATAATCAGTGCTAGAAGGGAGAGGTGTTTGTGGGGGGGAGGAGGAGGAGGAGGAGGAGGAGGAGGAGGAGGACTGTGGGGTCCTTGGGGCTCTCTGAATTTGGTTGCTTTTTGCAGACATTTCATTAGTCAACTATGTAAATCATCAGTGCTAGAAGGGAGAGGTGTTTGTGGAGTGGAGGAGGAGGAGGAGGAGGAGAAGGAGGAGGAGGACAACTGTGGGTCCTTGGTGCTCTCTGAGCTTGGTTGTTTTCTTGCAGACCTTTCATTACCCAACTAGGTAACATCATCAGTGCTAGAAGGGAGAGGTGTTTGTGGAGTGGAGAAGAAACAGCAGCAGCAGCAGGAGGAGGAGAAGGAGAAGGAGAAGGAGAAGGAGAAGGAGAAGGAGAAGGAGAAGGAGAAGGAGAAGAAGGAGAAGGAGGAGAAGGAGAAGGAGAAGGAGGAGAAGAAGGAGAAGGACAACTGTCGGGTCCTTGGTGCTCTCTGAACTTGGTTGTTTTCTTGCAGACCTTTCATTACCCAACTAGGTAGCATCATCAGTGCTTGAAGGGAGTGGATTTGCATTGATGATGTTACTTAATTGGGTAATGAAATGTCTGCAAGAAAACAACTGAGCTCAGAGAACAACAAGGACCCCCCAGTTCAACCCTGAGCTGCCACAGGTCCCATCTGTCCACCAGCCAGAAGACCACTGGTGAATTATAGCATGCTCTGCATCAGTAGATGTAGAAGGTCACATAGAAAACAATCCTCTGAGGCCTCTTTTAAGGGGAGAAGACAGGAAGATGAATCGCCCATCACACAAGAGGGGCATATCCGCTTGCCAACTGTCTTGCTTAACAACAGAAATTTGGGGCTTAGCTGTGGTCCTAAGTCAAGGACTACCGGTAATATGATGTAAGTTTAGAGAGAGAGTTTGAAATATACCTATAAATCTCCCCCAGCAAAAAACGACCTTATTTCACTCTGATCCCCATCATTTCTTGCTCCTCACAGTTATTGGAGTATCCGCAGCGAACAGTATAAAGCTTAAAAGGAGACCAAGAAATAAGAGATGGTGCAAAGGAAAAGAACCAAATGATGGATGGACTCACCTGTCCGGCCAATGACCGATACAGGGTCACTCTCTCCTGTAACGTAGACTGCAATTACGGTCACTGTATAAACTCTAGCAGCCAGAAGAGAATGGAGAACAATGGACTGGATCCTGCCAGACACTGTTATCTGTAGAAAGGAAAACATAAGATTTTTTTTTTACAACCTAGCAATATGATTTTAAGACTCAACAGGACAAATACTGTAACTAATGAATAACTGGAGACAGGACAAGAAGAATGGGTGGGAACTAATCAAGGAGAGAACCACTCTAGAACGAAGGAGAAATTTCATGACAGTGAGAACAATCCATCAGTGGAACTACTTGCCACTAGAAGTTATGGATGCTCCAACACTGGAGCTTTTAAAGAAGAGATTGGACAAGCCTTTGTCTGAAATGGTATATAGGGTCTCCTGCTTGAGCAGGGGATTGGACTAGATGACCTCCCTTCCAACTCCATTATATTGTTAATTGCTGATATCGATAAAAGACAATATTTGTAGCTCAGAAGTGAACTGTGGAGACCTTGGTGCTCTCTGAGCTTCTACAGGTAGCCCTCGACTTGCAAATAGTTCATTTAGTGACCGTTCAAAGTTACAACCGCCCTGAAAAAAGTGACTTAGGACCATTTTTCATACACTTATGACCGTTGCAGCATCCCCGTGGTCACATGATTTACATTCAGATGCTTGACAATTGGTTCATATTTATGACGGTCGCCGCGTCCCCAGGGGTCATGTGATCCCCTTTTGCAACTTTCTGACAAGCAAAGTCAATGGGGAAGCCAGACTCACTTAACAGCCGTGTTACTCATTTAACAACTGCAGTGATTCACTGAACAACTGTGGCAAGAAAAGTCAAGAAAAATGGGGCAAAACTGACTTAATAACTGTCTCGCTTAGCAATAGAAATGTTGAGCTCCGTTGTGGTCATAAGTTGAGGACTACCCGTATGCAGTCCTCGCACTGCAGAACAGGGTTTTCAACCTTGGCAACTTCAAGACTTAAAATAGAATAGAGCTGGAAGGGACCTTGGAGGTCTTCTAGTCCAGCCCCCCGCTCAAGCAGGAGAACCTATACCAGTGATGGCGAACTTTTAGAGGACTGAGTGCCCAAACTGCAACCCAAAACCCACTTATGCATCGTCGAGTGCCGGGTGGGTGTGGGCCCATGGCTTGGCATGGCCAGTTGGTGGGCGTGGCCATTGGTGTGCGTGGGTGGGTGGGCATGGCTGTGGTGGTAACGGCAGACAGGGTTGGGACTAAAAAGTTTCAAATCAATCAATTCCAACTTTGCAAGATCTTTTTTTTCCGTGAGAAGTTGAAATGACTGATTGAACCTTTTTTTTTTTTGCACACAGCGGCGGAGGCCAAGCGAAAAGGTTTTATAAAACCCAGATGAAGGCCTAGGACCGGGGCGACGGCGCGCGGCCCACAGAGAGGGCTCTGAGTGCCGCCTCTGGCACCCGTGCCATAGGTTCGCACCACTGCCCTATACCATCTCAGACAGGTGAATGTCCAGTCTCCTCTTAAAAATCTCCAGTGATGTTACTAATTTAACAACTGCAGTGGCAAGAAAAGCCAAGAAAAATGGGGCAAAACTCACTTAACAAATATCGCACTTAGCAACATAAATGCTGGGCTCAATTAAGGCCGTAAGTCGAGGACTACCTGCAATTATCACTGATGTCGTTACCTAGTGTGATAATGAAATATCTGCAAGAAAACTACCAAGCTGAGAGAGCACCAAGGACCCCACATAACGCTTGGAAATACCCCCTTTTCCTTAAACCTGCATTAATACCCCAAGTATAGTGATTGTAAATAACAAATGCTAAGTTTCAACAGACCTCGGATTCCTCACTACAAGTAGTCGGGACGAGAATTTCCATTACTAAACAAGGTGGTTGTTAAGTGAATCACACCCAATTTTACCCTCTTTACTGCCACGGTTGTTAAGTGGATCACTGCGGTTGTTAAGCGAATCATCTGATTGTTACGCAAATCCCCTACTGACTTGGTTTGTTGGAAGCTGACAGGCAAGGTCACAAAGATTGCATAACCATGGCAGGACACAGCAGCCATTGTAAATACATGCCGGTTGCTAAGACGCCCGCATTGGGATCACACGACCGTGGGGTTGTAAGTAGGCGGGCCGCTGTTAAGTCACTTTTTTTCAGTGTCGTTGTAACTTCAAATTGTCACTAAATGAAATGGTTGTAAGTCGAGGACTTCTTGTGTGGAATTTTATCAGGGACCTATCCCTACTTTTGTCTCCGGTGCAAGACAATTGTGCAGTAGCTTAGTTGAGACACCGTGTCTGATCCATAATCATCCAGCAAGGGGAAGAGTTACCCAGAAATTGGAATCCGATTCTCCTTGATTGAAATTTATTATGCTATCAAGGGTAAGTCGGATCAGTAAGAGATGAGATTGTAGAGAACTATTAAAAAAAAAAATTCTTCCGCTGTAAAAGCTAAAGGTTGACCTTGAATCTGTATCTCTCTGTTTATCTTTTCTTATAGCTGGTGGAAATAAAATGGAAGTCCCTCAGATAAGACACTTTTTTAAAAAAAAAAACGTGTCCTAAAAATATAGAATGGAGGCTGCATTTCCACTCGAACAGCTCATGTGTATTAATACAGGTAGTCTTCGACTTACGAGCATTCATTTAGTGACTGTTCAAAGTTACAATGGCGCTGAAAAAAGTGACATAGGACCGTTGCTTTGGAGAATAGGTTGACCCAGACGAAATGTGCTCTTACCGAGGCATTATAAAGTGATATTAACACTTCACATGATCTTGATTCTATCCCTCTGCTAACCAGAAATTGAACAGAGATTAGATTGGTCCCGACCCTATTCACCTTACAGAAAGCTTTGAAGACACAGTTTTGCCATCTGGGCTGACGATCCAGTTGTGGTGCAGAGCCCGTTGAATGATTATGCTGAGTGCTGTGGATGTTTCTGGTAGCTCAGCTGATATGTTATGGTTTTAACATGCTTTCACAGTAGGTATTTTGGCTTCTTTCACTTGCATTTTGTTGGTTTTATTGATGTGTTCATTATTGTAAACTGCCCAGAGTCACACATGTGAGATGGGCAGCTAAATGGAAGGAAGGAAGGAAGGAAGGAAGGAAGGAAGGAAGGAAGGAAGGAAGGAAGGAAGATTTTTATGAGGGAGGAGGGAGGAGGAAGGAAACGAAGGAAGGGAGATTTTATGAGGGGGAGGGAGGGAGGGAGGGAGGGAGGAGGGAAGGAAGGAAGGAAGGAAAGAAGGAAGGAAGGAAGGAAAGAAGGAAGGAAGGAAGGAAGGAAGGAAGGAAGGAAGGAAGGAAGATTTTTATGAGGGAGGAAGGAGGGAGAAGGAAGGAAGGAAGGAAGGAAGGAAGATTTTTAGAGGAAGAAAGGAGGAAGGACGGAAGGAAGGAAGAATGGAAGGAAGGAAGGAAGGAAGGAAGAAGGAAGAGAAGAAGGAAGGAAGGAAGATTTTAGAGGGAGGAGGAATTAAGATTATGAGGGGGGAAGGAGAGGAAAGAAAGGAGATTTTTATGAGGGGGGAGGGAGGAAGAGGAGGGAGGAAGGAAGGGAGGAGGGAGGAGGAGGAAGATTTTTATGAGGGAAGGGAGGAAGGAATTAAGAGTTTTATGAGGGAGGAGGGAGAAGAAGGAAGGAAGGAATGAAAGAAAATGAAGAAAGGAGGAGGAAGGAAGGAAGGAAGGGAAGGAAGGAAGGAAGGAAGAAGGAAGGAAGGAAGGAAAAGGAAGGAAGATTTTTTATTGAGGGAGGAAGGAATTAAGATTTTTATGAGGGAGAAGGGAAAGAAAGGAGATTTTTATGAGGGGGAGGGAGGGAGGAGGGAGGAAGGACGGAAGGAAGGAAGATTTTCCCGGAGGAAGGAAGGGAGGGAGGAAGGGAGGAAGGAGATTTTTATGAGGGAGGGAGGAAGGAATTAAGAGGTTTTATGAGGGAGGGAGGGAGGGAGAAGGAAGGAAGGAAGGAAGATTTTTATGAGGAAGGAAGGAAGGAAGGAAGAAGGAAGGAAAGGACGGAAAGGAAGATTTTTATGAAGGAGGAAGGAATAAGATTTTTATGAGGGAGGAAGGAAAAGAAAGAAAGGAGATTTTTATGAGGGGGGGGGAGGGAGGGAAGAAGGAAGATTTTTATGAGAGGGAGGGGGGGGGAGGAAGGAGGAAGGAAGGAAGGAAGGAAGGAAGGAAGGAAGGAAGGAAGGAGGAGGAAGAAGAAGATTTTTATGAGGGAGGGAGGAAAGGAATTAAGATTTTTTATATGGAGGGAGGGAGGAAAGGGAGGAAAGAAGAAGGAAGGGAGATTTTTGTGAGAGGGGGGGGAGGGAGGGAGGGAGGGAGGGAGGGAGGAAGGAAGGAAGGAAGGAAGGAAGGAAGGAAGGAAGGAAGGAAGGAAGGAAGGAAGGAATCAGTCAAGCAAGCAAGTAAGCAAGCAAGCAAACCAGCAAGTCATCACACATAGCTCTCATTGCTAGATTTCTCCATGATTTTGCCTGGAGGATATTTTCCATCTAAATCTTTACTTCCATTTAATACCAAACCTTGAACCCAGGTGGTGGGAAGAGGGTCTTGCCTGTCCGTTCTGCATACCGTGTCTTGCTGCTTGCTGTGACTCCGTTCTGGACTGTAGCTGATTCTGTAGTGCTGAACTGCTGCGTCAGGAGGAGTCCAGTGAACCCGAAGGCTGCTGGGAGTTTCCGAATCCACATAGAGATTTGTGGGTGGGTTCTTGGCAGCTGAAAAGAAAGAAAACTCTGGAGAGCGATCTCATGGAAGTGAGAACGGAGCTGTATGAGAAGGATCGGCAAAGCCTGGGGGCGGTGGAGTCAAGAGAGGAATTAGCCTGGAATTATTACAATCCCACAAACAGTCTACGTCCAACCCCTCTTGAATTCCATTACACCTTAAATACAGGTAGTCCTCAACTTATGACCACAACTGAAGCCAAAATTTCTGTTGCTAAGTGAGACATTTGTTAAGTGAGTTTTCTCCATTTTACGACTTTTCTTACCACAGCTGTTAAGTGAATCACTGCAGGTGTTAAGTTAGTAACATGCTTGTTAAGTGAATCTGGCTTCGGCATTGACTTTGCTTGTCAGAAAGTTGCAAAAGGGGTTTACATCAGCGGTCCCCAACCTTTCCAGCTTAATGGCCCGGACCAGTGTGCGGGGGGAGGGGGGGCATGTAAGTGGCAGGTTGAAGCTTCGCGCACAAGGAGAGGGTGCTTGTGCTCACGCATGAAGCTCCACTCATGTGAGTGGAGGGTGCTCATGTGACTGGAGCTTCACGCGCAAGCGCCCTCTGGTTGCTCAAGTGGAGCTTTGCATGCGCACGCTTGCCCATTTCTCCTGTGGCCTGGTTTTGAACAGGCCGCGGCCCAATAGTGGACTGCGGCCTGGGGGTGGGGGGACCTCTGGATTACATGACCGAGGACACTGTAACTGTCATAAATATGAGTCAGTTGCCAAGTGTCTGAATTCTGATCATGACCATGGGCATGCTGAAATGGTCATAAGTGTGAAAAATGGTCATGTCACTCTTTTCAATGCAGTTGTAACTTCAAACAGTCATTAAATAAACTGTTGTAAGTTGAGGACTACCTGTAATGCCAGTTTAGTCCTGGCCGTTCGTTAACTAGGTTCTTGTGTATAGGCATGAGCAATAAATCAGCTTAATTAGAAGTTAGTGTATGGTTTGGATTCTTCACATCTGACACAAGCCCTTCATTTATCCTAAGCCAGGGGTCCCCAACCGCCGGTCCGTGGCCCAGTACCGGTCCGCAGCATGCCAGCAACCGGGCTGAATCCATGGGATTCAGGCAGCACACAAAATCACACACTTCTCTCCATGGAACCGGTCCCTGGTGCCCAAAAGGTTGGGGACCTCTGTCCTAAGCCGTCTGCAATTCCCCTTTTACCCTTCCCACTGTCCCTCTATGGTTGAAATTGCTACATTTTCCAGTTGTAGGAAATTAATATAAGAATATTTCCTACTAATCTCCGTCAGCAGAGATCTTTGGTCAAAGACCCAATTCCATTATCTGTTTGGAGACAATATACGTTTGCTGATTAACTGTGCAGCCAGTAAGACATTCAGACCCAGATAAATAATACAAATCATTTTTATTGATGTCCTACTGATTAAAAATAACCCCACGGAAAATGTGAAACAAAATTTATACTCTCTTGGATAATGTTACGAGCTCCCTCCGGAACCTTGGAAAATAGAAAAGGGTTTTGCAAGGAGCGCAGAATGTCAAATGAGGAAGTGCTAAACTCCCCCCAAAAATATTCAAAGAAGGGATTTCACACAGCCAGAAACTACCTTGCACTCTGGAGATGAAGTTCTGTTCCTGTGGCTCTTCTGATTTTAATTATACTGATAATAATTTTCATGGTAATTGCATGCATTTTATGCTGATGCTTTATGTTTGCATTTTGTCTTGAGGTTGGAAGTCACCCAGAAAAGCAGAAAGATGGGGCATAAATGCAATCATCACCACCATTTTGAAGTGGCAACTGGGATGATTTCCAAATAAATGCAGGAAAAGAGTAATAAACTGGTATGGGCTATCAAATGTGGGAGAAAAATATGAGGATCTTGTATGAAATAGGACAGGGGAGAAACTGAGGCATACAAATGGGACAAGTGAAAATTCCTTGGCACCAGTAAAAAAACAAACTACTTTTTATATTTTATTTTATTTTACACAGATTATCACGGAGAAAATCTATGTCGATGGCACATAATCAATCAGTCAATGAACTATAGAGCTTTCCATTAAAACACCATTGCCTTGTTAGAGCCTGAAGAGAGAACATGAAATAATGATTTTTTTATGAACAAGACCAACAGCATGAAGTTGTTCTACGCATGAATTAGGAGAACAGTAGCACAAAACTGGCAAGAAGAATTAACATAATACAGGTAATCCTCAACTAACAACTATTCATTTAATGACTAACATTACAATGGCACTGAAAAAGGGACATGACTCTCTTTCACACTTGTGGTTGTTGCAGCATCCCTGTGGTCACGTGATCAAAATTTGGACACTTGGCAACTGACTCATATTTATGACGGTTGCAGTGTCCCAAGGTTATGTGATCCCCTTTTGCAACCTTCTCACAAGCAAAGTCAATGGGGGAGCCAGATTCACTTAACAACCGTGTTACTAACTGAACAACTGCAGTGATTCACTTAACAACTATGGCAAGAAAGGTGGTAAAATGGGGCAAATTCATTTGACAACTGTCTCACATAGCAACCGAAATTTTGGGCTCATTGTGGTCATAAGTCAAGGACTACCTATACTCAAATCCCGCTTCTTCAAATATTCCGTTTTTGAATCTTGCTGAACTTACTTTTAATTCCAGCCACTCATATTAAAAAATGATCCTTTGTTTCTGGATACAATAAATAGCCTTGGTGGATTCTGAAGTTGAAAAGCATCAGATTCCAGATATAGTGAAACCTTATAGCCATGTTATAACTAGACACTCTATCTTATATTGTACAGATATATCTGCTGGTGAGTCTGATTATCTTTGCATAGACGTGGACTGAACGTGAGATAAATGTAGTGGATTTGATGCTACAGGTGATCCTTGATTTACGACCACAATTGAGCCTAACATTTGTTGCTACGCAAGACAGTTTGTCATGGAATTTGCCCAGCAGCTGTTCAGATGAAATCGGAGACACTAATACAAACTTGTGGTCTTTGTTATCATCCAGAAAGAAACAAAACAAGATGGTCAGGAACATCATGAGGTAAATTAAACAATATACACACACAGGCGGGGGGGGGGAGGGAAACTCCCCCTTTATACCCACAACAACCAATCATAGTGGAGATTGCATCATGCATGAGTCAGCACTCCCTAACTTAGGGGTGGGGAACCATGGCCCATTTATGACTTGTGGACTTCAACTCCCAGAATTCCAGTGGCTGGCTCAGGAATTAGTTCAACTCTATATGTCCCATTTGGACCATAAGAAAGGCTATGAGCGCAAAAGAATTGAGGCCTCTGAGCTATGGTGCTGGAGAAGACTCCTGCGAGTCCCCTGGACTGCAAGGCGATCAAACCGGTCAGTCCTAGAGGAGATCAACCCCGACTGCTCTTTAGAAGGCCAGATCCTGCAGTTGAAACTCAAGTACTTTGGCCACCTAATGAGAAGGAAGGACTCACTGGAGAAGAGCCTAATGCTGGGAAAGATTGAGGGCAAGAGAAGAAGGGGACGACAGAGAATGAGGTGGCTGGATGGAGTCACTGAAGCAGTAGGCGTGAGCTTCAATGGACTCCAGAAGATGGTAGAGGACAGGAAGGCCTGGAGGAACGTTGTCCATGGGGTCGCGATGGGTCGGACACGACTTCGCAACTAACAACAACAACAAATATGTCCCATGGAGACGATTTTCTAAGTCAGCTAAAGTAGCTTGAATACCAGTTCAGTTTTTAGGGTGAAAATAGGGGATTTGTTTATTTCCTTCGCTTATTTGTTTGATTTATATATCTGCCCAATTTCACATAAGTGATTCTGGGCAGCTTACAATAAAATAGATAAAAACCATAAAAACCTAATAGAAAATAAAAATAAACATAGCAGCTGAAGCTTCATAAAAAAAAATCAACAAAACGGTTGGCTGAATCACATAAATAGGGAAACTGTCCAGGAACGACTTGGAGGTAAATATCTAAGACTGCCCTCAAAAAAATGGGAGATTTTCTGCTCCATCAAGCAAGTCTTGAGCAAAAAAATGAATGTGATTGCTTAAAAACTAAGCTCCTGCCCCAGAAGACCATTAAACTATATCCTCCTCCTCCTCCTCCTCCTCCTCCTCCTCCTCTACAAAGTTCTCGTTCTTGCTCTTCTGGCACCCTCAAAACTTTAAACTACATTGCAATTGTTTACATGAACAACTCCATACTTGGGTGTGCTTTTGAATAGTGGTGCTGGAGAAGACTCCCTTGAACTACAAGGAGATCCAACTGGTCAATCCTAAAGGAAATCAAACTTCCCACACTGGAAGATTTTAAGAAGAGACTGGACAACCATTTGTCTGAAATGGTATAGGGTTTCCTGCCTGAGCAGGGGGTTGGACTAGATGACCTCCAAGGGACAGATACTGAAGCTGAAGCTCAAATATTTTGGCCACCTAATGAGAAGACTCGTTGGAAAAGATTCTGATATTGGGAAAGATGAAAAGCAAAAGGAGAAGGGAATAGCAGAAGATGAGATAGAATAGAATAACAGAGTTGGAAGGGACGTTATAGGTCATCTAGTCCAACCCCCCACCCAAGCAGGAGCCAGTCTCTTCTTAAAAGGTTCCAGTGATGGAGCTCCCACAACATCTGAAGGCATGCAGCTCCATTGCTTGATTGTTCTCACTGTCAGAACATGTCTCCTTATTTCTAGGTTGAATCTCTCCTTGATCAATTTCCATCCGTTATTCCTTCTCTGGCCTTCGGGTGTTTGGAAAATAGGTTGACCCCCTCCTCTCTGTGAGACCCCCTCAAATATTGGAAGACTGCTATCATGTCTCTCCTGGTCCTTCTCTTCGCTAGACAAGCCATGCCCAGTTCCTGTAACTCTGCTTGGTTAGAGTGTCATCGACACATTAAACATGAATTTGGGCAAACTCCAGGAGACTGTGGAGGCCTGGCATGCTGTGGTCCATGGGATCGCGAAGAGTCAGACGTGACTTAGCAACTGAACAACGACAACCAATACTTGGGTGGCAAAGTACCTCCAATCGGGCAATGAACCAAAATGTTTTTAGGTCTAATTTTGGAAAAGATGACCATTTAATATTTATTTGCTATGTATATGTAGGGATGTGGGTCTATATATATGTTGTACATAGTATGTTTAGGTGTGTGTCATGTATATGTTTCACTTTGAGAGCGGGCAACTAAATTTCATTTTTTATGTGTGCCATTGTGCCCACAATATAAAAATGACAATAAAGGTTATTTATCTTTATTTATCTTTATTACACTTTGAGTTCAGACAAGGCCATCACACTTCGCAAGAGGAGATACTTCACTCAGATAACATTTACCCACAATAGAAACATCGGTGTTTCCTATTTTGGTTTTCAGCAGAGCCGAGAGAAATCTTAGATTGTTGTGTTGAACCTGACTGGTCCCTCTCCTTTTGCGTGCGAAGTTTCTGTTTCACCGGAGCCAAACCAAAAGTTTATTGAGCGTATTTTCCTCCAGGCCATGGATACTTTCCAAGACACCATGGAGAAGCAAAGGATTGCAGCTGATCTACTCATTCTACTACCATGTAGGAGGCCCACATATTACGTCAGCAGCCAGTGTTCCTAACATTTTTAATGCTTTTTTTTTAATAGATGTTCTTGGTAGATTTTTTTTCTTTACAAGAATTTATTTCATCTATAAAGTATGAATACGGAATAACAGAGTTGGAAGAGATTTTGGAGGTCTTCTAGTCCAATCCCCTGCTCAAGCAGGAGACCCTACACCATTTCAGACAAATCCTTGTCCAGTCTCTTAAAAACCTCCAGTGAGGGAGCACCCACAACTTCTGGAAGCAAGTCCTTCCACTGGTTAATTGCTCTCACTGCCAGGAAATTCCTCCTTAGTTCTAGAGTGGTTCTCTCCTTGATTATTTTCCATCCATTGCTTCTTGTCTTGCCTTCTGGTGCTTTGGAAAATAACAGAATAAGAGAATAACAGAGTTGGAAGGGATTTTGGAGGTCTTCTAGTCCAGGGCTTTTCAACCTTTTCACCGACTGTACCACTTTTAGGATATGGCAATATTCGAGTACCACCTAGCAAGGTGTCAAAAACTTGATGACCAAAAAAAAAAAAAAACCCTGTTCAAAGTTGCAATTGCACTGAAATGACTTATGGCCATTTTCACACTTATGACCATTGCAGCATGCCCAGGATCACGTGATTTATATTTGGATGCTTGGCAACTGATTCATATTTATGATGGTCACAGTGTCCCAGGGTCATGTGATCCCCTTTTGCAACCTTTTGACAAGTAATGTCAATGGCAGGGCTGCTGGTGGCCAAGTGCTAAGGCAGGACTTCCCTCCCTCCCTCCTTCTTTCTCATGCCCACCTCCTTCTGAAGGAAGAATTTGAACCACCACCCCCATATTTTTTCTCTTCCATATATTCATCAAACAAGGAAAAGCCTCCAGAAACAGAAAAGACAAACTGCTGAGTGAAGTAGCTTAAAAAGGCACATTCCTCTTTAAGAATTAGCTACTGGTTAGAAAGGAAAGTAAGAAAGAAAAAAAATGTAGTAAGTATTGGCTGCCGGCTAAGGCAGCCTCCCCAAATGACTCCATTCATAAGTAAAGGAATCTACAGGCAAAATCCATTCAGGAGAAAAATACTTCAAAATCCCTTGCAGCAAAACTTACAGCTAACAATAGCAGCTAACACCAGCCATCAGCCAAATAGAAATTGCCAAACACTCCTTCAGAACACAAAGCCCACATTGCACAAATCCCAGAACTTCAAAGTCACAAAAACACATAAGAATCCTTCCACTCTCCATCTCCCTCCCTCCCTCCTTCTCTCCTCCGTGCCTCTGCAGCTCCAGAGGACTCTCACTGTAAGTCCTTGCCTGTGCTGGCTCTTTCCCTCCCCCACTACACTTGGCTAGGCAGGGCTGCGTACCACCTGCCACTTGTTAATGTACCACAAGTGGTACACGTACCACAGGTTGAAAAGCCCTGTTCTAGTCCAACCCCCTGTTCAAGTAGGAGACATTTCAGAGAAGTGGCTGTCCAGTCTCTTCTTAGAAACCTTCAGCAATGGAGCACCCACAACTTCTGGAGGCAAGCTGTTCCACTGATTAATTGTTCTAACTGTCAGGAAATTTCTCCTTAGTTCTAGGTTGCTTCTCTCCTTGATTAGTTTCCATCCGTTGCTTCTTGTCCTGCCTTCAGGTGCTTTGGAGAATAGCTTGACTCCCTCTTCTTTGTGACAACCCCTGAGATATTGGAACACTGCTATCATATCACCCCTCGTCCTTCTTTTTATTAAACTAGACATATACCCAATTCCAGTAACCATTCTTTATATGTTTTAGCCTCCAGTGCCCTAATCATATTTGTTGCTCTTCTCTGCACTTTTTCTAGAGTCTCAACATCTTTTTTTACATTGTGGAGATCAAAACTGGATGCAGTATTCCAAGTGTGGCCTTATCAAGGCATTATAAAGTGGTACTAATACTTCACATGATCTTGATTCTATCCTTCTGTTAATGCAACCTAGGATTGCACTGGCTTTTTTTTTTTTTTGGCTTCTGCCGCCCACTGCTGGCTCATATTTAAGTGATTGTCTACTAGGACTCTGAGATTATTACCTCTCACAATTACTGCTATTGAGCCACGTTTCACCTAATCTACACCTGTACATTTGGTTTTTCTTGCCCACGTGTAAATTTAGCCTCACCTTTCTCTACATTGAATTTCATTTTGTTAAATTGAAGTTCTGTAAAGTTCAGTACGAGTCCTAACCTTCTGCAAAAGAATTTCTCAGAACCTTACCTCCATTCTTCTTAGATAGTATATTTTAGATGCCATGCAGGCTAAAAAAAAAAAAAAAAGAGTTCTTCGCTTCTTCCTTTTTAATTCAGGAACATCAATAAAAAGTGGATACATTTCTTCCCCCCCCCCTCAGATGGGAAATGTGGAGGTGGAGACAGTGATTCAGATCCGTCTGTATCTTGGACATCCTCTGTAGGAGGAGAGGATGTAACAGCGGGGGCTCTTTAGCTTAGAGAAAACTTGCTTAGTTATGATTGATGTTAGGGTGAAAATACATGGCGAAGATATTGTGAACAGGAAGCAGTCTTTCTCATTTCCCACAATAGCAAAACTGGAGGCCAACAAATCCAAATGTCTAAAAAAAGTTTTTAACTGCATAGAAGGAAACGTTTTTTTCTTCATGCGACATGTCACCAACTGTGGGTCCTTGGTGCTCTCTGAGCTTGGAGGTTTTCTTGCAGACGTTTCCTTACCAAACTAGGTAACATCATCAGTGCACCAGTTTGTGTACTATGCTGCCCCAAGATGTAGTGTTGGCTTCTGGTGTAAGTGGCTTTGGAAGGAAACCGGATCAATTCCTGCAGAATATGTCTCTTAATGGCCACGAGCCTTCAGGCAGATGGCAGCATAATTCTACGTACCAGAATACAAAATAAGCGAGTTGGAAGGGATCTTGGAGGTCTTCTAGTCCAACCCTCTGCTCAAACAGGAGTCCCTATATCATTCTGGACGAATGACTATCCAGTCTCTTCTTAAAAGCCTCCAGTGATGATGGAGCACCCACAGCTTCTGAAGCAAGCAGTTCCACTGATTGTTTTCACTGTCAAGAAATTTCTCCTTAGTTCTAGGTTGGATCTAATTGGATCTAGGTTAGATCTCAGTTCTAGGTTGGATACCAGATACATGGAAACAGTGTCAGAGAAAGACAACTTTGGTCTCGTATTGAGAGCTTCCTAGACGCATCTGGCGGGCCACCATGCAAGATACAATGCTGGATAACTGTCCCAAATCTGATCAAGCAGGGCTCTTAATAATAATAATAAAGTTGGAAGGGACCTTGGAGATCATCTAGTCCAACCCCCTGCTCAGGCAGGAAACCCTATACCATTCTGGACAAATGGTCATCCAATCTCTTCTTAAAAACTTCCAGTGTTGGAGCATTCACAGCTTCTAGAGGCAAGTCATTCCACTGATTAATTGTTCTCACTGTCAGGAAGTTTCTCAGTCCCAGATTGCTTCTCTCCTTGGTTAGTTTCCATCCGTTGCTTCTTGTCCTGCCTTCAGGCGCTTTGGAGAATAGCTTGACTCCCTCTTCTTTGTGGCAGCCCCTGAGATATTGGAACACTGCTATCATGTCCCCCCTCGTCCTTCTGTTCGTTAAACTAGACATACCCAATTCCAGCAACCGTTCCTGATATGTTTTAGCCTCCAGTCCCCTGATCATCTTTGGTGCTCTTCTCTGTACTCTTTCGAGAGTCTTCTCCTATTCATGTTCTTCTATGCACAGAGTGGCTACGAGCAAAAATGATCTTTAAGCTCTGTCGTAGGGTTGCTGAGACGATGCAAAATATTATGCATCAAAGTTACATAATATACGATCTCTCTGATAGGAGCAGTGGTCTCTTGCCACAGAATTCTGCGTCCTTGCAGCGATCGTTTCCAGTCTCCCGAATATAACAGTAACTTTCCATTATTAGGGAGAAATAGTTAGAAAGAGGATGGCTTCTGTCTTTACATGACTTCTTTCTTAGTAAGATGACCTCTTACTGAGAAGCTGATATTAGAACGTACAGTATAACGTGAAATAATAGAGTTGGAAGGGATCTTGGAAGTCTTCTAGTCCAATCCCCTGTTCAAGCAGGAGACCCTATAGCAGAGTTCCACAACTTTTCCGGGTTGGCAGCCCAGAATAAATAAAAAATAAATAAAATAATAAAATAATAAAATAAATAATAAAATAAAATAAATAAAATAAAATAAAATAAAATAAAATAAAATAAAATAAAATAAAATAAAATAAAATAAAATAAAATAAAATAAAATAAAATAAAATAAAATAAAATAAATAAAATAAATAAAATAAAATAAAAAAATAAAATAAAATAAAATAAAATAAAATAAAATAAAATAATAAAATAAAATAAAATAAAATAAAATAAAATAAAATAAAATAAAATAAAATAAAAAAATAAAATAAAATAAATAAAATAAAATAAAATAAAATAAAATAAAATAAAATAAAATAAAATAATAAAATAAAATAAAATAAAATAAAATAAAATAAAATAAAATAAAATAAAATAAAATAAAATAAAATAAAATAAATAAAATAAATAAAATAAAATAAAATAAAATAAAATAAAATAAAATAAAATAAAATAAAATAAAATAATAAAATAATAAAATAATAAAATAATAAAATAATAAAATAAAATAATAAAATAAAAATAAAAAAATAAAATGAAATGAAATGAAATAAAATAAAATAATAAAATAAAGATATCCTCTGTTCTTATCCTGCTTTCATTCTCTTGTTCTGATTCCTCACGGCCCAATGGATCACAGCATGCCAGGCCCCTCCCCCGTCCTCCATTGTCTCTCAGAGTTTTCCCAAATTCATGTTCATTGTTCATCTGACCATCTCCTCCTCTGCTGTCCCCTTCTCCTTTTGCCTTCCATCTTCCCCAACATCGGGGTCTTCTCCAAGGAGTCCTCTCTTCTTCTTAAATGGTGGCCAAAGCATTTGAGCCTTCAGCTTCAGGATCTGCCCTTCCAAATAACTGGCAGGGTTGATTTCCTTTAGGATCGGCTGATCGGATCTCGTTGCAGTCCAAATTCATTCTCTACCTCAAGCTTTGAAAATTCCATTACTACATATAGTAGGTATGTTAGTCATCTCCAAGTAGCTGAAACTTTTCTGGTTGTTTTTTTTCCCCAGAACACCTCTGAAGCTAGGATCATTTATTTTTAAATGTCAATACTTCTGTTTTGTAACCACTGTAATAAACCCTCAAAACACACATGCAGAGTCCTTCATGAGCTGGTCTGTTTTGCTTGCTAGTTCAATAAATGCAACACATCTCCTTCCCCCACCCTCCTTCTCCCACCACAGGGAGTTTTCCACTTGGTTTAATTTATTTATACCACATATATTTCCAGCCAGGTGGTAGAAATATTTACTAGCGATCAGAACAGCTTTCAAAGCAATCCAGTCCCAAACTGCTAACGAGAATTGGTTGCGAAGCACACCCATAAAACTATTTCGAAGCTCAGGAATGAGCAGAAAAACAGCAAGAAGGTAGAAAGAAGGAGTACAGTACCTCTGTCCTGGCGGGAAAATATTTTGATAAGACAAATAAAGTTGGATAAATAAAGTTTGATCCATCAATAAATAAGCAGCCTAGAGTCATCTTTGATGAGGAGCAGCATACAAGATTGATGAATAAATAAATATTCAGATAGCTCTCCAAGATCCAACCATTTTTTTAATAGACATGATTGTTAGGGGAAACAGGCTGACTCTGTAAACAGCTTAGAGAGGTCTATAAAGCACTGTGAAATGGTATACAAGTCTAAGTACTATTGTTATTGCTATTTTATACACTTACACTCTTTGCAGCATCCCCATGATCACGTGAACAAAATTGCTGGGTGACTGGCTCGTATTTATCACACTTGCAGTGTCCCAGGGTCTTGTGATCCTCTTGTGCGACCTTCTGGCGAGCAAAGTCAATGGGGAAGCCACATTCACTTAACAACCGTGTTCCTAACTTAGCAATTTCAGCGATTCACTTAACAGCTGTAAAATGGGGCAAAACTCACTTAACAAATACCTCACTTAGCAAGAAAAATTTTGGCCTTAATTGTGGTTGTAAGTCTAGGACTGGCCTGCACAAAGAGGATCCGGATGACAATATAGTTTGAAACTGGTTTGGGTAAACAACACAATCCAAATTGGCCCCATGCCAGGCCTTAATTCTACTCAAATTTCAAACAATCTGCTAAATTGGTATTGCTCAGACAGAGCAGACATAAATACGATTTTCTTTCCAACGTAGATGCTCCCCTTAGATTTCAAAGGGATCCGTGTTAAGATATGGATTTTCCCCTCCCAAAAAACTCTGCTAGTTTCTTCAGAGTAGGCATATCCAAGCTACCTCATTTCCCGATGGAAAAATTAACAGGAAGTAGGCAAAGATGAGAAAATTTGTCCACGCAATTGGCAGTAGAATATCCGTGCTGGAGAATGCCTAGTTGCTATGGCATCCTTGCTTTAAAGCTTTAAGCACTAGAGGTTTATTCCGAGAAAGCTAACAAAAGAGAGGCCGTTTGGTCTAATTAAGGCCCCGGGCTAGAAAGCAGGAGAGGGTGAATTCTAGTTCCTTAGGCATGAAAGCTGGCTGCATGACTTTGGGTCAGTCACCAGGGCACCGTGTGTTCAAGTCCTGCCATAGGCATGAAAGCCACTGGGCCAATCACCAGGAGACTATGAATTCTAGCCCTGTCTTAGGCATGAAAGCCAGTTAGCCCAATCACCAGGAGACTGTGAATTCTAGCCCTGCTTTAGGCATGAAAGCCAGCTGGGTGACTTGGGGCCAATCACCAGGGGACCATGCGTTCTAGTCCTGCCTTCGGCATGAAAGCCAACTGGGCCAATCACCAGGAGACTGTGAGTTTTAGTCCTGCCATAGGCATGAAAGCCACTGGGCCAATCACCAGGAGACTATGAATTCTAGCCCTGTCTTAGGCATGAAAGCCAGTTAGCCCAGTCACCAGGAGACTGTGGATTCTAGCCCTGCTTTAAGCATGAAAGCCAGCTGGGTGTCTTGGGGCCAGTCACCAGGAGACCGTGCGTTCTAGCCCCTCCTTAGGCATGAAAGCCAGCTGGGCCAATCACCAGGAGACTGTGAGTTCTAGTCCTGCCATAGGCATGAAAGCCAATTGGGACAATCACCAGGAGACTATGAATTCTAGCCCTGTCTTAAGCATGAAAGCCAGTTAGCCCAGTCACCAGGAGACTGTGGATTCTAGCCCTGCTTTAAGCATGAAAGCCAGCTGGGTGTCTTGGGGCCAGTCACCAGGAGACCGTGCGTTCTAGCCCTTCCTTAGGCATGAAAGCCAGCTGGGTGACTTGGGGTCAGATCCTCCCACCTACCTCATGGGGTTGTTGTTGTGGGAAAAACAGGAGGACAAAGGACTAATAAGTATGGTCACAAGCTTCACATTTATTGAGTATGTTCAATAATCACGCTTCCTCCTGGGAAAAACCGTGAAAAGAAATTTGAAATTGCACTGCCTCCTGCTGAGTGTCAGGTTTCTAGAATCGCTTTATAAAAAAATATTTTGCATAATAATTCTGCGAGGAATAGAAATCCTTCTATCCTCCACAGTTCAGTCAGAACTGAAGAAGCTTCTTGGATGAGAAGCGAAATGTCTTCAAGGAACAAAAAAAACCAAGAAAAGTCCAGTTGCCTTTTGAAAAAGCACCTTTGGGACAACCATGACCTGGATGACTGAGAATCTCCATAGGCAATTTTATTAAAAAAAAAAAAAACTTTCAGCCAGTCTTGGATAGATTCTCTGCCATTTTTCAAAGGCTTCCAGAACAGAAGTTGATAATGTTTTTTTTTTTTTTTGTTATGACCAACAATCTAGATGGGATCTGACAATTATAGAGCTACAAACCAAGATTTCAAAAGGTGAGTTGGCTGATGGGGGCAAAGGATTTCTGTGATGTGGTTTGAATTGCTGGGGTGTCCCTTCACAGCAGAAAATAATAATCATTTCAAGATGTAAAACCCTAATTTATAGTTGGTTGAATGTTCTCTTTCGACAGAAGCAAACTACACACTTTAGCCGAATAAAATAACCTTTACTGCTCATATATAACACTTTGCTGCCAGCATCTGCAATGAAATGAAACACTAAATCAACTTAGCGTCTACCAGGCAATAAGAGAAGAACTGATTTGAAAAGGCTCAAGGCTAGAAAACTTGCAGACCTGATCTTCAACCCAAGGAATGTTGTCCACTTCTGGACTTTGTGCTTTGTGGGGAAAAAAATGAAACTTTGATTTGGGGTTTCACTGATTAGATTGATTTGACGTTACAGAAATGGCTAGTTTGTACTATTGTGAAAAAGTAAAAAGTTGTAGCTCAACATTAACGCTTTACTTTACTCCAACGGAGGAAGTCAGAAGAAGTCAATGTCTTTTTTTTTCTTTTTCCCCTCTTTTCCTCACTTTCTTTTCCCTTTTTCCTCCCCATTGTGTCCTGCCGTTTGCTTTGTATTTTGTATTTTACTCTACAAGTCAATAAAATGTTTTTTAAAAAACCCAAGAAGTGTTGTTTGTGATAGCTGCTAATGATAGTCTAGATCTGGGGTGTTCAACCTTGGCAACTTTAAGACTTGTAGCTAAGAAGATTCTCAGTCATCCAGGTCATAGTTATTCCAAAGGTGTTTTTTTTTCACGAGACAACTGGACTTTCTTGTTTTTCTTTGAAGATGTTTCGCTTCTCATCCAAGAAGCTTCTTCAGCTCTGACTGGATGACTCTGATGACACAGATAAACCTCCAAATGGCCTCAATGACTCTCTAAAAGAATACAAATGACCAGCTGTCTGCAAGGAGTATATATCCTTCCCTTCCCCACCATCCAGTCAGAGCTGAAGAAGCTTCTTGGTTGAGAAGCGAAACATCTTCAAAAAAACCCCAAGAAAGTCCAGTTGCCTCATGAAAAAGAATCTTTGGGTTTAAGACTTGTGGACTTCAACTTCCAGCATAGCTAGCGAAGGAATTCTGGGAGTTGAAGAACACAGATCTTAACGTTGCCAAAGTTGGACACCCCAGATCTAGACTTCCAGGTTTGAAGAAGATTGACTATCTCAAAAGATTGAATATTGTCATAAAATCAAAAGGTACTTCAACAAAGTATAGGTGTGCACTTTTATGCAGCCACATTATTCTAATTTTAAGTGTTATTTTTCCCCTAAAAGATTTTCAGTTGAATTGTACAGCTTATGTGTTATATTAAAGGTGGAAAAAAATCTGCAGTGATTTCTCTTGACCTGATTTTTTTTACATCTTAAAAATCTTTTTAAATAGGAATGTGTAGACTTTCTATAGCTTATCTATCATCTGTCTGTCTGTCTGTCTGTCTGTCTGTCTGTCTGTCTGTCTGTCTGTCTATCTATCATTTATGTATCTAATATACATCTGTCTATTTGCAGGATTTTTATACCACAGCAATCATATGATTCTGGGTGATATGGATTTCTTTCAAAAAGTGGGGAAATCCTTTCTAATTTTGTTTCCTACAATCCTGAACATTTGAACGGAATTTTTTCATCTTCCATTATAGGTACAGATTAAAACCCTACAGTGATAGGATATGGGGGTTGGAAGGGACCTCCCAGGTCATGTAGTCTAACCCAGGGGTCTTCAAACTTGGCCCTTTTATGACTTGTGGACTTCAACTCCCAGAATTCCTCAGCCAGCGTGCCTGGGAGTTGGTCCACAAGTCATAAAAGGGCCAGGTTTGAAGACCCCTGTTCCAGAGCAAGTAGCTCCATCACTATTGTCAGGCTTGAGCAACCAGAATCACTTGTGAATAGCCTCAAGCTATGGCTGGCTCAGGAATTCTGGGAGTTGAAGTCCACGAGTCATAAAAGAGCCAAGGTTGCCTACCCCTGGTCTAGTTTGTGATTCTTCCTTCTGTCTCCCAAGGTCATTTCCACATGCCATCATATCACCACATCTGGCTACCAGCTTAATGAACTTGGCTTGGAAGCTATCAACAACCGAAAGACCCAGAAGACCCAGAATAAAAAACAGGAATCACCTACAACATACAGTGTAATGGCTGCCGCAATCATTACATAAGACAAGCAGGCAGCAGACGGACAGAACGCATCCGTGAACATCAATTAGCAGTCAAAAGACATGATGAAAACTCTTCAATTTCACAACATATGGACAGACCTAACCATAGTTTCTATTGGGAAACTGTGACCCTCCTAGACCAAGCCCAGTCCAAAAATGCTAGGGAATTTCTGTAAGTCTGGCACTCCGATAAATTAGCCATCAAATGATACGTACACATTAACAATAAGACAAGATACAGGAGGATGGAAGAAATAATATAATCTACAAAATCAACTGTAATGATTGCAACCAATTCTACGTGGGGCAAACATCACGTCAATTAAAAACCAGGATCCACGAACACAGGCTGGCAGTCAAATCCCTCATCGCTACCCACACTGACACCAAACAGCACCAGTTTGACTGGAGCAACACTAAAATCATCAGCCACGCTACCACTTGCTTTTGAGTTGATGTTGAGACTCTGGAAAGAGTGCAGAGAAGGGCAACAAAGATGATTAGGGGACTGGAGGCTAAAGCATATAAGGAAAGGCTGCTTGAATTGGGTATGTCTAGTTTAATGAAGAGAAGGACGAGGGGGGACATGATAGCAGTGTTCCAATATCTCAGGGGCTGCCCCAAAGAAGAGGGAGTCAAGCTATTCTCCAAAGCACCTGAAGGCAGGACAAGAAGCAACGGATGGAAACTAATCAAGGAGAGAAGCAACCTGGAACTGAGGAGAAACTTCCTGACAGTGAGAACAATTAACCAGTGGAACAACCTGCCTCCAGAAGCAGTAAATGCTCCAACACTGGAAGTTTTTAAGAAGAGACTGGACAGCCATTTGTCTGAAATGGTATAGGGTTTCCTGCCTGAGCAGGGGGTTGGACTAGATGACCTCCAAGATCCCTTCCAACTTTATTATTATTATTATTATTATAAGAGTTCATTGAAGCCTGGCACTCCACAAGCAATTCCATCCACAGACACATTGACCTACAGCCAGCCTACAAACTCCTTGGGATCCAAATCAACTGCACAGCCAACCAGGGACAGCATCGACCCTCAACCAGCCCACGCAAGCCCCCCCCCCTCCCTCCCACCAGCAGTTCACCTCCCAAGGACCCTGACCTGAAGTAACCTCCCCATCACAAGACCCATCACAAGACCCTCACTGGACACACACCCACACCTGAGGCACCTATAAACAGAAGAACACTGACACTGTGACATCCCCTAAAGCAGGGCTAGGCAACCTTGGCTCTTTTATGACTCGTGGACTTCAACTCCCAGAATTCCTGAGCCAGCATGGCTCAGCTTGGAAACCTCTCCCTTTCCCCTCAGCATGGCTGGCTCAGGAATTCTGGGAGGAAGTCCATGAGTCATAAAAGAGCCAAGGTTGCCTACCCCTACCCTAAACTCTGCTGAAGTTGTTAACCAGCCTAGTAACGAAATGTTTGGAAACCAACCCACAAGCTTAGAGAATAAACCTTCACCCTCACATAACAATATCTACTTGCTATGCAAATGAGACACTCAACAAACCAAAAAAGGAACAAAAAAGACCCAAGGATCTCTCCCCCAACAATCAGCACCCAGATCAGCATAGATTAACTCCAAGATTAACATGAGACCAACAATCAAGTAAACAATAACCCAATCAAGGAACTGCCAAAGAAGCCAACAGAAAACAGCCCAACCAAAGGACTTGTAAAACCACCCCAGGGCAAGCTACTAGAATATACAGTAAACTGAGAGCAAACCCACTCCTTACTAACACTGATGATGTTCCCTAGCTGGGTAATAAAATGTCTGCAAGAGAAAACAACCAATCACAGAGAACACCAAGGACCCCTCATTTCAACCCTGAGCTACAAATATTCTCCTCTATTAGCTCTCAACAACTCCATACCCTACATAACAATCTTCCAAGATGTATCTCTGGCTCTCAAACACTCCGGAGGAACAATACTTTGATCCCATCACAGCATGGAAGAAATTCAAAGCAATTGCTTTTTTCAGGATTAATGGCACAGTAAATTAAAGCAGCTTTTAAATTGGAGCTGTATGCTACAAAAGCATATGTAAGCAGAAGGGATTTCCCATCAATTCATAGGCTGATCCATAAGAACATAAAAGGTTGGAGAAGACCGGGGATTTTATCAAGTTCAATTTCCTGACAGCTGTAAAAAAAATGTAGAAATGACCTTGGGATGGAGGACCGATTAAAGGAGGCAACTCAATTGGGGAAAGTGAAAAGCATGAGAGAGAAAAAAACCCTAAAAATAACTGCACCTTGAATCTGTTTGGTACGACACAAGGCAGAGAGGAACTCTGTGAAGATTCTGTTATTATTCTGGAACTTTGCTGTTATATATATTGTTATATATATAAATGGAAAGGTACTTTATCTCCAGCAATGGATGAATGGCTGGAAAAATTGATGGAACGAGCAGAGATAGCTAAATTGACTTTGTTTCTACTTGGAAACCACTTCTGGATTTTGTGCTGGAGTTGGGGGGAAAAAATGAAACTTTGACTGTGGGTTTCAATCACTTAACAACTGTCTTGCTTAGCAACAGAAGTTTTGAACTCAACTGTGGTCATAAATCGAGGACTACCTGTAACTTTCATTTCGATACAGGTAGATCCTTAACTTATGATCGGTTGCTTAGTGACCATTTGAAGTTACAATCTCCCTGGGAAACGAGACAGCATGGATCAGAAGTTCCAACAGTTGCTCCGCCCACCCAGACAGTCACGTGACTGTACTTCGTGCTTTTTCAACATGGCTGCATTTACTGCCATTTGCAGCATCCTGTGGTCACATGCCACATTTTTGCCGAAAACTGGTGTTTACTTCTGCCTTTGGGCAAAACCATAGCATAGTGAACAACGGGTTTGCTTAAGGACCGCCGTGTTCACTTAACGACAACGGCGTTCATTTTACAATTGCCCTGTTCACGTAACAACCGCTACAAAAAAACATTGTAAAATTGTTTTACACAAATTAGAGTTCCCAATGGCAGATCCATTACAGTCATAACTCGAGGCATGGTTTTGTGGCATCTAAGAACTTTACACAACAAGCCAACCCCAGTTGTTTAGATTATAGACAACTGTATATCCCTGCTCACTTACAGATTCTGTGCCAAATGGAAACGGTGTCACTTTGAGCGCCATCTTTGTAGTATGCCCAGATGGAAATCTTATATTCGGTATTTTCTTTCAAACCAGGCAAAACAGAAGATGCCAAGTTTCCAGCAACGGGTATCTGTGGAAAAAAAGAAATAGTATTAGCTACACACTTCAAACCCAAGAATACACTAAGGCAGAAGCTTGTCCACCTCAAGGATAAAACACCCAGACAAAAACTGATCAACGTGGTATATGCACTACAATGCAGTGAGTCATGTGCAGATCTGTACATTGGGGAAACGAAACGACCACTTCATAAACTCATGGCACAACATAGGAGAACAAACCCATCAGGACAAGAGTCAGCAGTCCATCTGCATTTAAAGGACAAAGGTCACTCTTTGGAAGACAGCAAAGTCCACATTTTGGACAGAGAGGACCGCTGTTTTTCCTTTTGCTTTTGCAGCTTTTTAGAACTAAATTGCTGCCTGATTCTTTTGATCTAACACAATTATTATGAATAGCATAATATTTTAGGAAAACAGATACATCACGATTTAGTTGCGTAGTTCTTTATTAGTATTGTTTTAAAAATCGTATCGTGTCTTAATTGGGTCTTCTGTGGCAATATAAATTTAGACTGGGAAAATAAAAAGCAAAGAAAAGCAAACCCTTCCTGACAGGTAATTCTCCAATAAAAATCAAGATCTGTCACTTTCATCTATCATTTCCTATGATTTGTTTGGCTAAAGACTGCATTCAATCTTTGGGTGCTTTCCAGAGATTGCATCAAATAAGCAGATGGAACAATGTAAAGGGGGGGGGGAATGTGTGCAGCAGAACCTCAGCTCTGCAAATAGGATTGTCTGAAGGGGGGGCTCCTACAAGAGGCTCTTTTGCCTGCCCCACCCCCAGCAAATGCTTGTTGAGAGAAAAATCTTCATCAGGGTGCAGTCCAAGCCGGGAATAATCAAAATGGAGACTGCTTTAGAAAGAAGGTTGTAGTTTATTGAAGAGGAGAGCCAGACAGAAAGATGGCTCTGGGAAAACTGACCACGTGTAGCTGGGAGTGGTGGGTTTTTATACCTTCTGGGGCTTTTGAGGTTGTTTCCTGTTCCTGTTTGAGGCTTTGTATTTCCCATGTCATGTATTTTGATCAGAGTCTGAGTGTGTCCTTTCGTTATTGGTGGGTTAATCCTATTATGTTTCCTGTCCTTAGAATTTGGGTGGGGGTATGTACATTTTAGGAGTCTTTGTCTTCCTAATAGCTTCCTGGCTCCAGCCTTCCTGAATGGATTATTACATCTGCATTTCTAAAAGCTGGCCTCTGACTAGTTTCTGCTTGGGGGAGAGGAGCTGGGGCTGGTTTCTGGGGGCTGGTTTCTGTCTTTTTGAAGATCTTCTCCATTATTCCTTTGGGGAAATATATTCTGCCTTTTTTAATATTCCCCCAAATATTTCTTTCTCTGGATTCTTCCCACATGCTTCTGTCTGCAAATGATTAAAAATTCCTTCTTTCCAAAGCATCCGACATTTTAAACAGCCCATCCGACATCTTGAAATTGTGTGCCAGGCCTTAGGACTGCTGCTCCCAGCCTTTTCTGTACCCCGCACCCCTAGAACGCTTCTGATATATTCTCGCACCCCTTACAAAAGTTCGAAATAGCAGCAACGAATTATGCATACACACTTATAATTTTGAAAAGCCAAGTTTTCGCACCCCCTGGAATATTGTCTTGCACCCCCAGGGGGTGCGAGCACCCCCCGGTTGGGAACCCCTGCCTTAGGAGGAGAAATTGAGCTACCTTGATAAGGTCAGATATTAAAACATGAAGCAGAAGATTGGATGGGATGTGTAGAATGGCAGGTGTTTTCAGGCTGCTCTACGAAAGGGTTATTTTAAAAAAGGAATTAATACAAGAGAATATTTGTAGCCCGGGGTTGAACTGTGGGGCTCTTGGTGGTCTTTGAGCTTGGTGGTTTTCTTGTGGACATTTCACGACTCAACTAGGTAACAGCATCAATACTAGAAAGAAGGTGTGTTTGTTGGGAGGAGGAGGAGGAGGGGGAGGGGGAGGAGGAGGGGGAGGAGGAGGAAACTGTGAGGTCCTTGGTGCTCTCTCAGCTTAGATTTCTTGGAGATATATCATGACCCAACTAGGTAACATCATCAATGCTAGAAGGGAATGGGGTGTGTGAGGAGGAGGAGGAGGAGGAGGAGGAGGAGGAGGAGGAGGACAACTATGGGGTCCTTGGTGCTCTCTGAGCTTGGTTTTTTTACAGACATTTCATGACTCACCTATGTAACATCATCAGTGCTAGAAGGAAGTGGGCTTTGCTCTGTTTATATATAGTGGCTTGCCCACTCAATGCTGCTGGGAGTGTTTTTGGTAGTTCTTTGACTGGGTGTTGTTTACGGTTTGGTGGTTGATCTAGTGTTAATCCAACTCCACTCCTTTCTAGCACTGATGATGTTACCTAGTTTGGTCATGAAACGTCTGCAAGCAAACAACCAAGCTCAGACAGCACCAAAAAAAACCACAGTTCAGCCCTGATCTACAAATATTCCCTTCTATCAATACAGTATTTGTAGCTCAGGATTGAAATGAGGGGTCCTTGGTGCTCTCTGAGCTTGGTCGATTGCTTGCAGACGTTTCACAACCCCAACTAGGCAACATCATCAGTGCTAGAAGGGAGGGGGGTTTAACTCTCTTTTTATATACAAGCACTCGCCTTATCAGTGCTGAGGGGAGAGTTCTTGGCTATTCATTAGGTCGTTCCTTGATTAGGCTGTGAAAAGGAACTCCAGGGATGGCTTAAATTGAAAATCCCCATGTGGAAATGTCCTGTAAAATCCGCAAGGCCCTCAAGCACCCCCTCCCCAGATTTCTCCCAGGGGCTTCGTACCTCCTGTTCTGTGTCTTCTCCAACCACGTTCCATTTGATCTGGTAAAGGACCACCTCAGAAGCGGTGGATGCTTCCCATTCCAGTTGGACCTCATTTCTGGAGAGCTCGGTGACCTTCAGCTGGCTCGGTGGGGGCACCTTTACTGGGGGGGGGGATGAAAGGGAGGAACAAGCAAAGATTATCTTAGGTTTAGCCCCACGTTTCTCTGCTACTCAAAAGCTCTGCAGCAGAGCAGATGGTGAGGGAGTCTCAGCCTCTTTAACCAGCGTCTTCTCCAGACCCCGAACGATTCAAGCTTATTTTGTCTGGAAGGGAAAGCCCGGCGTGTAATATTGTACAGCCATAAATTAAAGCCTCGTTATTTCATTTTAGCAAGGCCTATTCAGGCTGGCCTTTCCAAACAAAGTGAAAATCCAGGCGAGGTATTCAAAGAAGCAGTAAGTCGAGGAGAAATAGGCTTCTCCAGATATATTCAAGGTTCCAGAATTACAGTCTAAACTGAGATAAAAAAATTTCCAGGAAAGAGATAAAAAGTCATCTGACAGTGATGCGATGGGCAGCATATAAATTTAATAAATAACATAAATAAAAAAACCTTTTTTTTATTTTCCAAAGGAAAGAGGCACGGATAATCCTTGAGTTATGGCAGTGTCCGTTTGAAGTTACAACGGCACTAAAAAAAAAGTGACTTATGACCGTTTTTCACACTTATGACTGTGGCAGCATCCCCAGGGTCACATGATCAAAATTCAGACACTTGGCAACTGGCAGGTACTTAATGAAAAATATGTATCCTTCCTTCCTTCCTTCCTTCCTTCCTTCCTTCCTTCCTTCCTTCCTTCCTTCCTTCCTTCCTTCCTTCCTTCCTTTCTTCCTTCCTTCCTTCCTTCCTTCCTTCCTCCTTTCTTCCTTCCTTCCCTTCCTTCTTTTTCTTTCTTTCCATCTGTTTTTCCTTCCTTCCCTCCCTCCCTCCCTTCTCCTCCCTCCCTCCCTCCCTCCCTGTATAAATGTTGTGTATATCTTTGTGTCTTTTAATGGCTGCTTTGTCTGAATGCCAAGCCTCCTAGCATTTTGGATTTGGCTTGGACTAAGAGACTAACAGTTTCTCAGTTGAAAATGTCCAAGGGTTGTGAGAGTTTTCATTGTGCCTTCTGACTGCTGGTGGCTGTATCAGGATATGCTCTGCTGGTCTTCAGCCTGCCTGTCCTACATACTGATTCTTGGACCTTACACTGTATGTTGTAAGATGACTGCATTGTGTTACTATTGGGACTAAGGGTTATTTTATTCATTGTGGCAATTTTGTTATATTTACCAGTCACCATTTAAAACTGGAAGGATAAGAACAGAACGTTTCATCAGGTGATACAGGAAGAAACAACAGCTTTCATCCCATCAGGGATCTGGAAGGAGGTAAAAACACCTGTGGTGTTTGAATTGCCCAAATTCTAAACGATATCGGAATGCTTCTATACTTTGTATTATACTCCAGGGATCATCCTAAAGCAATTGAACTTAAGCTTCGATCCTCAGTGTTTCAACAAACCCATCAAAATAACAGAAGGAAAAGTTGGAAGGGACCTTGGAGGTCTTCTAGTCCAACCCCCTGCTCAGGCAGGAAACCCTATACCATTTCAGACAAATGGCTATCCAGTCTCTTCTTAAAAACTTCCAGTGTTGGAGCATTCACAACTTCTGGAGGTAAGTTGTTCCACTGATTAATTGTTCCCACTGTCAGGAAATTTCTCCTTAGTTCTAGGTTGGTTCTCTCCTTGATTAATTGCCATCCGTTGCTTCTTCTTCTCACTTCAGGTGCTTTGGAGAATAAGTCAATCCCCTCTTCTTTGTGGTAGCCTCACAAGTTCTGGAAGACTCCTATCATGTCACCCCTAGTCCTTCTCTTCGTTAGACTAGACCAGGCGTAGGCAACCTTGGCTCTTTTATGACTCCTGGACTTCAACTCCCAGAATTCCTGAGCCAGCAGAGCTGGCTCAAGAATTCTGGGAGTTGAAGTCCAGGAGTCATAAAAGAGCCAAGGTTGCCTACCCTGGAACTAGATATACCCAGTTCCTGCAACCGTTCAATCATATGTTCCAGCATCTAGTCTCCCAATCATCTTTGTTTCTCTTTGCTCTCTTTCCAGAGTCTCAACACCTTTTTTTGTATTGTGGTGACCAAAACTGGATGCAATATTCCAAGTGACATTTTACCGAGACATTATAAAGCGGTACTAACATTCCACCTGTTCTTGACTCTATCCCTCTGTGAATGCAGCCTAGGACTGGGACATTCTATACTTACATGTTGTAAAATTGCCCATTATTGGAAATGAGTTGCCTTCATCGTAAACGGAGACCACACCGACAAAGTATTGTGTCAGTGAGGAGAGGGGCTTCAGCACAGCAAATGTGGCATTTCCAGAGACCTCCACCTGAAATGGAAGAGGTAGACACTGCAGGAAGCTGGAAGATGTTTATTTGCTGATTAGTTATTTACTTATAAGTTATCAGTAAAAAATATCGCAGAGCCGTGGTGGCGCAGTGGTTACAATGCAGTATTGCAGGCTGACTCTGCCGACTGCCTGCAGTTCGATTCTCACCGGCTCAAAGTTGACTCAGCCTTCCAGCCTTTCGAGGTCGGTAAAATGAGGAGCCAGATTGTTGGGGGCAATAAGCTGACTTCGTAAACTGCTTAGAGTGGGCTGTAAAGCGATATATAAGTCTAAGGGCTATTGCTATTTTATCTTCCTGGGCTCTAAGATCACCACAGATGGGGACTGCAGCCAAGAAATTAAAAGACGCTTGCTCCTGTGGAGGAAAGCTATGGCAAATCTAGACATCATACTAAAAAGCAGAGACATCAACCTGCCAACAAAAGTGCGTATAGTCAAGGCCATGGTTTTCCCATTTGCAATGTATGGCTGTGAAAGTTGGACCATAAGAAAGGCTGAGCGCCAAAGAATTGAGGCCTTTGAACTCTGGTGCTGGAGAAGACTCCTGCGAGTCCCCTGGACTGCAAGGCGATCAAACCGGTCAGTCCTAGAGGAGATCAACCCCGACTGCTCTTTAGAAGGCCAGATCCTGAAGTTGAAACTCAAGTACTTTGGCCACCTAATGAGAAGGAAGGACTCACTGGAGAAGAGCCTAATGCTGGGAAAGATGGAGGGCAAGAGAAGAAGGGAAGGACAGAGAATGAGGTGGCTGCATGGAGTCACTGAAGCAGGAGGCGTGAGCTTAAATGGACTCCAGAAGATGGTAGAGGACAGGAAGGCCTGGAGGAACGTTGTCCATGGGGTCGCGATGGGTCGGACATGACTTTGCAACTAACAACAACAAGCCCCTGGGTTTGAAAACAATATATCGGACAATAGATCTTGCTCTAGTCTAAGTTGGTAAGAGCAATCCTAACTTCTCAGGATCACTCACCTCACCTACGTTGCTTCCTCTACTGGAGGAATACGTAACTCGGTGACTTTTCACAGGTTGTGAAGCTGCCTCCCAGTTGACACAGGTCGACATATGGCTAATGTTGGAAAAATGCAAGTATCTTGGAGGGCTCAGGGCCACTGGAAGAAATTGTGCATGTGTCAGGTGTGAAGAATCAGGACCACACATTAAGTTCCAGTTATGACGATTCATTGCCAGTCTAACTCTAAGTGGGTTCTCATGCAAGAAGGTCAGTGAATGGGACATCATTCAGAAAAAAAGGCTCTGTGTCTCTTCTAAATAATTTTCATAAACATCCACCACCCACACCTGCATACAAATGCTTACCATTTCTCAAGTTACTGCCCTTAAACTGGGTTTACAAAACCCACCGAATCAATCCTCTATTCTGAGTTTGCACAATGCAGTGAACTATAGAGAAACCAACGAGGTTGAATTTGCATAATGCTTAAAACCACCATCACATTAACCAAGGTTCATGCTAAACATTTTTTGCATATTTTTTTACATCTGCTGTGTAACGACTTGCCTTTTAAAGCATGTTGTGTGAACATTTCCTTTCGGATCAGTTCAGGGTAATTTCTTGACCAAGACTAGGTTTGTTCTCTCTCTTTATGACTCCAGTTACAGATTGTCGAGACCTGATCACACATCTAACTAGAATTTCTTTCTAAGCGGAAAGCTTCAGATCAAAGCTGTCAAGACTTCCTTAGATTCTTATGTGTGAAGCTGTGGACCAGAGAAGCACATCACACGACTTACAAGTAGTTTCTTGAATACTTGCTGGGTTGCTAGCATCTTCTCCATACATGGCATAAACTGCTAGTGAGTATTCAGTGCTGGGAGTCAAGCCCCTGATCCAAACTTCCGGCTGTTCTACTTTCAGCTGAAAAGAAAGAGTGAAATAGTTGGTGGATGATGGGAGGGAGGGAGAGAGAGAGAGAACGAAAGAAAGAAAGAAAGAAAGAAAGAAAGAAAGAAAGAAAGAAAGAAAGAAAGAAAGAAAGAAAGAAAGAAAGAAAGAAAGAAAGAAAGAAAGAAAGAAAGAAAGAAAGAAAGAAAGAAAGAAAGAAAGAAAGAAAGAAAGAAAAGAAAGAAAGAAAGAAAGAAAGAAAGAAAGAAAGAAAGAAAGAAAGAAAGAAAGAAAGAAAGAAAGAAAGAGAAAGAAAGAAAGAGAAAGAAAGGAGGAAAGAAAGAAAAGAAAGAGGAGGAGAGAAGAGAGGAGAGAAAGAAAAAGAAAGAAAGAAAGAAAGAAAGAAAGAAAGAAAGAAAGAAAGAGAAAGAATAAAGAAAGAAAGAAAGAAAGAAAGAAAGAAAGAAAAAAGAAAAAGAAAGAAAAGAAAGAAGAAAGAAAGGAGGGAGGAGGGAGAAGGGGGAGGGAGGGAGAAGGGAGGGAGGGAGGAAGGGAGGGAGTGAGGGAGGAGAGAGGAGGAAGGAGAAGGAAGGAAGGAAGGAAGAAGGAAGGAAGGAGGGGAGGAGGGAGAGGGAGAGAGGAGAGAAGAAAGAAAGAAAGAAAGAAAGAAAAGAAAAGAAAGAAAGAAAGACAAGAAGAAAGAAGAAAGAAAGAAGAAAAAAAGAAAGAAAGAAAGAAAGAAAGAAAGAAAGAAGAAAGAAAGAAAGAAAGAAAGAAAGAAGGAGGGAGGGAGGGCGAAGGGAGGGAGGGAGGGAGGGAGGAGAGAGGGAAGGAGGGAAGGAAGGAAGGAAGGAAGAAAGGAAGGAAGGAAGGAAGGAAGGAAGGAAGGAAGGAAGGAAGGAAGGAAGGAAGGAAGGAAGGAAGGAAGGAAGGATAGTCCAACCTACTGAGGGTGCAGGACCTGGCCATTGTGTACCTGCCTCTCTATGAGATTGTTCAGAAATTGAAAAAGAAAAATACGCATTTATCAGTATAACCATGAGCAGATGGGCAATCCCTCTACAGACTGCAAATAAAGAGATTCTAACTTTATCAAAAAAAACTTTTGGAAAAAGAAAAGATTCCGCGACTTCACAGAGACTTCATCTTAATGTTTTCATGGGGAAAACAAAGCCGGAGGGGATCCTATCTTAGCTTTCCAGATCCATTAAAAAAGGTCCACAGGAAGCGAGCTTTCTTGAGCATCTTCTGCAGTGTGCCGCAGTAACACCCCAGCAACACTGTTACGTACAGTCTGCCTTAAGTGCATTTGTAGCAACACATCTGGAAGATGGAAGAAGCAAGCTGACATTTCTATTTTGTTCCCATCTCAAACTGTTTTATCTGTCTAGTTACGCATTCGGTGAACTGCTGTTTAACTCATTCGTTTGACAAGGGAATCATTTCCTTAACTTGCTGTTCTCAGAAAGAAGCGTGTTTTGCCATCTTAGAGTAGTGGGGAGTCCTCGGTACAGTTGAACCCCGAGTTTCATAGCTTCTCTTCTGTTGGAACCTTAGAATAACCACATCTGGGCTGCAAACATTTAGATGACCACTAGATGGAAGCAGAGTCAGAATTTTCTGCATCTCTTTAATGCCATCATGGGGTCACATGAATCATTGCAACTCAGATATATAGTACTGGACTTACAACCCTTCGTTTAGTGACTGTTCGTGGTTACAGCGGCACTGAAGAATTAGCTTATGGCTTTTTTTCACACTTACGACCATTGCACCGTCCCCGTTGTCATGCGATTAAAAATTCTGACAAGCAAAGTCAAAGGGAAAGGCAGATTCACTTAACAGCTGTGTTATTGCCTTAACAGCTGCAGCGGTTCACTTAACCACTGTGGCAAGAAAGGTTGTAAAATGGACACAACTCACTTAATAATTGTCTTGCTTAGCAGTGGAAATTTTGGGCTCAGTTCTGGTTGTAAATTTAGGACTGTCTCTAATGGGGCTACAAAATCCCAGGGAATAAAGAGCAATTTTTCAACCATGCTGTCTGACTTTAATGGATCGGCCCTTCTTGTGTTGAAAGAAAAGTCTTCATTGTGGTTCAGTCCAAGCTGGGAATAAACATGGCGACCGCTTTAGAAAGAAGGTTGCAGTTTATTGAAGAGGAGAGCCAGACAGAAAGATGGCTCTGGCAGAAAAGCATGCCCAGTTTTTCTTAATAGCCCCACGTCTCCCTTCCCCAAGCAGAAACCAGCTCTGTAGATATGCAGATGTAAACCATCAGGAAGGTTGAAGCTAGAAGCTTAGGAAGACAAAGACACCTAAAATCTACATACCCACCCAAACTCTAAGACAGGACATAATAGGATTAACCCACAGATGCCAAAGGGCACACCCAGACTCAGGTCAGAATACATGACACAGGAAATAGTCTCAAACAGGAACAGGAAACAACTCCAAACAAAAGGCTCCAGAGGGTATAAAAACCCACTCCCTACATGTGCTCACTCTCTTTTCTGCCAGAGCCATCTTTCTATCTGGCTCTCCTCTTCAATAAACTGCAACCTTCTTTCTAAAGCAGTCACCATGTTTATTCCCAGCTTGGACTGAACCACGATGAAGACTTTTCTTTCAACACTTGTAAGACTAAGGCAGGGATCCCCAACCCCCGGGTCATGGACTAGTACCGGGCCGCAGCATGCCAGCAAACAGGCCGCACAAACAAGCAAAGCCCCATCCGTGAGATGCAGGCAGCACACAAAACCACACACCCTCCAGTCTGCGGAAAAACTTCTCTCCACAGAACCGGTCCCTGGTGCCCAAAAGGTTGGGGACCTCTGGACTAAGGAAAGCATCTCTTGGTCTTCATCCAGTAGAGCTTTTCATAAGACTGCACCCTGTTTAATCATAGAAACTGTTGAAACTTATCCCTGTATCAAAATCCTACCATGCTTGTACATTTTCCGTCTTAAGTCTCTGGATTGTGGTGGAATGTAGTTAGGAGGCAGGGGAGGGTCGCTTCTCAGAGGGCAAACAGAGTGGAATGTGTAGGAGGCAAGAAGAGGATGAAGGTGGACTGTCCCTAGCAAATCACAGAGTAGATCTGTAGTTACACAAATAGTTGCTTTAGTCTGGCAAGATTGATGTCAGGCCCAGGAAGGATATGTAGAGTTACTTGCAAGTGGTTTCTTTACTGTTTACCAAGTCCAAGAACCAAGAATGACACATGGAGTTACTTCTGAGTAGCTTCTTTATTGTTCACCAGATTCAATAACCAGGAATGACATGTGGAGTTACTTCTGAGTAGTTTCTTCATTGTTCCCCAGGCCAAAGAACCAAGAACAATAGGTGGAGTTACTTCCAAATAGTTTTTTTTATTGTTCACCATGCCCAAGAACCAAGAATGACACATGGAGTTACTTCTGAGTAGCTTCTTTATTGTTCACCAGGCCCAAGAACCAAGATGTTACTTCCAAATAGTAACATGATGTTACTTCCAAATAGTTTCTTTATTGTTCACCAGGCCTAAGAATGACATGTGGGGTTACTTCTGAGTAGTTTCTTCTTTGTCCCCAAGCCAAAGAACCAAGAACAACAGGTGGGGTTACTTCTGAGTAGCTTCTTTATTGTTCACCAGATTCAATAACCAGGAATGACATGTGGGGTTACTTCTGAGTAGTTTCTTCATTGTTCCCCAGGCCAAAGAACCAAGAACAGCAGATGGAGTTACTTCCAAGGTGCTTCTTTATTGTTCACCATGCCCAAGAACCAAGAATGACACATGGAGTTACTTCTGAGTAGCTTCTTTATTGTTCACCAGGCCCAAGAACCAAGAATGACACATGATGTTACTTCCAAATAGTTTCTTTATTGTTCACCAGGCCCAAGAATGACATGTGGGGTTACTTCTGAGTAGTTTCTTCTTTGTTCCCAGGCCAAAGAACCAAGAACAACAGGTGGGGTTACTTCTGAGTAGCTTCTTTATTGTTCACCAGATTCAATAACCAGGAATGACACGTGGAGTTACTTCTGAGTAGTTTCTTCATTGTTCCCCAGGCCAAAGAACCAAGAACAGCAGATGGAGTTACTTCCAAGGTGCTTCTTTATTGTTCCCCAGGCCCAAGAACCAAGACCGACAGTGAGTTTACTTCCAAGTTGTTTCTTCATTCACCTACAGACAGAATCTTCCCGGCTAAAGCAGCTATCTGCATAACTATAGATCTACTCTGTGAACCTCTAGGAGGGGGTCATCTTTGCCCTCTTTCTGCCTACCAGATATTCCACACTCCACTGTCTCTTTGCACTCTGGAAGGCAGCCTCTCCCCCCTCCTGGGATTCCTGATGACATTCCACCGCAGAGCTCTGCAAAAGATGCCACAAAGCACAAAGTGCGAAGGTGACTGAAGCAAAAGTTCTTTACCTCTTTTGTATCGTCTTCAGCACCGTTGGGTGTTGAGGAAGACAGGATAAGATATTGCGTGGCCCCTTCAACTGGTTCCCACGTGAGCTTGATACTGTTGTGGTTAATCTCGGATGTTCTGAGAGATCTGGGCGCAGACAAAGGTACTAGAACACAACACACAAGCGATACGCACGTAGGTTACAAGAGCTGATGTCATTTGTCCAAAAACGTTTAAGTCTTTCCATTTTAAACTTAAACTGAAGGCTAGCACTGATGATGTTACCTAGTTAGGTAATGAAACGTCTGCAAAAAAAAACAATCAAGCTCAGAGAGCACCAAGGACCCCACAGTCTTCGTCCTCCCTTTCTAGCCCTGATGATGTTACCTAGTTGGGTAATGAAACGTCAACAAGAAAACAACCATGCTCAGAGAGCGCCAAAGACCCCACTTAAATTTTTCCCAAACATAATACAAACATTCTGCCTTTTTCATTCAAACTCATTCCATTCTTCATCCTTCTTTTCTGTCATTCTGATTCAGTTTAATGGAAAAAAAAAAAAGGCTCCATAGACATTTAACTATGCAAGAGCTGAAGAAGCTTCTTGGATGAGAAGCGAAACGTCTTCGAAGAAAAATAAGAAAGTCCAGTTGCCTCCTGAATTAGCACTTTTGGGACAACCATGACCTGGATGACTGAGAATTTCCACAGACAAATGGCTTCTAAGTGTTTTTAGGAGGTAATGTGGGTTTTTTTTGTTTCTACCCCTACAAAGAAAAGAATTTTGATCAATTTTTTGCATGGATTCACTTAACAACAATGGCAAGAAAGATCTAAAATGGGACAAAACTCCCTTAAAAACATCTCACTTAACAACAGAAATTTGGGGCTTAATAGTGGTCGTATGTTGAGGACTACCTGTACAGTCATGTAGTAGTCTAAAAAAAATGGGCTGTTTTAATCAAAGCTGCTTTTCAGAATAGTTTTCAAAATGTGCATGCCCTAATATGATGCTCCCATTTTTCCACAGACATTATTAGGGCTGGGCAAGGCTCCATGCAGATTGTAATGCAAGACCAATCACAAGACTGCTATAAATTGGAACTATTTTTAATTAGGTATAATGTTTAAAAAATATGATGAAGTATATATTTAATGTTGCATGTATTAATAGCAGTAAGAATGGTATTTGCTTAGAAAAATGAAGAAACGCTACCTGAAGAAGAGAGGATCAAGAAAATACCGGACTGTGTAGAAATGGACAGATCGATATTGAAGGAAAAAGAAAAAGAAGACATAGAATAATTTCAAATATGGGATGTAGTTTATCATTGGCCGGAAAAAAGGGGTAGAGATTAGGAATTTAATGTGTATTATTAAGTAAAAAAATGGACCCAGACAACATGTTGTTTACTAAGCACTTATGACTGGTAAAAATAGAAAATTAATAAAATATTATATAAAAAAGAGACTCACTGGTGATTCAACACCTGACCCACCACAAGACCCTCACTCGACACACCCACACCTGAAGCCCTTATAAACAGAAGACCACCGACACTGACATCACAGTGCTAGGCTGCATTAACAGATGGATAGAATCAAGATCACGTGAAGTATTAATACCACTTTACAATGCCTTGGTAAGGCCACACTTGGAATACTGCATCCAGTTTTGGTCACCACGATGTAAAAAAGATGTCGAGACTCTAGAAAGAGTACAGAGAAGAGCAACAAAGATGATTAGAGGTCTGGAGGCTAAAACATATAAGGAAAGGTTGATGGAATTGGGTATGTCTAGTTTAATGAAGAGAAGGACGAGGGGGGACATGATAGCAGCCTTCCAATATCTCAAGGGCTGCCCCAAAGAAGAGGGCGTCAAGCTATTCTCCAGAGCACCTGAAGGCAGGACAAGAAGCAACGGATGGAAACTAACCAAGGAGAGAAGCAACCTGGAACTAAGGAGAAACTTCCTGACAGTTGGAACAATTAACCAGTGGAACAACCTGCCTCCAGAAGCGGTGAATGCTCCAACACTAGAAGTTTTTAAGAAGAGACTGGACAGCCATTTGTCTGAAATGGTATAGGGTTTCCTGCCTGAGCAGGGGGTTGGACTAGATGACCTCCAAGGTCCCTTCCAACTTTATTACTATTATTATTATCCCCTACACTAGGCTGAAGATGTTACCCAGCCTGGTAACGAAACGTTTGGAAGCCAACCCACGAGCTTGGAGAACGGACCTTCACTCTCATCCTACACCCGGGCTACAGATATTCGCCACTATTGCAAACTATTTTTTAAACCGATGGAGTAGACAAATCCTGGCCCTCTGCTCTAGCAGAGCTGAAGAAGCACATACCAGAAATCAATCACCAAATCCTGAAGTAATGAATTTTTATTATGGCCTTCAGCCAATCCATAATATAATAAACCCCACGCTTTTCAAAATAAAACAAAAATAGCTTAACTAAGTCAGTGTAGTTACACCATCAGTGACGTCTTGCCTTTACAATGATAACAGTACTAATAAAAATGGTCTTCGGTATAATCCGGGTTTGTGTCTGCGAGACCGTAAGTTACATGAAACAATTCATTTCTTCCCGAGAATTTCAAAAGGAGGAGAACTGCAGCCTTATATCGTAATAAATTATTCTGTTGTGAGGAACACTTGCTACAGTTCTTAGGGCACCAGAATCACAGGAGTATATATAGCCCAGAGCAGTGTTTTTCAAACATGGCAACTTTAAGATGGGTGGACTTCAATTCCCAGAATTCCCTAGCCAGCAAACAGATCTTTTGAGCCTGAGGTAGTAGATTCAGAATAACACAGTTGGAAAGGATCTTGGAGGTCTTCTAGTCCAACCCCTGCTCAAGCAGGAGACCCTATACCATTCCAGACAAATGGCTGTCTAATCTCTTCTTGAAAACCTCCAGTGTTGGAGCATTCACAACTTCTGAAGGCAAAGCCACTGATTATTATTCTCACTGTCAGGGAATTCCTCCTTAATTCTAGGTTGGTTTCCTCCCTCCCTCCCTCCCTCCCTCCCTCCCTTCCTTCCTTCCTTCCTTCCTTCCTTCTTTCCTTCCTTCCTTCCTTCCTTCCTTCTTTCCTTCCTTCCTTCCTTCCTTCCTTCCTCTGTCACAGCCCTTCAAGTACTGGAAGATAGCTATCTCAGCACCCCTGGTCCTTCTCTTCACTAGACTAGGCATAATGAGCTCCCTCAATCATTCATTGTAGAGTTTAACCTCTAGCCCCCTAATCATCTTTATTACTCTTCTCTGCACTCTTTCTAGAGTCGTAACATCTTTTTTGCAGCCTGGTGACCAGAACTGGACTCGGTATTCCAAGTGTGGCCTTATTAGTGCAGTAGAAAGCAATGCTGTCCCTTCTCATGATCCTGACACTATCCCTCTGTTGATGCAGCCTAAGGATGGTGCTGGCTTTCTGGTTTTTGGTTTTTGGTTGGCTTTTGCTGGATATTGTAAAGACATTGAAGAAGGGACCTCAAGACTTACGTGTAGAACTGATGCCCCTCAGACCATCTCCCACAGCATTCTCGTAAATAGGGAAGACTGAAATCAGATATTCTGTCTGCGGCGTCAAATTGAGGAGCTCTACACTCGAGGTGGCTCCATCCAGAATAACCTGAAAATATACAAGAAGATTACAGCACAGCCACTCCGAGGGAACACCCAGTCCTCAGATCTCCTTGTAGTGGTGGCGGTCCAAAAATTTATTATTTGACTTAAATAGCTTTGATTCTGAAGATGATGCCCGAGAAGAACGTGGTGTCAGAATCCAATTATATTTTATTTCTAGCTATCTACTCTGAGAAAGCCCAATTCTTACTCTCTTCTGGATTCTGTCATACTACAAAGGGGGGGAGTAAACACGGGTGTTTATGACTGGCATTCCTCCTATCAACTACAAAGGAACATCCTCTGTGGATTCCCTTAGAGAGTACTAACAATAACAATGCGGCCATCAGCCTTTGATCTCACTCCCTATGAAGCCTCCTTTTACCGGCAGCAAGGAAAAACGGGGGGAAGATTGCAACGTTTGGGATTCCAATGGATTTAACACCCAGCCATCTGCCAATTTGAATTGACCGGAAGGAATGTGGAGCGGGGCTGCCTGGGAACACTTTAAAACATTGAATGGCCAATGGGGTCCCTCGGATCCTGTTTAGCATGCCTTCAGTCAGTTTTTCTTAATAAAGATTCCTGTTGGAAGAACCGCTCCAAGAGTTCTGTCTTCTTAAGATGTAAATTGAGGTGGGTCCTTACACGTGGATAGCCAAGAAAGTAAACAAAATGGATCCTAGAACAAGTCAACCGAGTTCTCACTCAAGGTGCAAATAACCAGGCTCAGACAATTATACTTTGGACACATTGCTTATGGCTCCTTTGAGAAGCCCGTAAGGGTGTGAAAAATTGAAGGGAAGAAAAGAAGAGGATGAACAGAAGAGAATATTTGTAACTGAGGGTTGAACTGCGGGGTCCTTAATGCTCTCCGAGCTGGGTGGTTTTCTTACAGACGTTGCATTATCAAACTAGGTAACATCATCAGTACTAGACAGGAGGGCTGTTTGTGGAGTGGAGGAGAAGGGGGAGGAGGGGAAAAGGAAGAGAGGAGGAAGAGGGGAGGAGGAGAAAAGAAAGAGGAGGAGGGGAAAAAAGAGGAGGGGAAAAGGAAGAGAGGAGGAAGGGAGGAGAAAAGAAAGAGAAGGGAAAAAGAAGGAGGAAGAGGAGGAGGAGGAGGAGGAGGAGGAGGAGGAGGAGGAGAAGAAGGAAGAAGAAGAAGAAGAAGAAGAAGAAGAAGAAGAAGAAGAAGAAGAAGAAGAAGAAGAAGAAGAAGAAGAAGAAGAAGAAGAAGAAGAAGAAGAAGAAGAAAAGAAGAAGAAGAAGAAGAAGAAGAAGAAGAAGAAGAAGAAGAAGAAGAAGAAGAAAAGAAGAAGAAGAAGAAGAAGAAAAGAAGAAGAAGAAGAAGAAGAAGAAGAAGAAGAAGAAGAAGAAGAAGAAGAAGAAGAAGAAGAAGAAGAAGAAGAAGAAGAAGAAGAAGAAGAAGAAGAAGAAGAAGAAGAAGAAGAAGAAGAAGAAGAAGAAGAAGAACTGTGAGGTCCTTGGTGCGCTTTGAGCTTGGTGGTTTTCTTGCAGACATTTCTTTACCAAACTAGGTAACATCATCAGTGCCAGCATGAAATGTCTGCAAGAAAACCACCAAGCTCAGAGAGCATCAAAGGACCCCATAAGAAGAGGATTACCAGCAACAAGAGGGATGAAAATGCAGAAGTGTTGAAAGAACTTGGCTGGGACAGATAATTCTGGAGGAAACTGATCTAGGTCACGCATGATCGATCACTCAGTATCCATTTGGATTGGTCAGCTTAAGATGTCAACCATAAGACAACCTACCTCTTTGGGAATTCCACCTCGAGAAGGATAATAGACCACTCTGTATCTTTGGGGTGTTATGACCGGTGAATTCCAGATGAGATGCATACTTCTGGAAGTGACTTCTTTTAATAGGAGATTAGTTGGACTCAAATGGATCCCAGAATTTGCTGGCATGGTTTTCAAAGGGTCCCCTGCAACATTCAAGCAATGGGCACCATTTGATTTAGGGTTGGGAAAAACTGGATTCCTTCACTTATGTGTTCACTTTCCTCAACTTATCGATTGCCCCAATTCACCTATACTCTATGGGTGTACTCTATGGTTGCAGGAACTGGGTATGTCTAGTCCAGGGGTAGGCAACCTTGGCTCTTTTATGACTCATGGACTTCAACTCCCAGAATTCCTGAGCCAGCCATGCTGAGGGGAAAGGGAGAGGTTTCCAAGCTGAACCAAGCTGGCTCAGGAATTCTGGGAGTTGAAGTCCACAAGTCATAAAAGAGCCAAGGTTGCGTATCCCTGGTCTAGTCTAATGAAGAGAAGGACCAGGATATGACACCATAGCAGTCTTCCAATATCTAAGGGGCTGCCACAAAGGAGAGGGGGGATCAACCTACTCCCCAAAGCACCTGAGGGCAGGACAAAAAGCAATGGATGGAAATTAATCAAGGAGAGAAGCAACCTAGAGCTAAGAGAAATTTCCTGACAGAACAATTAATCAGTGGAACAGCTTGCCTCCAGAAGTTGTGGGTGCTCCAACACACACTGGAGGTTTGTAAGAAGAGAGTGGACAACCATTTGTCTGAAATGGTATAGGGTTTCCTGCCTGAGCAGGGGGCTGAACTAGAAGACCTCCAAGGTCCCTTCCAATTCTATTCTATTCTATTCTATTCTATTCTATTCTATTCTATTCTATTCTATTCTATTCTATTCTATTCTATTCTATTCTATTCTATTCTATTCCAATGGATGGAAACTAATCAAGGAGAGAGACAACCTGGAACCAAGGAGAAATTTCTTGAACAGTTAGAACAATGAATCAGTGGAATAACCTGCCTCCAGAAGTTGTGGGTGCTCCAGCACTGGAGGTTTTCAAGAAGAGACTAGACAGCCGTGTGTCTGAAATGGTCTAGGGTCCCCTGCTTGAGCAGGGGTTGGACTAGAAGACCTTCAAGCCCCCTTCCAGCTCTGCTATTCTGTTATGTCAAAGTGAATCAAAAAATCATCTTGCCCTGAATATGAAATATATTCTTTCAAGTCCGAAACTGTTTTCTTGTGTTCTAAACTGTCTTTTTCCCCATCTACAGTGGATTCCTTGGGCCATTTTGCGGAACGTTTAAACTATTTCAAGCTTGACAGAGTTCCCAAATGGTTGAAGTGAACTCATAAAAAAGATTTGACACTTAGCACAAGGCATTTTTAATTTGAAGTGGTTCAAAACGTTCTGGATATGCCGAAGGTAAAGCTGATTAGATGAGCTGACAAATTACGCTGTTCAAACCGAAGGTCTTAGTCAGAGATTAAAACAATAGGAAGAAAAATATACATTTAAAAAATTGAAGCAGTAAAGCATTTGTTTATTGTTATGGCTATGAATAATACCTATTCACAGCTTGAAGTGAGGCTAAAATATTGGTTAAGAATGGCATCGTTTTTCCCCAATGAAAAAACAACTTTGTGTAAATGATGACTTTCTTTACTTCTCTCTTTACAGTAGAATTTGATTCACATCTCCTGCGACAAGAATTGTTCGCAGGCTGCAAAAATGCAAAACGGTTCCCATTTTGGCGCCGGAAATGAAGTTTTCCGAGAAAAGCGAATCTCATTATTGAAAAATGATCAGGCTATGAAAAGCCACTTTCATTCCTAAACGCATCAATATTAAAAATATGTGGATTGTACTTCTGCATAAGAGGCCCATAGGGCATTCTTTGGAAGGGGAGCATTGTAAATGCATGACTAAGCCCCGCCCCTTTTTATATGCAGCATCATAGCCCCACCCACCATCTTGACTTTTTTGACCTCCCTCCTGGTGCCTCTGGGACCAGTTGAGTGAGTCTACAGGGGTGAATTCCAAACTCAGGCAGACAATGATGTTAAAGAAATGGTATCAGCCTCACCTATACTCAAGGAACTCCTTGGTGTCCTCTGAGCTTTTCTTGCAGCATTACCCAAACTAGGTAACAACATCTAGTCATCTAGCACTGATGATGTCACCTAGCTGGGTAATGAAACGTCTGCAAGCAACTTACCGAGCTCAGGGAGCACCAAGGACCCCACAATTCAACCCTGAACTCGAAATATTCTCCTTTATTGGTATCACCTATGTTCTTCTGGTTCTTCTCCTTGATCCAAGCACATAAGATCCACGTGAGCCGGCTGACCAGAGAACGGAGCAGAGGAAAGTCCACCACATTGTAGACGGTCATCTCAAGGGGTTCGGACGCCACTTGACGCAGCTCTGCTTCATCAGCATTTTTCACCCCTAGAACAAAAAAAAAAAGGAACGTGACAATCTGGAGGTAACATGGATGGAAAATGTGATGCCTGCAGGAGGCCATCTAGTAGGATGCCTATGGAGATTCTCAATCATCCAAGTCGTGGTTGTCCCAAAGGTGCTTTTCCAAAAGGCAACTGGACTTCCTTGCTTTTTTCCTCACTTCCCATCCAAGAAGCTTCTTCAAGTTCTTCAGAAACCAAGTTTTCTTGGGAAAAAACCCCCAAGGAAATCCAATTGCCTTTTGGAAAAGCACCTTTGGGACATCTAGAAAGGCCGTTTTGATGGGGTGCAGTGGCTGAGAGAGAAGACAATGGATTTAAAAGCTCTGGGAATAAACCCTGATTCTGGCCACCAGCAGCATCTGCTGTCATAAAGGCAAGATGGTGGTTGCAACGGCCATCTTGTCTTTTGGGCCTACCTCCTTCCCATGAACGCTGCTGTTGGCCACTTTTCTGTGGAGGGCCTGGCAAGAATAATATCCACCAGTAATACCCCAAATGATTACTGTAAGGCAGGGGTCTTCAAACTTGGCCCTTTTATGACTTGTGGACTTCAACTCCCAGAATCCCACTCTGGCCTCCTACGACAGTGACGGCGAGGGAGAAAATGAGCCTATGGTGAGTCGGCCCGTCTCACTTTTTGCCCTCACTGCCAAGCTCATAGTCCCCAAGACAGGGGTACAAATGGACTTGAAGGTGCTAGTGGACTCAGGGTGCTCCTGATGCATTATCAGTTTGCCGATTGCCCTTAAGATAGGCATACGAGCCAGATTGCTTTCCAAACCCATGAGAATTGAGTAAGCGGATGGATCTTTAATGGGAGGAACTTTAGTCACCCACCTAACTGAACCAATACATTTAGAAATAGGTGAACATTGGGAGCTCATCCGTTTTGTAGTGGCTCCAAAAATGACTGAAGCTGTGATTTTAGGTCTAGCTTGGTTAGACAAGTGGAAACCTTTTATTTGGTAGGGAAAAGGGACGAGGACTGTGAGATTGCCAATAGGACCCAAACCCCCTCCTGATTCTTCTGGTGTTACCAGAGAACCTGATCCATCAGCAGAAACAATAAAAGTGGCCACCATTCCCCTGCCCGGCAAGCCGCTCATCCCCAGCGAGTACTGGGATTTAGCGGAGGCATTTAGTGAGAAAGAATGCGATGTCCTACCACCACAGCGGCCAAATGACGTGTGCCTGGCTGAGGAATTCTGGGAGTTGAAGTCCACGAGTCATAAAAGGGCCGAGTTTGAAGACCCCTGCTGTAAGGAATATCCTGATTTGGGGCTCCAATCAATCATCCATCGGAACCATCCAACCAGGACTAGCCCTGATGATGTTACCTGGTTTGCGTAAGGAAACGTCTGCAAGAAAACAAGCAAGCTCAGAGGGCACCAAGGAGCCTTCAAATCATCCCACCAGCCATGCTTTTACGAGAATGCCTCTCCATTTGATCCCCATTTTCTCTCAGTTTGGGATTTTGTTTTGTTTTTTGCAAAAAAATATTCTTGTCCAGTGTGTTCAATTATTATTCCACTTTATTCAATTCCTTCTCATCCTTCTCTTTTCTACTCCCCTTCTCCTTCTTCTCCATCTCCCTTCCTTCTCTTTCTCCCCTTCTCCCCTTCTCCTCCTCCTGGTCTTTCCTCTTGTCCATTTCCTCCTCCTCCTCCTCCTCCTCCTCCTCCTCCTCCTCCTCCTCCTCCTCCTCCTCCTCTTCGTCTCCATTTCCTTTCTCTCTCCTTCTCCCCTTCAGCTCTTCTTCTTCTTCTTCTTCTTCTTCTTCTTCTTCTTCTTCTTCTTCTTTCTTCTTCTTCTTCTTCTTCTTCTTCTTCTTCTTCTTCTTCTTCTTCTTCTTCTTCTTCTTCTTCTTCTTCTTCTTCTTCTTCTTCTTCTTCTTCTTCTTCTTCTTCTTCTTCTTCTTCTTCTTCTTCTTCTTCTTCTTCTTCTCCTTTGTCTTCACTTTGCCTTCTCCTTCCTTCCGTCCTCTCCTCCTCCTTCTCCTCATCTCCATCTTCCTTCCTTCTCCTCCTCTCCTTCCCCTCCCCATCCTCCTTGACCTCCTCTTCCTCTTCTCTTCGTCCTTGTCCTTCTACTTCTCCATCTCTTTCTCCTCTCTCCCCCTCCTCCTCTTCTCTTTCTCCTTCCCTCTTCTCTTTCCTCTTTGTCTTCTCCTCATCCCTTCTCCTTCTCCCCCCCCACCACCCTTCTCCTCTCCTTCTCCTCCTCCTTTACAACTCTTTTCCCTGCTACAGAATTCTCCCAGAAGTATCCCTCTTGATTGTGAGTGGAACTGTTGGGGTGACTTCCCCACAAACCACACATTTAAACACAATCTAACAAAGCACAATTCCTGCCTTCTCGTGGCATGCTGTGTCCTGAACTAACAAACTCTGTTGTGGCACAAGGGGATAGCCTGAGTCAAGCTACCTGCCATGAAGGGTTCCCACACCCATAAACAACCCCACTCCATTTCAGTCCAGCCCAGCAGAAATGCGTAAATCTAACACAAAGAACCGACTTCATTTAGTAGATTTGATGCATGTGAAGCATGAGGAGGTTTTAAGCCGCCTGGGAAAGCCAACGGAAATCATCAAAACAATTAAAAAACAAAAGTTAGAATATTTCGGACATGTGATGCGACACCCAGAAAAATACGGCATACTCCATTTAATCCTCCAGGGAAAGATTGAAGGCAAACGAGGTCCAGGCAGAAGAAGAACATCATGGCTTCAAAATCTAAGGGACTGGTTTGGACAAAACTCAGCAGCGCTTTTTCGTGCGGCTGCTGATAAAAACAGGATCGCCAACGTGATCGCCAACGTCCGATAACGGATATGGCAGAAGAAGAAGAAGAAGCCCCTCAATATTTATACCCAGCCAGATGCCTTTCAAACCCAAGGGACTACAGTTCACATCAGTCCAGTCAGCATTCATCATGGCCAATGCAGCCAGGGATAATGGAATCTGTAGTCCAAACTATTTCTTAGCACCCGACTGGGGAAAGGCTGGGATATAATAATCGCTTGGCAGGCAAAATATTTCAGCTTGAGTAGAGAGGCAGCACCATCTGGTGGTCAGATCTTGGTATTGACATGAGACAGAATTCTGAGGGTTTTGAAGAGGTGTGGACTTCAACTCCCAGAATTCCCCACGCTGACTTGGGCCTGGGGGACTCACCAACCGCAAATATCTTGATTCCCATATTCTTCAAGATCTGGGCAGGTGGGCTGGCATCATCCTGAGATTTGCCGTCGGTCAAAAGGATGAGCAGTTTAGAAGCTTCGGACCTAGCGCCAGCTTCTTTCTTCAGGTTGTGCTCCAGGACGTGAGTCAGCGCTAAACCTTGGATGGAGGAAAAAAGGGAAGGAAAAAAAAAATTATACTTAGAAAGGTTCAGAGAAAAGGAATGAGATGTAATCCAGGTCCTGATTTCTCCCTTTTTTAAAAAAAATCTGGGCTTTTCACCCCCTGCCTCTTTCTGTAAAGGATGATAATCATTCAAAATCTATTGCAGGCAATCCTCGCCTTACGACCACAACTGAGCCCAAAATTTCTGTTGCTAAGTGAGATATTTGTTAAGTGAGCTTCGCCCCATTTTATGACTTTTCCTGCCGCGGTTGTTAAGTGAATCACTGCAGTTGATAAGTTAGTAACACGGCTGTTAAGTGAATCTGGCTTCCCCATTGACTTTGCTTTGTCAGAAGGTCACAAAAGAGGATCACATGACCTCAGGACACTGCAACCGTCATAAATGTGAATCAGTTGACCATGGGGATGCTGCAACAATTGTAAGTGTGAAAAACAGTCATGGTTGTAAGTCAAGGACTGCCTGTATAGGCAGAAGACTTAATTTATAGGAATTTCAGTAGATTACGCCCGGCAAAAGTTATGGGTAGCCTTGTTAACTACATGGGAGATTTTTTTTAGAAAAGCAATTAATACTTAGGGAATATTAATAGAGGGCAATACTAATATTTAGTAACAATAATATAATGTAATGTAATATATTAACAATAATAAATCAAATCGTGTTTTGGACAGTTTATCAAGACCTCCCTCTCTGGAGAAAGCTCTAATGTGGGTAAACGTGGAAGAAAAGAGAAAAAAAAAAATGACCAGCATCAAGCTGGAAGGACTCAGTTACACCATTAAAAGACCTGAAAGTGCAGATTAGAGACAGATTGTCATGGAAAAAATATATGTGTGTTTGCTAAGAATTGACAATGACTTGATGGCACCTAATCAGTCAATCAGTCAATGATAAAGGACTGTTTCGTGTTTGCAATAGCAGATTGTTCAAGATCCCTCCCTAGAAATATATTTGTTCCGCAGTTCACACCCTTTTTAATGCTACCCTCATAGCTCAAATTCTGCAAAAGTTCTCAACACGATATAACTAAGGATTGTGTGTGTGTGTGTGTGTGTGTGTTAGGATGTAGTCTGTTGTAAGTTGGGACACAGATGATAGCCAAATGTCCAGAGGTGGTAGAGATGCTTCTTATACCAGCCACAGTACAAATTTTACTCTTGCTTTATCCTGCTTGTCTTGTGGTTAAGCCAGGGGGTCTTCAAACTTGGCCCTTTTATGACTTGTGGACTTCAACTCCCAGAATTCCTCAGCCAGGCACGCTGGCTGAGGAATGCTGGGAGTTGAAGTCCACAAGTCATAAAAGGGCCAAGTTTGAAGACCCCCCCTGGGTTAAGCAGTTATTTTTGCCTTATGGTTCTACCCTGGAGTGAAATAACAGTTGGGTGTTGACATAACTAGTTCCCAGTTATTGACACAACTAGTTCCTAGATATGTCAATACCCAATCGTTCCTAGTTCCTAGTCCCCCACCTTCACCACCACCACATCATGGGGAAAGTCCACCTACCGCTTCCAGAGAGCTCAGGTATTTCATTTACCTGTAAAGGTGTTCCCTCCCTTGTAGCGCAAATTCCGAATGGCTTCAGATACCTGCTCCCAGGTGGAATAAGTATTCAGATCCCATTCTGTCCGTGGGTCACTGCTGTACTGGGACAAGCCTGGAAGAAATGTCCAGGAGAAGAGTCAGAAAGGAAACTTGTGTTTTCCATTTATTTAGTTTTTTGGTTTTACTTTTTTTTCTTTTTTCATTTCGCTGCATTTTATGCCCTTTCCTTGTCTTTCCCTTTTTTTTTTTAAGTGTAGTTTGTATGAATGTTTGCTATGCTTGTTAAAAAAAAAAAAATCAATAAAATTATTTTTTCCCCCTTTTTTTCCTGCACTTTTTCTGGTTTAGTTTGTATTAGTTTCTACTTTGTCAAGAAAATCAAGAAAATTATTTTTAAAATTCTCCTGTTTTATTTTTTTCCCCTGCGTTTTTACTTTTCTAGTTTAGTTTATGTGAGTTTTTTCTTTGTTAAATTAAAATTTTCAATACAATTGTTTTTTCAAACAAAATTCTTTCTTCTACTTTTTTCTCTCTTTTTTCTGCACCGTTTTCGTTTGTATTACTTTTGCTATGTTTATTAATATGTCAATAAAATATTTTCTTTCTTTTCGGTGCACTTTTTGCCTTTTTCTTTTCCTTTTTTTTTTAATTGAGATTTTAGTATGGTCATTAAACATTTCAATAAAATTACTTTAAAAAAAAAGAAAGAAAGAAGCAATCTGGGTCATCCATGGAGGATGTAAAATAGCAACAAGAAATGTTCTTGAAGTCTTTGAAAAGCTGCTTCTTCTCCTAAGTCTTTTCTATTGTTGCAACTTTTTCTTTGAGATGCAATTACCAATGAATTCATGACTATCCTAACAAGGCAAGAAATGATTTTAAGATGCCAAAGAATCTCTGCTGCTGCTTCCTTTGATTGGTAGAAAACATTACTTTTTCCAAAACATCATTCCTGAATTTGAAGCCTGTCAAAAGAAGCCGCTCACCTACTCTGATCTTATCCTCAGCAATATTGAAAGGTGCCAGCAAAGACGCCAGGAATTCTCGAAGGAGTCCAAAATTGTTGCGTCCAATACTCCAAGATCCATCCACCAACAGGATGATATCCGTCATAGCAGAGGTATCACACTGGAAATGGGAAACTATGAAAAGAAGCAGAGTCAGGGAGGAGGAGGAGGAGGAGGAAGAGAAGGAGGAGGAGAAGAAGAAGAAGAAGAAGAAGAAGAAGAAGAAGAAGAAGAAGAAGAAGAAGAAGAAGAAGAAGAAGAAGAAGAAGAGGAAGAGGAAGAGGAAGAAGAAGAAGAAGAAGAAGAAGAAGAAGAAGAAGAAGAAGAAGAAGAAGAAGAAGAAGAAGAAGAAGAAGAAGAAGAAGAAGAAGAAGAAGAAGAAGAAGAAGAAGAAGAAGAAGAGATGAATGTGCATGTCTAGCTTAATTGTTTAAAAATGTAGCTGAAATTTCTACAGCATTAAAAGGAGAGGACTTATTCTGAAATTATTAGTGAGGATTCAAACACCAGGTCCAAAATATAGGTAATCCTCAACTTATGACCACAATGATTTCCGTTGCTAAGAAAGGCAATGGAATGACGAAGGCATGCTCAATTTTGTGTCCTTCTTTTGCCACGGTTGCTAAGCGAATCACTGCAATTGTTAAGTGAATCCAGATCTCCCCCCCCCCTTGACTTTGCTTGTCAGAAGGCAACTTGGGAGGTCACAAAAAAGGTGATCCCAGGACCCCAGGATGCTGCACCCATTGAACATGCATGCCGGTTGGACTCAATTTTTGACCCCTTGACTGTCGGGATGCTGCCACAGTCACAAGCACGAGGACCAGTCATAAGTCACTTTTTTTCAGTGCTGCCATAACTTTGAACAATCACCGCATGAATGGTTGTTAAGTCAAGGACTGAAAAAAAAATTGCTGACTTTGATATGTGATCCATTTATGTATTTCTGTTGTCTTCTCTTCAGGAAAGAAAAAGCAGAGGGATGGGATAAAGTGTGTGACTGGAGGGTGGAAACTGCCTCTTTATAATGTGGTTGGCACTATAAAAAGGGCGGGGCTTCGATTGCCCAACTGCACCCACCATTTTGATTCCTCTTCTGTTAAAAACCCCTGGCTCTAACTAACTAGAAAATGAAGAACATTTATTTTTTTTCTTTCTGAAGGGTGATGACAAATATTTTAGGCTTCTTCCGGATGAGCCTTGGAAGGACACAATTGCTGTAATGCATGGGCTCCTTAAAGCAGCTGCCTCTTTAACTGGATCCATTAAAGCAGCCCTATCTGCTTCTCCAGGTTGTCTTTTGGGAACATGATCCTGCCCGTATGCCAGGATTCCATCAGCGTTCCAATCTATTTCCACCCTGTTTTTTTCAATTGCTGTAATGCATGGGTTCATTAAAGCAGCTGCCTCTTTAACTGGATCCATTAAAGCAGCCCTATCTGCTTCTCCAGGTTGTCTTTTGGGAACACGATCCTGCCCGTACGCCAGGATTCCGTCAGCGTTCCAATCTATTTCCACCCTGTTTTTTTTCCCTAGAAAGGGAACGGCATCCCATCATGCAAAATTAACATGTATTGGCTGTCTCTTCAGGCTAAAATATCTCCCCGATCTCTCCAGGTCAGATCCCATCACAAAATATGCCTTTCAAATTTGTGCATCTCACTGTCTCTAATATGGGGCATTCGTCTTTTTTTTTTTCTTCAGTTGTCATATGTAATAACGTTAAAATCGGTGCCTGGACCTAGGAATTAAGATGCATTTACTGGAAGAGCTTTGTACAGATGTCACTGTGTCTCGTTTTTAATATCTGAGCCCTCTGCCACTAGAAATATATGATACGTCACTGAAAATATGATTGTTTTATCTGCAGGATTAGCTTCTGTGCAACAGCCCTTCCCCCCTCCACACACACACACACACACACAGAGAGAGAGAGAGACACCCCAAAAGTTCATGATGGATCCCACTCATAGTTTTAAGTGCACAACAGATGGTTAAAAAGTGATTATCTCCCAAGTCAGAACAAGTTTAGCATGTGCCAAATTCCAGATTTTCTACGTTTGCTGCCAAGGTGCTTGGAGAAAACTCAGTCCACCAATTGTATCTGAGTGTTGTCATTTGTGTTAAGAAAATTGTGTCTTTTGGCTAGGTAATTTATTCCTGTACAAAAAAATCAAGTGTCTATAGAGATTCTTAGTCATCCAGGTCTTCAAAATTTAATATTGAAAGAGAAATTTAAAATTGAATGGCTGCAGTGGAAACTTACCGAGTGGAGAAACAAGCTTATAATAGATGGGAACCAGGAAAGGATAGCATAAAGGAAGGATGTAAGAGAAACACGTAGGCAAAATTGTTATCTGGGTCTTCAGAATGGGAAAAGGAGCTGTAAGAGAAGATAACTAGCAAAACAGGAAAGAACCTATTTTTCTAAGAAGTCATAAAAAAGGGGGGGCAGAACTCAGGCAACTGAGCATGTACAATTAGTTGATTAATATTAACTGACACACCTTGCCTAAATTATCTCCTAATTTTAATGTACATGTGATGTATGATTTAGTATGTAGCAGGAAATAGGTAGAAGGCGGTTGGAAAGAATGTAACCTCATAGTACCTCAGCCAATGGGGAAAGAGGAGGGATGTGGCGGCTGGGACAGGGCTGTATAAAGAAGGGAATATTTTGGGTTGAAACTTTGGAGAGAACCAAGCTTTGATAGCTTCTCTCCCCGCTTATTGCAATAAACGAAACCAAAGGACTTCACTGTGTCTTGGCTGGTTATTGGTCAGGCGAGCTGGCCTCTGGTCATGAAGGAAAGTAGCCAGGAGCACATAACAGCCTGACACATGATTAGCTGATAAGGTAATTAGGAGAACCAAAGCTTTTTTTGATGACGACCAAGCAGCCAACAGAGGCTATGAAACTTTGCAGAAAGAGCGGCGCTAACGGTGTCTCTGCGAAAAACATCTCACCTTTCCTGAAGCTGTCGCTGCTCGCTTTCCTTCGGGCCAGAAAATCCCCTTCAAACTCTATTACACTTGGCAAGGTTGACAGCGTCAATGTTGGCTCGGCATTGAGCATATAATCATCTGGCTTCAAAAGAGGAGTGTTTTGCCTTTTCTTCCCTGGCTCAACTTTTCCTATATTTTAGATCAAGAGAAGGAAAATAATAATAATAATAATAATAATAATAATAATAATAATAATAATAATAATAATAATAATAATAATAATAATAATAATAATAATAATAATAATAATAATAATAATAATAATAATAATAATAATAATAATAATAAGTTGGAAGGGACCTTGGAGGTCATCAAGTCCAACCCCATGCTCAGGCAGGTAACCCTATACCATTTCGGACAAATGGCTGTCCAGTCTCTTCTTAAAAACTTCCAGTGTTGGAGCATTCACCGCTTCTGGAGGCAGGTTGTTCCACTGGTTAATTGTTCTAACTGTCAGGAAGTTTCTCCTTAGTTCCAGGTTGCTTCTCTCCTTGATTAGTTTCCATCCGTTGCTTCTTGTCCTGCCCTCAGGTGCTTTGGAGAATAGCTTGACTCCCTCTTCTTTGTGGCAGCCCTTGAGATATTGGAACCCTGCTATCATGTCCCCCCTCGTCCTTCTCTTCATTAAACTAGACCAGGGGTAGGCAACCTTGGCTCTTTTATGACTCGTGGACTTCAACTCCCAGAATTCCTGAGCCAGCCATGGGAGTTGAAGTCCACGAGTCATAAAAGAGCCAAGGTTGCCTACCCCTGAACTAGACATACCCAATTCCAGCAACCGTTCCTTATATGTTTTAGCCTCCAGTCCTCTGATCATCTTTGTTGCTCTTCTCTGCACTCTTTCTAGGGTCTCAACACCTTTTTTACATCGTGGTGACCAAAACTGGATGCAGTATTCCAAGTGTGGCCTTACCAAGGCCTTGTAAAGTGGTATTAATATTAGTCCTGAGTCTACGCATTCATTCAAAGAGATTCAGCCTTAGAATCTTGGAATCATAAGGATGGAACGGACCTGAGAGGTCTTCTAGTCCACTACCTTCTCAAGGCAGGAGTCTTTATTGTTAGAAATTCTGTTTATATATAGCACCACAGAGCAAACAAAGAGTACAGTCACCATGTGCTTTACTGCTCAACTGTTATAACTCTAACAGGAAACTCTACTTAGAACAAAAAAGCATAGAGTATACCATGGATCCAAACTTGCAAACACTGCCATTTATTGGCTGGATACTGCTGTAGTTGTTGCATAGAAATTACATTCCAACAATAAATTCCAACCCTTATACAGGTAGCCCTCGACTTACAATCATTCATTTAGTGACCATTTGAAATTACAATAGCACTGAAAAAAAGTGACCTAAGACCTTTTTTCACGCTTACCACCATTTGCAGCATCCCCAAGGTCATGTGATCAAAATTCAGAGGGTTGACAACTTGCTCATATTTATGACGGTTACATGCGATCCCCTTTTGCGACCTTCTGACGAGCAAAGTCAATGGGGAAGCCAGATTCGTTTTACAGCCGCGTCAAATAATTTAATAACTGCAGTGATTCAGTGAACAACGGTGGCAAGAAAGGCGGTAACACGGGGCAAAACTCACTTAGCAACTGTCTAACTCAGCAACAGAAATTTTGGGCTCCTTGGGGGTGCTGCAATGGTTGTAAGTGTGAGAAACAGCCATAAGTCACTTTTTAAAGTGCCGTTGTAACTTTGTACAGTCACTAAACAAATGATTGTAAGTCGAAGACTACCTGTCACCATCAGGAATGGGGCTGAATAAAAAGATTCAGTTTACTTTAGAACATGGGATGATTTTTACCAATGGTTAGGAAAACGAACTAGTGAGAAATGAATCTGATATGTTATTTTGAATATATATCAGTAAAAAGAATGATATGCATTAACTAATTGATACTGTTTATGATTATCGTTTACTACACCTACTACTACATCTACTATTACACCTGCCTATTTAACTTATATGCAGAGCACATCATGAGGAAGGCAGGGCTAGATGAATCAAAAGTTGGAATTAAGATTGCCGGGAGAAATATCAACAACCTAAGATATGCAGATGATACCACTCTAATGGCAGAAAGTGAAGAGGAACTAAAGAGCCTCTTGATGCGGGTGAAGAAGGAGAGTGCAAAAGTTGGCTTGAAACTCAACATTAAGAAACCAAGATCATGGCATCCGGCCCTCTCAATTCCTGGCAACATAGATGGGAAGAATGGAGGTAGTGACAGATTTTATCTTCCTGGGCTCTAAGATCACCACAGATGTGGACTGCAGCCAAGAAATTAAAAGACGCTTGCTCCTGGGGAGGAAAGCTATGGCAAATTTAGACAGCATACTAAAAAGCAGAGACATCACCCTGCCAACAAAAGTACGTATAGTCAAGGCCATGGTTTTCCCAGTTGCAATGTATGGCTGTGAAAGTAGGACCATAAGAAAGGCTGAACGCAAAAGAATTGAGGTCTTTGAACTATGGTGCTGGAGAAGACTCCTGCGAGTCCCTTGGACTGCAAGGCGATCAAACCGGTCAGTCCTAGAGGAGATCAACCCTGACTGCTCCTTAGAAGGCCAGATCCTGAAGTTGAAACTCAAGTACTTTGGCCACCTAATGAGAGGGAAGGACTCACTGGAGAAGAGCCTAATGCTGGGAAAGATTGAGGGCAGTAGAAGGGGGACGACAGAGAATGAGGTGGCTGGATGGAGTCACTGAAGCAGTAGGCGTGAGCTTAAATGGACTCCAGAAGATGGTAGAGGACAGGAAGGCCTGGAGGAACGTTGTCCATGGGGTCGCGATGGGTCGGACACGACTTCGCAACTAACAACAACACCTACTACAGTTACTTATTACTATATCAACTATTGTTAACTGAACATATGTACCCAGACAATAGTCTGTTTGCTAAAGATTGAAAATGTCATTGGGGGATAACCCCAATGTTGACCCCAACCCCTTCCCAACACCAGTCCTGATCCCAACCCCACCCTAAACCTTAATCCTTATCCCGATCCTATTCTATCCCCAACCCTACAAAACTCAATAAAAAAAATTTCTTAAAAGGAATGGGGCTGAATATGAGGGGGTTCTTTACCTTCATGAGCTCAACCCTCTTTCCCATATTCCCCCTCCCGTGACCCCCGCTCATACCTATCAAAGTTGAAGTTACATCCAGTGTGGGTGAAGTGGCTTCAACTGCTAGAATTCCTCCCTTCTGCGGCATACTGGTGGGGTGCTTCCTGTGGCTTCTGGCCTGGGACTGGTTTTTCAGTTCTTCAACTGTAACAGCCAAAATGACATGAAAATGAAGACAGTGCAGAGATCAAGCAGATCAGGTGGATGTCCTGACTTACCCTGTCAGTGTTGGTGGGAGTGTTCTTGGCAAACAACCAAACAGTAAACAACAGCCTGATCAAGGAACCACCAAGAACATCCCAACCAGCACTGACAGAGCAAACCTCTAGTTAGTATATGAACAGGGTTAATCCAATCCCACTCCCTTCCACCACTGATGATGTTACCTAGTTGGGTAATGAAACATCTGCAAGAAAACAACTAAGCTCAGATCACATCAAGGTCCGCACAATCCTCCTCCTCCTCCTCCTCCTCCCCACAAACCCTACTTCCTTCCACCACTGATGATGTTACCTAGTTGGGTAATGAAACATCTGCAAGAAAACAACTAAGCTCAGATCACATCAAGGTCCGCACAATCCTCCTCCTCCTCCTCCTTCTCACAAACCCTACTCCCTTCTAGCACTGATGATGTTACCTAGTTGGGTAATGAAACATCTGCAAGAAAACAACTAAGCTCAGATCACATCAAGGTCCGCACAATCCTCCTCCTCCTCCTCCTCCTCCTCCTCCTCAAACCCTACTCCCTTCTAGCACTGACGATGTTACCTAGTTGGGTAATGAAACGTCTGCAAGAAAACAATCAAGCTCAGAGAGCACCAAGGACCCCATAGCAAGCACTGAGCACCTACAAAGCCAGCCAGGCCAACAGTAAACTACATGTACCAGAAGGAAGCAGAAACCTCACTTACTCACAAATTTCCTCTTCACAAAGAGGGCCTCCTGGGAGCCATTAAGGATGTAGATCTGCAGAGTGTATTCTTTGGTGGGACTCAGCCCACCCACAGTTGCTTTTGCCATCTTGGTTTTCAACATCACTTCCTGCTCAGGGTCACCTTCAATAGGTGGAAGACAGGAACCAGGAAAACAAGGTCACCGAGACCCTAGCAGTAGCTCAAACATCCATCAGGAATTTGCAAAACAATACTTTACATGTCAGGGCCTCCAATCAAAGTCCTCGACTTACAAGCAGTCGCTTAACAACGCTTGGATTTACAATGGAGACAGAATGGGTGCTTTACAGCCCATAAAGCACACACACACACACACACACACACACACACACACCAGCCATTGTAAAAGATCACACTGCCCTCCCTCCCTCCCTCCCTCCCTTCACGTAAATTATTTCATGTGATCACGGAATGGGGCAACTGGCTGTAAAAGCAAACTGGTTGCCCAATGTCAAAATGCAGTCACAAAGGGTGTGTGTGTGTGTGTTTGTGTGTGTGTCTATGTGTGTGTCTGTGTGCCACCATCGGAACCCCAGAATCAGGCTGTAAGTACGTTTTGTTATAACTTCGAACAGTCACTAAACGAATAGTTGTAAGCTGAGGACTATTTTTATTTGTTACAAACCAGTGACATGAATCCCCTTCAAATTGCTATATTTCTGGAAGAAGCTCAGCTGGATTTCTTTCGTATATACCTGCCATTGGCTTGACCCGAACTTTGTAGCCGTTGGTGTTTCCTTCGGATTCCTTCCACTTCATTTGTAATCTGTCTTCCGAAAGGATGGTCAGCTTCAGGCGGTTTGACCCTGCAGAGAACCAGCATTAGCTTTACGAGTGGAAGCAGAAAACCTGGATGGATTTTTTTGGGTGGGGTGGCGGAATAGAATAGAATAGAATAGAATAGAATAGAATAGAATAGAATAGAATAGAATAGAATAGAATAGAATAGAATAGAATAGAATAGAATAGAATAGGATATGCAGATGATACCACTCTAATGGCAGAAAGTGAAGAGGAACTAAAGAGCCTCTTGATGCGGGTGAAGAAGGAGAGTGCAAAAGTTGGCTTGAAACTCAACATTAAGAAAACCAAAATCATGGCATCTCAAAATCATCTCAATTCCTGGCAAATAGATGGGGAAGAAATGGAGGTAGTGACAGATTTTATCTTCCTGGGCTCCAAGATCACCACAGATGGGGACTGCAGCCAAGAAATTAAAAGACGCTTGCTCCTGGGGAGGAAAGCTATGGCAAATCTAGACAGCATACTAAACAGCAGAGACATCACCCTGCCAACAAAAGTACGTATAGTCAAGGCCATGGTTTTCCCAGTTGCAATGTATGGCTGTGAAAGTTGGACCATAAGAAAGGCTGAGCGCCAAAGAATGGAGGCCTTTGAACTATGGTGCTGGAGAAGACTCCTGCGAGTCCCTTGGACTGCAAGGCGATCAAACCGGTCAATCCTAGAGGAGATCAACCCCGACTGCTCTTTAGAAGGCCAGATCCTGAAGTTGAAACTCAAGTACTTTGGCCATCTAATGAGAAGGAAGGACTCGCTGGAAAAGAGCCTAATGCTGGGAAAGATTGAGGGCAATAGAAAAAGGGGACGACAGAGAAGGAGGTGGCTGGATGGAGTCACTGAAGCAGTAGGAGTGAGCTTAAATGGACTCCAGAAGACGGTAGAGGACAGGAAGGCCTGGAGGAACGTGGTCCATGGGGTCACGATAGGTCGGACACGACTTTGCAACTAACAACAACAGAATAGAATAGAATAGAATAGAATAGAATAGAATAGAATAGAATAGAATAGAATAGAATAGAATAGAATAGAATAGAATAGAATAGAATAGAATAGA